>JAWWEV010000043.1:39372454-39495300 GCA_035583235.1 Hafferia zeledoni
ACACAACCCCCCCCCCCCCCCCCCCCAACTCCATTTGATGGATTGTACTTACACTGTATTTTTTCCTTAACTTTGAGCTGCAATTTAAGGATATAAAAGATATGACCACATATTTCCATCAGGGTGGGGAACCAGAAACTTAGTTCTAGGTTTGCTTTGAGCTATTTATCAGGAAACAAACTGTTATGTTCAAATTTCTCTTCCTGTTTTGAGTATCCACAAGACATAAAGAAACAAAGACTGGAAGTGAGCCTTCACCATTTGGTTGAAAACGATTCAGTTATCAAAGCGGAAAAAAAAGTTAAGTGATCCAGAATGAGAAGAAACACTTCTTCCCAAAACTCTCTCAACATTTCTGTACACATGACAAGCATATTCAGATAGTTTTCAGTTATGTCTTCCCATGCACACTCACTTTTAAAATGTTTATTCATGGAAAGTGTCTTAAACACACATCCGAATTACCTTCCAGTAAATAAAGCTGCAGGCTGATAATACCAGATATTGAGCTGAGGACTGAATGCAACAGAAGACAATCCCTCACACAGGGCTACACCAATGTAACAAAGACTGCTTAACAACCTACCAACCAAACCCTCTCATCATTTCTCTTGTGCAACTAGGTGTGAAAAGTAGTTGCTTGATTCATGATGCATTTGTCTTCCACAAGGAATTATATTTCTCTCTTAAACTACAGTACTACTTTCTCTCTTAAACTACAGTACTAGAAATATAGCTACCCGAATTATTAAACAGAACTCTAGGAATGGGTTTGGTGGGAGCTCACCATTAACCATACCACGATACAAAATTCTGTGTACTTGTGATGTTCTATAATCCACATCTTTGATTTTCATCTGAAATTATTTCTTAATTTTGAAAGGAATTCTCCACAAATTTCTGTGATTTTACTACTTCCCTTCAAATCTACTAATTAAATTCTGGTTTGCTGCAGTAACAATAAAAATTTGCACAAGGGTTGAAGTGGGTACACATGAACTACTGTTGTGATTAATACTGTGTTCTGCCAATCAACACTGGCAAATTAAATTCCTCTTGCTATCTAGACCCACTGTTCCATCTCAATAGCACATCTTTGCTGTAGAAATCATCTCCTTGTTCACTGCAAAGTATTAGCAGATGTTACAGCATCCCTAAATATGACAGCAAACATGATTGTGTTTTTTTAAAAAAACTTCATAGGGCACAATGAACTAACTTTACTAAGGATGGGCATTAAAATACTTTAAAGACATTTTCTTTTTATATTTTTGATTAAAAATTTGTAATTTTAAAAAGACAACTTTTTCTGTAGATCGCATTATGAACGACCTTTCTTGCTGAAAGTCTCTTTGTGAGTAATTCCTAACATCTGGGCAAACATTAGCCACAATGTACAGGAACCATGCCAAACAGAAAATTACCAAACAGATGAAAACATCATGTCTTCACTGAAATTGTTACTTTCCAGTAAATTCTACGGTATGCACATGAACCGTGTCATCTCAGTTGTTTAGAGCTCAAAGTGATTGTTTAGTCTTGAGAAGAGAAAGCTCTGAAGGATTCTCATCAATGTGTGTAAATACTGAAGGAGAGTGAAAAACAGAGGTAGAACCAGACTGTTCTCAGTGATAAACAGTTAATGGGCAAGAGGCAAGGGGCACAAAGTGGAATAGAAAAAATTCTGTTTAAATGTAAGGAAAAAAAGCTTCTTTTATTGCAGTGGTGATCAAACACTGGAACAATTTGTGGAGAGCAGTTAAGGAGCATCTGACCCTGATGTTACTCAAAACTGAACTGGGCATGGCCCTGAGTAACCCACTCTAGCTGGCTCTGCTTTGAGCAGAGTGATTGGAGTAGACTGTTGTCAGAGGTCCTTCTGTTTTCAACCCATTCCATGCTTTTTGATATTAAGTTCAAAGTGAACCCTTTTTACCATGATCAGTCCTTAGTTCTATTAAAAAAAAATTTCTAGGAATCAAACACAAGTGTTCACAAAATGTTGAAACTGTGTCTTCAAAAATCAAATACTGAGTACTACAGAAAAGCAAAAATCATTGATTTTATAGATGCTGTGGCTTTCTACAGGTCTTTTGGTAGTGAAACAGATACAGGATAGGAAAATACAAACGTAATTTTATACTGAAGTGGATAAAATTCACCTTCAAATGTTATGGTCTACTTTAAGTATGAAAGAATTACTGCAGCAAATCCCTTTTATTTATCACTAGGAGAAATACACCAATACATAAAAAAATACTCAAACCATAGTGGAGACAACAATTGATAAAATTGCCACACTATTCTCCCATAAATGGAACAATTTACAGTGCTGTATGGCTCATCACAATGAAGTATGAATATATAAAAATCAGTTCTAGTTCTGCTATTGGTGAACAAAATCAGCATAGGCATAGAAAAATGCTACAGGCACATTACAGAGTTGCAGCTGTGACTAGGGATTAGACTAACATCAGCAATATCTTAAAAAAAAAGAAATTTTCCTGAGCAGTCTCTCAGTAATGGGCTACTTGCTGCTTTTGTTTTTCTTTCTTTCTTTTTAATATAGGTGGGCACACATAGAACATCAGAATGATGCACCCATTCCAACTGCTTCCCCCATATTAGTTGCTTGCCTGAACTGAAAAATTCTCAGGATTTTCCTGGCCTTCAAATGAAGAACTGAAACGTTCTTAAGCTAATTTGAAATGAAGAGTGGATTCCTAGTGAGAGTTCTTAAATCGGGCATAGAACAGAAGGACATCCACTCTTTCCAATTCCCAATTTATATGCCATTTCACAACAATCATGATTAGGGGATAAATCTTAGAACAGATCTACTGGAAAGAAAGCAACTTGGAGAACAAAAAGTTATTCAAAGCTCTTAACCCAGCATGTTGTCATTCACTCACTCAAAAATGTGAGAAAAAAGGGTAGCAGCTGAGACTCTGTTAAGGCTGAGTGAGTTGATCCAGAAAACTTTAATCAACAAGTAGAGTTTAAAATTACAAAAGAAAGGCATAAGGTGAGTTTATTTCTATGAAAAAAGCAAACCAAAACAACCCCCAAAACATTAAACTTCATATAGCTAGGAAAGAATCTAAAGTGTCTCCCATTGTTTAGCAAATCTTTACTGTACACACAAAAGTTCAGGCTTATTTACCTTTGCTTACCTCATATATTACTTTATGAAATCCTATTTTATGCTATAAACAATATCTCTTCCTAACATAAGACACAGAACAACTCAGTTAGGGGGGGAAAATGGAGAGAAAGTCACATCTGATGAAATTATGGATTTACTAAGCATTGATAGGGATAAAAGGGATCGACGCAGTTTCCATTTCTTAATTAAATATTCTCCTTGAAGAATAAGATGTAGATGAAGAATTTCTGCACAACTGTAGTTTGCCACTGCAGAGGGGGACTGCTATTTCTTTTAAAATCCACACTATCAGCATCAAAATCAGCACAAGCCAGCAGAGTAGCACATACTGCTCTCACATATATATGATCAGCCCTCACATCCCCCTAAGAAGGCAGAACGCTGGATCAAACTGAATTTCTACCTGTGAGCCAGAACGCATATAGAAGACTCGGATGTCTGTTTCTGGATTTGTCAGTAAAATTTACAGTCAAGAAGGGGCAGGGGGAGAAGAATGAAAAGCCAGAGTATGACAGAGCTGCATTAACTAGTTCATCTGCAGTGCAGTTTGCACTGTTTTCAGCTTACAGCAGCAATAAAGCTTCATTGCTTATTCTGCACTTTCATTGTTAATCTACACTCTCAAGAGTGAAAGAACCCACACATTAGTTCCGAGTTAGTGTGACTAGACTTGAATGGACTACTGGGTCAGAGCTTCTCTCAATGGCATTACAAACATTGACTGAGCTTGTCACCTTCCAAATCGTTACTCATTCACCAGGAGTGAAGTACTATAAGGAAGCATGAAGAAGTTCTTGATTAAATGAAATCAAGTCTGAACAGTGAAAAGTGGGACGCATCATACTTAGATGGCCTTTTCTGACCACCACCAGCACTCCCTTGCCTCCATAAGACTGAACTTCTAAGGTCTCTCTGGTAGTCGTATAAACACTGTACTAATAGTGTTTCTATGGTTAAAATACATTGTCTTCTTTCAGCTTGAAGAGATATAATCACAATAATTTACCTTTATTATTTGTTTAGTAGCTCTGATCTAAATAGATCTGCATCATAGTTCCCAGTTGTAGTTAACTTTGTTTTGAGTTCCACACACATAATCCTGTTATAACCTTCTCTACTAAGGCACAAAACTGGACACGGTTGGCATGTAAATATTGCTGGGGGAGAGTAACTATGTGTGTGAAATACACTGGCAGTTATAATTTTTACCCTTTTTACAGGACTTGGTAAGTAAGATGACAACAGGTATCCTGAGTCTCTTAGGCATTCATGATCTTCTTTCCTGTATGTCAGTGTGCATCACTCTTTTCAAATTTTTACATAGAAAATTAGATTTTAAGGGCCATTGAACCTTCAAGATAAAAATTGTTAGTGATAGGAAGAAATGCTAAACAGAGCAACAACATGAATGATAATTTATGACACAGTTAGAATGTGTTGAAGAAGAAGAATTTAGTAGGAAGTGAAGAAACTCATGCACTTGTCAGAAACTGAGTGCTATGAACTTGCATATTCCAGAGCATCTCTCATGTAGCTTTTTGCTTCCAGCCACCACAGGAAACTTAAGTATGGTTGAATATTTAATATTTATGCTCTATAGGACTTTACAGTCTATGCAAATACTATATCAAAATGTACTGATTTCAAAAGGTAACAGAAGAACCATATTGTAAGTTGTGTCATTTAAGTGTTGCAAGGAACCTGGAATTCTTCCCTTGTGTAAAAACACCGGTTGCTTCAACAAACAAAACTACATTTCTTTTTCATTTGTTTAGATATTCTGCCCATGATAATCTAAGTTTCAGTGCTGACAGACAGAATTAGTGTTTTGAAACCACAGTGAAAACCAAGCTATATTTAAAGGTGCAAGAAGAAGGAAATAGGGCACTCTATACTGCATGCCAAAGAGAATGATAATCAGAGCCATTTCCATGTTAGGGAAATCAAATTAAGCTGCATTCCAGTGCCTAAAAACTTATCAAAACTAGCATGCCTTATGGGGTCAAAACTATCAGGCAATTTTAACAATAGATACTGCTACCCACTCCACCTTTAATAATGTAAACTGGTGGAGCCGCACCTCAAATCCCATGTCCAGTTCTGGGCCCCTCGCTACAACACACTGAACTGCTGGAGTGTGTCCCAAGTAACAACAGAACAAAAGGAAATGGCCTCAAGTTGTGCCAGGAGAGGCATAGGCTGGATTTTAAAAGAAAACTTTCTTTACCGAAAGTGTTGTCCAGCACTGGAACAGACTGCCCAGGGAAGTGGTCAAGTCACCATCCCTCAAGGTATTTAAAAGATGTAGATGTGGCACTAAGGGAAATGGGTTCGTGGTGGATTTGGCAGTACTGTTTTAGTGGTTGGATTCAAAGATCTTAACAGTCTGTTCCAACATAAATGATTCTATAACTTAACAATTCAATATACTATCGTTATCCAGATGGTTTGTTTATTTAAAACACTTTTTTTTTTGCAGTTGTTGAGGGCATATTATCAGTTTCTAATAATAAAAATTTTTATGTCTTTTAAAGTTCAGACCAAAAGTATCAGATTAACAATGGTTAATATGTTTTGCTTTGATTAAACTGACATTTTGATTTCATATTGAAAGTCATGGCATACACAGCTCAGTCTGCTCACCATTATTCTTTCTTGCAGCCAAAGATCCTCTTATGGAAATAAGTAATTTGTGCTAGTAGGAATGAGAAGATGACTAAAATACTACTACATTCGAGGAAGAACACAGTGTACATTTCCTGATGAAAGTGAAAAAGACAGGCAAAACCAGGCTGTAATTAAATATGTTCAGAGCTGAACAGCTGTGTCCACAGTAATTCCAATCGGGGACAGAATTTAAGATACTACAGTGTGTACAGGTAGCAGACATAAACATACATGGCCCTTGAAAAAACTTTCCCAGAGTCAAAGAAAAAACACAACACAGAACAAGAGGACTCCAGACTTGTAAAAGCCTCAGGTAAAATGCTACTTGCTTTGATTTTGAACACTATTGAGTGTCCTCAGATCACTGATACATAAAAAACTTGCTATGCCAGAAAAGTTCCCTTGCATGAGCTGAGGAACAAATTACCATACGTTTAAGTCCAGTGTGTTTTTTTCTTTGTTATTTCCTTTTATATTACCTTGTTAAAGTAAGAAAGACAGACAGTTGGAGACAAAACAGTTCAATTGCTTCCTGTTACAAGATCTGTAGATAGAACACCACTAAAACAAGAATAGTTTAGACAAAATACACATCTCATTGCTTTAATGCAATGCAGAACAGGGAAAGAATGAAGGTGTTTGTCACCGAAATAGACAATTTGCATTCCCCTGATCATGGAGATCTGACACAGTCTACAGTTGTGCAAGTGCACCTAATCTGTGCATTAAGACAGAGAGGGGAAAAATACAATTTCATTTAGCCACCAAGCCTAAGGCTTACTAGCCTCCTGTTTTCTTCTTCCTGCCCCACACCCCACAATGAGAGATATTTCTTGGAGACAGTCCTCCTCAGCAAAAAGCTATCTGCTTTAATAAGAATTGAACATATTGTACCCATTCACTGCAACCAGCAAGGTACTATGTGATTCTTTAAACTTTAATATTTTAATGTACATTTGGAGGTTAAAGTATAGACTGATTTAATTAAAACAAACAAAAAATAAAACAAAACAAAAAAACACACTCCAAACCCAAAAAACCTTATGGTATCACAGAGATTTTTAAGTGTAAAACAGTCCTAAAGGGAAATCAAAAGCCTTTTCTGGATTGCCTCATGTCCCAAAAGGAGGCTAAACAAAGAAAGCAAAACCAAAACATACGTAGGCATCTGACCTCCTGATAACACACCTGCATCATGCTGCCTTGCACTAACAACCTTTGAAGTCATGTGTTTCAGGAAGATAGCAAACGTGTCTTTCAGAAAGAAAGCTTCATTTTCAGAACCGCAGACTCCAATGCAAGTCAACAGAAACATCTTCAACTGCCTAGTTTTACAAGGCTAAAAAGAAAAAAAAATAACCTCAATGGCTCAAGTGGAGAACTCTTAGAACTACTTAGACCAATGAGGAAGCACAAGAAAAGGTTCCCAAATGCAAGAGCTCTTCAACATTTCTTTAGGTTATTTTCACTGGACCCTTGCATACTAGGTAGCATTGTTACAATTCAATTTTAGTATTTCTCTTCTGTAATACACTAGATGTACATCAACCTACCACTTTTCAGTGCCAGTATGCATGGTGGTGCCAAAATACAAATCACAAATCAACTTCAACATAAAAATCAGAATTTTCATCTGTTATGACCTGCCCCAGAAGGTGATGGTAATTGCGGTTCTTGCTAATAGATCCCTTGGGGCAGATTAGAGGGAAACAACACTGAATGATTGGTGTTCTAGATATAAATAAATAAATAAATGCAGGGTTTGTATAGAAAGGCGGTATGTAGCCATTCTGGTTATTATTAGCTATGGCAATGTAACAATATAGAAGTACAAAGATAACACTGAAGAAAATATATAAGGATAAGAAAGAAAAAAGAGAGAAAGAAACGGTAAGAGTAGACAGCAGAGAGGAAAGATAATCCCCACCCATGGATCCAGTGACAAGGTTTAATTGTTGCAATTTAGATGTCTGTTGGCCAAAGTGATGGTCCTAGTCTTGATCCATCAGCAGTGGGGGAAGGCCATGAAACACAAAGTTCAGTGGGTTATTGTATGCTCAGGTTCAGGTGGGGATGCCCAGGTCTTTCTCACTGGGGAGAATTTAACACTGCCTGTTGTAATAGTGTGGATTAGGGGCAGTCCTTCAGTGGAAGGTGCCATAAATGAGTCTAGGGGTACCTCAAGGGTCTTTGATGGTTTATGACCCTTTCTAAGACACGACTGTAGTTAAGCCAGTTATGCCCCATCAAAAGGAATGAATACCTTCAGGCCTACGTGCAAATGTTGCAATACCTCTCCTTGGGGGAAGTTTTACACCTGCGCCAGTTGTGTGAGGGAGGACACTTTAAGGAATGCAAGATAAAAAGCACCATCCCACCTCCACAGGATCTCTTTATCAACCTTCTCCCTCATCTGGCTCAACACCCACCTTGTTGCTAAACAAGGGTTAGTTTGTCATGGTCGTCCTCTGGTGGTGGCTCCACACCCCTCTGTTTTATGTGAATCAGAGGTTTCACCACTACACACAAAAAACTCTCCTCCTCCCTTTTGGTTGGAGGGTACAAACCTGGTCTCGACAAAGCACCTGTTGCTTTTGTAGATGACTGATTGAGTCATTAACCATTAACACTTCAGTCTCTCATACCAACCTCTGACATTTCCATTATGAACTAGAGGAAAACTAACAGCGATTTACTTTTTTTATTAGAAATACCATCCTAACTTCACTACTTAAAAGTTTATACAGCCATAGCCTGAACAGTAAGGAAAAGTCTTTTGAAAAAAACAACTTAAAAAAGTTGTTCTGGTGGTACATTCCACTGCAAAGACATTTTTACAACAAACAGATAAAATAAAATGTAACAAAATTACCATAATTTATGTTTAGAGTTCTTGGTCTGCATATTAGATTTATCAAGTTTCTTACATTATTTGACTTGTTAATATTAGCTTCTTGTAAGTTCAGACAATAATCTGTAGTGCTCTTAAACACAAACAGCAGCTTAAAACATAAATTTTCTCTCCATTTCTACTCTGCATTTATTATATCATAATAATACAAAGTAGCTTACTTCATGTAAAGGTCTTATCAAAATAAAGTTAATTAATGGGATTGTATAACTTAATGATAATACAGACTATAATTAACAACTTAAGAGGGCATGACATATATTTATAGAGAATACAGCAAAAAACTGTAGAATCTGCATCAACTACACAAGGATATTTGAGTGCTCATTGCATTATTTCCAGAGAACTAGATACTGAATATAAAGCAAATGGTTTTTCTAGAACACCACTTGAAACTATGCATCAATATGCAAAACCCTAAGGACTTAATTCTTCTCAGAAATTTAGTGTTAGCATAAACATAAAAGTCTTTAACTTCTTCATTTGATACTAAACGTTTATTTGAAATATTTAAAGAGGTGGCATTAGAAAAAAATACATGTATTGCTACAGGTTAGTGGTAGCAGACAGCCATCACTGCTTGACTAAAATTAGGCACAAACCAAATATGTTATGTCCAGACTTACAAGAAGAATTAAGGCAAGTGAATATGTTCTTTGGAAGAAATGAAAAATTAAAAGAGAGACTAACAGGTTTTGAAAGTAATAAAAATTCAGGAGTGTGCAGGTAACCACAGTGTTATTATTTGAGCCAAGGCTAACAGTTCTACAACAGAACAGGGAAAGAGACAGACAGGCCCATCCTGATAACACTTTTGTTTTCCTAATGAAATTCTTTTTGTGTGTAGAAGAAACTAACATAGTTCTGAATTTACTGACACCAGTAGACAGCCTGGTGTCACAAGCTGGCATCTTTTGGAACAACATCATGAAGCAAGATAGTCCTACAGAAGCTATTCGGTCTAGTGATTCTGAACAGAAACAACACTTCATCAAGATTTTGAATCACAAGCTTAACACAAAGAATGGCAAGATACCGGTATGATCAACAACTCATGCAAAAAGGAGTTGAAATTTAGTTAATTTGCCTTCCCCAGGGAAGGAGATAATAAGTTCTCTCTGCAACTCAGAAGGTCACTTATGAAAGGTTGACAGAACACAGATATAGATTATTTTTGGCTTTACAGAAAGGAAGATCAGAATGAAAGTAAGAGCTTTTAAAACACAGTGTTTTTAATTTATGCCTGAAAATCATGCCTAGAAGTTTTTATTAAAAAATTAGAGTACCTATAGTTAGACCAGCATGAAGCACTGTTAAATTAATCTAAGCTAATGAAAACATGGGCATTGCCACAAGAAAGCAAATTACAAATGAAGCAATGAGCATTAATGCAGGGAAGTGCTGAGGAAGACAGTCTGCACTATTAACTGTTGAGGCAGAATTGTGACAATGCTACAACAGGACACCATCTCATCACTTCACCATCCAGCAGATTACAAGGAACTCAAAAGATCTCCAGCAACATCTTGCTGCTTTCATAGCAACACCACTCCTGATGTATTATGCAGACTTCAGTAACCAGTCTCATAGAAGTCAGCAGGGAAGTTTACTCTACAACTGAGATGAGAACAGCCACAACCATTTTACTACCACTCCCTGTTTTTCCTGCTGCTACTTTCACATAACTTCTTCAAGAAAAATTAACTTCAGGTGCTGCAGAATCCTACTTTGAAGCTCCTTTACCTGCTAGCAGACTGAGGGCAAAAACATCCAGCTGACAGTGGCACTGTCTGACAACACGCTGTCTCTGAAGCAGTAACTCAGTAAGCCAACTTCTTTCCTGACCTGAGTCAGCCCACCAAGCCTTTGCCTGCACACAGCCATGTGCCTTGTTTTCTCCTTGCCAACTGGTTGTGCAACCACTTGCCAGTGTCATCTGTTTGAGGTCAGAGACACATCAAACTCTCTAAGGTTTAGCTAGCCAGCCCTGTGCTTCTTCACCTTTCCACAACAAGCAAAACAAGCGTTTGTTGGATGCAAGTCTGTTTTCTAGAATTTAAAAAAGAATTAAATTAAAAAAGAACTTGCGATTTTATTCCAACTCAGGTCTAACACTGGTTCCTTATTCCATCACCCACCTATTTTAATTAATACTAGTTAATTAATACTTCATGAACTTAGTAGATGCTGCTTTTCTTATGCAAAAGAACTTTCAAAGCAAAACATCAAAATTTTTATCTGCACTGGGCCATATCTTATGTGACAGAAGCACTTCTTGTACAATGAAAGAACATTTAGACATGTATAATTTAAAGGAACCTGGAGATAACTGTGTCACACAGATGTTGATATGGGCTTAAAGCAATAAATCAATAATCTGAGGAACAAAAGCACACAATGAG
Organism: Hafferia zeledoni; assembly: GCA_035583235.1. NCBI lineage: Eukaryota > Metazoa > Chordata > Aves > Passeriformes > Thamnophilidae > Hafferia > Hafferia zeledoni. The sequence continues at coordinate 39,383,601 of JAWWEV010000043.1, forward strand.
GTTGAGATACAAACCAGTAATGTCAAATATCCCCTCTGCTCACTTCTTATCAGCTACTTCTGTTCTCATTTTAAAATGAGTAAAATATATCAAAGCAGACACATTTTTACTGCTCAAAAGACCCAAGATATTAATATAAAATTAATAAAATAACCAAAATATCAAAAATTACTTGATTGCCACAATCCTGCCTTTTAAAATAGGCAATGTTGCGTCTCTGGAATAGGTCACGTTCTCATTCCACAAACAAATAACATGAGGCTGAACACTTCATGAAGCTGCTGTTTCTATTTATACATATGCCCATGGGATTTGTTTTAAGCATTTGTGAGTTACAATGGGATGGCAGGAGCAGCGTTTGTGCATGAGCCACAGGCTACTGCTTCCCTGTCCCCACACTGTGTTAGAAACGTGCTTGCAAAAGCAAAGTTTCATTTATTAACAATGATACATAATTTATAACAGAGAAACAAAAGGAGAAGAATAGGGAAACTTGCATGGAGATTACCATTAAAACATATTAATAAATTCAGGCCATGAAGCCAAATTGATTACAAAGCAACAGCACAAAGAAACACTGACCCACAAAGGAATCATTTTCCTCATTTGTTTTTTTTTTTATTATTTATGTTTTGTGATTCTAGAAGTTGTGCCTTTAAGTATCAGTGTGACTTCCTTTCAGTTTGCTTGCTACTCTTAGTGTCCTTGCCCTGTGGGCATTTCTCACAGCCCTTCCGCTTCACAGCGTAACAACTGAATGTTTGATTTTGTGCCAAGAATTATTACTGATGGGCCATACTTTGGTAAAATCTCTCTTTTTACAGAAGCCTTACCTTTCCCTTTAGAACAAGCCACATCATTTTTATTCAGAACTATAGAGTTAAGCTTTTTATGATTTTAAACAGATGAGGAAATGTAAGACAACCTTTTGGAAAGAAGTTGAGATTAACACACTCCTTGTCTACCTTTTCCAATGTTATCAACACTACCACACCACAGAATCCCCACTAGAGTTAAGAGTTTCTAATGGTAAAAAAATCGTATTTCCTACTATATTATATATTACACCATCAACTGCAAATTTAATTTCTTACTTCAAAACAGACATCCCTTTTCAGCTGTAGTCTTTACATATTTCAGTACTTGAGAACACACAGTGTTATTTTGCATCCTTTCATTGTTAAGTAAACTCTCTACATTAAGGCTTTCTTACCTATATGTCCAGTTTACAACTTCATTTGACATAACTTCAAGTTATTATGTCCTCTTCCTACCTTCCTAATATTTTGAAGCAAGATGATTGTAACTGCAATGCAAACTTTCATTGAGAAAAACTTGAAAAAGGCTGAAGTCTTCATTCGCAACAAGAAGCAGTTTAATTTAAAGAGAAATTCCTTGAACAAGTTTTCTTACCATTGCACCAGGGATGTATTATCATCACTGCCTATACTCAGAGAATTCTACCTCATGTATAAATTTGCCTTATATCAACTTAAAGGTCTTGCTAGGAGACTAATCAGTCCATTAGAAAGTAGAAATATTATCCCTGTATCTATTTTTTTTTCAGATTAAGGTCAATCTCAATTTAACCAAGAAATTATGTTTTTCTTTTAAAATATCCTTTTAGCATCTAAAATACAGATAATTTCAATTGGTTTGAGGCTAAGAGACAGCTTATACTACCAATTTTGGAATAGAAAATTTAATGTATCTCAAAATATTTTTGACACATTTTACGTCAGCATGTTACTACATCTTAGTTCCCCATTCTAGCCTGGAAAAAAAAAAAAGATTTACTAGGGACATAATTTTAAGATTTTGTTGTCCTGTTTTCTGATTGACTTTGGTGACCATATCCAGCCTTTAAGAAGCTGGTAATGTCTTTCATAAATTAGATTATCTGTTCAGATACGATAACATTCAACTAACAGTTACTCTAAGGCTAAATCTATCCTTCACAAGCTTTTCAGAAAAACATATTCTTTCAATAAGGCTTTATAATGGCAACAGTCCAGTTAGAGTGCTTCTGTGACTGATGTACACATATATGTCATACCTACATATTCCTGATACAGACTTCTCTCTCTAGGAAGAAGGAAGACTTACTGAAGACTTTTTTATTAGTGATGAGGTGAAATAAGTTTGTTTGTTGTTTTGCTTTTGTGGGTTTTTTTGGGTTTTTTTGGTTGTTTTTTTTTTTTTTTAAGTTTGAAGTTCTTCCTGTTTCATATGATTATTATTACAAGCCAAAAAACTCAGGAAAACAAATTCAGATGATACTACTCCCCATTTACTTTACTTGCAACCGCATTTCCTTAGTGAGACTCTGATAAGTGACCTAACCTACAAGCCTAGTCATTATTACAGAACAGAAAAGCCTAACTCTTTTGAAATAAATCCACTCAGAAGATGATGGAGTACAAAGTTACATATATTTGCATAACTCTGCCTAGAAGAGATGAACAGCTAGCATCATGCACTGTGATCTTTACATGACCTCTCATACACAATTCAGCATCAGTTTTGAGCAGCCTGAGAAGCCAAAAAATACATACATTCTCAGCCAATTAATACTCAGTTAGTCAGCCTGTAGGCAACAAAAAATAGCATATGGTACTCTAGAAACCTACATTTATACCAGCCTTGTATTTTTTAGCATGAAAGCAATGATAAAAAAATTATAGGTTTTTAATTTCTCCCAAAATAGACAATGACTAAATGAGAATCATGGTTCCTTTTCCAAGAACTTACAGCAGTGTAGGCTGCTGGCTGCAAAGACTGCAGCTGCTGGCCATTCTGAGCTATTACTGGCACAGTAAGGAGCACTTACCTAAAACCAGTGGAAGGGAAATTTGAGGTACAGGGCAGAATGGAGGTTTGGATAACAACTCTGGTTGAGCTTAACAGTAAATATGAAGCTTAACATCTTTAAGGAATCAAAGGCAGTTAAGCAAAAGATACTTTTAAGGATCTGAGCCATTTTTTAAGTCATGGAAAGTAACAGGAATGCTGCATATACCCCAAAGTTGGCAATCTGTCCCACCAGGACACAAAATCAGCCTCCTGATGTATGCCCATCTGACTGTTGTTATGTGGAGCAGCTAAGGCTGTATAAACCTTCTAACTAGGTTAATCACCCAGCCTCTTGATTGATTTAACTTATACCTGTTTTCCAATTTATATTTGGAAGCTGACAATGAATGGGGTACAAACAATCTACTGCGTTAAAGGAATCTTTAACAGTACTATAGAATTCATTTTAACAATCTCCTAGAAATTATTCAGAATTACACAATTAAAATTCATGAGATTAGTACTTAATAACATCCTGTACCTTTGCAACTTTAAATTAGCTAGACAATTCTCACAAATATAACCACTGAACTCTTAATGGAATTTTTTATTAATTTCCAGAAGTGACACTTTTATAATTAGGGCTGTCACATTAAGACTCTATCCCACCAAAATAAAATGCTTTGAAAGGAAGGGGAGTAATTTGAAAGGATTGAAGTATACATTAAACATAATTTTTAGGGATAACAATACTGTATTTTTCCACATGAGGATTTTCTCCTTCCTTATTACATGATGTGCCCTTTTTTCTGCATTTTAGAAGACCACTAAAACCCTGATGTAACATGATCACTGATGATTTATAAACCGTAGTACATTATATCTCTTCAGTCAATTACATGAAGTATCTCTGTTATAATGAAAGAACACATTCAGATCATTAAGCTTGAAATCACTCGGTAAGATCATCTGTGACGAAGTTCATTAGTATATTAATGACTCAATTTTATCCCATATGAGGCAATTTCAAGACATTTTAGTTGAGAACTGCTTTTGTTTTAAAATCTCAATGAGAAGTGTCATTCCTAACAAACTTCAGGTTGAGCACAGAGGGTAACAGTGAATGGAGTGACATCAGACTGGAGACCTGTCACTAGTGGGATTCCACAGGGCTCCATCCTGGGCCCTGTGCTCTTCAACATCTTCTAAAAGGACTTGGACACAGGACTGGAAGGGATACTAAGAAAACTAACCTGGAGATTAGGTAAATTGGTTAAATCATGGTGCCAATAAACCAAAGTTGCGGGTTTGATCCCCTTATAGGTCATTCATTTAAGAGCTGGATTTGAGTCTTGAGGGTCCCTTCCATCTCGGCATATTCTGTGATTCTGTGGGATGGACTCTGATGTCGGGGCCTGCCCCAAAGGATCCCTGGATCCCAGGGAGCCCCTAGCTCTTGTTGCACCTTTACACTATGTGCCCATATGATAAAAACAACTGCATTTTTTACTTGCATTTATAAAAATCATAAAGCAATAAAAATCTACAGTACATACACTACAGAACCACAATAAATATTAAGACTGCTAATATTTAAAATATGAAAAATGCTGTATAAATGCCATAACTAAAAGCTCATCTTATATTTTTTGCATTGGTTTTCCATACTCAGTGAAAGACCACAGAAATCTGGCAGGATTGTGTATCAGTAAAATTAATTGCTACATTAAATAAACCTATTTAATAGCAATGCAAATCACTTTCCTGTACAGCTTTGTATTAACCAATGCTGCTAAATTATTATAGTTATTCAACTATTTCAGCATACCATTTATGTGGTTATTTTTTATTTCTTTAAGGCAACTAGAAATTTTACACACCTAAAGTAAGTGATGTTCAGAAAATACAGCAAACAGTTTCCCTTTTTTGTAGACTGTGGTACAAAATTAAACAGAAAATTTAAAGACATCTAAATGCAACAGATACGAGATGCAAAAAGAAAATAGTTTTGCAGAAAGACACAAACGTGATTTTTTTTTTTATGAGAAAGCTTGGTGAAAGAAGGAAAAAATTGAAAAGTATCTTGCTTTCTTAGCTCTCTCATGAGTACTTTCCACACCCTAAAACCTGAAGTGCTTATTTGCCTGTAGCATAAATAAGAACTTTCAGCTTCACTTAATGTCACACAGACTTGCCATTAAACCTTCCTGCTTTCTGCACAGGTTATTTCCTTTTTTGTTAACACTAATTTGCTCTTCCTCTCCCCTTTCCAAAGTGACTGAAAAGCTTTATTTTAACAGGCTTCTTGATAAATCTGTGCTCCTATGTTTGAACATGAAAAGCTATTTAAATCTCCTATCAGAATGTCCACATTATGTATTCCAAAACCATCTCAAAGTTTTATTTAAAATAGTTTTTCAGCATTCTGCTGTTCTCTTTGGAAGACTAATGTCTACTTTAAGAGAGGTCAGTTAAGAAATTAGAATAATGTACATCACGGTGTGTGGTGTGCTTGTGTTTTCTTTAGTGACAGAGGAAATGACTGACCAGTTAGACTGAAGTCTGGGCCACATCTGAGAAACATTAAAAGGTAAAGAAGCTGAAATAAAACCATTTCAGAGATGAGTAGAGCAGCAAATTTCAGTGACTGACCCATGGTTTCATAGGGCATCAGAGGCAGACCTAAGTAATCCTGAGCTTTTCTAAATCACAGACCAGTATCGTGTTTCACAAGGCTCATTTTCTTGTGCACTCACAACCCATTTAGAGATTCCCAAGCATACAGTCCAAATTTTTTAATGTCATATTTAAAGTACTTCTGCAGGCTGAGTTAGTAGAAGCAAATTTGAATATTGCTATTCCTTACTGCTCTATTTAAATTCATAAGTATGTAGTTAGAAGTACAAACCTACATTACCTATAACTTACTAGAATTGTATGTGTGCCTTCATCTTGTAAGCACAAGTTATACCTTTCAAAGAAGGCTGCTCTTTCAAAACACAGACACTCTTATTTCTTCTGAAAAGAAATTCATTTTTCTGATTAGGTGCCTGTCTTTTACAAACACTTTCAAAATTAGTATAATTTAAAAACTAAATTAAAATGATGCAACAATGGTTGATTTTTTAACTCATATAATACATGAGAGATACAGGCTCTAGGCTACTTAAGACCTTTATCCTTTAAAAAAAATGCACTGCCTCACTGTCTTGAGCTTCACTTTGTGGGAGACAGGAGACAGTTTAGAACAAGAAAAGCATATGTGTAATCTACAAAGGCAATTTGTTCGTCACTCACTGAATGCAGTTTTAAGATGACCCTCAATTTTCCTGCAATGTTTCTACCAGCTGAGTGACCCTGAACAAAGAAAGTGAGAAATTATCTACAGTGGGTTGTCTCTTCTCTCCTTAATGCAATTGCTCCTCAGTCCTACTGCAGAAATGCAGATTAATTTTTAAAAAATGTTTTTAAATTTTTAATTGACAGTAAGCATGGAAGTGACATCTATCTGTTTGAGATAAGAAAAAAATATGTTTTTCAATTTTTCAGAGGAGACAGTTTAATATGAAGGAAAAGAGCCATCTTCTACAGGAGACAGACAAATGTAAGATATCATCATTTCAAGGGGCATTACTACCAACAAAAAGGTTGTATTGATAAAAAAACAAACCAAACCAAAACATGTAAACTACTCTGTAGAAATACCACATTAATTTCCATAACTTTTAACCCAGTATAGAACACTGCAGAGCTATGAAATGTTGCTAAACTTCATGTGATATTTTGAAATGTAAATTGGCAGCCTGCTTCAATTAGTTGAAAATAAATTCTATGAAAATGCCATAAAGCAAGAATTTAGAGATCATCCTATGTGTTATTCTCAATGTACTCCAACCACTTTGATGAAGTTACAAACCTTTTAACCACAGCCTGTCTTTCATCTTCATGTGCCCAGTAATGCTGAATACCTCATGGCTACTAAATGACAAATAACGTTGTCCATTGCTCCTATACCCAAAATGTACAAGGAACTACAAGGTGTTCCTTTGCTTCACTGAACTGCAGATTAACAGAATGTTATAGAATAAGCTTCAAAAGTTCTCTATACAAAGCTTATTAAGAAATGGTCCTATGCAGTTCCAGAAGGTCCTAAAGGCGAATTATCTTTGAAATTGCAAATAGAACATTAATTAGATTTCCAAGCCAAAAGGTTTGTATATGTTGTGTTAGTTGTAGAAAAGCCATCAGAATTTGACTCAAAAATAAAGCCACTGATGTCAAATGCAGTATATTAATCATTTTTGGAGACAAAGGGTTAGGAGACCAAACTGCTTTTACATAAGGGAGCAGAGAAAGTTCCTTAAATAATTCACCAGAAGTTTCTTAAATAAACCAGGTGCAAAATATCTAACTTTTGGAAATTTATATGGATATATAGGCTGAGTTCAATTAAAAAAAAAATAAGAAAAAAGGAAACTTGTGATTTTAAACTACAGAACAACAACCAGTTAAATAGAAGCATGCTCTCCTTTTTTTTCTAAATACTTTGCCTTTAAAAAAGAATTAACAAGATCAAACTGCACCATAGCATTTTCTCTTCTCTTTTGTCTCAAACTATGAACAAAGGCAGCTAACTCTGCCACTGAATGATGAATAAAACTGAAATCAGCATGTTTGACCAGGAAGTCTTTTTCAAGAAGAAAGGTAACAAGAGACGTAATTGTAGTGGAAGGTAAATAACCACGTGTTTTTTTACTAAAACAGAAGCAAAATGGGCAGATAAGAATTTTTACACCTTCATGAAATACCAATATGTTTTATCTCTCATAAAAAAATTTAAAGAACACATATATGTGAACATTGTCCTAAAGTAATCATTAGCAAAAGTGTGATGTGAATGGCTAGCCAGAGTCCTAGCTAGTGTTCTTTCTAAAATCATCCTAATTACATAAGGAAAAAGAATTCAGTGAAATAGCCAATGGCAAGTAACAGTTCATATTCATGCTCATTTCACTGTTCTGAAATTAAAGTTTAATAATTGTTTTAAAAATTAATCTCTATTAGACTCTTTTTACCTTCTGCACAACAAAGGGGATTTTTTTGTGATTTCCTTGATAACAAAACCCAGACACAAATGCCCCAAACTTGCTGTTCAGTTCAGCTGCAGTGTTTTATTCCAGCTGAAGGTGATTAGTAAAAACAGAAAACTACTTCTAGGTGGAAATTACAAGCATTTCATTAAGGTGTTCAAAAAAATCTCAATGTCTGTAAAAAAGTCTAACTTTTCTAGTTCTGGTTTTTTGTTTGTTTTTTTTAGCAAAACCAATAACCCAGTCATGACATGCTCTGGAAAAACAGGTGTGGCTGTCAAAACAGTAATTTTTAGTGAATAATTTCTTTGTTCACAAAATGCAACCTCTGCTGCTAATAAAGAATTCCACATTTTAAAAAAAATTAAGATACATTTATATAAAATACTTGCAAAATACTCTTCTAAAACTGTGTAAGTAAAAACTGAAAATATTTCAATGAGTTTCTATTCCATGGAAAATCCAAACTATGATTTTAAAAATATTGGTTTAGATAATAAATAACATTTTTTAGTTTGATTATGCAATGAGATTAATTTTAGAGTTCTAAAAAATAAAAATCAATAGAAACTTTTGTGCAAAAGCATTCAAATTTTAATAGAAATTCACAGTTATCAGAACACATATAATTACTAAAAGAACTGCTCCATCAATGGCAGTGTATGCAAGACTGGACATGCTCAACCATCAGTGCTTTATCCTTGTAAACATACTTTTAAGAGCTATGAAAATTGCTCTCAACAAGTGTGTATGTTATAAGCACAAAAACTGTCTTTAGAATGCATGAGCTGCAGAATTTTGCAGGGGTGGAAAGGTCAGACACATGGGAAAAGAACCCCAAGTCTCTAATAGATACAAATATGGATTTATCTACAAGAAATTAAAAGAAAGATCCTGAAGGATACTGAGGTTACAACAAAATCAAATTATATAACTTATACTGCTATGTTACAAAATTACCACCCTGTCAGAAAAAGAAATTTATTACTTATCTTCAGCACGTAGAGCATCATCCTTTTCAAATCAGAAGATGTCACAAACCATTTAAAATTCTGCTGATGTACAACCTTCCATGTGCATATTCTAATAATATCTACTGTGACTTTGACTTATGTCACAGTTCTTCATACATAGCACACTTTATGCTCACAAAATAACTCACTTCTTGAGGACAATGTACAACAATCATGAGTCACAACTGACTCAGAAAAAGATGAGGAGGGCATGTTACTTTCTTACTCAAGGATATATTCTGTGCAAAAGTGACAACAGAAAAATTTTGCAAGGATGATTTATAATGTGCTCTTACTCTTCTCAGAAGCAGGGTCATTAAGGGAACTCCAAAAGTATTTTGCATTCAGTACTATCAATACCTTTAACTTTTCCTTCTTACTTGGGGAAAACTTGAATTGATGAGTCCACTAATTTTAACTTGATACTGGACATGGTCACATCTGTTTTCAGATTTGTGAGGGTTACCCTATAGTGCATCTGCATCAGTAGCTTGTAATTACTTAATATCATGTACGCATTCCTGTATTTATTTCACAGCTTGCATTCAGACAAGCACATTCATGTACAAAACTGGCATGTTTACAAATAGCTAATTTCTTTTTTTGTTGTGGTTGCTTTTTCATATAGGTCTTTATGGAGGTGAGGGTATCAGCCAGTGAAGTCCTAAGTGATAAATTTAAAAGAAAAAATAAACAAAAAAAAAAAGCACCAAAAGCCAAAGTTGGTGGAAGCCCATGCTAGCTATGATTTTTTTTTTTTTTTTAATTTTGTCAGCCAGCATTCCCAGGCCTAGTCTGAAATCTAAAGCCTAAATTTAGGCCTACCTAGCTAAATGCATAACAGGGCTCAAAAGTAACTAGATAAGTTTTGGAAGACAAGCACTTTATTTTAGGATTACCATATAGGCTGGAGTTGAAAACCTGCCCTTAGCTGCAAATGACAGAAGTCTGGGAAAGCACTCTGGGCATCTCACAGTACAGGGCTTGTCCTTTTCGACCTCTTCTCAGTAAGTCTTCATTTAAACAATTCTTTGTGAGCAGCTGGTAACTCTTGAAACAAACTTTATGGGATTGTGAACTTGGAAACACTTGCCTATATGTTAGGTCTGAGGTAATTCTACCATCTTCAGAAAAATCAAAGAAGTGTAAACTCTTTCTTTTTTTTAAACTTTGAGTAAAATAAATACTTTTATGACTACTTTAAAGGGATTCTTACTACATCATTATCATCATGAGAATTAGGTAGCAGAGGAAAGTTACTTTGAAAAACAAACATCATGCTGAAGGACTCAAAAATGCAGCACTGGATTAGGTCAAGCAGCATTTCAGATGTTTCCTATCTATCTGCTAGTATTCTAGAAGATAAGCACTTTCTGGTTTATTCTGTCTAGGGCAAAAGTGATTCTTGTCAATTCTCTTTCGATAACATCTGAGAATACAAATAATGACCAGCTACAAAGAATTTCTTTTTCTGTATCTTCTAATATAGATCAGAACACTGATTTTGTTATTACCTTAAATTGCTACTGATCTTGTAATTCCACTTATCATAGCTCTGTAATATGCAAGTAAGAAGCAAAATTAGCACAGATGTATTCAAACAGAAAATAAGCATCAGTGTGTGGTTCAGATTCAAGCATGACTAAATTATGAAGAATTGTACCCAACTGAAATAGTGAAATCAGAAATACATATAGTGATATTTTTAGTGGCAAGTCTGATTCAGGTTATTTGAGATCTTGTGTAACCATTTGTTGTGGGATTCTGATTATCAACTTTCAGACTTAAATGTAGGTTCCCAACTAATCTTCACTGATCCTTATAAAGTATGCAGAAGTTTCTGTCTGCATGGAAATAAAACCATCTGCCCATTCACAGTACTATTTCTGAAGACTTAATCTGAGAATTTATAAAGGCTCAGGCATGTTAAATTTGTGAAAAACTGTGCTGCTTCTTGAAAGCATTTTTTGAAATTTATTATATATTTCTTGAAATTACAATTTTCAGTAAACAATACCCCCTCAAATCTCCCAATACCATCCAAATATTGAGTCTCTGTAGGGACTATATACAATATAGGGGAGTTACAATTAGATTGTTGACTATATGCTTGTAACAGCATGCCACAGTTGTGGCAAGCCATAGTAATAGTTCACGCTGAAAATAAATCACTAGGACTACAGAAAAATAAATACATATTTCTTTCTTAATACAGGAGACTGCTAAATTTATATTATAGCTAAGAGCCTAAGTGAAGTTATATGGAAAAGAAAATATATTAAATAAGATAGCTGATTATTCAATAAAAGAGGATAAAGAGATGGGACAGGTCAGCTGATTTATTCTGCACATATACAGGGTTATAATTTTAAATATGTTTTAGCTGCCAACGTTTATGCTAGTTTATAGTAGATACAAACAGCAAGACAAATTATAGTCAGGTATTTGGACATGAATGTGTATAAATAACTGAACAATAAGAAATTATTTCTTTTTTTCTTGGAATAGTTCTGATATGAAGATTTTACTGCCAATGAGGTAATTATATCTACCTAGTGTTCATCAATTCAGAAGTACTGCCTTTTACATGTTTGACCAGACACGTACAACAACCTGTTTATGAACCAATTATATTAGATACTATTCATCTTTGACCTTTTAGAAAACATTGCAAATGTTTTCAGTATATCTTAGTGTCTTGGGTATTCATTATTTCCACTGTCAATCTGAAATTATTAAGCAAAGGAAGTATAAAACACAAACACTGTATAAATATAATCTCCAAATTTCATCTCCAAAATGCATTTGCCCAGATGGCACTTGTATTCATAGTACCAAAGTAACTTTTTTTTTTCCAGAAGATCAGAAAATTTATTTACTGAATGCAGTATTTGTCTCAGTGTCCAATGCCTATACAGCATGTCATTATGACAGGAAAAAAATACAAAAACAGAATTTTGAACTGCAGACTCAGTTACTCTCACGAGTCTTATTTTATAGTGAGAATGTCCAGGAGCACTTTTGATCACAGAACCACAGACTCAGTTAAGATGGAAAAGACCTCTGAGATCATCAAGTTCAACCTACGACCTAACAACATGTCAACTAGACCAAGGCACTATGTGCCACTTCCAGTCTTTCCTTAAACACACGGCCAGGGACAGTGTCAGCAGCTCCCTGGGCAGCCCATTCCAATACCCAATCACCCTTTCAGAGAAGAACTTCTTCCTAATGTCCACAGAGGACCCAACTAAAGCATTGTCTTACTTACACTACCAACACAGTCTGTCTTTTAACCAATATTATAAGTTAGGAGTCAACCGCTATAACGAAATTGGTATTTAATACTATGCAAACAATTGCTAAGGTTGGACACAACTAATACTTCAGCACTGTGTTAAATCATTGTAATTTAATAATGCCAAGTTTCATTTGAATTCTAGATGCTCTGTCTCCCACCAATACATTTAAAATGTGTATCTATTTCCATATTTATTTTATTAGAATAGTTATTTTTAATATCTAATTTTTTGCATCCATATCAATACGCTTCTCTTAATATTTATAGCAGCTAAGACAACTGGAAAAAATTCCGATTTCTTTATTAAAATATTTTGGTTCACATTTAGTTATCTAAACTGATTTTGGCAGTCAGAAAGACTTGCTATTTGCACTGATCTTAGTGGGAACTGCATGGGTTCAGAACACCCAAAAATTAAGACATTCTTATTTAGTAGCTTGAACAACTATTCTCTATGACAGTAGAAATTTAGAAATAGCAATAAACACTGGATTAATCTTTAATTTTTACATATGAATACTGAGTGTCTCACCGGGTTTCTGAGACAGAAAACCTGCTACTTTCACCTTAGACATATAGGATAGATATCAATTACACTGCTTGGAATTCTTTTTAAATTATTCCCTGGAAATATGAGAAAAAATGCATTATCTTGCAATATAAAGAAAATAGATGGAGAACTTACAGAAGCCTTTCACACAAGAGGATGTTTTTAGTGCTTAAAAAAATATACTGATTATTCATTCAAATATACAGGATGGCATTGATACTCTGTTCCTCAGCACAGCCAGAAAAAAAAGAAATCCGGGAAAAAAAGCCATCATGCCATCTTAATCATAAGAACAAGAAATGTTTTAAGAAAAACACTGTGCGTCAAACTATTATTTTCACCCAAAGAGTAAATACCTTAAATCACTTAGCAAGTGTCCAAACTTAAATGAAAAATATCTAGTTTAATTATTATTATTATTTTAAAATCTCTGTGTTTTTTCCTAGTGGGCTATTTTAGTTTTGTATCTATGTCACTATATGTATCTATATGTATGCTGCTATTTTGTACCCATGCACTATAAGCACACACATTTAAATAGAAAATACAACCTAAGAATAAGGCCTGACTGACTTACCGTCTCCCTATAGTGCTTTCTTGTCCCTGCCAGTAAAACATTCATTGTGCATTGTAATGGAAGAAACTGCAAGGCTATCAACAAAATTCACTAATCACAATCCCATTAAAGGTTAGCATTGATCAAATTACATAAACTGGTTCAATAAAACAAGTTCATTACATTTCCCATCTTCGGATTTTCTCTTCTATCGTGCCTCCAGTAAGCATTTCTAAATGACTGGTATCTTATTAGATGAAATAAAACCTTAATGATTACCACTATGTTTCTATTACTGATTTTATTACTGAATTATTGTAGCTAACAATTGCAATTTAGTTGAAATCTATGGGGTAGCAGGGAATATCACAGGATTCTTTTTTAGCACTGCAGTTCCACGCTCCAAACAATTCCACTGTCTACAGTCAGAAAGAACAGATTTTCAAATAGTCCTAATCATGGTATCTATTAGAGAGAAAAAAAAAAAAATTTGCACCATCTCAAAGAATTTAAACTTAATTAGAACTAGGTGTTTAAATTTCTATCAGAGATTCACTAGAATCACAATATACTCAAACTTGCTGAAAATTAATAAAACAATTTTTTGAAAAAGAAAATAGAGTTCCAATGGTCTCTCTCTCTCTCTCTGAGCACAAATTATTCAATGATCTCTATAAAAGAATAACACACTTGGACTGCTTTAGTTTTAAAAGGTCCATTTTAAAAGTAGGGGGGTTTAGACTCATGCACAGAAAATTTCAACTCGTGTTAGTTTAGCTATCTAAAAATTAACGACACAAACTTGGCGCTGTGCTCCAGCCACACCACCCAAGTTGCAGAACGCAAAGACAGGGACTGGGTGAATGCAGAACCACTCACTGTAGGCAAAGAGCAGGTTTGAGAATATTGACATCTACGGAACCTGAAGGTGCACAAGTCCATGGGACCTGATGAGATGCATCCACAGGTCCCCAGGGAACTAATGGATGAAGTGTCTAAGCCACTATTCATCATATTTGAGAAGTCATGTCAGCCTTGTAAAGTTCCCACTGATTGGAAAAGCAGAAACATAACTCCCATTTTTAGAAAGGGTAAAAAGGAAGATCCACGGAACTGAAAACCAGTCAGTTTCACTTCAGTGACCAGCAACATAATGGAGCAGATCCTTCTAGAAACTCTGTTAAGGCATGTGGAAAACAATGAGTTTATTGGTAACAGCCAACATGGCTTCACTAAAGGCAAATCATGCCTGTCGAATTTGGTGGCCTTCCATGGCAGAGTTACAGTGGTGGTGGATAAGAGCAGAGAAACCAACGCTATCTACATGTACTTGTACAAAGCATTTGACACTGTCCTGCATGACACCCTTGTCTCTAAATGGAGAGACATGGATTTGATGGAAGGACCACTCAGTGGATGAGAAATTGGCTGGACTGTTGCACTCAAAGAGTTGTGGTCAATGGCTCAATAGGCAAGCAGAGACCAGTGATGAGTGGTGTCCCTCAGGGATCAGTATTGGGGCTGGCACTATTTAACATCTTTGGCTGTGACATGCAACATTGGGATCAAATGCACACTCAGGAAGTTTGTTGATGACACCAAGATGTATAGCGTGGACAGCATAGTGGAGGGATGCCATCCAGAGGGACCCTGACAGGCTTGAGAGGTAAGCCTATGCAAACCTCATGAAGTTCAAAAAAGCCAAGTTCAAGGTTCTGCACCAGGGCTGGGGCAATCCCAAGCACAAATACAGGCTGAGCAGAGTCTGGATCAAGAGCAGTCCTAAGGAGAAGGACTTGAGGATGCTGGTAGATGAGAGGCTGGATATAAGCTGGTAGTGTGTGCTTGCAGCCCTGAAAACCGACTATATCCCAAGCTGCATCAAAAGAAGCATGGGCAGCATGCTGAGGGAAATGATTCTCCCTGCCTATTCTGCTCTTGTGAGACCCCAGCTGGAGTACTGGGGTCCCCAACATAAGAAGGATGTGGATCTGTTAGAGTGAGTCCAGAAGAGGACCATGAAGATGATCAGAGTGCTGGAATACCTCTCCTATGAAGACAGGTTGAGAGGGCTGGGGTTGTTCAGTCTGGAGAAAAGGCACCTTATAGTACCTAAGGCAGCCTACCAAGAGTTGGATATGAACTTTACACAAGGTCACATAGCGACAGGACAAGGAGGAATGGCTTTACACTGAAAGAGGATAGGTTTAGATTTGATATAAAATACAAATTCTTCACTATGAGAGTCGTGAGACACTGGAACAGGTTGCCTGGAGGATGGCTATCCCATCTCTGGAAGTGTTCAAGGCCACATTGGATGGGGCCCTAAGCAACCTGATCTAGTGAGTGGCATTGTTGCCCATGAAGGAAGGATTGGAACTAGATGATCTTTAAGGTCCCTTCTAACCCAAACTGTTTTAGGATTCTATAACTCAGGTACGTTCTATACTGACAAGGAAAAAAACCAATCCAACAAATTCAGAGCATTTCCAGGTTTCATGTTCTGGAATGAACTACTCTTTCTGAAAGGTTTAATTGCCCCATTTTTTACAAAGAGTTTCTATATGATTAATACTGAAAGCTTAACTTCTAGTCAGGTTTACTGGTCAGAATGAATGGTACTGTAAAAGACATAGCATAGGAGCAGATTCTGACAATCAGAACATGAAAAGAGCCATTAAAAATATCTGCTAACATAAATGTTCAGTAATATCACAATATTCAAGAGACAATGGGCACAAATGGAAACAGAAGGTTCCTCCTGAACATCAGGAACCACTTTTTACTCTAAGGGTGACTGAGCACTGGCACAGGTTGCCCAGAGAAGCTGTGGAGTATACCCTTGGAGATATTCAAAAGCCATCTGGACACAATCCTGGGCAGCCTGCTCTTAGTAATCCTGGTGGAACAGACAAGCTGGACAAGGTGACTTCCAGAGATCCCTTCCAACCTCAACTATTCTGTGATTCTATGAATATTAATTTCTAAGTAAACAACTGAGCAAGTACATTGTTAGTGAACAAAATAAACACACTTATGAACACCTTCATATAAATAACATCTTGGCATCTTTCATACTTTGAAATTTATTTTTGAAAGACAAAAAGAAACAATAAAACAACCACAAAACAAGCCTAGTTCAGCATTTTTATCAGTCCTTTTATAATTATTATAACTCATACTTATGAATTATCATAAGTCTTCACATGACACACTTTGTATTTTTTTTCAGGTTTTTTTACAAGGCAAATAGTATAGGGGATATTTTCTAGACAATCTAGCACAGAGAAGATTATGGGGAAATTTGCTTGAGGAAGTTGTAACTGAACATTTTCCTTTATCACTCAAAACGGGAGTTACAGTTTCTAAATAGAGTTACTAATCTTTATAGTAGAGCCCTTTTCTATGCTACAGTAAAAAACCTAATTTTACTTCAACAAAATAAAAACATATGGTTAAATATTTAGATCTTATGCTTTCCCATTACAGTGGAGTTGTACAGTATTTAGCAATTCTTTTTGCTGGACTCAAAAGTCATGACCTAAATACAATAAATTCCTGTTGTAAGGGAATATGCAGTGCAGATCCAAACAGACTTTCCTTAGACATTTCTGCTGTCAACAGGAAGCTTTGCAAAGAATAAACAAGATCACTTGTCAACTAGATGCTTAATATCAGAAGACCTATTATGTACAGAGCACTTCTCAGCTTAACTGTACTATCACTTAATTCTCACAGATTTAATTGAAAATATTCAGACTCAAATGAAAACTTTTCCTCTCTCTGTCTTTTATTACTTACCTTACTAATTACTATATCACTTTCTCCTACTTGCTTCCCATCTATTGGTAATTTAAATGGGGTGATTTCAAAATATACCCATTTTAGGGATACCTAAGCTCCTTAACCTAACAGTTCTGGTACCAAACAGTCATGTTGAATTACTCTGTATAAAGATAATTCTGATAAACTCTTGTCATATTTTTAAGTTACCCTTTTTACTAATTATTAGTTTTTTTCTCCAAAAGTATTCCTTGTTATTACATTTTGTCCACCTGATCTGTAATTGCCTGCTCATATTTCCCTCTTGCCTTGCACATAGCTGTTCAGTTAAACACAGACGTTCATAAAGTTAAGACTGCTAATCTAATGGAAATAAAATTTATTTCAGTGACAGCACTTAGTAAGACAACTGTATTTCTGTAACTCAAATTTGAAAGACATAGTTAACTACACATTATCTGCTGCTGTAAAGACCATCGTAAAAACTTACAGGCATCTACAATCATTGACCACAGAATTAAGAGCTGTAGCTATTACAGCATTACCTAATAACTCAAGCTTAATATCTAATGTTACACAGATGCAGAATATCCTCTCTACAAATTTCTAGCAATAAATCCTTATTTATGCTGTCTTTCACTTATTCTTTTACATGCTCCTATGGAGCAACACTGGTAGAAAAGAAGCTCAACTGCCCAAAAATTAGAGAAAAACCAGAAAAAACAACATTGATTTTACTGTGTATCAAGATCATTACTCCTTTTTGTTTGTCCCAAGCCAACTGCAGTCATTTTCTGGAGCTAATGCTCAAGTTGCTAATGCTATTCTTGAAATTATTACAGTCTCTCTCTCTTATTCAGTCATATCTCAAGATACTCAAATAACCTGCTGGGGTTAGCCCTTAAGCAACTGCTTCTCTTTCCTATTTCAGTGGGTGCCTTTTTTCTTTTCTATCTTTAAAAATTTTCTCACTCATTTCATTTATCCTTACCACCTCTTTATTCCAATCACACACTGTCTTCATTCCTCCCTAACCAGCATCTAACAGGTATAGACCTTGAAAGCGGCAGGTAAACCTGGGCCCTTATGGCTACAGTCATATTCTCTAAGTGACAGTTCAGAGATTCAAAGAAAACAACATGAAGAAAAACTGCATTTTGAAACATGGTATGTTTCAAACCTCTGGCCACATATATAGGCTGAAGTAAGATGTTTCCTGGCTTTTAATTCTAGTATATTAAAAAATAATTATCTTCATATATAAAATTGGAATATACTATCACATTAATATTTTAACTGAAGTAATTAATTTTGAAGTTCCTAAAAAACACCAAGATAACTTTATATAATTAAATTTATATAATTATCTAAAATTAATTTAATTAAAATATTAAGATATAGGTTGGTTTAGTGGTTTGGTGTAGCAGCTTATTTAACTTACCTAAGCTCTTAGAAACTCTTATCCTGAATAGAGTCTCTGGAAAACATTCTTTTAGTTTCCACCATTAGATCTTGATATAAATGATCCCTCACCTTTCGTAAATGCTAGAGCAACAGCCAAAAGGACCAGTAGATACAGACCTTCATCTTGCTCTCCTTGAAGTCAACAGCATTACTTCTACTCTTAACTTTGAAGACAGGTCCCATGGAAGTCTAACCATGTACTACTTAATCTGCAGAAGTTCTGCAGCCAACATCAATGGGAGCAAAATTTGGGCCTCAAGGAATAAATACTGATTAGAGTTAACATAAGTGGCATTAAGTAAAAAATTGGTGAACGTAAAGAAAAAACAAACTTTATCAACTTCATACCTGAGGCAGTGCTGAGTTCAGCTGTCGCTGGAGGGAGTCTCTGTCATAGATGACATCCTGTAGGCGTTGCTGTGCAAGTGACAAGCTTTCCTGTGTCTCCCGAAGAGTATCAAGGAGACGGTCCCTTTCATCCAGCATATTCACCATCAGCTGCTCAAAATGAGAATCCGAGTCCGACCCGCTGCTTTGGGACCCCCGTTGACTCATCGGGGTGTCCTCATTTATTGTTGGCATCACTTCACACATCATTTCTTTAAAAAGAACACAAATCAAGGAAAAGCTCTTCAGTACAGAAAACATTTGAGGAGATTTCATAAGAGGAATTAATTCTGTCACACACACACATTTAGTAGATTATTGCATTGTTCCCTGCTTCAAATTTGTGCTCAGTGTTAATCAGATGGTCGATACAAAGGGATTAAATACAGTGACTAATTCCAAACAGCAAAGACTTTGAATGGGCTTCCTAAACTGAGAGAAGACTGACTGGAAGGAGAGAGGGTAACAGAATATTTTAAATTAATGGTTTTGCAAATAATACTCTCTTAAAAGGACAGAAAAGCTTGCTCTGCAATTATAGTCTCCTTTATTGTTGATTTTCTCCCTTTTCTTACTTAATTTCACTGTTGAGTTGTTGGTATTGATGTCAATAGCTGCCATTAATTGCCAGATTTTGTTGTCCTCTAGGCAATTCTACAGTACAGCTCAGACTAACCATTGATCCACTATCATGCTGCCTTAACAACGCCAGGTTAATCTATTTTTCTAGCTAGTTATTCCCACCCTCAGGGGAAATTATTCTCCAGTGAGCTTGTTCAGTAAGAGGTCAAGAACTAGAAACTCTCTGCTAATTACATCCCTGTGATATCTTGTGCAAATTGAATTACCAGGAAAAAATCACTGTTGTTTGTTTCTTAAATGTGTCCTGAGCAGAGCAAACAATATCACCTAGTCCCATATTTCAATTATAAAGCTTCTTATGTAAATCTCAAAACCTCAGTTTGTGTGTGGGGAGAAGCTTTGGGAATCATTGGGAGAGCTTGCTGATGATTGACTTCTTTGTCCACTGTCCATAGGTATCTTGAGATGCATCACTGCCAGTAGGAGGAGGCACTGCCTTCCTACTGTC
This sequence comes from Hafferia zeledoni, assembly GCA_035583235.1. Classification (NCBI taxonomy): domain Eukaryota; kingdom Metazoa; phylum Chordata; class Aves; order Passeriformes; family Thamnophilidae; genus Hafferia; species Hafferia zeledoni. The sequence continues at coordinate 39,403,628 of JAWWEV010000043.1, forward strand.
TGCCATCACCCTGTGGAGTGTCTTCATTCAGCTCCCACCTGTGGCTAACCAGTTTGGGATGGTGAAGTTCACAGTGAGCAAGGGAGAATTAAAAAATTCCAAGGCCACCTGCCACTCAGTTTAATCATGACTTTTGAGTATGCAGCAAGTGGCTGGAGACCAAGGTTTCTGCATGCCCATTCTCTAAGACCACAGTAAAGAATTCAAATTATCACTGAACCTTTCCTGCCTCGCAATCATCAGCATCTCATGAACTGTGCTTCTTGTCCCAGTAGATACTCATCAGTGAACCTTCATCATTCAAGAAATTACTTACAATGTCTTTCCCATGCAGATGACATTTATGGTGTGAACAGCACAGCACATGCACAGACTGTGGCAGAGCAAGAGTGGTGCAATTGTGAATGCATGCTGGTGAGCATGTGGGAACAGGTATGGAAACATCTTGTGCAGATAGTTGCTACTACCTCAGCGTCTTGCATTCAAACTACTTAGAAACTCTCCTCATAAATTGTTATGAGGATGTGAGAAGCCACATACGTAAGTGGTTGTGGGGTAGCAATGGAATCTATGAGTTGAATGTTCATGGCACTATTATCACATCTTGTCCCTCTAAGCTGTTGCATTCAGGGAGGGGAGGGAACCACGCATTGTGCTTATTTTGAATGCCTGGGCTGCATTACCCTGACACAGCACAAGTAATAAACTTGGGCTATGACTAAAATAGCAGAGAAGGCAGAGAATGGGTGGGCAGTTCCTGATGTGGGCAGTTGCTATTTGGAAGTTTTCTCCCACAGCTCACAGCCTCAGGAGAATCTTTAAAAGGTACAGCAATTCTTGCAGTCAAGACTGATGAAGTACACTGCCTTCTGCAAGTTCGGAGATCAATGCCATTATTCCACTGGAACCACATGCATCCTCTTCCTTCCCCCACCATGAGAGTGGAGAGAAATACAGAAAAGCAGATGCTAATCTGTGCCAGATCAGAAATGCTGGTATGGTGTGACAGAAAGGGACACTTTGACTCTAGTAACAGGGTGGAGCAGGAGAAATGGGAATCCTAGGTTATGTCTTCACACAGTTCTTTCGTGGGAGGCAATGAGAATCCCAAAAAACACCTCTGAAGGGAACTTGGCTTCTCAGAGTACTCCTGAGTCACCAAGTCAGAAAAAAAAAAGGAACAAAATTTCAAACAAGCTCAGGTTTGTTGTGGGACTTACAAAACAAAATTTCTTATAGCTCTCCATGAAAGACATAGTATGCCATGCTGTTATGATCTATTATGATTTGTGTCTTCTTGCCTTTAGAAAAAACATTCTTTTTCTTTTTGCATGTTTGTTTGGTTTTTCTGTTTTTTATAAACTTTAATTGGCATTTATCACTTATACCTGCCAGCACATGGGATGCCTTCAATGTCCTGAGACAGCCAATATTTAACACTGTTTCTAAGAAAGATTTTCAGCCACCTTGCCAGGACCTTACTAGACCCTTCATGAATTTCCTGCTTGATAGCAGGGAGAAATTAAAATACTGATAATATTTGAAGAATTCTTAAATGGGAAAGGGAAGGGAAAAAAATGAAAAAGGGAGATTTATCAAAAGGGACTACAACAAAAGCTAGGGCAGGTAAAGCAGAGAAAGAACTTCAACAGAAAGAGAGGAAGAGTGTCAGCAAACAAATCAATGACAGTTTAGTAGTAGAAGATTGGAAGCTGAGGACAAGTAAAAGGGCACATATAGATCTGAATCTTTATATAGAAGTGAATTATGTCAGGTAGTTACAAGAGTTCTTCAAGTTTCCCGAGCCTTCTGATGGTGTCTGCATGTATCAGTCAACCCTCAGCTAGCCATAGGATGATGTGGTTCAGGGCAATTACAGAATCACACAGAATCACAGAATCAACTAGGTTGAAAAACACCTCTGATATCACTGAGTCCAACCTATGACGTAACACCACCATGTCCCCTAGACTATGGCACCAAGTGCCACATCCAGTCTTTCCTTAAACACCTCCATGGGCAGTGACTCCAGCAGCTCCCTGAGCAGCACATTCCAATGTCCAATTACCCTTTTGGTGAAGAACTTCTTCCTAATGTCCAATCTAAAACTCCTGTGATGCAGCTTAAGACTATGTCCTCTCTTCCTGTTGCTGGTTGCCTGGGAGAAGAGGCAAATCACCACCTGGCTACAGACCCCTTTTAGGTAGTTTAGGTCTGCCCTGAGCCTCCTTTTCTCCAGGCTGACAAACTCCAGCTCCCTCAGCTGCTCTTCATAGGACTTGTGCTCCAGTCCCTTCACCAGCCTTGTTGCCCTTCTCTGGACTTGCTCCAGCACCTCAATATCCTTCCTAAACTGAGAGACCCAGAACTGGACACAGCACTCGAGATATGGCCTCAGCCAAGTACAGGGGAAGAATCACTTCCCACGTCCTGCTGGCCACACTACTCCTGATACAGGCCAGAATGTCATTGGCCTTCCTGGCCACCTGGGTACACTTCTGTCTCATCTTCAATGTCCTTTCCAAGCTCCCAGGTCCTTTTCTGCCTGGCTGCTCTCCAGCCACTCTGTCGCCAGCCTGTAGTTCTGTATGGGGTTGTTGTGGCCAAAGTGCACAACCCCACACTTGGCCTTGTTGAACCTCATCCTGTTGGATTCAGCCCGTCCTTCCAGCCTGTCCAGGTCCCTCTGCAGAGCCCTCCTGCCTTCCAACAGATTGACACTCCCCCCCAACTTGGTGTCATCTGCAAATTTGCTAATGGTACACTCAATCCCCTCATCCAGATTATCAGTAAAGATATTAAACAAAACTGGGCCCAACAATGATCCCTGGGGGACACCACTGGTGACCGGCTGCCAGCTGGACACAGCCCCGTTCTCCAGCACTCTCTGGGCACAGCCAGCCAGCCAGCTCTTAACCCAGAAGAGAGTGCTCCTGTCCAAGCTGTCCAAGCCAGCTTTTCCAGGAGTATGCTATGGGAGACAGTGTCAAAGACTTTGCCGAAGTACAGGCAGACTGCACCCACAGCCAGGCAGGTCATCTGGTCATAAAAGGAGAGCAACTTGGTCAGGCAGGACCTGCCCCTCCTAAATCCATGCTGGCTGTGTCTGATCCCTTGTCCATTGTATAGGTGCCATGTGACTGCACTCAAGATGATCTGCTCCATAATCTTGCCAGACACCAAGGTGAGGCTGACTGGCCTGTAGTTCCCTGGATCCTCCTTCCAGTCCTTCTTATGGATGTGTGCCACATTTGCCAACTTACAGTCATCTGGCAGCTCCCCAGTGAGTCAGGACTGTTGATAAATGATGGCCAGTGGCTTGGTGAGCTCTTCTGTCAGCTCCCTCATCACCCTAGGATGGATCCCATCTGGTCCCATAGAGCTGTAAGCATCTAAGTGGCTCAGCAGGTCACTAACTGCTTCCTCCTGTATTACAGGGAGGTTATTCAGCCCCCCTTCCCTGTCTACAAGCTCAAGACGCAAGTTGTCCTGAGGCAACTTGTCTTATTGTTGAATACTGAGGCAAAGAAAGTGTTAAGTACCTCAACCTTTTACTCATCTTTGGTGTCTATTTCCCCCACTCATCCAATAAAGAATGGATGTTTTCCTTGTCCCTCCTTTTGCTTTTAATGTATTTCTAAAACCACTTTTTATTATCCTTAATAGAATTGGCCATATTAAGTTCTAATTGTGCTTTCACCTTTCTAATTTCCTTTTTGCATGACCTAACAATATCCTTAAACATTTCATGAGTTGCCTGCCCCTTTATCTAAGGTGATACACCCTCTTTTTTTTTTTTTTCCCTGCCCAGCCAGACCAGTCGTCTTCCCTGCTGGCTCATCTTTCAGCACATAGGGACAGCCTACTCCTGCTCCTTCAAGATTTTTTTTCTTGAATTATGTCCATCCTTCCTGGATCCCTTTGTTTTTAAGGGATGTTTCCCAAGGTACTCTCTGAATCAGCATCCTGAATAGGCTGAAGTCTGCCCTCTGGAAGTCCAGGGAAGAGGTTTGGGTGGTGTCCCTCCTTGCTTCACTAAGTATTGAAAACTCTATCATTTCATGTTCACTGTACTCCAGATGGCCTCTGACCACCACACCTCCCATCAGCCCTTCTCTGTTTGTAAACAGCAGGTCTCGCAGGACACCACTCCTGGTAGCTTAATTTATCAGCTGCAACAGGAATTTATCCTCCATACATTCCAAGAACCTCCTAGACTGCCTCTGCTCTGCTATGCTGAGTTCTCAGCAGACATTTAACATGTTAAAGTCTCCCACAAAAACAAGGGCTGGTGATCTTGAAACATCTGCTATCTGCGTATAGAATAATTCATCCACCTCTTCATCCTGGTTGGGTGGTCTATAACAGACTCCCACCAGTATGTCAACCTTCTTGACCTTCCCCCTGATTTTTACTCAAAGGTACTCAAACTTATCATCACTAATCTCAAGTTCTACAGAATCAAGAGACTCCCTAATATACAGAGACACCTCTCCTGTCTCTTCTGAAGAGTATGTAGCCATCCACTGCAGCACTCCAGTCATGCAAGTCATCCCACCCCATTTTCATGCTAGGGACTATGTCACAGCTTTCCTGATGATGGCTTTCAGCTTCCCTTGTTAGTTACCCACACTGTGTGCATTAGTGTACAAGCACTTTAGCTGGGCTGCTGATTTCACCCCTAACTCTGACTTACCACTCCAAGCTCATCTCTGCAGAGCCTGGTTTCATCCCCTTCCCCCTTCAATTACATTTAAGAATAAGCTTCCAGTTCAGTTACAGCTGAAAGGAATTTAGTTTGCACACACCAAAAGCACATAGAGGAGCAAGCCAACACATGTAGACAGAAACAACATAATTCACATTGAAACATGAAATAAAACCAGTATTTCTATGATCAGTTAGGTCTGATTGATAATATGGTGATACCCTGAGTGATTTGAGCTATATTTTTAAATTTCCAGTGGAAGAAGAGGGCCATTTCTCATTTTCCTTCCGTGTAATCTGAATTTTAAACCTAAATTTAGTGATTAAAAATGCCAAAACCCCAACAATTTTTATTCTGGTTTCATAATATAATCAACTGAAATATTTCATACAATAAAATTATAGAGAATCACTGTACCTAGCCTTGCTCCCCAATCAGAGACTATAAATCTGTGTTAAGCAATGTATATTTTATATGGAAAGGATTTCAATCATTGAACACTGAAAGTGATCTCTCTAGTACTAATGAACCAGAATTAGTCACTCTTTCTGAGAAAAATGTATGCCTTTTTCAGTTGTATTTATAAAGGAACCAGAGACACATTCAATGCTTCAGTTCTTAAAGGCTCAGAATACGGCTAATGACAGGCCCACTTCTATTACACTTTAGAACTACCATGCCCCACACTCTTTTGTGGATGATGCATGAATTTACTGAATTTTTGAAAAAAATGCATTTCACTATATGTGCATGAATCAAATTTCATGTACACAGGTGAGATGCATTCCAGACTTACTGATAAATATACAGTTCAGGAATAACAGTTCCAGTTATATACGGCAGCTATTTGTCTCAAGTCTACAGTTCTTATTAAACCATGAAAATATCAATTCTATCGAGAACAGAACTGAACAGGATAAATAATAGATCATCATTAAGCTTCCTTTTTGTCCTCCATTCTTACTGCTCCAAAAACTGGTTAGGCTCAAATGATTTGATTTTTAAACCATAACTTCTGGATAGACCAAGCAGTCAAAAACTGACATCTGGATATTCCATGTTTTCTAATTGTCTTTATCAGCCAGGTTTGAGACCCTGCTCCACTGTTGTATGATTGACTGTATATAAGCATATGTCCAGAAACAGCCCCAAAAGATCAAAGATCAGGATAAAGTTTCTCCATGCTCTACTCTTTTGAATTGGTTTTATACAGTGCAATAGGCTCTCATTCAACTCCAGGTGCACACTGATAATCAGATGTATAAATATATTCAAATATGTGTATAATTTTAATCTCTCCAACTGGTCTGCACATGCCAGCTCCTATGTACATGTATTTGTTATCCCAGGGTAGTATTCATTTCACTAATCAATACCTTCCTAACAACTACTACAAGGCAATTACAGTTATATTTCTTTGATAAGTCCTATCAGTTAAAAAAACCCTCAGAGTTGACAGTAACAGAAAAGAAAGATGAACAAAGACAATGAACAATGTACATGAAGCATCCGAATCCCTTCTCTTAAGTTGACAACAGAAACTTTGAATTGTATTACTTCACGACTAAAGTACAAAGTAATTTCTTTTATAAATTTCAGGTGATGTGACAAAATATAAGCAAAATTGGAGTGCGTAAATATCTGCCTTAAATTTCAGAAAGCTACAGTGAACACTGAATCTGCTTTTTATTTTCCAAACCTGCAGTAAGCAAACTCCTCTAACTTTGCAATGGCCCAGCACTGGGCAATGGGTTGACACAGATGACTTCCAAAGGTCCCTTGCACACTGAATAATTCTGTGTCACTGGAGAGAGTTTTAAGTTCAAAGAACTCACTCGTTTACCACAGAGACTCCGAAATTTATAATACATTAAAATAAAGCAGGAGAAAACTTTGAAATAAATAATTACATGAAACCCCCACCATATTGTGGTTCAACTCATTGCAGTCATACAAAAAATTCCCCACAAAAATCCACTACGTTTATTTCACTAAGATGGCTTGCCTTGTGGAGGAATTGGGTCCCTACATGTTTGAAAGTCTTTGACAGAAAGTAAAGACATTAAAAAGTAAAAAATAAACCTCAATTATACTTGACACAATATGGACACATTTTCAGATATCACTATTTAAACTAAATATCCTAATGTCTGCAGAAAATGACTTGGGGGAGGAAGTGGAGGGGGGTGAGATAATTAAGACTATAATTCACCATTGCTGTCCTCAGGAGGGGCCAGACAACTACAGTAGCAGCAACCCACTATTGAGTGGAGAATCACCTCACTCTGACAGGATATCACAAAATAGTTAGGGTTGAAAGGGACCTCTGGAGATCATGAAGTCCAGCCTAGAGACATGTTGAGTGGAGCACAGGCATCCAAAAATGAGCTTCAAGGAAGCTAGAATTTCTTTCAGTAGGTGTTAGGAACTGCAAGTGCTGGATTAAACACCTCTGTCTCATATTTTCAAGACCACCTAAGTCCATGATAACTGAATAAACTCTCCCATGTACATTGCTCTGTGCCATACTTCCCATGCAGCCAGTGCTGCAAAGAGAGAAAGGTCTTAACAAGGTGATACATGCTTCACAACTTGAGTGCAACATTAATAGCTGAACGTGCACTATATACCTCTTTAATGGAACAAAAGGGAAGTTTTGTGTTCCTTCACAGAAAAAGACTGACTTGCCCTGTAGCAATAAAACAACTAAAGCTATGCTTGACTGATCTAAGTCAATAAAAATAAGACTTTTCAAATGTGTTTCTATATATAGAAAATGAAAGCACCATTAATGTTGATCTTTGTAGTTCTGCAGTACAAAGTTTATTAATTTACCCAGCATTCTGAATGTAAACAAAATGGTCCCTCAATGAAATACCCCTAGTCACCAGCATTTTCCTGTTAATACACAAACACTGTTTCTTAGATTTATCATGAATCACGGAGCAGACATTATAACTCCCTTGCTCAGGATGTACACGAAGTGTACAAAACTTGCAAGCACTGCAACATCTAGTGAACTTGTGTAGCACCTTACAACCATCCCAAAGGCTCAGAGAAGTTCTAAAGGGGCAGCAAGATACTGACAAATTAAAATTACTGCTTCCCTTAAAATGCACCCACATGCTCCCTATAAATAGACTTTTAGGCAATCTAATAACTTTAGAACTCTTCTAATTTGAAACAAAATCTAAGCACTTATTTTAATAATAGTTCTCGAACAGAATCCTTAGGTATTACAGCCATACATAATGGCAACCTATGAAGCAGTGTACTGAAGTTTTCAAAACACATCAGCTTCCTTGTTCATAGTGTCTCTATTACACCATCTACTATGAAGTCTATTATAGGTTGATTGGTTCCTAGTTCAGTGTTTTCTCCAATCATTTGTATGAAGCCTAATCCAACGAATTCTTGAATTCGTGAAAATTCTATCATGGAATTCAATGGGCTTGCATCAGAATAGATGGAAAAGTCACTAAGACAGACAAGCCATCACCCTCCTGTCATTTCACTACCTCCAAAGAGAGGCAAAAGAATCACAAATGCATGTTATGCGATATCAGGAAGCATACTGGATGTAATGTGATCATTGCCTACAATATTACCAGAAATCATGAACTGGTTTCCCCTCTAAACACAAAATATTTAACTGGCAAAAAGCAGCTACTCTTTAAAGTGATCTGTTCTATGAAAGGGGGAATAAATGTGGTTTGCATTAAGATTTTTCAGGCTATATGCAAAAATGCCACAGCAAATATATAGCATTAGCTGCGTTATGTCTCCATCAAGAGTGTTAGCTCAATTAGGAATTCTTCAGCTCAGTTTAAACATCCAGACAAGTGAATGGCAAAAATTCTAACAAACAGCACAGGATATGCCCATCCTTGCCTAAGAGTTATATAAAGCTCCTTTCCAGGAGCTACTCCATTAACAACTAAAATTATAGTAATTCTCTTATATTAAATTTTCTCTGATTATGATGATAATCATATATGGACCAGTTATCAAAGTGTATCCTACATACTGACTTTCTCTAAAACAACTTGAAATTTATGTGGAACAACATATCCTATAGAGGTGGAAAATGAAAAAGTTGTAATCTTTCTTCTCACTGGACCCCACCCTATCTTCTGTTATCTAGTTCAAGAGTCTTGGAATGATTTTTTTTTTTAAAGCGAATGTTGTAAAAAACACCTCTGCAATCTCATTTAGTCTAGGAATAATTTACCAGCTGGACTTCCTCCACATGGGAAGCTCTGCAAATAAGAAGATAGAAAGCTACTTGTCTTCTGCCTGACAAAGGCTCTTAGACAAGCATTCATTTTGCTCACCTTGAAGGCCACCACCTTAGATGTGAATCTAATTTTAGTCCCTCACCTTTCTATCCATAACTGGCTTTAAAAGCTTGTTTTCTGTTTACTCTCATGTTTGATTTGCACACCATGGCTGAAGAGTCATTTCAAGTTACCTGCAATTTTGCTGCAGGAAAAAGAAGTAGAAATCTAACTACCATACATTCTAGCCTGTCCACAGTGACATCAGCTTGAAAACTCATTTCATTGGACCATTTCAGATATTTTGCATTTACAAGCTATTTTTTTCAAATCATTAAATAAATACAGTGGCTGATAAATCCAGATCTTACTGCAATTATGTCCCTTCAGATGTCCTCAGCAGGATCGCTCTTAGGCACAGTGTAATTCCATAAGGAAAATCCTTCCTATTGTCTGAGTTGCATTACATGCATATTCCTCCTCCTAGTTAACTCCTTACCTGCCAGTCTCCACTAAACTATGATATCACCTTTAAAACAAGCATCCCACACTCCTTCCACACAGGAGGAGTGGTCAATACAGTGCCTTAGAAAAAGGACTCATGCCAACTATTTGTTCTTAATGTCATCCCTCTGACCCCCTACCTCCATCAACCACAACAAAAAAAAAGAAGTTGGCTTCACCTTTTTTAGTAGAAATTCCCCAACTCCCATTACAGAAATGCATTTAAATACCGAACAAGTACCACAGCAAAAGACAGACAGTAAGATTTTGCATTTGCGCCTCACCTCCCGGAAGGTATTGGGGCTAGGGAGGGGATGTATAACTCAGAAATTGAAGGTTCAGTACCTAGTGTCTTTTATTTCGGCGTCTGCTATTTCACTTGATCAATAACAACCGCAGTCTCCACCGGCTTCGAGCGGGGACTCACACAGCTGAGCACTCCTGGACCATCTTCCTAGCAATGGTGACACAGGCGTTGCTCCGAGAAACCCCAAGCGCCCGCACCTGTCCTCCGGCAAGACTGGCTGCTTGGCATCTCAACATTTTCTTCAGTCACTTCGTCAGCAGCCAAAAGGAGAAGCATCCATGGGAAAAATGGCATATTACAAATTTTGCTTTGGGAAGCAGAGCTCGGCTCAGACCATTGTCGGGAGTAGGAAGGGGGGGAGCGGCTCTTAAAGCTCCAGCAGCCCCTTTTGAGCAGCAACATCTTTGCAGCTGGAGGCAAGCGATCGCGGGGGGAGGGGCCAGGGCAAAAGCATCTTCCTTTTATTTCTTATCTTTTGTTAAACTTAGCTAAGCGGTATCTTGCTTCTTTTGTTCTTCGATACCTCCCAGGCTAATTATGTCTCTGCGTGACTGATGTCCATGCGCTCGCACGACTGCTTGCATGATCAAAAACCAAACGCGGTTTTCTCCTTTATAGAAAGAAATCCTTTGCCTGCCGCTCATCGCTGCCTGGCTGGCACCGCACAGAGCACGCTCTCGGCGGTGCGGGGCAGGAGCCGTGGCAGTGGGAGCCGAGAGAGCCCCGGCGGGTCCCCCATCCTGCGCGTCCCGGGGACTGCGCTCGGCGGGGCACAGCCTGCGCGGCGAGGCACAGCCTGCGCAACCAGGCACCGCTGCCAGCCCCGCCGCTGCACTGGTGCTTCGTGGGTGCCTGTGTGGAAGGCAGCACGAGAGCTCTACACTACTGTATTCTGTAATTTAAAGACCTCAGGCAAATGCCACTACATCCCATTTAATCGTGGTAGTATCATAAAACATATCATCTGCTGTAATCCGACCATGACAAAGCAGCGCTAAAACCTGAATCGTAATCTGAATAGTCCGGGCGTAATTAATATCACGCCTTGGGAACGCCAGGCACGGGCAAGCGCCCTGTGCCAGTGTCGGGAGGGGGCGTGCGGCAGCGGGCGAGGCTGAGCAAGGAGGGAGCGGCTACGGGCGCTGCCCGGCTCGGCGCGGGGACTTCCCCTGGAAGCCGCTGCAGTGGTTTTCACCAGTCCTTAAATAAATTCTGAAGTAATCGCGTCTGCCTCCTCTGCCTCACGCACGCGGCTCCCCAGATGCAGCTACTGCTGCTGCTTCGCGACTCGCTCGGCACTAATTCCCTCACGCCCCGTCCTTGGGGGGGAAAAAAAAGGAAAAGAGAAAAGGGGACATGAGGGGGCGACCTGGATGTCGAGCGGCGCTCCCTCCACTCCTCGGTGGCCCTTACAAATCCTCTGCCCATGGCTGTGTGGCCCCTGGGCTGGCTCGGGCAGGCTTGAAGGGTCCCAAGGGGCTGCGGCGTCTTGGCCGCCCAGAGACACCTCCGCCCGTCAGTGCCGGCCCGGACAGCCCCAGGCGGGCGAGTGGAAGAGGCATAGGGAGGTGGGACAGTGGTGGGTGTCCTTGGAGGAACTAGACACTGTGAATAAACAAGTACCAGAAAATGCTTTAAAGTCGGTGTTTTCAGAGTGTTTCTTTGGAATTAAGTTCATCCCAGTTTGAGGATGATGTGCAAGTATAAACTGCACAAACTTTGTTCTTGCAAGAAGTATTTCAGTATATGTTTACATTTCTTCCACATAACAAAAAGAGTTGACTATGTTGCTTCAGAAGCCTGAAATCACTTCATTCACTGTGGAAAGGTACTGGAGAGGTGAGCGAGCCACGGCCAGCAGAGTGCTGAGTCTTGATGATGCTCACTGCTATGCTGGCTTCTCAGCAGTCATGACCCCATATCATGGGAAATGAAAATGCACAGAGGATGCACATCTATGGTCTAACACAAATAGCTGAGAAAAGTCACCAACATGGACATTTCAAAGCCAAAAGCAAGAAAAGTACTAGTGCCATGCCAGAGTGTGTTTCCAGACCTTGGCCTTTCAGTGCAATGCATGGGTTAAGAGTTGAAATAAAATAACTCCTCCCCTCCAACTGTGCCACTGTTCCAAGTGGCTTTTTTGTTATTTCACTTGATCATTTCAGATTGTTATCCTGTCTTAATTATCAGCATACAAAACATTGGAGCAGTTGCCTGATAATCCCACTGCAGCTGAGGGCACGATCCATCATCCATCAGATTCTTATACTGTATGGCTAATCACAAATATGAACTTTGACTTACACAAGTAAGGGAAAAGTAAGCAGCTCAGAAAGCACTCATGAGAGCAATCTTGCTCAGGAAGCACCTACACAGACCTTCTAGTATGAACTTCTTCGAAGAAGGGCATATCTGATGGGGTTTTTTTTCATTTATTGTTTAGGGTTCTTTTTCCCTTTCTTTGAAATTAAAGGATGTTATTCTGTGCAATAAGGTCTGCAGGTCAAATCTGGACTTGCAACTTCAAACTGTCTGGAACTCATTACTGTTACTTCTTATAACACATCTGCATGCCTGGAAGTATTCTTAATATTGATAAAGATGGCTGTCACAATGACATCCTGCCTTGTTCTCCTCTTTCAAACAGCATTTGCCTGCTTAAAACATTTGCCAGGCATGCGGGAGATCTGTCCATGTTCACCCAAGGTGGTTGTTTTCAGCACTTGCCTCAAAAAGAATTCCAGTCCCTGTTGAATGTGCTGGAGGAGTCAGCTATTTACAAGCTGTATAGCAGACAGACCTCCTTTACAGTAATTTGATTTACAAACATTTGTAGAACACTTTGGGAAGTCTGTTGGCCCCTCATCTTGTTGTGTCCATTGTCCCTACTGCCTTTCAACCATTAAGAGCAAAAACCCAGCAAGAAAGAATATTATTGCTAGTGTTGTATTAGTTCACCTGCTGCCTGTGGCTTTTCTGTTGCCAGATTCACAGATGAGTAAGTGGCTGAAGTAGCTTGTATCACAGTGCTGAGGTTACTGCGTAGTGCAGAAGCTGCCAATAGTGCTTGTGCTTTGTGGCACCAATTTAAACAGGAGTGTCTTCCAGCATGGAGGGTTTGAGGTCAATGAGATGAAAGAAGAAGGTAAAACTCTAAAGAATGGAAAATGAAGAACTATGAAAGAACCGCAAAAACTGGGATGGGGAAAGACCTTTGGGCTTTGTTATAGTAAGGGAATACTCCCTAGAGTAGAGCACAGCTTTTGGTAAAACTTAACTAAATGGGGAGTTTTGATCACAAGCATAAAAACATATGTTCTATGGAAACTTCAGTGAACAGTACTGAATGTACTATTTAATTATGAGCTTAAAAGTCCCTTGAATGGAATTTGACCATCAGATCTCCAAAACATAATTTTGCTTATCTAAACTCCAAGTATTCTATTAATTCTATAATACTTCTATTAATTACCCCAGAACTATGAAATGCCTGGTTCCTCTGTATTTTGTATATATGTATTGGCATCTGGTATTTGAGTACATGGAACTCGTAAGAGCGAGATTAAGTAGGTTGATCCTTTGGGGATTCTTTCTGCCTCGTTGGTGCTGTCTTTTGTAAGGATGCTGCCTGCAACGGTATGTTTCTCCTAGTCCTGGAGGTTATTCCATAACCTAGGAGAAAATGTGCTCCCCGCCCTCCCTGGCCATGCAGCCCCAGGAGCCCCTTGAGAAGGACACACAGAGACCACCCGGAGAGGGAGAAGAACAAAGAGGAAGTTTATTCATGGTCAGGGGTTTATATGGACTTTGGAGGGATTCAAACCCACCAATAAGAGACAAGAGGGGAGTCTGGCTCTGGGCCAATGGGAGGAAGGGGATCTACATTCAGTAGGAGAGGGGTTATGTAACATGATGTCAGAATCTTCCTCCAGCCCCCTGAGCTAACAGGGTATTCTGGGAAGAAGAAGCAGTGACTTGGCAAAAAAGACACTTCAACAGACATTCTGTAAATTCAAACAACATTAAAAACATCAGTTGTTAAAGCATTATCAGTGGCTGGTTGATTCTCTTTACAAATCCATTTCTGGCAGGACTTCCTCCATGCTATATATGGTGAATCAATCCCAACAGTGGGTAAAGACAGGTAGGAAGAGTACAGTGAGACTGTGCTCTTGACTACCATAGGAAGTCCTCCTTACCATTTGCCAGGTTATTTTAAAAAAATATGTAGTCTTACATCAGAAAGACATATCTGAAAGCTGGCTTCCTCTCTGTGTAAGTGTTGCCATGGGTCTTTCTCACTGCTGTCTCCAACAAAGATGAAGTGGAGACTTATGAAATCTTTTGCAAGGAATGGGGTAAAAGAGGGACTGAACATCACCATGCTCTCAAGGAAGGCTGATCATATAGAGAGGTGCAGAATCAACACAGAAAAAAATTGATGTTACTTTCAAGACATACAGTGCAAACTGAAGATCAAGTAATGGTGGCAAAAGTCAGGTGTTATAGTTGGTGCAGCAAGAAGGGAAGTGACTCCTGTAGTCCTGTTTTAATCACACTAATGATGCACCACTTAATTTGTTAAAGCCTTCCAACAGGTACTACAGTGTGATGAAGACCTACATAAGGTTTTTAGATGAAAATGGAGAAAGGAAAATCTTTCTTAGAAATGTTACATAGGAAAAAGAAAAAACCCAAACCCAGCAATATTTAGAACAAGTCTTCACTTGATAAACAAGCTATTAGAGACCAAGAGAGGAGTGCAAAAATTAAGTTCAGGAGATCTTGGCTAAGAATGGGAAAAGAATGTAATATTTTCTGAATAAAATACATTCCAAATGAATTTGAGTTATATTTCCAATCATACTTTACAATTGTGTTCATGTTTATTTCCCGAAGGTTCTCTGCACATTATCATAGCTTTAAGAGTTCATCTGTAGTCCCTCATTTTAAACTGCTTACCTATTTCAGCTGTGGGTTTTACCTTCCATGACTTGATTGTTGCATTTCACTAGAAGATTGCCATAATTCCTTTTCTCTCACACACACACACACAAAATCCATATGTGACCTCAAAAATCAACATGGCTGCCTTAAACATCTCTCATTACAGACATCTGATGGGGAGGGAGAAAGTTCAAAAGAGGGACATACCCTTTAGCTTAAATGTGATTTGATCAAAGCCAGTTAAAGACAATAAAAGACAACCCTGAGAGTTTGATAGCATAGTTAGCACCTTTTAATGCAGCTGAAAGTCCTCAGCTGGGAAAGGACAGTTTTTATCTCTGTCTCAATTAGTCTGATTTGCAGAGTAGGCTCTAGTTGGCAGCTAAAGAATGGCTGATTGGACCATTGCAATTTTCCGGTCTTATTTGTCTATTTTGTGTGTTTTTTTCTGGTGACATGATTTAGGGGCTGATAAAGACCTGCTTCAATATCCCAGTTACTCACATACCAATGTACAGGAGAAGCAGAAACTGAATGGAAACTTTTTCTTTTTTTTTTGTGATCTAAGATTTGGAACATTTTTCAAGAGCATTTTGTTCTTTTTCCACTCTGTCTCATGTTGGTCAGCTGAAGTGTTGCTTGCAACTAAAGTGGCATAAGATATGAGTAAACATTTTAAATCAGTCTGCTATTGCAATACTTAAGGTGTAATAGAAAATTTTACTTTCCTATAATCAACATAAAAATTGCAACATATTCAGCTGTACTGAGAGTAGGTAGTTGTAGTATCAGATTCTCGGACTACAATTTATTTATTATTTTAATTATCTTCAACATACAGGTGCAAGCAAAAAATGCATGAAGGCAAGAAAGAAATGCTTGCATTTCTGGCATAATTTTTCCTTTTTGTCTAGTTTCATGGTTTTTACAAAATGCTCTAGATTAATTTCTGTGAATGGTATTGGACAGATCTAAGTGGATAACAGTGATGTCTTTAAAAGCCACTGAAACTGAGATGTAAAAGAGAAATTTGTGCCCTATGCACATAGGTCAGCTAAGAAACTTCCCTTTAATCCTTGAAAATGTGAAAACATGCAGACTATCAAACTAGCAACTCTAAACAAGAAACAGTGTATCATGATTTTAAAAATACTTTAAGCACTTCCAAGTTTATGATTATTTTGCATTTGTTAAAGGTAATTTAATTTATAATCCACTTCATTACATAGTGTGAATTAAAGGAGGAACTAATTCCAAAACCAAGCACAAGGACCATGAAATAGATGTTGACCAGAGGAATTAGAAAAGAATAACATGAAACATAACTGCTGCTGCTGAAAGACCTTGTCATTAAGAAACAATCCAATCTATAATGCTATTGGCATTAAGACATCACAGCATCACAACAAACTGACACTGTTAGTCTATCTTTCCACCCCTAGATTCTTGCTCCATCACAAATGAAAAAGATTAGAAGGTAAAGACCAATAACCTTTCTGTCTGAAAATGTCAGGGCATTGAGGCATCGCACAGGTGTTTCTGGTCATGCTTGGCTCTTTCACACAGAGCTTTTTTGCACTAAACTCTCACAAAGCCGTATTCGAATTAGAATTTCATCACTAGATTGCCAGTTAATTCTCTCTCGGTGTAACATCAATGAGCTAGCTTCAGCTACTTAGATTTCATAATTTTTCAGCTTAGCTACAAAAGTGCTATCCATCTGGATAAAAATACTTCAATGATCAGGAAACTGCATTACTGCACTGTGGTGCAATATGGCTCCTCAGCTAGACAGTTTACTCAGAGAAAGAGAAAATACGCACTCCACTCTTCATCCCAGATTTTATGCATAGGAATATAGAATTTTAAAACAAGTCCTGTGTTCAAATATTCTATGTCTGTAGTTTGGATTAATTAAATTTTAGGGTTTGACAGTTGTGTTCTTTTATTATTAAAGAATATTTCATTATTGGGAAAAATCTCATCTGCTCAGCAAAAATAATAAAATGAAGGACTCTCATAGGATTTTCTTATCTTGTGGGCTGAATGCAGCAGTGTATAAACATGCCAAAACAAAGACTCACAAGAAAACATGCTGAAGTAAGACAATTTGTTGTACACCACCTGCCTGCGACAAGATAAAATAAAAATGCACAAGAGATGTTAGTTAAAACAGATGTTAGTTAAAACGCTTTGTGAATTACTTGAAAGGTATGTGAATTCTATCATGGAGAATAGGATATAAGGAACTATGCAGTTTAAATGCATTACGTGGAAAGTTAAAACAAATTTTCACTAAAAAAAATCTGTTTATTTTAAAAATGTCTCCCCAGCTTTCAAGGATCAGTTTCACATGTAGCCCAGAGTGTGTCCATTTTAATGCAGTTCAGGGAGTTTTAACTTTTGATCATAAGATAATTGGTTGCCAGCGATGTAAAGCCTTGCTTTGTCAATAGACAAAGTCAATAGTTTAAGACATTGTAGCACTGCATTCCAATATCTGGTGGTCATTCTTTGGGGGTGTAATAAGCTTCAAAAAATGAAGAGTTGTTTCTGGGACTATGTTGTGCCTGGGAAATCTTCCTCACAGCTATGCAAAATTACATTTATTAATTTATGTTTTTAAAATTTAAAAAAATCATATGTTTACAGAGCAAAAAAATTAGGAATGCAATTTTAAATCTTTTTCCACTAAGGTATCTTTTTAGCTTTACCATTTACATGTACTGGCTCTTTCACACTCTTATGAGGTTTCTGTGGATTTTTTCTTTTGGTTTAGATTGGGGTTTTGGGGATTTTGTTTGTTTGTTTAGTGGTTTTGTGCAAATTGTTGGTTAATGGAATTATATTGAAGCAAAAGAATGTAGTTTTCTTGCTTTCTGGACAATGTAAATTAATTTTGTTGAATATATAGGGCCAGTTACAAAATCAGGCCTTGAAAAAACAGAGAGAACAAGAAATTGGGTTATTTATTCACTGTTAGACTTCACAGTGTCACTATATATATGAATATATATGGTCCACATAGTGACTTCTGTTTCTCAGTTTTACATTAAGAAAATATTTTGTACAGATAGAACCCCCACAGTTAATTTCCTCTTTTCTGGAATTGAAACTGATAACACTAAGGTACTTTTAAGAGATTTTCAGTTTCATTTCCAGTCTTAATGTAAAACTGAGAAACAGAAGTCACTGCGTGGACCATATATCTTTCTGGCACAAGCTTAGATTTGCAATAATCAGTAAGGGAAACAGTGGGAAGTGTAGGACTACAAAATGTCACTACTAGTTCCTTGTTCTAGTAGGTCATGCACTGTGTTTTCATGCTCTAACCATATTATTATGTACCTGTTGAGTTTGCTGTCCTCAAAATATACCTGACAGAGAATCTCAAATAGTAATAAAAAATGATAGACAAGAACAAAAAAAAAAAAAAAAAAGAGAGAGAGAGAGAAGCTGCAGTGGCTTGTGTGAGACTGTTCTTGCAACCAGAAGTTTATTTAATACTGTGGTCAAAACAGCATTAACTGAATTGCAAGAGGATTTTTAGTTTTCAGCCTCTCCCCTTGTCAAACTGCAAACCAATACAGGGGTCTGAGGTTTGCTCTTTTCTCTACAGTGACATAGTAACGTGAATAATCAACCATCCGTGAACAAAGAACTGTGAGTGCTTGTGGTGCCATTAAATATGTAGCAGTACAAATTTAAATTTACACAAAACTCAGTTACATCGAGCCTACTCTTTATTTTGCTGTCTATATGTTAGATCGTTATAGATTACATTAGACAAAAGGAAAAGTATTCTACAACACATGTTGCATTATATATGATTGTCAAATATGTTACTTTTGCTTTTAAGTTCCAGTGCTACTTAAGGCTCTTTGTATTTAATAAAAAATATGAAAATGTTAATTCTACTTTTTTCAATTATCTGAAAAAAAAATCACAGCAAAAGATCGTAATGGTCTAGAAATGCAGTAGTAGGGAGAAATATATGTATTTGCATTATTTGCAAGTTTTACTCTTCAAGTGAGTCATATTTTCTGCTAATTATGTGCATTGCTACTGGCAATTCATCTCGTTACTTTAAACTATTTTCTGTCATGGCAAAGATTTCTTAACTTCTGTATGTACGACAAACTTAACACTTCTTCTACCACTAGCTAACAGAGAAGGGAAGGAAAGACAAGCAGAACAGAGACGCACAAAACCTCATTGTTTGCAGAACTCCAGATCCCAGCTGAAGACTTGATACATTTCATGCATACACACATACTTGTGTACAGGCTGACAAAAAGACCCCCAAGAAAATTAAAAAAAAAAAAAAAGTCATGTCTACAAAATCTCTGTGCAATAAGAATTGTCCAGAAAAGTATCAGATAAGTTTATCAAAATCCCAAATATTATTTAAGTATTGAAAATGAGCGAATCTTATGATCAAATATGACCAATACATGTTCCATTTTAGAAGTAAGTTTTCACATACACCTAAGAAATTATCCTTTTTTAACATTCTGCTTCTCCATCCAGTAGATTTTTTTTTTCTTACTTTTTCAGCATTTGTTTGACTTTGATAAGAATAATCTTCCAGTTTATTACTGGAAAGCTGAAGATGACCAATAACAGCTATTATTGATTATTAATAATTGTTATCAAAACCAACTCTACCTTTTGCTTCCAAGTTGTCCATTTCTGTCTGTCTTCATTTGTTGAGATAAAAGCAAATAAAATCTAATATGCCTAGATAACTGTTATAAAAGATAAAAATTGTCAGTAGGAATAAGACTCTGAAATTTGGAAAGGACAAAAATACTCATTTTGAAGTAAAAAAACAACCTCTGCACAAAGAGGAATTATTTGACACACTAGACAGGATGGTAAGAAAGAGTTGTAGTTAACCAGTGAATACATTTACATAGTATTCTCAGAAAGAAAAAAACAACTGTTATCATCATAGGGTGATTAATACAATTAGTCGGTTATTTTCCAATTAAATTGAAGCTGTGTTCAAAAGATGACTGTCAGAATACTCATTCTGATAGGGGGAGAAAAAAGACAGTGACTACCACTAGCATGAGAATTCAATGGTCAAAGCACCCACAAACTACTGGATGCTCTTTTCCCATCCACTGACTTAAAAAATATTTATTCACAGGTCTCACCTGATAATGAAGTATGGCCCTCTTAGAATACTAGACTAAACTGTTTTTTCCTTCAGTTCATGCTTTTCATGCATAGCTCATTTTCTTTTGTGACTTATGAGAAGTAATAGGATACCTCTTCATCTAACACTTGGACCTAAAGTGTATGGTAGGGCCAATTAGATCTTCTAAAGCTGAGAACTTCCCTGCTATGAAATTTCTGTGCTACAGGTGCAAATGGAGAAAAACATTCAAGTGATCTCTTGCCAACAAAATGATTGAAGAAAACTGAGTTTGACAGAGAAAATATTTTACTGATAAAGGAAAACCTATATATGTGGAACACACACAGAGAAATAGTAAATTATATACCTAAACATGGAGAAAATTTCTGCAGGTCTTGAACTTAAAAATATGTTGAGTGTTTTGCCAAATAGTTACCAGGTACTGAAAGCTCACAAATAACTCTCTTCTCCTTGCATTTATTATTTAAGATCTGACTAATAAACACCTGAAATAAAAAGTCCATTTACTTTCTTTTAAAATCACATCTATAAAGTTTAATTCAATAAAGTAAGAATGTTTTGTAGACTTGCTACTTTTCTTGAGAGTTTTCAATACAGAATGACAAAAACACAATGATACTAACTACATTGTGTGCTAGATATCGGTGTAAAGAACTGGGCTAAAATTCTGGCATGCATAGGCATGGATTTTAGCCTCAGCAGACTTGGGATTTCACAGTGGTTAGATGTTCAAAATGATCATTCATTATGTCTGTTTAATTTTTGAATTCTAACTACGAAAACAATTGATATTTTCTTTTGTTCCTGTATTTGAACAACTTGGTATGTTGACTCCCATATTAAATTACAAGTGTAGAAAATTATTGTAATTTTCTGAGTCTTTGCAGAATTTCAACAAGTGGGGAATCTAAGTAGAAAGTTACCAGCATTTGTTAATAGCTCTCAGGACCCTCAGGTTCCAAATGTATTACAAGGTATTTGCTATCTTCTGTAGCCCAGTGCAAGTAGTGGAATCTTATTTCATAAACTCACCATGTCACCGTATTATCAGCTCCACCCTGGAAAAATAGTTGAAGATTTCTTTCTGTGGATTATAAAATATCAGTTACAGATACTATTTTCTTAAAGGACACAATGGTACTGTTTGTAGATATTTCTCTATCCCTTGAAAGCTCAATAAACCTCAAGGGCACCATCAGTCCTAATAGTCCCTGACCCTTCCCTTGCTTCCTCCCACTCTGCCCAGGCACAGGACCCATGTCAGCCCACAGCAGCAGGGCTGGTCTCCAGCTCCCCACAGCCCTGCCCCACCCATGCTAGCCCATCCCCAGGGAGGAGCCCATTGCCTAGGGCAGGGCCTGCCTTTGGGTCCCCCAGCTGCCCCATTCCTGGTTGGAGGTGGGATGGGTCCTGAAAAACAGACTCTCCCCGTGCCACCCCAGGGGAGTCCCTGCCACCTCAGCCCTGCCCTCCACTCTGCCCTGGCAGTCACCCCATGTGTTCTTTCCCACAAGGCATTTTCAAAGAATCTTTACTGTTTATCATTTTTCTTGAAGTACTATGTTGCATAAAATGTTAAGCATATTATAATATGAGAAATGAAATTTTATGGCAGGTCTTCTAAATCACTCAACAGATTGCCTATATTTTAAACTGTGCTTGTCTGCCAATTTACCACACATTATTTTTACAAATAACTTCATACTGACTGTACACAAAGACTGATAGTGAGCCACATAAATGGGGGAAAAGTTATAGAAAAAGAGACTGAAGTACATACAGTTTTCTTGCTTTCTTGTTTGTTGTTTAAAGTGAGGGTTCATTTGAGGTGACTGAGCTTTGTTGGCGAGAAGCTGTCATGGTTACAAAAGGTTTTGCATTTTATTCTTTTTTCCAGTGTTGTTTTGGAGCAACTCTAACAATTAATTCCCTGCCCTGCTCCCCTGTCCCCTATATCCCCTGCCCCTGCTGGGGTCAGGTGGAGAAGGGTAGGAAAAAAAAGGGCCAGGTGGAAAACAGAACTCTGTCTTCCCCAGACCACTGCACTGAAACAGGCTGAGACTCCAGAACATCAACATTGTTGTATGGGGGGAACATGGCAGAAGTTGTCTTTCAGAAAGGGGAGAAGATAATCCAGATTCTCCTGAAAGCTGGTTTTGCCATTAAATGACATAAGGTCAAAGGACTTGCCTAGGAATGAAGTGGCAAGGTGCACATTGCCAGATTCCAGCAGAGATGATTAACAAAATAGCAGCTATGTCCCCACCAACAGCAAAAGGAAGCACAGGCTTTTCTAGGCACCGTGGGCTTTTGGAGGATGCATATCCCTGAGTACAGTCAGATTGTGAGCCCTCTCTACCTTGTGATGTGGATGAAAAATTACTTCAAGCAGGGCCCTGAACAACAGCACACCTTTGAGCAGATCGAATAAGAGAGTGCCCATGCAGTAGCCCTTGGGCCAGTCAGGACAGGACAGGATGTGAAGAACGTGCTCTACACTGCAGCCAGGGAGAATAGCCCTTCCTGGGGCTTCTGGCACAAAGTGCCTATGGAGACCCGACAATTACCACCGGGATTCTGGAGTCGGGGATACAAAGGATCTGAAGCCAGCTATACCCCAAGTGAAAAGGAGACCTTAGCATTCTATGAAGGGGTTCAAAACACCTCAGAAGAGATTGGCACTGAAACACAGCTCCTTCTGGCACCCCAGCTACCAGTGCTGGGGTGAATGTTGAAAGGAAAAGTCCCTTCCACATATCATGCTATTGATGCTACCTGGAGTAAGTGGAGCCCTCTGATCACACAAGCTCTGATAGGGAATCCTAATCACCCTAGGATCTTGGAAATCATCACAAACCGGCCTGAAGGTGAGAATTTTGGACTATCATCCAAAGAGGAAGAGACCCAGGTGACATACATTGAGGAGGCCCCACCATACAATCAGCTACCTGAAAATGAAAAGCTATACAGTCTCTTCACTGATGGTTCCTGTTGCGTTGTAGGGACAAACCGAAAGTGGAAAGCAACTGTATGGAACCCCACACAGTGAATCACAGAAGCTACTGAGGGACAGGGTGGATCAAGTCAGATTGCAGAGCTGAAGGTCATCCAGCTGGCTTTGGATATCTTTGAGCTAGAGAGGTGGCCAACACTCTACCTCTACACTGACACATGGATGGTAGCTCTGTGAGGTGGCTCAACCAATGGAAAAAGGCCAACTGGCAGAACAGAGGAAAACCCTTCTGGGGAGGGAGTCAATTTTATTGGAGTTCCTGCCCCAATATTTGTCTTTAAATCTAGACAGAAGTGTACATTGGGATGCTAGAGCAAGCGAGATGTCCCTCAGCATGTATGTCAGGCTGTGATCCCAGCACTGATCCTTTCAGCCTGTGCCCAGTACTTCGCTACAGCCGTCCTGCATTGCTTTGACTTAACACACAAGTCACTGGCTCCCGAAGGACCCCTCTCAGGACAAGATGGCATTTGCTTAAGGACATTTCTCTCCTTTTCACCTCTGGAGAGGCATCTTATCTTCTCCTGTCACTGCTGCCATGCTGTTTCTAGCTCCCCCGAGCAACTAGTTCTAGTGATATACTGAGCTGAAGAGGTGCCCATCCATGGTATGAGTACTGTCACAAGTGTGGTGTGACAGAGAACACATGGCTGTGAGGTCTGTGCTCTCTGCTCCAGCTGTATCTGATTGTGACAGATTTCAGAAGTTGGGTTTCACTTTTCTGCACATATGGCTGTATTTGTTACATTTGGCCACTTTTTCAAGACTTCTTTTGCAACATAATGAAACCCGAGGGTTTCATATTTTGTTTAAAAATAAACTTGCTCTTATGCAATCTTATGACTCTGGGATTTGAAGTGTTAGGCATGTCAAACCTGTAGTTTAACTAGGACTTCTGAGGAGAGAGGAGGAAAGAGACAGAATAAGGACAACTAGAGTGATGCTTATGAAAAAAAATCATTGAGTACATAAGTGTCTTCTTTCATATTGTTTTGTTTTCCTCTTAAACGTGGATCAGCGCTTCTGAACCTGGATGAAAAAGTTCCAAGGAGATTGCAATTGTGAACTCAGCTTTGGAGAATTAGGGAAGAAAGTAAAAATAGCATGAGAAATCTTTAATGCTTTTTTTCTGACTTCTCCACATGGACAGTAAACTCCACTCCAGGTAGACTGGACTGAAGATAAATCATCTCTGTGTTGTTAAACATTACATTTGAAATGCAAGCATTAAAATCAAGGGAGATACTTTTGTCTGTCCATCTGTCTGTTAGTTGTTCTGGGCTCATATAAGCTGTTTGCCCCACAGCCCAGATCTGTTTCCCAGAAACTCCTGTGGCAGAATTTCCAAATACATTATTTTGGTAAAGTCTGTTATGACTTTCATTGGTCTGTATACAAAGAGAGAACATTTTCCTAGTAAGTTACTATTCTGACTCTGTTTGATTTCAGAAACTCGACTGTTTTGAACCATTATATTTATAGGTAACCTATAATAGGGATTTTAAAAATACCGAATAGTAAAATATAGCTATGCTAATACTCCCCATCGTTTTTAGTGTTTATGTTTGAAATTTCTTGCCAAACTATGTGCTTGAATTTTCAGCCTTCTTACTCTATTAAGTTTAATTAACTTGCAGTCGATATCTCTAGGAAATAGAGATGCATTTGTGTGTGTTTATTTTTTTTTCTGACAACTTCCCTTACTGGTTTCTACTTTTAATGCTTTTTGCATTAATCCTTGCCATGATATCTGAAGCAGATAGTAACTATGGGAATTAAAGATGGAGTCTTCTAAGTTTCAGATAAAATTTCAAAAGGAACAGATACATCTTCCAAATGTATTATTATGACCTGCTATAAAATGTCTTTTTGTGAATGAGTGTCATTAAAAATAATTAAATTAAATCAAAACGGCTTGTTAGATCAAATGATTGAAAGAAAATATTTGATGAGCATATATGATATTAATGCATATACTAGAAACTGTCTGTGTATATTGTTCTATTTTATCTATTTACTGCATCCACCAGTATTCATAATTTCAGAGTATTTTGAAACTATTAGGATAATAACTGATTAGTTAGAATAATATATAAGTATTAATACATGTGTCAGTTAAGGCATATAGTGTTTTCAAGCATTTGATACTTTTAGCTATGAGAACTATAATATATCCCCCCTAAGTCTTGTGTCTCCCTTATGTGAGACATTCTGTCATGATGGAGTCAAATCTATCTTGCTATCAGAAAGACCTGTTGTGTTCCTCTTTGCATTTAAAATGATATTCTAACAATAGAAGTACTCACTGAAGAAACCATGGTTACAGTGGAAATAAGTTGTACCTGCATCACTGTGAATTCCTTTTCATTTTTGCTGTGTCCTTCATTGTAGACACGTATCTGGCATCTCAAGTAGTTGCAGTTGCTCTGGTATTTAGAAAAACAGAGAGGGAGAGGGAGAAGAGAGGAGAGACCATTCAAATATCTAGCTATGGTCTTCTTTGGAGAAAATGAATTCAGGAAAGAGTTCCCAGTCTTCAAAAGTCTAAACACATCCTTCTGACTCTTCAGCGAGTGGGAGAAGAGTAGGAAGAAACATGCTGACTTGACATCACTTCTTTTCAAATGACATATCAGTTGTACTTCCTTGTGCATCATTGATGTAAAGCAAAACCAAACCAGAACACATGTTAGGCACTTTTCTCCCTGCAATCAGGGCCAGACCAAAAATCAATGGAACTGTTCTCAAAGTAAAATACTAATCAGCAGGAGTTTAAATTTGTCAGAATATGATTCTAGATGGTCAGCATATAAAGCAATGGATATATTGCTTTTCAAAACAAATTAATCATCTCTTCCCTGTATATTTATATCATTTACACCAAGACAGCAAATAGAGCAGAAAATGAAATCTTTCATATTAAAATTTTTCTCAACACAGGATGACATTTACAGCTACAGGGTTTAAATTCATTTACATCTACTGTTATATCACTTCTGCCTTTTTCTTGGACCATAATTGGGCATCCTTTTTCAATAACTACTGTGACACCCAACTTGAAGGTGATGAGTCTAATTGTGGATTATTGGCATGTTCAGAATTCATTCCTTTAGAAACCACTTGTTTTAGTTGTCTGAAGCTTCAGATGGGGTTGATCTGTTTAGGTGTTTTTATGCAGAGGAAAACAAGACATTTATTATCACTTGTAATTTTTACATGATGCCTACTGTATGTTTTCCTGCTAAGTAGTTTATGCAGTCCAGTAGGAAAGTAAAAATCAACCAAAGAAACACACACACACACACACACACACACACACGCACACGCACACGCACACACACAAAAGAAACCAAACCAAAAATGAGCCACCAAACAGTCCCAACACAGATGAAGATAACTTGTACAAAGAGCAGATTCCTCAGGAAAAAAACTTCAATGAACAAGCCCCTCAAAAACATGAGTTCAGATGTGTTCAGAAAGTATTTTGGACAACTGAGGAGTGCTGCTGTACCTGTGCAAAATGTGTATGTGCCCATTCCTTTTCATTTTTTTAAACTGCCGTTACAATTTTATTTACACACATTTATTTATTTATTCAGCATTCCTTAATGACTATTAGTGTGCACTGTGCTAGAACATAGCAATAGAGGTATTTTGATACCAAATGAGTACAGATTTCCTTTTGGTGATGTTTTTAAAAATAGTAACAATTTGAAGAATGATGTCCTCTCTTGTGGGGGAGGAGATTGCGTACTGAACAAAAAATTTTAGAATGGATCAGGAAAGTTGATTTCAAATAATCACAAGCAATCCAAATCCATCCTTATTATGTCTACAAAAATGCAAATAGGTTTTCTGTACAGTGTGAATATTTTCACCTTTTCTTATAGTTCCTGCTTTGTGCTGATATATACATAGAGTTGTATGAGTACTGACTTGGGCTGAGGAGACTACAGTGTCACCTTTCTTGTTGCTGCATCTGCAGAACTCAACTTTGGATGATACCAACTCTGTGCAGCTTCTGGTCACTAGAGGATGAAATGACAACAGAAATTAAGGATAAAGCAGGAAATGTTAAGTGTTAGAATATGAAAAATAGAGACATGAATTGCCCAGTTGAAATAAACATGAAGTAAAAATGGACAAAAGAAAGAAAAATGGAAGCTCTGACGAAGAAAAGAAGAAACAAATCAGTGTGACAACATGAGAAGGCCTGTTTCCTAATCCAGCAATAAAGGTGTTGTGAGCACTGAGCTAAGGTATTTTATAAAAGCACAGACTCATTCTTTTAAAAATCATAAATCTTTAGACTAGATAATTGGATTGCATGTAGAAAAGGTAAAAGCAGTGTAATGCATTTTATTTTCTGTCCGAGGTGTTTTAGGGTTACTTATTTTCTGTAGTCTAATAAGAAGTACATCTCAAAATGTACTTCCCCTATACACCAAAAAAAAGCTTTCTAGTTATTGCTGCAGTCATTGAAGAATGCAGGCTTTGTAGCTCTGTCATGTTTTATTCCCTTAGGAAGGCCGTTCCTTGGGTAAGAGGAATGAAGAAGAATGTTCATCTTTAAACTAACATCAGTCAAACATCTACAGACTTTTATTTCTTTTACTACCTTCTGCATGCAGGGAGACATTTGATCTCAAGTTCTGAAGAAAATTTGGAAAGATTGGTAAAGGGAAGGTTTCCTCTTTGGAATATCTGTGTAAATATTTCCTATCTGTAACTTCCTTGAGGAAAAATTGAAATTTGACTGGGAAAGCTGTAATTGCATTCAGAATAGGAAACACAAATTACAATAAAACCAAAACAGCTTCATAAAAAACAGAACAAAACAAAAACCCCAACAAAATAAACCAAAATAATATTGTTCCAGAAAGAAAAATAAATGAAAATATAAAAGCAAATTATATTTTTAGAAATAAATAAGTAATCTAACAACTTGCAATTCAGGCAAATTTTGTGACCTGTTAAGAAATGACCAAAGGGCTTGGAAATACCTCTGTAAAAACAACATTATGGATATTACATTTCTTGTCACTGCTTAACGTCCCATGTCAAATGAGCAATGCTTGAACACTAGATAGTGTTAGACATGGCTGGAAGGAGAATGAGAAAGCATAATGTTTTCACTTGGAATTATAAGCAAGCACGGTACATCCTTGAATCATACTATTACCAATAATAAATATTTAACAGTTGGAGTGTAGGCCTTGTCTAGATACAAAATTTGAACTGTTTTAATTAAAATTAGATTTCATATCTTCAGCTGAACCTTATAAAAAATGATGTTCTGTGAAGGGCTCTTGATACTTGTGGCTGTAACAAGACTGGATCTAAGGATATATTTGAAAAGCAACCTGAAACAAAGAAGGAACTATACCTGGGTTAAAGGAGGAAAATATTTCCATGTTTAAATTCTATAATGCAGAATTTTTTTGTAACTTAAAAAAAATCTATATATTAAATCGATGGGTTTTGAAAT
This sequence comes from Hafferia zeledoni, assembly GCA_035583235.1. NCBI lineage: Eukaryota > Metazoa > Chordata > Aves > Passeriformes > Thamnophilidae > Hafferia > Hafferia zeledoni. The sequence continues at coordinate 39,432,042 of JAWWEV010000043.1, forward strand.
AAACTTTTAGGTTTAAGTAAGTCCCATTACTGTATCTGTTGAAGTAAATTGTTTTCTTAATCATGTCGGTATACCTTAGAATTAGAACTAGGAATTGACATTTTTTTCAGTTACTAACTCACATATAGCAAGAGTTGCAATAAAAAGAAATTTGGCTGCATGAGGTTTATGCTCATATGCAGCTTGAAGAAATATAAATCTTATGTAATACAATTTTGCATTTTTATTTGTGTTGTTAACATACATAGCATGGACAATATATAAGTACATATAATGAAATACAGTGCTTCTGAAATTCACAATGAGAGGAGTACAGATAGAAGCAACTCTGTAAAAGGAATGTCTCACAGTGTAACTGAGAGGGAAATTCTTCAGAATCTTCTTTACCACCATCTCAGCTTTCTTTCTCAGGACTCTCCATAAGGATAGTCTAAGTAGTGTATGTTGGGATTTAGTCATGTTCTAAATCCTGCCTAAATAAGGAATTAGGTCCATTTCAAAATTCTCTTTGTTCTATGCAGCAATGCAGTCCATCTGCTTCCCAGGATTCTGCCTAATTCTTTAATAGTTCCCTTGACACTTAACATTACTCACTGATACTTAAATGCGGCTGCTTTGGACAAAGTGATCACCTGTCTCACAAGCAGGGCTCGGTAGATACTGATATTTAAGAAAAGAAAAACATTGACTAGATCTGTATTACAGTAATTTTAAAAATAAAAGAAGCAGCTCTGTTAGTTGGACTGGTATATTGGATTTGCATGGCTACAGGAGTGGCTTCTTTGAGCAGCTGACAGAAACATCCTCCATGTCCAACACAGCCAATGCCAGCTGGCTCCAAGATGGACCTGCTGCTAGCCAAGACTGAGCCCCTTAGCACTGGTGTTAGTGCCTCTGGGACATCAAATTTAAGAAGAGGGAAAAACTGCTGGACAATAGCAGCCAGAGAGAGGAAGGAAAACATGTGAGAGCAACAACCCTGCTGACCCAGGGTCACTGGAAAAGGCAGGGAGGAAGGAAGTTCTCCAGGCGTGGAATAGAGGTTTCTCTGCAGCCTGTGGTGTAGCCCATGGTGAGGCAGGCTGTCCATGTGCAGCCCACAGTGGTCCATGGTGGAGGAGAGATCCACCTGCAGCCCAGAGAACCCCACACCAGAACAGTTGATTGTTCCTGTCCTGGAGCAGGTTTGCTAGCAGGACTTGTGACCCTGTGGGGGACCCACACTGGAGCAGTTCCTGAAGGATTGCCCTCTATGGCAGGCACCCACACTGGAGCAGTTTGTGAAGAGCTGCAGCTCAGGGAAAGAGCCTATGCTGGAGAAGTTCAAGGAGGACTATCTCCCTTGGGAGGGACCCTCACTGGAGAAGAGTGTGAGGAGTCCTCCCCCTGAGGAGGAGAGACATGTAATGAACTGAATGCAACCTCCATTCTCCATCCACCTGCACCACTTGGAAGAGGTGAAGGAAATTGGGAGTAAAGCTAAGGCTGAGAAGAAGGGAGGGCTGGAAGGTGTTTCAAAGATTTGCTTTTATTTCTCATCTCTTGTTTTGATTGCTAATAAATCAATTAATTTCACCAGATCAAGTCTGTTTTGCCCATTACAGTATTAATTGAGTGATCTCTCCCTTCCCTTATCTCTACCCAGGAGCCCTTTGTTCTCTCTCCCCTGCCCAGCTGAGGAGGGGAGGGATAGAGCAGCTTTGGTGGGCACTTGGTGTCCAGCCAGGGTCAACCCAAAGCAGTTAGATCTCTTTCTGCAGCTGATCAGAGGCACTTTCTCTATTGACTGGGAGTTCAGACAAAGTGGATCAATACTTTCCTGGAGCAGTCATCTGTAATTCTGTGTTAGTTCCCAGCTGAGTTGGGAAGATTGTAGTGAATCTGCAGATACTGGTAATTTATATTGATTCTTATCCTCTGTCAAGTGTAATTGTACTTTTGTGTTGTCATGATTTTGTACCAGAATTCATTCTATTTGCTAAGCTTTTGTGTGAATCAGGTCCTCAATAACCTTCCCCTTGTAATGCTGACTGAAAAAAATAACCTGTGGTAAATTCTAAGAGGTTGGTTAATTAACACAGTCAGTGCACAATACAGGCTATTTTCCAGGACTCTGTGGTGGACAGAAATTGTTGGGTTGGGGTGAAGTCAAGAAAAATTTCTGGAGCGTGTACTTACTCTAAGTCTCTAAATAAAACTCAGCTATAATGCTGGCAAACCAGACTCATCACATTCCATCCCATTCACTTTTCCGCTCTAAAACAGGTAATATTTTCCACTACTTGTTCTGACAAATAAGGCATCAAATGCTTTTGCACATCTTAAGTTTTTATAGCACTGCAGTATTTGCCAGCTTTGTCAGGTGTGAGTAGTGAAATTCAAGTGGATTTATCTGGGCATTCAAAGTAAGTCTTTCATGTGCTCTACTCTCGATTATATCTCCAGTTGACTAATTTGCAGTGTTGTGCCATTTTCTCCATCAAAAATGAATCATTCATGCTTAGAGGTAATGAGCCAAACTGTGTGGGCATGTCCTCACCAGTACACAGGGCAGAAACCAAAATAAGCTTCTCCTAGCATCAAAAATACCATTTCATATGTTTTCTGGCTTGCCAGCCACAAGTTAACACAAATGCCATATAGAGCCACTACTAGAAAAAAGATTGTGTTTAAATATATAGAGGTGTGTGTGTATATATATATATATATATATATATATATATATATATGTAAAAGGTTTGAAAGATGATTCATTATCTACTATCAGTTTCATTTTATATGCATAAAAATTACTGTTGTGTTGCAGTTGAGTTTAGAGTGTGTAGTAGCAAGACAGAAAATACCCTGGCTAGACTCTACATCACGAGCCTATCCACATACTTTTATAGCTTCCAGAACTGAATTATAGTTTCTTTAATAGTCTGATTACTATATTAAAACAAAAATGAAGATGTAAAGGTTTCTACTGCATTAAGCAAGACAAGGAAGCTATGCCTTTAACTAGCTATAGTGCACCAATAAGCACTACAATAAATAACTCTGCCTGAAGTAGGTGGAATCAATGCCAAGATTGCATGCAGTCAAATATTCCCACAGTAGCAGAATCTCTACTTACTCAAAAATACGTCATTTTTAAAAAAATAACTTGCCAACAGAATGGTTTAGGTCTTCTGAGAGAGCATCTTCATCTTTCCTTATAAGAGCACTCAGGATACACATAAATATTGATCATTTACTTTTAATGAGTGAGTCATAACCAAAGAAAGACTAAATGACAACCTGAAAGAAAATAAGACAGTTTGGTCATTGTATTCATCAGTAAAATAAAAATAATGTGCAAATGTGGTATTTTGCGATATTTTGATCTATTCTTAGTTTAACCCCAGGTTTAGAAAATTGTTTAAAAATTGTAACACTACTTTAAATGAGAAGACCATTTTGAATAGCAGAACAAATATATATATATATTAATTTTAACAGTTATACTTGTCATTTAAGCTAAATTACTGTTGAGGCCATGGAAGGTTGTTAGCAGGAGTGAAAGAATGGCTTGATAGGCAGCAAAACCCCAATGTCACATTCTCATTTACTCAAAATAAGAATCTGCAGACCAAAAGAATCAATGGGAAAAAGATTCAACCTGCAAATAAAGGAAGACCAAAGGATGCGGCAGTGTAATGTTTAGACTGTAGCAAGAAGTCTATCATTTCGCCCTCATGACAGCTGGAAACATCAAAATGAAATTCTATCTATGTAAGGACTTTAAGGAAAGCCAGCAAAAAGAGTACATACACATCTGTTACTTTTAATTCCTTCCCTGAGTGCTGTAAATCAGAGGTTGTTTGGAAGCAAGGCTGGAGTGTTGAGCTCTAGTAGTGTTTACAAGCCATAAAAGCAGATTTTTGCAGGGCTTAAGACTGTGGTTTGATGAGTGGTTAAATAGAACACAGACATTCAGTCAGAGAGAATGTGAATAAATGAGTAGGCATGGTCTGGAGGAAAGGATACCTCTAAGGAATTGGAACAATTAACAATTCCATGCAGTATATCCAGGAATATAAGACTTTTTCTGCACTGCTTTAAAGATAAAACAGTTACTATAAAGTTTATTTTGCAGTTTGCATTCTTCCATAATTTCTCCCTCTGCCATTGACTTCCTCTGTCACCTCTAAAAAATCTCTAAAGCCCAGATCATAAAATATATTTTGGGACCCATACATTTTGGTGAGTCAGTGATGCTTACATTTCTTCAAGATCTCAGTATTATTAGGACACACAATTCTCTATGTAGTATAAAGAGTTCATTATCGTATTTAATGTAATTCTGTGAATTAGCTCCAGGATCATAAATGCAAATGGAAGATACACAAGATTTTCAATGGAAAGTCTTGGATCAGGCAAATAGGGAAAGAAGTCTTTCATGGAACGGTTCATGGTGAGGATACTTTACAAGAGAACTCTCAAATATGCTGAATAAGCCTAGGGACTCTTGGAGAAAAGTAGTAGGGCACACTATCTGCACTAAATTGAACAAGGAGGTGTTAGCATAGAGGACACCAGGGTTTGAAAATTCCTGGAAGAAAGAACTTGGGTGTCATCTCTGGAGAAGAAGGTCTGAACTTCTGGGAGAGATAGAGGCCCTGAGGAAGGAAGTAATAGAAACTACTATTGCATAGCGTTGAGGGGTGAAGAAATGCATATAAACTTCCTGTCCTCCTTGCAAATCCTTTTCCACACTTTGTCCTCTCTTTTGTTTCTTAGGATGAGCTCAATGACTCAGGCATCAGTCTGTGCTCTTGGGTCTCCATGACTTCCAGACCTTGCTGCTGCAGTCCAGCTGGCTCAGACCATGTATGCAATCAGCCCATCAGGTTCTGCATCTACCTGCATTGACACATCCCTTAAACTGAAACAAACACAGAAAATCCATTTTAAGTTCTTTCTTTTACTAAATTTTGTGAATTTTACAGAGGACTAGGTCATGTCCTATGTGAAAATTTGGTTTCTTCTCAACACATCTAGGTGATCCGAAAAAACCACCAATGATACTTTGGTATCAATGTTAAAATTTCTACAACTCCTGCTCATATCCATTTTCCTGGGGTGTTGTGTTTACTGCTGGTACTTAGATTAAGCACTAGCATTTTAAAATTAAATCGATGTTCCTAAAACAATGAAGAATAATATGTTACCAGTGCAAAGGAATGATAGCAAGTCATACAACCTTAGCTGGTGTTTGTAAGTACACAAAACAGCACAAAATTGTTCATAAATAGTTTTGAATAACTGTAGGAAGCTAATTTCTTTCAAAGAGCAGAATGCTTCTTTAGTTTTTTTCTTCCAGTGAGAGGAATTTTTCTGACTTCAAGTACTAGGTAAAGGTACTTAAGATATTAAAAGTCCATAGAGCTCTGTGAGTCTCATTCAGTCTCAATAAAGACAGATAATTTCTACTGACTTCAGAATATAATGGTTCAAACTCCTGCTAAACATGACATGACAACATTTGTAACTATGTATATATGCACAGAATATTGTTGTCTTATTTAGGTTATATATTATTTCTTATCACCTTATCATCCTGTATAAACAAGTATGTGTTAAAACATAGCTCCTTTTTAGTAGTTCTTGATGCTTAGTAATGCTTAACTTCTGCAGTCAGGGAGAAGTCTGTCACACAGAGAGTGTATTTTAGATTTTAAGCTGGAAGAATGAATGCTTTAGACTACCTTTAGCCTGAAATTCTGTCACGCAATAGAGGTCAAAAAGCTTTTATATGCACTACCATCCAGTCTTGACTTAAAATAAAAATGATGTTCTAGCTTAATCTATCAAAGAGGAAACATCTGTATCTTACTAATTCACATCTGTTGTGAAGTTGTGTAAATAGTAGTTAGTGATTAGGAGCAGACTTTTACCACCTTAGTTTTTGTTCTTAGTAGAAAAAAATTGAGGTGCTGGAGAATGTCAAGAGAGGGGCAACAGAGCTGGTCAAGGGTCTGAAGCACAAGTACTATGAGGAGTGGCTGAGGTTGTTTAGACTGGAGAAAAGGAGGCTCAGGGAAGACCTTATCGTTGACTACAACTGCATGAAAGGAGACTGTAGCAAACTGGAGATCAGCTTGTTCTCACAGGCAAATAGTGACAGGGTGAGAGGAAATGGCCTCAAATTGCCCAGAGGAGGTTCATTTTGGATATTATGAAAAAGTACCAAAAGAGTGATTAAGCATTGCAACAGAGTCCCTGGGGAAGAGCTGGAATAACTATCTCTGCAAGTGTTCAAAAAATGGGTAGACATGGCACTTCGTGATATCATTTAATGTCCATGATGCTATTTGGTCAAAGGTTGGACTTGATCTTCGAGGTCTTTTACAACCTTGATGATTCTATGATTCTCTTCTGTGATAAGTATATTTTATTAGCCTCATGTTTTTGTATGTAATAAGTATGATAAAAATGCATGAAACAAGAAATCAATGTGTAATTTTGTAACGTGTCATGGGAAGGAGTGAAGAAATCCGTTGTATTCCATTGTAAATTCTTATATTTGTTGCAAGAGGATTTTTTTTCATGTGTTGTACTGCACTCTGCTTAATTAGAGAGGAAAAATGTAAAAAATATTGTATTAATATAAGAAATAAGAATAATTGCACAAATTTATGCAACTATAACCTAATCCTACTGTCAGATATGTTTATGTATTTTGTGGCATGAAAAATCATTGAGTCAAGTCATTCAGATTTATTGAGCACAAAAAGCAAGGAAAGAAAAAAGCACTTTTTCCTGGCTTTCTTCTAAAGATCTATTTTCAAGATGAAGTTTAAAATTGCACAGAAAGTGTTGGCTTAGATTACTTTCTTGTTTTAGCATCTCTTCTTCAAATTTAAAATAACTTTTCATCATTGTTTTCCCTTTTGAAGAGAGAACTGGTGTAGCACAACCAAAGACTCTATATCATGTTGAAGGAGCAGTCCTACTGTGCAAATGTTATAATTGTAAATTACCTGAAACATATCAGAGAAACCAAATATATTTGACTCTCAGCATTTGATTTATCTCTCCATGGGAGATCTTATGTTATGTCTGCATTGCAACTAGAGGCATGATTGCAGCAACTATAACTATAGTTAAACTTGCCTTCATAGAGCTAGCTGAAGCAGTCATTCTACAAAAGTCATACCTATAGTTAAGTTTCTGAAACTATGTTCTCATAGGTCCATATGGAAACCTGAGCTGCTAACTTTTGATTGCTTTACCCTGCTAAATTTAGTCTATATTAGGTATACATTTTAGGCTGCACCCGTGCATCTCTTGTCAAGGATCTTGCCAAGGGTCAGCACGATCTTAGATATATACACATACAGGTCCTGAGAATACTGGTCTGAGGTCGTTTTACAAAAGCTTATTTTGTAGACATAGTACTTTGTGTTTGCTACAATCACAATGGAAGGACAAAGGGTAAGGGAGAAATATTTTTAAAAAAAGAGGCTCAGACTTTAAAAAATTGTAGTCTGTGTCATGGCTATTATAATAATCAAACTATAGGAAGAGATGCTTCAGCAAAAGCCTTTTTTTTCAAACCAAAAAAGAATGTTGGGAGTGTTGTCTTGAAAGATTATTTAAGAAGGTGATGACTTTTTAATTGTCAGTCAAGTTTTAGCATTAGTTTTCACAATAATTTGCAAGAAGAATGACATATTAGTAGCTACTGAAATGGTTATTTGCTCTGCTGAAGACACTTAGTTAGATGTTGTATAATATAAAAAAGTTATTTTAATCTACTACACCAATGATGCGTTAATATATCGCAATCTATATTCTTCTTAAAGCAATGACTTTTAAGACATTCAGTTTCTTTATCAGAAATAATTTAATTGTCCCTATCAGGAACAAACACAGATTTTTTTATTGTTTCTACCATTAATATTATGATTTTTTTCTCTTTCGAAATTTAAGAGTAAACAGGGAGATTGGAATTCAAAGGTATTATTTTTTTAAACCATGAATTTTTGCAAAGCAAACAGCTGAGTTCCCATGACCTTTAGCATTCCTTTCTAAAAATAGTATATTTTCAAACACTAGATTTTTTATCCCAATAGATTTTTCATCTGATACAGGAAAAATCTTCAAAATACTTTTCATTTCTCCCATTAATATGTCAGTAAGGCTTTTCACTTAATTTTTTTTAAAATATATTTATTAATGAATTTTTTTTTTTGCATTCAAGTAATGTTATTTTATAATAGCCATTTAAGACTTTTTTTACTCATAGTGCCTCAAGTTGTCTTATCTAAAATAATCCTTGGGAGTTTTACTTCTGTTATTTAAACTACGTTTAGTTATCACAGTAACACATAAATCAATTCTATCAGTATAATTTCGAGAAAATTATCAATAAGTGTACAGAGAACTATTAGTTATTCAGTTTTTAGTTCTCCTGCTGCTAATAACTTTATGTTTCTTTAAAATAAAATTTCTAAAGACAGGTGAAGTTCTGTATTTCCACTTGTTCAAGTATTGAAAGAAGTGACATCACATTTTTAGAAGTATAAATTTATTTAAAAGATTTTCCTATATATACATTGGGGGATTAATTTGACATATGAGAATTAATAAGGTTATAAAATGCTGGTTAAAATGGCTATTGGTTAATATGGTTATTATAAAATATTGGTTAAAAGCATTTGAGAAATAGTTATTAGTCTGGGACAAGTATAATGCTTTTGAAAGAAGCAGTGGTATCTTAGTTAAGAAAACTTAATTTTCTGTTGGAAGGAAGTTCTGATGGAAAAATATTGCTTTCTAATGTGGACACTTTCGTAATTTTATCCCTTCAGTTTACGTGGGTACTGAATGGTTTGATGTAACATGCAGAAATTTCTGTAGTAGTATGCACAGTGCTGCACTGCTTAGGCCACCAGTTAAGCTGCTGTCTCTGCCTCCTGGAAAGGTGCCACAGTGCACTCAACCACCTGCCCATGACAACTCCAAGTTAAGCAAACCCCCTGCCTCCAAAAGGAACCTGACTTTCTGACCATCTTTTTCCACATGTCTGTCCAACTGCCACATGATCCCTTTTCCCTCCCAGTCTATTGCTGTATTTAGAGAAGGAAACAAAGCATCAAATCACCATTAGCAGATTTATGCCCTCTGCAGATCTGTTATTGCTCAGCCACTTCATCACACAACAGGCTGGCTCTGGGGGTGTGTGCCTGTGTGTGTGTTGTGTGCACGCTCAATGCTGTGCAGTCACTGCTGTCAGCACATTTATAGAGCGTGTTTCAAGCCCCAGAGATTTCATGCCTCATGTAGATTAAGAAACAGATTTTACTAGGCTACTTGATCTACTTGGTAGACAAATAAAAATGTGTCAGACAAAAAGACATATTTTGCTACGGCCACATGGAATCCTAACTCTACTCCATGCTCAAATTTTTCGCATTTGTAGGTATGAAATGCAGAGATACTCAAAATTCTTAATGAAAAGACAGACATACTAATTTGAAAAAAGGCATATTTGTTTATCCCATATATTTCCAGAATTATGACTTGGCTGTTTCTGTGGAAAGGAACCAGAGGAATTTTGAAAATCAGAATTTTTTAAAGACAGAATTAAAAAAAAAACCACCAAAACACTAGAAAAATAATTAAAGATCTTTATCAACGACCTTAGTAAGACAATACAAACATATGAATCAATGTATCTAACACACTCTGAAATGGGAGCAACTGTTAAAATTGATTCCTAAATTGTAGAAATTGCTTCCAAGGAGCCTCCTTGGGGAAATTAATACTTAGGCCTATCCTTCCCCTTCTTAATATTACTAACAGTGAGGTTGTGAAATTAAGTCCATTTTAACCCCCTCCCCCACCTCCCACAGAAAAAAGATTATTAAATTATCAACATTATTTTGTGTCTTTTTGTATATACATTGTCTTATATTTATTCAAAATCAATGCACTTTACAATATACCTACTAATGATTTTTAAGAACTAGAAATTCTAAAACTAAATGACCCATCTTCAGTGATCCAGAACAAAGAAACTGAGTTGCCCTTTTCTCAAATATTTGTCTGATCTGAGGAAAAAAGGGACTGTCTTTGCTCTGATAGTCTATTATTAGCTGTTGAAATCTAGCAAATAATTGCACTAGCACTTGAGGTTAATGGCATGCTCTGTTTACTACTGGTTGTAAAACCACTCTGCAAGCATTTTGTTACTCATGCCATTTGACAGAGAGTATTTGATCCTGGTACCAATCAAGTCGACTGAAAACTGTCAACAGTGCATTTCCTTATCAATGAAAAGGGATTCTCTATACAACAATGGAAGATTGTTGAATAAAATGTAACATTCCTAAGCATTTCTTTTGATTTTAACTCATGTTTTTTCTGTTTAAAGAAAATACCCAATCATCTTGCAGATGATGTGCTCGAAACAGATACCCGTGTTTCCTTTTCCATTTATCCATAGAATAAGTGTTCCAATATCGCAATGGTTCAGCAAAAGATTCATTCATAAATTAGCAGAAAGATTTGCATATAATACACACATCATAAGGCATCAACAAGCAGTAACGGCACATAGCACTTTTAATTTTTAAGGTACTATAAACATTGATTGATTAATTAATTGGACAACTTAATTGATGTTATTTGTGGATTTTCACATATTCTCTAGCATGGAACACTGCCTTCATTGCAATTCCAACTGAGTATGTAGCATTTTCTCTCATGCAAACTCCAAAAGAGCATGGAAAGTGATACAAACTGCTACAAGGGCAAACTGGATCATACTGAAATCAACTGCAGGATCTGTTGAGGCAGTGTGCTTCTTTTTTGTGTAACCTTATAATATCTTATATATTGAAATGCAGAGGGTGGTCAAGGCATTGGTGTATGGCTGTAATCTCTGTATACTGGCTGTAATCTCTGTATACTCTCTGCTCTATGTGCTACAAAAGTAACATTTTCCAGAAGACTTCTAAGGACAGTATGACAGCAGAATGAATCATGTCATAAACATGTTGTGAACCATTATCTAACAGTCAGAAATGTCTAAAAAAATTGTTTAAATTGCATCACTGGTATTCCTAACATACAGACAAATTCTCTCTTTTAAACTTGGGTGGTTTGTTGAGCAAGAGTACTAAAAGGGTAAGAGTTTTTATAGCCAGTTATATATGAGAAACATTTCAGTCAGCTTTTACTGCCCTCCTGATAACCTGTATTCCTTAGAGCTGGACCACTGAAGTTCGGTTTTGACATGAGTGTCAAGCAAGACTTAAACTCAGTCTTTTGGATATATAGCAGAAACATTCAGCGCTACTATAACTGCACCTTTTTACGGAAGTGTGGTACCTTGTTGCAATATGTGTAGACAAATTGGGATGAAAAACTTTTATTTAAAATAGGTACAGTTTTCTGACTACTAAATTCATATTGGAAGATGTTTTCACTAGCCTGATCTCAGCTCGCATCTGTTGAGAAACTGAAGGTTCTATATATCCTTTCTTTTCTGAAGAATTCCATACTGGAATATTTGCCCATCATTGGCCTTTTATCATTCTCCTATTTCCTGGCTTTTGTAAACTTCAGTTCTTTCCTTTGTGTCCCCTTGAAGGTGGAAAGGTGTGAAATTTTATAGTGTGACTGTGTTTTAGTCAGATTTTGATTGCATGGACTTGAAAATAACCTGATGCAAGGGCAGAAGTCAGAATGCATAGTTGAGTGAAGACACTGCATCCAAATTGGTTTTGCAACAAATTCATGTATGCTTGAGTATTGTGAGACACCTCCTCTGCCTTGACTCAATATTTTCTGATCCCGCTGGCCAGTTTTGACAAAATTTGTTACTTCAGAATATTTAAATATTATTTAAATATTTATGAAAATAGATAGTTGTATAAAGCAAAGAAAGCCTCTTAGTGTTCCCTTGGAGAAAAACACTAAGATCTCTTGTCAGTATACATGATGGAATCCAACACAATATTTGTTTTGAAATAAGAACATGTAAATATTACAATCCCTCCCTGAAGGTATAATAAATCTAAAGTTTCAAGGAAGGTTATCTTTGATTTTTCATGACATTGGTGGACTTCAAATGAATTTTTGGTCATTAGCTTCACAGGGCTACTAGCTGATTTTCTTGCTAATTGCCAAGTGATTCAAGCAAATCTGGAAATTGAAGTTTTTACAAAAATGAGATATTTTTTAATCACTTTCTTCCAGTCATCTTGTTTAAATCCAGTTATTTCCAATTCTGCAAAGCATGATTTTTCATTTTTTCATCTTCGGAATTTTCTAAACTAAAAAGTTGCACTGATATAATTCGATCAGTTGAAGTGTTTCTGCATAAGATTGCTTACAATATTATTTTTAAAAAGTAAAAAAATTCAGAAGGATTCTATAAATCCTAGTTGGATTTGAGCCTTAAGCATGTCTTCCAATTTAAGATATTCCATGATTCTATGATTTCTTCCTAACTATTATAAACCATCATTGCTAGCTAACAATTGTTTTAATAAAAAACTTCAGCCATAATTCATTATTTTAATTACTGCAACAAGATTTCACTTCTGAGATAATGAAATTTATTTCATTTTAAATACAAAACATTTCATGATTACACACTGTATGTGGTATGTCTGTTTGTTTCCCCGGGAGGGAAGATATATCAAATTCTTTAAGCTCCTTCAAGCTTCATGAAAATATCTGTATAAGAAACAAATGCTGTTAGTGAGGAACAAGCTGAGTCTGAATTATTTCATATGCACTTGTTGCATGTACCTATATATAGCATACTCTCTCATACATGCAGGGGGTTAATGATATATTTCCTCTGTATTCAGTTGATTTGTCCATTTTTAACTCTTTTATTCCCACTTCCTTGTTTTACTCTATGCTGTGCCTACAGAATCATGATTCATAATTTCTTGACTTGCTCTTTACACTTCAGTCTCTACATGGATGACAGAGAGAAGCCACCCAACAGACGTTCTTCCTGATAACCTGCGTGACTCATCAGCATCAGGTTCTTTTCCTCCCTGTGGGTGCATATTGAACAAAACAATCATCATGTAAATTCACTTCTTTGTAATTAGTTATTTTTATGATTTCTTTCTAGTTGTCAGTAGAAATGTAGGTTACATATAATTCCTAGCATGGGATTACAGTGCCCTGGAAGTAGGCGTAGGGGTACCTCCTATCCTGGGTAGGATAACTAGTTTCCAGTTCATTAAGCCTTTATATCCTTGACATGTGATTCTTAAGTGTAATGAAATGCACATAGCAATAATAAATTTTGATACATTATGTCAACTGTATTCATATTTGGTTTTCTTTGTCAATACAATGGCAATTTGCTGCATTGCACATATACTGTCTGAGTTCAAGAAGTGTTTAGATAAAGCTCTCAGGCACATGGTGTGATTTGGGTGTCCTGCACAGGGTCATGAGTTGAACTTAGTGATCCTGATGAGTCCCTTCCAACTCAGCATATTCTATGATTTCTCACAGCAGCATACTTTGGCTTTTTTTTTTTTTAACAGAGTCTATATTGATTTGTTTTTTACCAGTTTTTGAAAACATATTAATAACTTTAAAATATTTCATTAAATTGATTCTTACCTGTTTTGTTCCATTGGTCAAGTTTATTCTGGCTTTCATCATGTTTTCAAAAACTGGTAAAGTGCCCTCTGTGTGGAAATGGAAGAATATGGGATGTGACTTCTTACCATCAAGGTTTGACAAAGTACTAGCAAAGTAGAAGAGTGCTTCTCAGTCTAAAGCATATCTCCAGGATTCCCAGGAAAAATTAATTACATATCCCATAGGGCTGCGAGAAAACCCATGATAATTTTCCTCTTATTCTGGGGATAGGGCAATAGCTGCTGCTGCTGATGGTGACAGCTCTGCCTCCCCTGGAACACCTGCATAGTGAATGAAACTCACAGCCTTCGTTCAGCCTCAATTACTATTTTCTTTTTCAATGGATATCCCCTCAGACAACACCAGGAAGAGGTCAGAAGATAGCTCATTCCAGAGTCTATTCCCCACCGGCAGCATGGACAGGATTTCACCAAGCTGAATTCCTTCTATATCTCCTTCCAATGTTCTGCTCCCACCAGGCTTTGCGACCTCTAAACACTCTTGTGCCCTCACACAATGCTACAGCACAGGTGATAGATGCACTCAGTTTCATTATATGAAACAGCAATGTTCTGATGAACTGCAGCACACTCCTCACGTTGTTGCATTCAAAATAAAATAGATGGAGCAAATAAAAAATGCTTATCTAGATTCGGGGGAAGCAAGGGTGGGGTGAGAATTGCCTCGAGCCAAATACTGTTAAATGTGGACACAACCACTCAAGCTGTCTGGCTTCAGAGTCAAAACTAGTCCCTAGGCCTTTCAGCACTACAGAATCCTTTTTTTTTTTTAGGAATATGAAGGCAGCTTCTTGGCTACTATCTGTCATCTTCCATCTCTTGTACTACCCTGTCTTCTTGTTTTCAGGCAGAACCTTGATTAACAATATCTTCTGGATAAACCGTTCTTAGCCAAAAGATATGACTGTGGTCTTCCCTTTGGGAGACTGGGATTGGTGATGAACAGTCTAAATGGAAAGTTCATCATCATCCTCATAATAATAACATCAGATGCAAGCATTGTATTGAATAAAAAGGTATTTAAAACAAGAGACTGCCTACACAAATGTCAGTCACAGCTGAACTTCACTGTTCAGTAAGGCCACCTGGCCTCTCTACTTCTTTATTAGTCCTTTGAATAGTTTTTACATTGGGGTTTTTTTTCCCTTTTAACTTTTGATTGAATTTCTGTTTCTCAGCCTACTTTTCAGTTTCTGTTTGTTTGGGGTGAAAAACAGCTCAATGAATTCAGAAGGCTGAACTAGCCTCTTCAGTGACTCATTTTCAAACTACCCTCAAGTGCTGGCTGTGGGACGATATTCTGAGTCATTGTTTTGCCTTCCCACTTGCTTACCAATAGCTCTCCTGATTTAACTCTTAATGAAAAATGACATTCTGCCTAAAGAAGAGAAACCTGATGGGAAATGAGTCAGACTGGAGAACTTTAGTTATAGACATAATTTTATTCAATTAAATCAACCTATGGTCACTCAATGCCAGTGGTTTTTTGCTTGCTCTTTTACTATTCCCAGCTCTTTTTTAATGACCTCATTGTTTTAAAAAAAAATCCACATTTAAAATAAAATGCTCTCTTTTTAGTTCAGTGACTACAGTAGAAAAATCTGTAGGTTATCACACATACTGCAGAAAAGCCTAATATTGGTTTTGTCTTAACAGAAGCTACAATTTCTCATATAAAAATATTTTTGACAGTATTGATAGATATGATATGATGTTAGTCGTATTCATATCCAATCCTAGGAGTCTATAAAAGCACTATTTAGATAAGTCCCTTTCATATCTAACTCCAAAATGGGTTTGAATTAAAAAAAAAAATCTCTTTTCTACCTCATTTCCTAAAGTGTATGAAATCCTTACTGTCTAATGCCATCTTAGAGGTATCTTTTTTACATAAATATATGTACAATTTAAAAACACTGTTCATCCTTCAGTAAAGGTGATCTAGATGGGGAAGTTATTTCACTTAAACTTCAGCATTATTATTTTTTTTTCCTGGATAATTGAGTAAAGCTTTTTAAGTGAGTTGCATAAAACAGAAAACTAGTATTTCCTGCATTGTTATGAGTTACTTTTTTGAGCAGATGCATAGCTTTGAATAATTGCAGTGTGTACTGATTACATTTCTGTCTGCTAAGCTCTTTCTTTCATTTATTAAAGTCTTGTCTTGTCAGATAAACTGGCATCAAAGCATTCTCTTAAAAGAAATTAAAAGACTAAAGCTCTCAATTAAGCCGCCATGTATTTTAATGGAATAGGTTCTCATCAGGAAGATAAATGTGGTTGCTTGCTTATATGCTTCTGTGGTGTATCTGTGCCACTGCTGATCTGGATGTAGCTAGTAGTACAAAACATGCCTTTGCATATATCCGATTATTTCTCAAGCCTGTTTATAACTTTGTATGGGTTTAGCTCTTCAGTTCTGCTGTGCATTGAAACATCATCTAGCATTGAATTTACACCAAAGGGAGTCCTGACAAAGAAAGAGAAAAAGCAGCAGACGTGCACAGAAGGCATGCTACAAAGTGTTTGATGCTTTGAGATTAGTTGGCAAAATAAATCTTAGAAATCTTGAGAGCCATAGCTTAAAGAATGACAGATGCTTACCTGTTTCACACTAACTGGAAACATTCCTCTGAAAACAATTAAAAAATACTTGACCTAATCAACCTATGCTCCAGGTTGGAGCCTGAGCTGTATTGTTGAGTCATTTTATACACACACAGGCACACTCGTGGGGACAAGGTTGACTACCCCTCCTTTTTCTTTCTGTGGAGCACACCATTGTGCCAAACTCAGACCAGGACATTTTAACAGATCAAATGCATTTGGCATACAGTCAAATACATCTGCAATCAGCTCTGGGGTCCTCAGTACTACAAAGACATAGATCTGTTGGAGGGAGTCCAGAGGAAGGTCACTAAGATGATTACAGGGATGAAACTTCTCTGCAATGAGAAAAGGCTGAGAGAGTTGAAGTTGTTCAGCCTGGAGAAAATAAGGCTCCAGGGTGACCTTATTGCCCCTTGCAGTTACTGAAGGGGCCTACAAGAGGCTGGAGAGAGTTTTTTCACAAGGGCAAACAATGATAGGAGAAGGGGTAATGGTCTTAAGCTGAAGGAGGGTAGGTTTAGACTAGACATTAGGAAGAAATCCTTCCCTGTGAGGGTGGGAAAACACTGAAACAAATTGCTCAGAGAAGCTGTGGATGTCCTATCCCTGGAAGTGTTCAAGGCTAGGTTGGATGGGACTTTGAGCAACCTGGTCTAGTGTAAGGTGTCCATGCCCACGATGGAAGTTTGGAACTAGACAGTCTTTAAGGTCCATTCCAACCCAAACCATTCTATGATTCAATTATATCATTCTTCCAGAATCACTAGGATGCAGGCAAAGCAAATTGATGCCTTCAAAAGCATGCATGGTTTACTTAAAGGTGTGCAGCTTCAAAGACAGAAACTCAGGTCTTCTCACCTTAGACAAATCTTTTTAGTCTAGTACCCTTTGTCTCTGTGAGAGGCAGATTCAAGTTCTGATTTGATTACACTGTCTCCTGAATCACAGGGCAGCTGCTGATCTCTCTGGAAGTCCATGATTTTCTGTTAAGAAGAGCAGAGCATTTAGTGCCATTTGTGGTACTGTGCTTGAGCTTTGAAAGCCCAGAAGGCTTTGGTATCAGGAGGAGAATGTATCACAGGTGCAAGAGATGGAATGCTGATGGCTCAGACAATCCAGGTGCAAGCTGAGTATGTGCAAAGCAACTCCCCAGATGCTGAGGGCCTGCACACCCAAACGTTGGCTGCAAGGTGGATTGGACAAGATACGCAGAGAGGCAAATCCTGCAAGACCGAGTAACGTTTCTTTGACTTTACACAAGTGACTCATCTGTGATAACTCTGCTCTGGGGAACTAGCAGAACAATTCACACATAGCCTGAATGTATTCATCTCTGCTGCTGCTGCTCTCACACTTGGGGATACATTCTTTTTCTGGGATACTTGAACAATAGTACCACCTGTACCTTATCTCAGGTTCCCCTTGCAGTTCAAATCAGTAGACAGAGTTGAGGAGGGATGGGCTTTGGTGAGCAGTTGCTCCTTTGCAATCTGCTAGAGTGGACAAAAGTCTTTCAGTGATTTTAAAGATATTTAAGCCATTAACCATTTCAGGCTCTCACAGAACCCTTTAGGTGATGCATAGAGGACAGCCCCAGGTGAGTGAAAGTTTTCAGAGTGAATTGTCTTTGACCTGTTTTTGAAAACATCTATTTTCTGTATTATACATCTGTGTTTATAACATGTTAGTACTGGCACACAGCAACCATGTTGTTTTTACACGTCAAGAACATTAAAAAAGTTAGATTCTTAAAGTTAGATCCTTTTTTTTTTTTTTTTTCTGCTGGATGACACCATTGATTTCAACTTCATGTACAGCATCTATTTTAAGTCTAAATAAAATACCATCATAGTTATTTTTTACTATGAATCACATATTTGGAAAAAATAGACTTTCATATATGCTCCTCGTAAAATGAAAGACATTTAAAAAAAAAAGAAAAGAAGAGGAAAAATGGATTCAGAGGCTCAGTCATGTTTATAGTATGTCATTTGTAACATGGTTGTCTCAAACAGCCACAACAGGTAGAAACATTTAAGGTAAAACAATACTGTGGGGCTGCCTTTTCAGCTGTTCTTTATGTGAATAACCTCAGTGCAACTTTAAGTCAGTAGTTGATCCTTTTATCAACTAACTTAGCCTGACCAGTGATTAAACAATAAGATTTTAAGTGACTTACCTCTTTTTTGCTTCTCAGTGAGAGCAATATCTAAAACTGATAACTTTTGGATGGACAATTAATATGCTGATCCCTCACTATCTCTCTTTCAGTCCCCCAAATATTTCCTTTTCCTTTTCATTCTGGTTATGTGCAGTGAGCGACAACCTGTTTTCTAACAATGTGAATATTTGAATCTCTTTTACTACTTGTTGATAATAACAATGGTATAATTTCTTGGCAAATTCAAACGTGGATGGGCATTTTCCATTGTAGCAATACTGTATATAGATCTGTAGCATATAAATCCTATTAACTTAAAGTTTGTTAGAAAATAAGGTAATTTGTAATCCTGTCATTTTATAAAATCACAAGAAATTATCTTTGTATTAGTTAGAGCTACATTCCCAAAGTTTCAGATTTAACTTGCAGCTGAGATTTGGCTACTTGGGAGTTTCTTGTACTTCAATCTGGAAAAAGTGGATGAAAAGCCACAGACTAGAAGATCACATTAATCTTCTGACATGTTAGCATATTGATTCCACTAGTAGGTCCACTACCATCTAACCACTGTGTGATTTTACAGACAGGTGAAGCTGAAATCTCTTGGATTCTTTTGAAGCACTAAAATTATAGGTTTAATTTTTAAGCGTGCCTTAAAGGTTTGAAATTTGAAACATCAGGTTATACTTATAGCTCTACTTTATGAAGCTTAGTATCAATATGCATGTTTTCTATGATGGTTCCGAAGATTTGAAAGAAATCATGAAAGTAACCCTAGTGTTATATAAAACCAGTATCTTTATTTATTTGGATTTATGAGCAAATGGTTAAAACTAATTTTAACTCTGAGAGAATTAATTAAGCTTGCAAATGTGACTAAAGGAATACTAGTTCATTTCTTTAGAATTGGATAATTTTGCATATTTGTGTCTGACTATGATCATCAGTTTTTTTCCACCCATTTTGATGTAAGTGGGACTTTTAGGTGGCAACAGTAGTAAATGTAATTGTCCATTTGAGTTTCACAACATCCCACTGAGATAATTTCTAATATTTATTCTTTTCAGGTGTGCTGTTTAGCTACTCTGAAGATGTGTATTTTCATGCCAGTAACAGGAAATGTTTTCACCTGGGTTTGAACAGGGATTTTCCTATCTGTACAGGAAAAGCTACACGTATACACTATATGAGTGTGTGTGTATATACATATGGGCATGCAGGTATGAAGCTTCTACATTTTTGCTTTCTTCTATATGTTCTGCCCCTCCTTATATGCCTAATTTACCAGAGTCTTATCCTAAAGAGGATCTAAACTGGCAGGTGAGCACAGTTTGCTCAGGATATCAGTCACTATGATGAGATCCTAGCCAGGGGCTGCTGCACTCCCTTCTGTTCTGCATAGTGCTGTTGCTTTCCCTGGACAGCAGTGTAGTGCTGAGCTGCACCCAGCACGGTGCAAGGGTACAGATAGGAAACACACTACAGCTTCACAGTCATAAGTAGGTTTGCATCCCACATTTTAGAGAGGCACAAATAACAAGAGAAAAAAGATATTATGCAGATGAAAAGGATTGTTAATAAAGAATGCTTCTCACATCTCCAAGGTATGACTTTCAAGGACTCTCTGCCTTGTACTAACTGTGGTCCCAGGGAATTTGCTGAAATTTTGCTTCTGATTTCAGTGAAAGCAAAGTTAATCTGAAGGTGATTGCTGCATTCATGGGTATCTTGACTAGATTACTCTCATTTTCCAATATCCTACATACTCTGTGTTTTCATGCTTTGCATTGTGGTTAAGGCAGTTATTGCTTTCCCTCAGAATTTCCATGAATATTTCAACTGTAACATTCTGTTCCAAAGGCAGGGGAATTCTGGTTGGACTCTTTCCTGTGCCTGAGAGATAATTAATGATATGAAATTTTTCCATTGCATAATCTTCCATTTAATTTTGAATATAATGTATTTTGTTATGGAATTTTCTTCATATTTTAGCTCTTTTAAGCAAGGCAACCAAACAGCAAGAAAACAAGATTGTTATGTGAACTCTCTGTTCTTCAGAGAGATTAATATTTTTCTTCCTCAAGTATCTGTTGCTTACATAAGGCCATAAAGTATTTAGGACATGATGTAGGTGATCTATCTCCTCTTATGAATTGGTACAGTACCATTAAAAGCTATGTCTTTGAATATTCATGCAGAGTTGCCACACTACATTGCACAGGAAACCTCCAAATCCTCAGCCTCGTGCAAAACTATTTCTAAATGGAAGAATAATTAGAATCAGTTCAGGACTCTAGTGAATCTGACTACATTTATCTTCTTCCCTTTATGTTGTGTATATGAATTACAAAATGTATTATAATGCAAATATATTTAATTTTAGAGAATCTACTTTGTTTCATATTTGCAGTTTAGTTGTAATTTATTGCACTTATTTATTCTTGGGCCCTCAATCAATATTTTATTATCTAAACAGAGGAAACAGTGCTACAAGACCATAAGCAATCTGATTCATGTTGGTATATCTCAGAGTATTTCCTTAGTGAGATAACTGTTCTCAAAGCAGGAAACAGAGACTCCTCTCAGACTAGGAGCTATGCAGAACATATTTGTTTACTTCAGTATCTCAGACTGAAGTGTACCAGTTCATTTAAAAACAGAAGACAGAACTTTGATTACCCTGAAGAAGAACATGCTCTTAAGCTAATAATAATAAAGTTGATGTTGAGCATTAATGTTTTTACAAGTGATCTTCTATTGATAGAATCATGCAATTATTATTATCATAGAATGATAGAATTATTTGGGTTGGAGGGGACTTTAAAGATCACATAGTTCCAACCCTCTTGCCATTGTACTGAAATGCAACATAAGGTCACTCTGGAGCCTTTTCCAGGCTGAACCCCAACTCTCTCGGCCTTTCTTCATAGGAGAGATGCTCCAACCCTCTAATCATCTTCACAGCTTTCTCTGTGTTTTTACTTCTTACAACACTCAGTTCCTCTGAAACCATTCATTATTTTATGTTGTGTCACACTACATTGTCTGAAAATTATACATGCCACAGCTATTCACACACTATGAAATTACTTCTTATATAGCTGCAGTCACTGGCTCTGTTGAGGGTAACATGCTAGGTGGCTTCGTTTATTTCTCAAATGATGAATTCTTTTAAACTCTCAAAATATCAACATACCATATAAAAGCAATGTATACAAGTACATACTGTGCTCCCTGTAACTATATCCATTCAAAACACAAAGCTGAGTTTATATCATCTCTATGAATAAGTAATAAGTGACAAAAAGTCAGTACTTAGTGGTAAACTTTCCTAAATCCTTTCATGGCTGAACTGAACAGACACTTGAGGCAAGGTACATAAGCCTGCCTTCATTTTCTGAGCTCTCATTCACTCATGCTAATGATGAATTTGGACATGGAAAACAAATAATATATTACCTTCCTATGCTGAAAATGATCACTCTTCGTTATGAACTGTCAGGTTTGGTGCTACTTTGAATCATTATAAAATGATGACCTGTTTATGGAATAGGTGGTCACTGCTGACCCTATGCAATGACTTTCAGACAACATAGTCTGAGCCTTTCTGCAATTTAAAACTGAAAGAAGCATGATAATCTGTAATTCTGTGTGCCTGACAGTGATCATTATGTTCAGAAAGGTTTAATGATACAGGTAATTACGTCACTATTTTGCTCCAAGAATGTTTTCTTTACATAAGCTGTCCTTAAAGATTAGAGTATAAATTTTTCTTTGGAATAAGGGATCATGGTGAAACTGCCAAGTAGAGAAGCTAAGCACAAGGGGTTTTTTCCATGCATTGAAACCTTTAAAAACATATAAATACTGTTAAATCTATTTTGCAAAAAATTGTGTGTGTAATGTATAGGAAAAAGTATAAGAAAACAAGTTCTCATTTGTCTTATTATCTTCATGCCAAAACAACAATATATTCCAAGATATTATCATTATTATTATTTGAGATGTAATAACTAAATGCAATGCTTTTTAAAAGAGAAAAATAGAAAAGTGTGTCAAAGATACACATAGATGCTACAATTTATTTAAGAAACACCAGAAAATTTTTACAAAACATTGCAGTTCCAGTTCCAAAGTCTGACTTTTATTAATAGTCATAAGAATGACAGAAAATTCAGATGAGTACTGTATATTTAGGAGGATAGCAAACAGCTTCAGTCTTCCCTTCTTTGAAACATTCTCTTTTAATGAAAATATCTATGAAGGAAAAACTTTCTTGACCTATACTTGTTTTATTTACACCAAAGAATCAAGTAGTGATTGAAAGTCCTAGTATTATATAATAACACACTTTCTCCCACTCCTGAAATCCATATTGAAATTGCAAAATTGGCTCAGGCCACGTTAACTAGGCTCCCCACATCTCATAATACAGTTTTGATCGGTAGACATATATCCTTTTTTCCCCCTCAGATCCCTGTCTGAAGTAGTGCAAGAATAAAGACTATTCTCTGACAGGTTGGCTTGATGTTATTTTATTTGTTTCTTCTTCATTATTCTAGGTGCATGGATCCATCCATTATTTACTGAAGCACACAAAATTGTTTGTTCTCTCATGAGCTTTTCTAAATGCTTGTCAGTGCATCCAGTGCATCTTTAAAAGATGCTAATGAAATTATCTACATAGTCCTTCTGTGAGGTAACTGCATTTCATACATGGGAAATTATCAAAAATAACTTAAGGCTAAAATTATTGAAAGTATTCATTCTTCAAAATGCTAATTTGAAACACATACAGGTGAGTTTTTCAGAATACTTAGTATTTTGATAGTATTTGTATGCATTTTATCTCTCTAAATGATTGAGAGCAGAAATCTTTGTTCTTTTCTCCAAAACAGAGGTAAGGTGAGTTCTTGGAGATACCCAAAACTGCATTCTGACAGTCTTGTTTAAGTGAACTGTCCCACCTCTCACACAGGCACGCAGTGGCTGAAGCAAGGGCATACTCCACAACTCTAGGGCGTAACTTTTGGGTTTTTGTTCCCCGGCTTTCTTCACTGAGCATCTGACTGGATATAGTGGAGGTACTAAGATCACTAACTCATTATTATTATTGCACTACTACTGCCCTTACTTCTATCCATTCTTTGTAATTTGTAAGATCAAAATCTTGTGCAATGTGGTGACCATGCTTATGTTCACTTAATTATGTATAGTATAATTCTCTAATAGTTTCTTTGACACACATTCTGTAAGCATGTTGTCCTCCTGAGAGGAAAACATTTCTGGAGTTGTCTCTATTCTCAGACTCTCATTTTTACAGTCCAACACTTCTGGAGTGGTGGAGGAGACACCATGCCCCTATGAACACTATTTTATTCCACTCTGTGAACATACTGGAACCCATCACCCTTTCATTCTCTTCCCTTCCTGACCTCATCTCTCTTGCATCTCTCCAACCTCCTTTTCCTAGTGTTCCCTCTTCTTAGCTCTTCCTTCTGCTCATCCTCCCCTGATTTCCAAACCATCCCAGTACATTTCCCTATTTCCTATTCAAAATCCTTCTTCCATTGCCTAACTATCCAGCTCTTCTCCTTTTCCCCAACTTACTAAGACCTTGGTATTCTGCACACACTTCCCTCCTGAGAATTCCAGCTCTAGTCTTAACAGTCCCCTGATCCACAGCATTCCATATCACTTCTTTGACAAATTGTGTTGATAATTCTTGGGAAGGCAGACTGCAACATAGTCAGGTCTTGACCATTTTCATACACCTTCTTTACTCAAATCGTCTGTGACTATATCCTCTTCTTCCACCTCCTCATCCATCCCTCACACTCTGTATTTGCAAGCGCCAGTTTAGTTAGTCCAGTCTTTCAGAAAAAAATTGTTCATAGCACATCTCCTGGTGGAAGGAGAAGGAGGAGGCAGCGGAGGAGGTGGAATCAGGCACCTAGCAAAAGAGAAGGGCACCAAGTGCTGTTTCCTTGGGAGAACTTGACCATCCTTTTCCTTACACGTGTTCACCAGCAACTGTCTCTTCTCTTTGCACTTGGTGACTTCACAGGATTGTCATATGAGACTGACATTGTCATATGAAATATGACTGACATGAAGCTTCAGCTTTCAACAGCTCCTCCCACTTGCCCGGAACAAACAAATACACTCAGTTTTCCAACAGTAATCAGCAGTGGTCTCTTTGAAATCAAGCAGTTCTGCTTTCCTGCAAACTTTCTGTAACTGAATTCTTCTTGCATTCTCCCTCTTGCTACCAATTACTGTGTCAACAGCCTTGATATATTTTATATTCCCAGTCAAAGCTAGTACACATTAATGAGCTGAGAGTGCATGGGTCACAGCAGGCAGAGTAGAACATTAATTGCCTTTTGCATATTATAATTTGTTATAGGCTTATCAGTTGGCCAAATTTGGAAGAAAATTAACAAAAATTTTAAAAAATATGGTTACTCTATTATACTTAATAAAATAAGAAAATAACACCTCTTTCAAAAGAAAAATTATGTCTCTTCTTTAAAGGTATTATTAATATAAGGGATCAAAATATTTTCCCTAATATCTTCTTGGGCAAAGACTGAAGTACTTTAAATGATATTTCCTCAGTAATTTCTCTCTTTAGTAGGCATAGCATGGAAAATTCCAATTTAAGCAGTACATTAGGTCTGACAAGATTAAAAGTAATTACAGACTGAGTCTTTTAATGAAAACTAGTAGGCATCCTTAAGTACAGGTTTTGCTACTTACACCACCTGTACCAAACAATCTCATTTTATAAGCATAAACCCCAAATCTGTTGCTCATTTGTATCACTAGAACACTTTGAACTTTTATATTTTTCTAATATATCATGAACACCTCAGATTCTATGTAAACCTGTTGAAAACCTCTTTAAAACAATATTTTTTAACTTTAGTATTAGAAACAATTTTTTAAATTATAAAGTACATATTCTTTAACAATAAATGGGGAAAAGCAAGAGAAACATGTACTGTTAGTCTATTTGCATACTTTTAAAAATAAGATAGATTTTGTTGAACTCACATAAACAGAAAGAGCAGTAAGCATTAATAGAGCTGTTTCCCACTAATAATACTGCAGTTGTTATCTGCACAATGCTCAAAGACACACTATTCAGTTACTCCAGGATACAGAACCACCTGTCATACCAGTATATCAGTACCAAAAGATACTGACTGCTTCAAGAACAAGGATGGCTTTGGTCTAATTAGCTGATTTACTTAAACAAAATGAAATTATAACATATGAGTAAAAAGTTGCAAAAGTGTCTCAAACCACAAATTCAGATCCTATCTGGAGCGAAGGGCATATCTTTCCCTGAGTTGAAGACTTCAGAGGCTGGAAGGCATCTTTCTGAGCAGTGTGGCCAGAGTTCACAACCATTTCAAACTTCTTAAAATTTCTTCCAAAAGAACATGCTTTCAAGAGAGAGATCAGCCTGGAGACATCTGTTTGCTGACAGGTCTTTGTGACCATGTTGCTCTCACCTCATGACCACCCCTCATAAACTGTTTGATTTATTCTTTGCTTCTATTTCTGTTTTCATTTACAGTAAAATGTGTGAGTATAAAATTCTGTTAGCCAGTCTCAGCAATGCTTTACAACCATTTTGCAATGATGGTATAAATGAATACAGGAAATACAGGCATTCAGAGAATCCTAGTCCTCTTTTATTCTTTTGAAAAATTCAAATTCATAGAACTCCATATAGTAAGGAAACAAAGGAAGACAAGAAAGCAAAGAATCATGTAATTATTCAATCTTCACTAGTACAGCTTTGTTAAAGACAAGAATATGGAGATGTTAGTTCATACACAGTTAAAATAGGGACAAATATTTATTTTACTTGCACTGGAATGTTGGGGCTTCCCAATTAATTTTTGCCAGTGAATGAAAGTGAAGATACAGAAAATGCTTTAGACTAAAAAATTATGACCTACTCAAATGCCTCACTTCAATAAAATATTTATGTGCCAGAAGCCAATGTAGTTAAACTATGCTCTTTTACATTTCTTCTGTCTTCCTTTTTCACTCTAGAGGCAACAGTAACTTGTAGGACAAGTAATTATAATACTGTGTTTTGAACTGTTTTTGATAGATAAATTAACGGATAGATATAAACACAACTATAAAATGGTTTGAGTTGGAAGATACCTTATAGATCATCTAGTTCCAAACTTCCACCACAGGCAGGAACACCTTCCACTAGACCAAGTTTCTCAAAGCCCTATCCAACCTCACCTTAGACACTTCGAGGGGTGGGGCATCCACAACTTTTCTGGGCAACCTATTCTAGTGTCTCACCACTCTTATTGTAAAAAATGCCTTCCTTATATTCAATATTAATCTACCCTGTTTTGGTTTAAAACCATAGTCCCTCATCCTGTCACTGGTAAAAAGTCGCTCTTCAGCTTCCTTATAAGCCCACTGCTTTAATTCTTGATGAACAGTGCTTGAAGGCACCGAGGCCTTTTCTGCCCCTCACACCACCCCACCAGCAAGGAGGTGGAAGTGCAAAAGGAGCAGGGAGGGGACACAGCCAGGACAGCTGACCCAAACTGACCAGTGATCCATACCATATGGTGTCATGCTCAGAATATAAAGCTGAGAGAAAAAGAAAGAAGGGAGGACATTTGGAGTGATGGCATTTGTCTTCTTAAGTAACGATCTCCTGTCTCCTGGAGACAGCTGATCACCTGCATGCCCACAGGCAGCAGTGACTGAATACTACTCCGTGGCTATTAGTGAGGTAAATTGCATTCTGAAGTCATGACTGCATTTCAGGAAACTAAAGGGTATAGAAGTTTGATTTGTTTATATTTGTAATAAATGCAACAAGCATACACTCATGCATAATCATGTAGTCCAAGTCCACTCAGTCCTTTTTATGTAGTACCTCATTCAGACCAGTACCTATCACAACATGTGGAGATATAAATTTAATTTTTCAGTTTCATGTAGAATGAGTCTTTTCTGCTATTGTGACAAATATGGCTTTTTAACTGAAAGTTAAAACCAGCCTTTCATGTTTCCCATTTCATAGATACAGCTTGTGAGTGAACTTACTAAATTAACAAGGCAGTCTGGAAAGAAAAGATTCAAGGTAGTTTTGCATTTCAGTGAACTGTGAATTTCTTTTCCATGTTCCTGTGGACATGTGTTTTGTTGAATTTTTTGTTATTTTTTTTTTTATTAAGAAACTACAGGAAGTGCAGTAATTATAGTCTTCAGCTACAAAATGTGTTTTGCCAATATCATGCAAAGACTCTTTTTAACACTGTACTTCAGTACAATTACCCTTTTGTAGCATCAGGAATACTGTAAATTGTATTAAAATTGTCACCAATTTAAAGAAATATGAAGCAACTAAATTCTACTTGAATCATATGGTAAGATCCTGTGGTAGGTAGGGCATGAAACAAAGTGACAGTACTGGCTCAGGACCAAAAATTTGACTCAGCCTCTATCTTGTCTTCAGTTCTAGTCAGCAATGGAAGCTTAGGGAAGGCGGGAAAAAAATCTCTTGTGGAGATTTCTCCTTTGAGGAGCTCCCTGGTCCAGAGAAAAGTTTTGGAAAGGAGGCCAAGGGAATTATTACATTCATAATGAATGTATTCACATATCATCTCATGTACTGCATCCAGACACTGAAATTGCACTCACCTCTGCATGTTTAAAGCTGTAACACCTCAAAAAATGCAAAAGTTAAAAAATACCATCAATCAATTTGACAGTGGGGAAAACAAAAATGAAAACTGGTGTCAAAAGCAGAAGAGTACACCTATCTGCCAGCCTAACTCTTGGTATTAGCTACATCTGCATTAACTAAATTGGCTGTGGTGTAGGTACAGACTCTTCCAACATTTCAACTCCCATTCCTGGGAGAGAGTGTGGATGTCACCGGCTTCACCTACTTTACTGCACCAGTAGGTGCAGTCTGTCAGACTGGTGTGCTCGTGAGTTTTGTGCATGGCTTTGTCATTAGGGCAAAACAAGAAAGGAGGATTCTCCAGGGACATGGAAGGCAGTGGAGGCACTCAGGAGCCCAAATAGCTGGGACCCCTGGGCTGGGGGTTACAGCATACACCTGGACATTCGCCACCACTAGCAGTCACCTCCAGCTGGAAAAAGCCTGAGAATGAGAAAGGAAGGCTGGGGGAAAGGATAAGTGCAGGCTGATGTTGGTAGAAGCTGAAATGTCTGTTTTCAGGGTCAGATAATCCATCTGTGTGATAGGGCTCAACCTACATTTGGCATAGCAGTTCATTAAGCCATCCTTGCTAATGTCACAGACTTCACTCTCTGAAGTGATGTTGCCATGACCACTTCCCTTGATAATTTATTCCACGGTCCAGTTATTTCTGCTGTTTTTGAAAATGGAACTGTAAATTAGAGAGTGTTAATACACAAAGACTTGTGCATGCTTATTCTGGATGGGAAAATTCTAATTGGGGCGGTGGGGCATTTCTGTTTGATGTAGAGTAAGGTTCCTACACTGAAACACAAATTAAGTTTTGATAGCTAAGAAAATTTAGTGGATCAGTTTCTGTATGATAGATATAGTTATGCATTTTCTTTCTTTGTAAATGACTGACAAGTGCATTTACGGTTATTGTGAAGATCCTTCAATTGGTTTATCAATAATTATTTTTTATTTTTAAACAAGAGAATTAGGAGATGTATCTGTGATTTAATAACAGTGTCTGCCTCATTTTAGATATCTGTGGGGACAGCTGCTTCCATAATCCTACAGTTCAATTATATATATGTTTAAATAACTTACAGGTAATGAAAATCAGCTGAAGAATTATTCTCTATTGAGGTAAGTAACTATGCAGAAATGTGTGTGTGTGTTCATACTGCACATGCATGCATATGGCTGTGAATTTTACTTTATTACCATCTGTCCTTGTCACACACCAGGATTAATCTGGTTGCAAGTAAAGTCCATGTTTTGATTTTGTCCTAGTTCGCTAGAAACCTGGAGTTGACTGTTGCTGTTCAGACAGAAAGACTTTGGAAGACATAACAGGGTAAAAACCACAAGAGCTAAAGTCTTTTAGCATTTTGGTGAGGCTGGAAAGAGTGACCCTCCTGAGAGACCAACTCCAGCAATTTGCGCTCAGGAACGGCAGGGCTACATGATCTTCTTTCATGAAACAACAGCCATTTTTGGGCCCCTGCCTTTCATTTTAGATGTGTTCCAAAAATTTTTCTAGTTTCTGGAGAAGTTTGTTCTTGGTTTATTTGTTGCCATTTTTGCTTGGTGTTAGTCTTGGCTCTTAGTGCAAATTTTTTCTTCCCTTCCCATTGCTATTGTCCTTATGAATTTTATGCAGTGGTGATTCTCCTTTCAATCTGAATTTGTTAAAGCAAAGAATTAAAGCTTTTTTAGTCTCCATATAGAAAATATGTCATTCTTCTTATCAGCTTAGCAATCTTTTTTGTTTTCTTATGTTAATTCTAACATTTTTCTAGAACAGAATTATATATAGAATTCAAATTTTGGGAGGGTATTGTTCCTTTCATGGCCTCAAATCATCTTGTAATCACCCAATATTTCTTTGTTGTCAATATATTCAATCTAGAAAGGTGTAAATGTTACATGAGTTTTAATTGTTTGTCCAATTTAGTTTTCAATTTTGATTTATGATGAATTTGCAATGCTGAAAACATGCACCTTTGTCTGTTACCTGACAACAGCTGTAAGATGAGCAATCTCTCTGTTAACAATCTCTCTGCATCCATTTACCATTCTTGTTCCAAACATATTGCTATGCAAGCAGCCCTAGGTAATAAATTGTACTTGTATTTCACATTTGCAACAAAAAAAATTACACAAACATCTGGGAACAGATACAATGTGCAGTGCTATTCCAAAGAAATATATTATTGACACTCCACCTGTTCTCTAGTGCAGACAATTCCTTCTTCAAAAAGAAACGTTTAATCTTGATACATTTCAGGTTCACAGAGTGAATCTAAGATTTAGCCATAATAAGCCAGGGGAAAGAGCTGTGTCGCAGTTAATGTACTTCTCAACAGCAGTGATCACAGATGCAAAATGCATGGGTAAAACCAGAAAGCACAAGTTTCTGCTGAGTCTCAAATAGGAATTTTTTTCCTACAGGAAAAATCAGAAGGAAAGTTGTTTTGATTGGGTTTTTTTTGTTTGGGATTTTTTTGTTTTGTTTATTTTTTAATACTTGGTAATCTAATATAGATGTTAATATAAAATCTTATGCTGAAATATTCCTTTCTAGATTCTTCATTTTGCTACTGTGTTGATTTTTTTTGTTTGTTTGTTTGTAATTGTCATATTATTTCCTCATCATAACTGGGGAGAAAAACAAATCTGTGTTGTGCCAAATAATTTATTGTCCCCATTGTTGCTAATGGTAAGAGTTTTCTATTTATTTTAGTGCAATGGAAAAGAGATAGTCTTAGCTCAAATTGAAAGGGCAGATAGCAAAGAAAGAGCAGTGCCTCTGTTACAGAAATGTGATCTATGACTTGCATAAGATTGTGTGACATAAAGAGAAGGTCTCCATTGTAATATTCATGAAACTCAAAGAAAAGATAAAACTCAGCTGTGGTAGCAACCATTTAGGGGAAATTTTTATATTGTTAAATGTATACCCATGTAAAAAGCTACCCTTTTTTGCTTTATACCTTATTGATAAACTTGATGTAATGTAATTTTTCTAAGGAAATCAATAAGCACTACACAAAGTCAATGCTGAAGTATCATTATTAAAATTATTCTGAAATTTTCTCATTGTGCACAAGAGACAGTTCTTTCTATCTGAAAGGAATGTTTACAACTTTAAGGTTTTTCATCTTTTCACCCTGCCAGATTTTCTATCAGGGCACATCAGCTGCAATTCTCCTAGGAGCCAGTACTTGTCAATGTGAAAAAAACAACCGAATGCAATCACATCAATCTAATCAAGGAACAGAAATAATTTACATAAATGGTCAACCCAGAAAAGCTCAAATTTTAGGTGTTTCCAGGGAAGTAGCCTAGAGATTGCAGGAATAACCCTTTCTTTTTCTCCCCAGCTTTCTCCATATCATCATAACCTCAAATAAACTCCAGACACCTAAGAAAATTTTATATGCATTTCAGAAAATATTTATAGTCACACTTGAATTGTTTAAGAGAGATACACCAGTTTCTCATTCACCACACTGGTGAGGTCTTCAAAAAGTTGATTCACTCCTGACACGTTCCTTCAATAAACATTTTCTGCTGTTCATTAAGTAAGAGTTCCTGATTTCTGAGTTACCAGTGGTCTGAATCTTGCTCGTGCTCCAAGAAGTCATCTTCTTGTCTCCTTTTCCCTATATTCGTGCACCAGGGATTGCAAAGTGATGCTGCCACTCTGCTGCTGCCTGGTAGCCACCAGCTCCCGGAAGAGTCTCACAGGTGCACCCAAAACTTCTGTTTATCCTACAGAGTATATTGACCCACCAATTTTTCAGCATACAATACAGCAAAGTCTATGCATTCCAACATTTTTTGGTCCTCCCATTTCTACTGCACATCATTGCACATTCAGTTTCTACCTATTAATTCTAAACTGAAGCTACCAAACCCAAGATATTTCTAGGAGCTCAGGGAATGTCTAATCCTAATGATGTACAACAGTACATTTCTTACTTGTTTTACAGAAACTCTTGAAAAGGCAGTGAGTTTATTCCTACATAATCCTTTCTTACCAAGTTACAGCATTATTTTTGTAATAGGTTGAAGTTGTTAATATATATATATGTCTTTCTCACAGTGACAAAAAATCTGAGAAATTGGAAATTTCACCCACATTTTCTGAGTCATATCTCAGTGCTTAACAACAAGGTCCTTTTGTATGGCATCTCTTGGAGATATACTGATGTAAATCAGAATGATGCTCAGGGGTGGTTGTTTGGGGTTTTTTTGTTTGCTTGTTTGTTTGGTTTGGTTTGGTTTGTTTTTTTGGGTGTTTGTTTTTTGGGGGTTTTTTTCTGGTTTACTGTTCTCTTTTACAGTATGCATGGGATGATTTAAGAGTAACAGGAGACACCAACTGACACCAGTTTATTGGATTTTACTCCAGAAACCAGCAGAGTAGGTCAACAAGCAGTGACAAATTAGACAACACCAAAAGCACTTCTTTCAGCATAAATCATTCGTTCACCCTCTGCCAGTTCATTTCTCATGAACATCAGTGCAGTAGTTGCTTACATCCATTCTGACAGCTGACATATACAAGATATCATTATTCTGCAGAGTTTCATGTAGAAGTGCACATAAGAAACACTTGGTTGAAACAGTAAGAAAATATATTTCAGTGTAGAGTATGAATTCTTGAAAGGGAACCTGAAGTATGTTTCTCTCTTCTAAGTTCTTTTTATTGTTTCTTTACAGAAGTATTTTTAAAACACCTTGAAGCAGAAATCTTGTTTACTAGTGATGCAACAACCCCTGTAGATGTTGGACTGCAAAAGCAATAAGTTTTAATACTTGTTCACATGGCTTTGATTTACAGCTCTGGGAAAATCATGGGATTCTTCTGATTTCCACCAGTTCTGAATTCCACTGGTCTTCAAGGAAAAGTAAAAATACTCAAACCCGAACTATTCTACTGGAAGAAGAATTTTTAACAATGTGTTTCATAGTCATGATTCACATCAAACAAGCTTGCTGTTGTTTTAAAGGGACACAGATGCCACAGTAAAAACATGCAGCAGCTATGGTCAGTAAAATGGTAGCTGCCATATAAGGATTTTATGGTTTAAGACATTACACAAAATCATTATGAATCAGGTTTTGGAAGAAAATAAGTGGGAAATGAGCATTGCAAATTCAGGGAGCTTAATTTGCTACTGAAACATATTTATTTTCAGAAAGTGGCTGTTCTTCTGTTTGTGACAACCCCTATCATTTCTTACAGTCCAATCATAAGTGTACAGTTATGCACTGCAATTATTTCTTCTTCTTTCTGGTGGTGGGGTTTTTTTGTGTTTTTGTTTTTTGTTTTTGTTTTTTGTTTTGGTTTGGTTTGTGTTTGGTTTTTTGTTTTTTAATAGTTTAGTTCTGGATGTCTTTTGAGGCTGTGGTTCCAGTAAATTTGCAACACTTCATTTTAAGAATATGGCTTACTGCTTAGGGAGTCAGATACAGAATTCTCACAAGAAAAAACTTTTGTGTGTTTTGTTTATATATTCTGCTTTTTACTGTTATAGTACCATTGCAATTTTTACAGTCTTTGAGCTACCTGCACATTTGCTCTATCCCCTATAACAAGATTTTTAAGATCTAATATTTATAGGGGCCTCTATGTTTGCCATGTAGTCCAAAGTCAGTTCAATATCTGACATGTCAGCCATTTTATCTAAAATACTTAACACCCATGATGTGTTTCAGATAACTGCATAGAATGTAGAGATATTAGAAGAGAAGCTAATAATCTACAGTCTCTAACAATTTGCATTATAAAGGTTATTCATTCCAGCTTGAGCATGCACTGTGTTTTTTCATGCTAATAGTTACTGGTTAGAAACTACCTCATAGTTATTACAACTTATAAAATAAACTTACTGGCAGGTTTGTTTCAGTTCAATTACCACTTAAAAGTGACACAAAGCAACCAGTTAGTTCCTTTTTCACACATTCACTCCTCAGAATTCCTGGATTTTTTTTCAAAAAGACTGAATGTTACAAAGTCAGATGGCCAGGGCCCATAAGTAGCATCAGCTTGTGCTACTCTGAGAATGGCAGAATGCAGCTATGCCTTTTAAAAGAAAGAAATGGAGAAGTGAAAGATGTACAAAGGGACTTCAGCCCCATTAGAAGAGGTCTTCATAACACTTTGTCAAGAGTGAGACTTAATGATTTATTAACTGAAGGAAAACTTGAGTAATGCCTTTACTTTCTATACATATAAATTTCCATGGATAAGTCCCATTGTACAATAACTACAATGAGATAATTGAAGGCAATTGCTCTAGAAGACTAAAGAAACTTGCTCAAATGTGAGGACTTTGTCCCTGCATCCTCTATTTTCATTAGCAATTTTCACCAGATAGACATAAGGTATGTTTTGAAAAAAAAATCTATTTGAACTGTTTTCTAACCAACAGCATATAATACTGACATTTCACTAGGACTTGAGTGATGAATTTGCCTTTGATATCCCCACTTGTGAAAGTACACTTCTGAATGGCACACCTTCAAACCTGCAACAAAGAGAAAGTGGAAAAGAGACTTTAGGCCCTCTGTGCCTTAAGGAGAGATGTTTAGTTCAGTTCTCTAAAATGGCTATGATGTCATCAAAGGATTCACCTGTAATTTTGAAATTCATAAACAGAACAGGGTTTTGGAATCACAATGATAGGGTAACCTCAGTCACAGGGGAAAAAAGGACTAGTGAAGTCATGGATCCAAAAGCACTGAGCATAGGGCTTTGTGAAACTGTGATAAGATGCAAATAGTCATATGTTTTGACATTTTCCGACATTATAGTTACTGGGCTGGAGAAGTCATGCATTGCTCAGCAACTGTCTGTTTTGGAGCACAGCCCTGCTGTCCAGGTGGATCTTGCAGCTCCTGCAGCACTTTTGTTGATTAGAAGCTCACTGGTCTCATTGGGCATGGCAATCTGCATTCAGGCCTGGCCAGAAAATTCAACATTGAAAATGGCTCTACTGTAATGTTGATTCTGCAAAGTGAAGCAGACATGAATTAGGAAATATTAACAGCAACGTATGTTTATTGTCCTAACATTGAATCATTGTCTCCAATATTATACATTTTGATAATCTTTAATTAGACAATATGTATTATGATTTCCACTGGAGTTCTGCCTTAAGTTATGGTATTAAACGATAACCCAACATATGTATTTTGACTGGCTGACAGCCACCACTAGCAACAATCTAGCAACAACAGTTCAATTTATAATATTTCTGTGCTGCATCAGCAATTTTATTTATTAGAATTAAAGTTATATCAACTGAGACTATTAGACCTAATAATGCTTCAAAGGTTGAGTATATAAATTAGCAGGAAAAGATTGTATCTTGGAAATACTTAATATCAGTTAATTCCCTATGGAATTTTATAGACACTCTATTTCATTATCAGAATTAATTGCATGATTCATGGACTGCTCAATTCCAAGAAAACATTACATCTTCTCTGTATCTGAGTGGCTTTACACTTTAAATAGCTTACCACATTGTAAATACTCAGTACATATTCTCTAGGATAAGAGCTTTCTTCTTAGTTTGGAGTGCTATAACTTCCAGTTACTTGTCTCCTGCAATATTTATCAGAGGGCAAAAAATGTCACATTGATTTATGCCCGTATGTCCCTTGTTCTCTCTCAGATTTTTCTTTTTTCAATAAATATTCCATAAACATTTTCAGCCAATTTTAGTGGGAGAGACATTATTTTCTTATGACATTATTTCTCTATGTCTACCATTTGAACTAATGCGTACATTTAAGCTACAAATTCCAGAATCTAAAAGTTTCTAAGGGGAAATTTAAGACTGTCAGGTGCAAGTAAATATTTCTTAAAAATCAGTCTGAAACATTGAGAAGGACCATAAAATGAAACAAATGCAATGATCCTAAATAAGAAAGTGGCAGACACAGCCATGAATATGTCTTTTTAGATAGTTTGGAATAATGGGGAATGGAGATGAATGTAAAACAAGTGCCATGATAAGAGTTATTCCTATTTTCTCCTTGTACATAAATGACAAGGTCTATAAACTCCAAACCCAGGAAACAGCATATTAGACTCAAAGCATGTCAGCTTCCATAATACTACAAAGACACATAAGTAAAAAAGTTCTCATTATTAATAAACAAACATTTTTTGAGTACTGACAGCTGCAAAGTGATTAGTATTTGTAAAGATTGTTGCAATATTTTGTGGACTGAGCCTATAAACAGCAAAGTTCTGTTCTTTATCAAGTATTTAATTTTACACATGCACTGGGGTTTATTTAAAATTGTCTTGAAGTAGTGACAACTTATAAGAAAACGAAAAAATATGCATAATACAGAGCAAATATTACTTTGATAGCTGAACATTGTTTGAATGTTATAATGATGGCACAGAAATGCAACAAAAAATAACTCTTGTTTTTCAAGTTGAGAAGATATTGTACCCTGCATTTTACAAAATTTCAATAGTGTATGAAGAGAGATGAAAAGAGGACTGAAAGAGTTTGCATGCTCCTGACAGCATGTATTGAAAAGCCAATTGAAAATAAGAATATAAAAAAAAAAAATATGAAAAGTTTAACTGATATTTTAACACACAGTTTTGAGTGAGTGAATGCTGCTGCTCTGGTGCTCCTGCTGGGCTGAATGCAGACCAGAGAAGGACCACACTGTGCCTACCGTCAGCCTGCTATTATTTCTTCAACAAAACCTTTGTTCCCTGCTGCCGCTAAATACTTATTTCTAAACAAGCATAAACCAAGTAAGGGAAAGCCCATTCATCCCATGAAATTTAAGGCAAAATCCACCAATTATTATTTTTGCTGTCTCAGCCCTGAGATGCATGTAAGAAACATATTGTGTGGCCATTTTTCTGAATAAAGCAAAAGTGGAAAATTTCCTGGTTTATATCCTTTCCCAGCTTTCACACTGATGACTTGAACAAGTCATTTTTGTGCATCCATTTTCCTGTTTATAAGATGGAGATAATGAGGCCTCATTTGTGAGGGATTCAGACTTATCACCAGAAACTCGGACTAAAACTATGTCTTAACTATGGAAGTGATCATCAGATGTTCCAGAGGACAATAAATCCCTTTATAGTGCACCTCTTATTGAGCAATGCTGGTGAATAGAAAAAAAAAAATTATATTTCTTCTATCTCAGCTGCAAATGGACTCAGTCTGCTTGTATGAAAGGACTCCGCTGCTTTCTTTACATTTCTGTCATACTTGCCTTGGCAGAAGAGAGAAGTTCAAGGCATATCCCTCAACCAGGCAACACACCTCACACCTACAACACCCTCCTCCCCAGCACTATTAGAGCTGTGGCTGTTCCATGTGGCTGCATCTGCCTCTGCCAGGCATATTTACTGCTTGGAGGGGCCAATGACTTGCATTTGACTTATCAACTTCAATAGCTAATTTCTAGTGACTAATGAGAGCACAAACATAGGCAATACTTATCTAACCAACACTGGCTGGACTAGCAGAAGAGAAGATTTAGTTTCCAGTCATGAAATTATCTGTCTTCTCTTTAACTTTGTAGAGGTTGTCTGTAGCATGCCAACTCTTTCAGTCCTCTTTCCACCTCTCTCTTTTCATACACTGATTATTGATTTTTTTTAATATGCAAAACACATTATCTGTTTGAAATACTATTCATAGCAAAAGACTAGCCTATTAAAAAGGATTTATAGAAATTAATTTTTTATGTTAATAAAAATTAGCACTATCATTCCTAACACCAACACTTTTCAACATCTGCAGCTAACAACAGCTATACTTTCTAAGTAACATATATGCATATGCCAGAACTTACTGAAAGTGCTATGCAGTGACCTTGTAGGAGTTGTTTTCATAGTTGTATTTCCTATTACCAGTGTTGGATCTTACTGTTGCATCAATACATAGATATTGGCTTTGTTGAGACTCCTTGCAGCTCAATATTTCTATAAATGCACTCTCCTGTAATCAAATTTCTGGATCAGTCATAGCCATTGTTTTCCAAGTATCCATTCTTAAAATGATTTCTAAAAGCACTATTGAAGCATTTTCTGTGCCACAGTGCAAAGCAACTGTGCCTTCCTCATCTTTATTTCATAAGAAGCCAGAGACACTGAAAAAACCCTTTATTTCTGATTATCACAAATCAGAAACATTTGAAGCATATCTGAGAGAAAAGTGTTAATAACTGACTCCATATTCTTTCCAGATAATTTTGCAGTACTCTTTTTAACTGCAAGTGTAAGACTAGTTTTGACTGTCTGTTGCAAGACATAATAAGAAAAGGGACCACTGGGTTTCCTGTAGAAGTTCCTGCCAAAAAAAAGAAAGCCATAGAGTTGTTCACTTTTGGGTTTCTGAAATCATCAAAATTTATTTAAGTGATAAAAAATGAAACTAAATATATCTCTACACCTAGATTAGTGGGCAATGCAGCACAATGGAAAGGAGGTGTAAACAGAAGTGACTGAAACTGTGACTACTCCCACTCCCTCCATATGATAGCGCAGGGCTTGTTTAAGTTCAATCTCAACTCAGCAATTCAACCCATTCTTTGAACTGAGTGTTTCAGCTACTCATGCAGTTGGACTCTTTCTGTAAAGAAAAATTTTAAGTACATGATGGAAGA
This sequence comes from Hafferia zeledoni, assembly GCA_035583235.1. Classification (NCBI taxonomy): domain Eukaryota; kingdom Metazoa; phylum Chordata; class Aves; order Passeriformes; family Thamnophilidae; genus Hafferia; species Hafferia zeledoni. Next base: position 39,470,869 of record JAWWEV010000043.1, read on the forward strand.
TCTTGTGGTATTAGAACCTACACATTTGTTCAGAGCATAATGCCCCCATTCTGATTTAGTTACCTTTAAAAAAATATATATTTCACGAACACCAAATCTGCTCCCAGCAGTGAAGCAACACCTGGTAAATGAAGACAACCAGAGGATTAGCTTCAAAACTGTATTTCTACTCTGAGCAAAATAGGGGAAGTAGACAGAGCCATTAGCATTCTCCAGGCCAGTTAGTTAGAGCAAAAAGTTCATTTGGTACTGTCCCATGCAAAGGGCACTAAAATTTCTTACCTATACAGCTCAAATATCATCTTTCCTTCAATCTCCACTGCTTCTAAAATCTTATTGAATACTTCTATATGCTAAGGTTTTAATGAAATTCAGAGAGACCTCTTGGACCAGCCCACACACAAAGATGTGTCTAGCTCTGGTTTTAGTGCACAACAGTATCTGAGGCATCTGGTCCTGTGGGAAATCTGTTCCCTCTGAAAGTGGGAGCTGGAGACTGGGCAGGATATTCTTCAGTGTTGAAAATGTCACTACACTCTGTGTTTAGTCTTGGATTTTATTAAATTCTCATCCATTATAAAAGAACTACTATTCTTAAGCTTCTTGCATAACCTTCTGTGTGATTTGGCCAATGGAAGTGAGAAGCAGAAGCCCTCGAGAAGAAGCAGCAGCAAACAGGCTGCCACCATGGGTTCAGGAGCTCCGATCTCGACCTTTTTCTTGTTTATTAGTAAATAGTTGCTCATTCCTCATTACTGAGGGCACACCCAAGGTATTTGTTTACTACATTAACTTTCACCATTGTGCCAGAAAGTTAAATTTCTTAAGGGAAAAATATTCATCCTTATGGATAGTTAGTAGAAATGCCATCAAATACCCAAGGAATTAGTACTGAATAATCTGAAGAATATTTTTTATTGGATATGCAATAGAAAATTTGTCCCTAGTCAGTGCACTTGGAATTACTGGAAGTAAACACCTTCCTTTAGTGAAAGAGTTTAATGAGACTCTTCCTACATATGAACTGACCTGACCTTTGAAGGATGAGTGGAGTACTATATCATCATGTTTATTAGCAAAATTTTAGCAGGGACTTATGAGAAAGTATTTATCCATTCTTCGTCTCATATTTAAAAGTATTTTATTTTCCTGGAGGTAGTTTGTGAATACAAATGAAAGAGCAACTTCAAACAGTAATTCCTGAAGGAATTATGTGGAGATAAACCTAAATAAATATTTGCAGATTCTTATAATTAATTAATAAATTGTTGATTTATACTGTCACAAATTATTCAAATCCTGGCAGTATTTTTCAGAATGTTTGAATTAACTTTGCTTTCATTAGAATACCTAAATCATGGTGAGGCTCTCAGACATTGTCTCCTGACTGACTGGTAGACAGCATGTCTTTTAATAGCCAGGCAAAATATAAATTTTCTAGATTTTCAACTTCTCAGGCACCCTGGGGAGTAGAGCATAGCTTTTAGAAATTGTGCTGCAATGAGATTTGTTGCCACCCAGCACCAGCTTACTCAATATAAGTGGGAATAATTGTTCTCTAAAGTATATGAACATAACATAAAAGACTATGTATTCTGAAATAACTTTGTGGTATTTAAGTGCTAGATCAATCAACCAAATTTTAGGAAGCATGTAATTTTTGTTTCTGTCAATATAACATTAATTTGGATCCTTTATGATTATAGAAACCAGATTTCAACTACAAGGTCTTATTCTACTGTTTTGTCACAATGTCCCCACTTCTTTCACTGAATGCATAGCTACTCAGTATTACTTTTCATAAACATCAGTCTGTTCTTGGCAAAATTATCTCTTTACTAAAATATTCTCTATGGTCTGAAGAGAAAACACAACTACTTGGGGGGGTTTTGAGAGTTTCTCTTTCCAAAATACATAGCAATGTTAAGGTATATACTTTAGTATCCCCTCTGTAAAAACTGTGAAATTAATATACCTACTTGCACACTTACAACTGAAGTACATGGATAATGCCCAAATTTCCAAAAAATAATTAATTGTATGGAAAATGAGGAAGACTGGAGTTACTCATCAATTCTCTTATTCCTTGCAACTGCAGTAATGTTCACTTTGCCTGTGGAGAAGCTTAGTCCTATTCCTCCCATGCGCACTCACTTTTCACCTTTCTTTTTTGTTGTCCTGAGTTTAGCATCTTACTTATTTACTTACATGTAAGAAGGTATGATTTTTCTTGCATCCTGCCTTACCTATGAGGGGAGATCAGACTCCCAGTTCTGGTGTCTTGTAGCATAATGCCTCCCAGAGCAGAGAAGAAAAATTTCAGGAAAGCTCAAACTCACTGTCTACCCTGCTAGGAAGTCTGGAGTTAGAAGTGGGACCTCTAGGCAGCTTGACTGTGGGAAATTCTGAGATATATTTTAGGAACTCAGAAATCAACCAAATCTGGGATCTCTAGCAAAAGGACAGTAAAAACATCTTCTTTACACCAGCATGGATTCTTTGACAAATTTTGAGTTACTTTCAAAAACAAAGAACTAGCATTCTACAAACAATGTAAGACCCATATTTTTAAGAAAAACAAAGCTTTTTTCCTTTTTAGCTTCTCTGAAGAGATGAATATTTTGTCAGAAATGTATATATACATAGATAAATGTATGTATTTTTATATATGTATATGCATAATAGTCAATCAGGGATAGAGTCTTATTAAGGAAATCCCAGCCTAACAGTAACATTTCCCAAATCTTTAAGTAACTGGGGGGAAATATAAGGCAATAATGTAAAGTCTTGTAAGTTTTGCTGTGGTGAGCTTCAGTGTTAAAAAACAGAAACCCTTAATTTTCAAAACCATACCCTGATGGGCTTAATTTTCTAGAATTTAGAAAACTTAGAACAAATGCAACATTGTAAAGACTTCAGAAAAAAACCCCAAAGAGTAATTTGTGTGGAAGGGAGGGACACTGGTTTGTATCACATCACAGCTGAAATTATTATAAACAGCTGTTGTGTGCACCTCTTTGAAGCAAATTGATTTTTTGGTGGTTTTTTTTTGTTGTTTGTTTGTTTGTTTTGGGTTTGGTTTGTTTTTTGTTGTTTGTTGGTGTTTTTGTGTGTTTTGTTTTTTTTTTTGGTACTACCATCTTTATTATCTTTTGCTTTATTCCTGGTTGTTAACATCTAGTCTAACCATAAATTTATTTCACTTCAAGATGAAATGTACGTTGTGTTCAGAAAATGTTCTGGGATGAAAATCATATGTGAAGATGAAGTGGGTTGAAGATGAGGTGGATATTTTTTAATACACCTACCCTGTTTCTCTCTAAAAAATCAAATTTAACACAAAATATACATTTCATGTAATTAATTGTAAATATTATTTTATTAAATGTTTAGTATTATTCCTAAAAAGGTTGAAACTTGGTCAGTGACTTTTATAGCTTTTTTTTTCAAAGCATCAGAAAATTGTGTGCAAATCTATTTTCCCTGCTGGTCAGTTCAGTATAGTTTGATATGGAAACAGGTGAAGAGCAATGCACACAGCTAAATGAACCTCTGTAGTCCACTGGCTGTGGATTTTCTTCACAACAGCCTCTATGGTGCTCTCTTGGATTTGTGACTGAAACAGGGTTGATAATTATTACTGAACAGTGATCTCACAGCATGAAAGCCTTTTCTTTTTCCCACTCTGTCCCTACCCCAGTGACTAACTGAAGGATGGGCAAGAGATTGGAAGCAGACACAGCTGGGACAGCTGATCCAAATTGACCAGAGGAGTAGTCCAATAGCCTATAGCATCATAATTCAGCAACAAAAACCTGGGGTAGAAGAAGGAGCAGGTTTATTTTCCAAGGTGGGCACTGTGCAGAGACTGGTTGGGCACTAGTCTGCCTCTGGGATATGGTGACTAAACTCCTTTTCTTTCTTAGGTATTTTTTCCTTTTCTTTCCTTCAGCTATTAAAGTGCCTTTATCTTGACCAATGCATTTCCTCACTTTTGTCTTCCTATTCCCATTTCACTAGGGGAGATGGAGTGAGTGAGCAGCTGGGGGTGAGATTGGCTGGCAGCCAGCATCAATCCACCACAGCCTAATCTGCATTTAACAAACGCAAATTTCCTTTGCACCTGATCACAGAGTTCTATAGCCACAGACCTTTGATTGTTTTGTGGGGTTTTATCTATAAAAAGGATTGAAGGCAAATGCAAACCCAAGGAAATATGAAAGTTAAATAAATTCTCATATTTTAATCACAATTGTTTAAATCTTTGGATAAATGTCAGAAAAATTAAGGGAAATCTACCAACTGAACTGAAAGAAAGAAATTACAAATGTTAGGTCAGATAATGAATAATCTGATGCAAGGTTAATGAATTATTGTGCAAAAATGCGCAGTTAAATAGTTCCTAATTAATTAGGTAAACAGGGCAGCTGTAATACCTCTCAGAATGTACATACATCTGTACTTAAAAAGGGTTAAGATACAGAATTTCAGTAAATATTTTCTGTAATATGTCAAGATCCTGGAAAAGCAACCCTTTCAAAGTAAAAGAAAATGCTTGGGCAATATCTAGAAATAATGAGTTACTTTATGACAATCCTTGGAAGGAACTTCTGGGTTCAGGCAGAGTCTTCACTGTATGAACTGACTGTCAGAGCTCTCCTGGCTCATCCCCAGTCAAAAATGGGCCATCCCACTGCAAATATTTAGAAAGGAAACCAGTCAGGAGTAATCTTCCTCCTCAAAACTTGTTCCTTTCTACTTTACTTGTGAGACAGAATGGACACTCTGACCGAAATATATCTGTTTTCCCCTTTGTTATTGTTAATGACACATGGTATCATCTCTTAGAACCTTTGTTGGACAGATCAGATTTAATCACTGACTTTCTATACAAAGGTGGTCTCTCTTCATTCCTTCTCTACCCCAGTGAGCCTCCTTCTACATCAGATGTGTCACTCCATGGAATTTTATATTCTATTTCAAATTTTTTCCCAAGATTTCTAGTCGGGTATCAAATATTTTGGATAACAGCTACTCAATATTTTATGAACTTCACACAAACAATGCAAAAATCATGATTAGGAACCTAGTACCTCCAGCAATGGGGTTTGTTTTGTAGTACTTAACACTAAAAAAAATTAGAATAATTGATTAACTGGAAAAAGGAACATGAAACACTAAGAAAGACCAAAGGTTGAGGGGAAAAAAAATTAAAAAAATAGGTGGTTTTAGGCTCAACTCAGTTCCTATTAATGTCAGTAAGACCTCTTCACACTGACTTCACAGATCTGGGGAGAAAACTCCTTACCAACAAAAGAAATGGAGGTTAAAGATTAGGTAAAAGATGCTTTTCTAAAGGAAATTGAAATCTTTACAACAGAGGACTGTAGTACAGTTTAGAATACTTAAATTTTCAATAAATGAAGAAAATGTGAAGATTTCATCAACAAAGGAAGCTATTAAAACTTTATCATAGATGTATAATATTGGAAGCAGATTTTTGCAAGATATTCTCTTTATCTAAGACTCCTACTGAGATCTGTATTTTTTTACAGAGCAATTGTTCGTTCAATACCCAAAACAATACAAAATTGCTGCATGAATCTGATACGTTTTTCTATTACCTGGACATGGAAAAAATCGATTATTCTAGTACAATAAATGTTCCCAACCTATACTTTTCAAAAGCATAAATATATATATGAAAATATTTAAATGCAGTTTCTCAATTCCTGACTGAACTGATTGGAAAAGCATTTTGCGTTAGCTTGAGCAATTTCCCCTTCAGTATTCTCAATACTATTAAATCTTTTTCAAACCATTTCAGCAACTGCTTCAGCTGCCCTCTGAAGAAGGTTTTGATAAAAGTAGCAGCCAATACTCCATAATTGTAGAGACTGAATCAAGTAATAAGTCACATTACTGCACTTAGCACTATTTGAACTTCAGCTGACTTTTACCTTGAAAGTTATTTATTTTTCCACTAAAAACTTTTTTTTCTAACAGAGAAATGAAACTACAACAGTAAGACAGTCATCAAAACATTGGATATTTGAGAGAAGTATTCTCCCTGAACCTGCTCCTTCTGTCTTTATTGTCATTAATAATAACTTAAATAAAATGGAGATCTGTCCTGGTTCCAGCCACGAGAGGGTTAATTTTTGCAGTAGGCAGGAGGAGCACAACCAGGACCCTCAGGTTATTCTGTACCACCTCACACTACATGCAGAGTGGGAAGGCGGATGGGTCCCTTCCAGGCTGGCAGCAGAGGGAGCGGTTGGGTAGCTCTGGTTCCATGTGAGAACTCACTTGTGAAACGTTCACCTCCCTTGTACACTCTGTTATTAATATTGTTGCTGTTCCTCTCCATTTCTTATTCCATTGCTGTTTCCAGTAGATCATTCTTATTTCAACCCATGATCTTTACCTTTTGTGCCTCCAATTCTCCTCTCCATCTCACTACAGGGCAAGTGAGCCAGTGGCAGGTGGTCTGGAGTGTTTTGGTGGGAACACTAAATTGGGAAATACCATTCCTAAACCACACAAGATCACATGCCAGTGAATACATTCTAGAACATACATAATGGCCTTATAATGATGAGTGAGTAAAAGAGATTAGTAGGACTTCAAGCCAAAAAAATTAAGGCAGAATTGCTCGACTATGGTATTAGTCATTCAGACACCTAATAAATATTATTTTCACCTTATATAAAAAACTGATACTGAACAAAAATTGTCCAGAATACTGTTTTTCCCCAAAGGGCAGATCAATCCATAGATTCTCTCTGCATTTATTTGACATATTTTGAATCCAGGAGAAAGCTGTTCAAAGCAGAAATGCAATGTATTGCTGCCTAGAGAGTCTAGGGAGACAAGAATATCATGTAACAGGTGAATTTTGATAATACGATTATGTTTGTGTATTCCCTCCTAGAGAAATAAAGACAGAAGAATCTTTTTTTGCTCCTGCAAAAGACAACAGTCTGCAGTTTTAATGTGAATCCACTGGAACAGCAGTGTTTAAACATTAGTCAATCCTGCTGAGCAACAAAAATAAATATACTCTGTGGTTTCTTATTTCTGAAATGCAGTTTCATAGCATGGAGTATGCAGTCATTTCAGATTTTCAGTCCTTAAAATTAATCCAAACTTCCACCAGAAAGTGTAAAATCTGTCACTTCAGCTGTTTTCCAAAAGACTGGCCTCAACACTAGTTTTTCTCCCTTTTCACCTTCTGTCATACTGCAGAAAGAATTGATAGACTGCCCCAAAGTATTACTTGTCCTTACATGCCTTTCATTCATATCCATGTCCTGGAAAACTGCAAAAAATGCCAGTTGGCAAGGGAGCTCATGCTGCACTGTACTTCCCCTGCTGCACTCATTGGGTGAGTGATGCCATCTTATGCCTGAAGGACCCAAGTTTGTGTGTTCTGAACTTTTAGTACATTCCTAGTGACCTCAGTCAATAAAATAAACAGCATATTGCAAATGTCTAAACTAAAGTCAGAAAATAGTGCCTTTATATATATTTGACTTATTTCTTAGCTTTTAAAAATATCCAGCAATTAAAAATATTGTGGAGAATAAATAATATTTATAAAGTACCTAAAAATATTTATCAATTTAGAAATCATTGAGGCAGATTTATAAGTTTTGATTGCCAGTACCATCTGTCATTGCCCTTTCATAAAATTCATATAATCTGCAATTCTGATATTTTTATTAATACTTTTTCATAAGTTTCTTGGGGAAACTGGAAAGTTACTCTGCTAAGACTAATATAAGATATTAAAATTCTTATTCTACCTCAAGTTGACAAGAAAATTCTGTTTGGTCTTTATTAACTTTTCCCACTGCAATTTCAGCTATTTTAACATATTCTGTATCTTCTGTTTACTACTTACTGTTAGCATTCAGTGGAATACGTTACAGACTGATGTAACACATTGAAGATCTCTTTCAAACGACACTTGGAATAATACAATAGTGTCAAATTTTTATTATAATAAAATTTTTGATCATATTAGAGTGAAAACACACATAGATTGAACTTTGACCTGATAAATCTTTAGCACAGGAGGACTGGACATTCTATGTAATATTTAGTTGCCAAGAAACACAACTGAACATAGAGGCTAGGTTATGACTAATCTCAGAAAGGTTTTTGGTCCCTACAACAAAATTCACAATAAGGCACGATTCTGCCATGTCCTTCCTTGGGCCAACCCAACAAAACATGGAGCATGGTCATACATCTGTAAGGAATTTACTGACTTAGTTGAGTACTAGAGAAGTGAAGAGTAACTAGGTCACTCTCTTCTTCGATACTCCACATGAAGCAGTACACCAGAGAAGGGAGGATGTTTCTTCACTAGTGCTAGTAAGGAGGGAAGTTGCTGTAATCACTTGTACCTTACCTCATAATTGAATGCAATCTTTTTGTCCACAAGCCTGCTGATTTTTTAAGGAATATAGTAAGGATAAGCAACTGAATATCAATTGCTTATTCAGTATTCCCTGAAAGCTTTGGACAAATATGCAATTTATTTTTTTTTTATATTTAGATTTATAATTTTCTCTCAAATTATGTAATTTGAAAATTAACTTTAATACACATTTTTTTCTATGTAACATAAATTTATTTCAGTGACTCAGGTAAACAAGAATAGATAACAGACTCAGTATCAAATCAGTATTATTTTTATTAGTTTTGTTTAGTTTTGCTGGTTAGGTACAGGAAGAAAAGGAGGAAGAATTTGAAAGCAGAGTGATGCAATACTAATGAACACATGATATAACAAAACAAAGCTTTCCAACAGTATTTTCAATGGTAAGAAATTATTACAAAATTTTCCCTGCTGTATTATTCATATTCTAAGAAACTAGGTTGCTTGAATAAACCTGAGGGGGAACAATACAGCTTAGAGAACTACTCAGAGAGGATGAATTCCTAGCTGATTACAGCAGTTCATGAGGTAACTGCCTGTGGTCTCTTTTTATTTCCTCTTATTTCTTATAAGATTTGTGATTTGTTTGCTTACTTCTTTGTTTGCTTACTTCTTTGTTTGCTTAGAAATCTGACCTGGTTTTACAATTCTCAAAAATAATCATGATGTGATTTTCAATGTGATTTTTATGGATGTTTAATGCCGTCAGTGATTCTCAATAAGTAAATAAGTAAGTAAGTAAGTAAATAAATAAATAAATATTTACTGAGGATGCATGCTCCATGACTTAAGACATAAACTTTTAACATAATAAAGAAATACAATTGTCTTTAGTATTGGCAATGAGATATGTGGGTGTGGGTGTGGGTGTGTGTGTGGGTGTGGGTGTGTGTGTAAACATTGCTTGTAAATTTGTCTAACTCATTATGCCTTACATGAGACTGCCTTTGTGCACTGTTGTGGTAGTTTTGGCTAGGGTAGAGTTGATTTTCTCCATAGTAGATAGTATGGGGCTGTGTTTTGGATTTGTAGTGATCCCAGTGTGGAAGACATAAGGATGTTGCAGTTGTTGCTAAGCAGTGCTTATAAAGCATCAAGACCTTTTCTGCCCCTCGCGCTGCCCCATCAGCAGTTGGGAGGGAACACAGGTGGGACAGCTGACTAAAGGGATATTACAGACCACATGGCACAACGCTCAGAATAAAAAGCTGAAGGAAGAAGAAGGAAGTGGGGGAGTGATGGCATCTATCTTCTCAAGTCAGCCTTATGTGTGTGGAGCCCTGCTGTCCTGGAGCTGGATGAACAGCTGCTTGCCCATGGGAAGTGATGACCGTAGTTATTACTTTTGAGGAAGCAGCTATCAATTCTCTCCCAAACACTGGGTTCTGATTTCAGGACTGATCTCTGTTCTACTATGTTTCATAAATATGTTGCTGAGAAGAGCTTGCAATTACATTTAAACCAAGAACCAAAACAAAGACCTGAGGGTTAATGTGATTGCAATTGAAATCACTGGGACTTGTCACTTCCCAATCCTTTTTTACAAACTTTACTTTCAATCATGAAGAGAGATATGAGTGAAGCCTTTGGGTTCTTTCTGAAACAGTCTCTGCTCTTACATGTATCATGGAACAAACCTTTTTTACTTCTGCATTTGGATTTGAATGCAGAGCACATAGGCCAGTTTCTGGACTACATCTTCTCAGCTCTAAGGTTGTTCATGAGAAGGCAAATTCTTACTTTCTTCCACATGGCTTCTCCCTGGGACACATTCATAATTATTCCTTATGGTGCTAATTTTCTGCCTTTTTAGCACTTATATATGTGCCATGTTTCCTAAGATTCATTTTCTTGAAATGGAGAAATGAGTTGGATATTCAGATAAATGCATCTATAGCCGCTCATAGGGTGTTCAGTGTCTGTACTGATAAGCAGTTTTTCCTGATCCATTTCAGAGAACAGTTACCTAGGCCAAAGATGGTCTTTAACCAAGAGAGATTAGGTAAGGATCAGTATTTTTATATACTCTGCTGCTGTCTTTGCTGGCTGAAAGAAAATCAAGGATTCTGCCACTGTGCACATCTGAAACAAATTGACTAAAGAGCCAAGACAGATTTTCTTAAAAGTGTTCAGGCATTTGACAAATCCAGTATTATTTCCATTCACCTGCCTTCTTTTTTAAGTAAAAAAAGACTACATCATAAAAAGATGAAGCATTTGAAATGCTGTAAGTAGTCTTTCCATTTTTTCTTTCAGTCATAGACTTATTTTGAATTGGTTTTAGTGATGGCTTTCAAAGGTATTGAAGACATTACTTGAATCTCTTTGAGATTCTTCCAGAAGAGGTTATCAGTACTTTTACAGGAAGTTGTTTTTTATATTCTGTAATTTTCTGAAGGCAAGCTAAGGACAGATCTCAATCATAGATTCTGAAATACTTATCTGCCTACTGACTTGTAGGCAGACTTGAAAGTTAAAATGAGCAGCACACATTGCTTCCTCTCATATGATGAAGGATTCAGTGCTTGTGTCAGTTCTACATTTTCAGTAGAAGATTGTCTATGGAATTTTGCAGATACTTGCCTTTCTACTTATTTTTTTCATGAATCAAATGAGAAAATTGATATAATCTCCCTCACATAGTCAGTATTGTCATGTACTTAATTTATTTTCTGTTTTTTCTCTTTTTCAATACATAGGGAGCAGACTGCAAACAATGAAGACAGAATCTTTCTGTTTATTAATTGAAAAGAGTATTTTCGAGATAAACGAGATGAGGTAACAAAAGTTATATGAAAGTAAATGATTGAGTAGTGCAAGAAACAGTCTCATGAGCTGTCTGTGGTCTTGCAGGTAAAATAGCTCAGGGAAAGAGGGAAACTACACAGGTTCCTTTTAAAATTATTATAAGCAAGAAATATCTTCTTTCTGCACTTGCTCAATTTTCTGCAACTTACCAGGAGAGTGAAGACGGATGTGAAAAAAATTACCTTCAATTATTTGTCACTTATTTTGCCTGTTTTCAGTGAAAGAACCAGCAAGACTGTCTTTGTTAGGATCTTGTTTGTACAGAAAATGGGGCTTTTGCCATGTGTGTTCCACTGTCTGTGATGATTTACACAGTTCTGTCTGAGAGAGGAATGACTGAAATTTCTGTCTTTTGATATCATTGAAGGAGAAGAGCGAGCAGAGACCCAGTTCCCTGAAGCGTGGTCAGATACACAGCAGATACAGGTTTAACAACATCTAGATTGAAACTGGTGAAGATAAATGGCAAAATTAAATCATAGTATCTATATATATAAAATAATATTCTCTATATCTTTAAATCATATGTGAAAGTTTTATTAATATGGACTCAAAAGTTTTCTGTGTATGGAGTCAGGTAAGAGTAATAAATGGACCCAAAACTTTTAAGTGTCCAAAGCTGCCACAGAGACAGGAGGATGCTCACTGTGAAAAAGTCTTGTGTGAAAGAGAACTTCATTTTATTGTTGGGGTTCTTCCAATATTCTTTCATTGAATGTGATTTTGTGCCATATTTATTAAAGCTTTCTATTGTTAAAAATAGATAAATAAAAGAATAAAGGTAACCAAACATTGCATTTTCTTTCCAAACAAACACATTCTTATATTGAAAATAATGTCATAATTTCTACTTGTTTAATTCATAGTTTGTTTATAGTCAATGTACTTTTAGTCAATGTGACACTTTTAAGAAAGATGCCCCATTTTTCCCTCATTCCTTTCAAACATTCACTTTTCATTGTAGAGATGCTTTTCCCTCTAAGGAACCACACAACATTGAGAAGTGAGTGATTTCATCTATCTAAAGATGTCAGCTAAGTCAGCATTTACTTTCAAGCCATTTTTCTACATTTCATAGAATCACTCATAGTCAATATCTTCTAGACCACTGTTTATCACAGCTGCTTCAGATACCAAGGTGGGGTGAATCAGACTTTCAAGCATCTCATTTTGTTTGTTTGTTTTAAATTTTCAAATGACTCAAATACAGTTAAGTAAGATGAATAAATAAGAGGATTCCTTCCCTTTACAACCTGAACCACCGGGATTAAATTTAGTTGGGTATTATTCTTCCCTTACTTAAAGTTATTGTGCATCATATCTCCATTTTTCTCTTTATCTTACTCTTTCCTCCTGAAACTACTTCTAAATTGAATTACTAAGCAACTTTTAATTTCTGATTGTTTTTGTCCAAAAAGGTTGTACTGAACTGATCCTTTTGCCCCTCCTTATTCTTATAAGAAAAATCTTATTTCTCCTGTAAATTAAAAATACTCCACAAAATGTAATGATTAATCCAAGTAAACATTTAAATACATAAATAACTGTAAGTACTTTGGGAAGATATTAACATTAAAATATGGCCTGTGCTCAGTGTCTTTCTATAGTGTGGGACCTCAAGAAAATATTTCTAGTTGCAAAATGTCAGTAGAGCATGTAACTGGATGTTCACTTGATATTTAAATGCATCTTCCGATTTTTAACTGTGAATTTTAGTAGACATGGATTTAAAAATCTTCAATGTACTTTGCAAAAGCAACGAGATGTGAACTGGGAACTATAACAGAAAAAAATGATATGAAATATATTAGCTTTCTTGGTTTTAGGAAAGTTATGGCCTACATTTAGGCTGATGTAGTTCAGCAGCATACATTTTATACCTGAAATTATTTCAAATTTTGAAAATATTTATTTTTAAAACATCTCAAGGCAGGGAATGGTGACAAATAAGCTTCCAGCTGTACAACCAAATATCTGTCTTGAAAGAAATTTAATTAATTTTCTGTGTGACAAATCTTTATAATGAAATCACCAAATCAGAAGATACACACTGCCAAAACTGACCAAAAGTTAATACTCGAAGTCTCCTTCTACAGAAACTTAATGTAAATCTATGTATTGTAAAATGAAGGTTGTAACTGTCTTTACAGTCTTGTGCATTAAAACACTTTTGCAGCCCTTTAATTCTGTAACTGAATACTTATATTCACCTTATGGCTTTTGTATGTATCAAAACTGAGAGGTGGGACATAAAGAATCACAACACTTTACCAAAAGAGATTTTAATCAGATAAAATCAAAATTTAAAGATTTTTTTAAAATTTTACTTGCAGAAAAAAACCTGTTGATATTATGAGGTAGTCTTCATATTAATAAGATCTTCCATTATTTTCTGTGCAAGATAGAAGAGAAGCTACTTTGAAAAATTAAAACAGAATGTATGCCAACGTGTTTTTCACAGTGGTGGTGTTTTATTATTGTGCATTGAGGACTGAATGATAACTTTAAAGTCTCTGAATTTTATAGATTTGCAGAAACAAAAAGAAGCTTAAAAAAAGTAAAGGGGCACAGAATATTATTTGTGGATTTCCTAAGTCATTATTTAGCTTTTAGTAACATTTAAAATAGCCTACATGGGTTCTGTTTCTTTTTTTCCTCTGAAGACTTGGTACTATATTTATTGCTAATATTTTGTTGTTGAAAAGGATGGTGAAATCAGTTTTGTGTGTGTGTGTGTGTGTTCGCAACCTGCAGATTGTGGGATTGGGTCAAGTAACAATTAGCAATGGCTAATGGATTTTCATGGCAAGGTTTTCGTAGAGGGAGGGCTACAGGAGTGGCATCTGTGAGGAGCTGCTGGAGGAGCTGCACTGACAGTGTGAGATGAGCTGACTGCAACTGATGCCCAGACTGGGTAAACTCACCATGCAATATTTTACAATATAGCTGGAAGGCGAAGCAAGGCAAGGACATCAACCCAATTTGGAAAAGACAGTAACAATACAGCTATGTTGAACTGAATTAAGTTTAGGGTCAGGAATTATGGAGCAGAATAATGCAAGCCAAGCTACTATACCATTCTGCTTCATTTTGTCTGTGATGATAATGAGGTATCAGTGAATGCTAAATAGATTATACATGGAAATCCGAGCTTGGAAGGAAAGCTCTCATCCTTTTTATAGCAATGATGGAGGCACTCCATAATTTCTTGACCCAAATATTTATTTTCATAGAAGACATTCAGTAGCCCCTCAATCTCAAATTAAATGTAAAAAAAAAAATCTTTTAAATTTACTGTCACAATTAATTGGTTTTTAGTGCCATCATTGCTCATTGCTGGAAGTAATTTTCCTGCACTCATTCTTACTCTTCTGTAGTTATTTCCTGAGTCTTAAAAATATGTTTTAAATTTAGTCTTGCGAAGAATAATTTCAGTGCAATCACTGGATGTTGTTGAATGTAATTTTCCTGCAGTCAGTCTAATTTGTGATGCTTCATAGCTATTTCTCAGTCCTTTCCATTAAACTCAACCCCTCTACTGTTAGTTCCACTACTGGTCATCCACAAGGTACTAGAAACAGGTCAGCCTCAAGAAATTTATACCAGAAAATGCATATATGTAGGAAAATACATTCCAGAGGTAGACATTTTACATAGGTTTGAAAAGCCTAAAAGTAGCAATGCAGATGCCATGAAAAAAAAAAATTAATTGTTACAGTATTCTGCAGTTTGTGTGAAGGTCTTTATCTTCCTTCTCACTCCTACTCTGATCTATAGTTATACAGTAAGCCATCACTAATTAGGACTTCACTCATCCCTATACACTGCATATAATCATTATATAATATTGCAAGGCCTCCTTTGAAATTTCAATAGCATTTTACTTTGGGGAAAAGAAAGTCTAGGAATCAAAATAATACCCATAAGCACCTAAAAAAACTATAGAACTTATGAAGAACAATACTTAGAAATAAAAGTTTGAACTAAGGTTACTGGAAAAGGTGTTTTATAGTAGCTAGTCATAGGATAAAATACAAGCAATAGTGAGGAACCTCAGATGAAACCCAGGATTCATTCATTCTAAAGGATGGCCAAATCATGGAATCACAAAATTGTATTTTCTCCTGAATTAGGAAATTTTTACATTAGTTTGTTCCCCACATGCCCAATATCAGGGATGTGGGCATTTTTCATACAGTCAGACCTACTGTCAGACAGAACATTCTCCAGAAAGGTGAACAAAGGCATTTAAAAAGACAGAAATGGAATATGAGTTGTATGCTAGATGGTCCATGGAAACATAGGTCAAATGAGGAGAAAAGCACATATTGAATAGCTACTTATTTAGCTCATGGTGCAAGCAGCCATTCAAACCAAAGTGGTGTGGACAAGCAAACACTGAATCATCCTATGTGCATGCAAAATAAGAGTAAGTTACTGGTTGGAAGGATAATTTAGCATTTTTCTAGTATTTGTGTGCTTACTTTTTCCATCTGTACATCCTTGTAAAATAGAGTCCTTTACACAGTATTTATGTGGAGAAAAAAATGCCTGAAGATAGAGGTGTGATCCTCCTACCTAAAAAACAATGTTGATTAGAAAGTTTTGATCTCCTCCAGTGTTTATATTCAGATTATTCCAGTTGTAACTGGTGCCAGTCCATGGGCCCTTTATCAAAAGCCCTGTCTTCCGCAAGCTGGAGGCCATGGAAAGGCAAGCAGAGCACCAGGGGAGAGGAGAGGCACCCCTCACTGCCATGGCCATCCTGCCCCCTGCCAAGGGTTTGGTGCAGAATCCAGGGGCACCCTCTGCTTGAGGGACAGCCAGATGTTGAATTCTGTCCCAGCCATTGACTGTAGTGGTGAGCCAAGGTTCAGAGGTATTTTAGCTTCCTCTCTACTCTGCTGAGTATCTTCCCCCTCTCCCAAGGGGAGTCCAGCACCCTGGTGCACCTGCTGGTGTTTACACAGCAGAGACCTAAATTCAGGAAAAACTGAATTTCACCCCAGTTGTCAGAAGCTACAGACATTTTTCAAATGTTCCATTTAAGCATAAATTCCCCAAAAACTATTTCTGTTGGATCAAATGGGGACCAAATTGTTTTCTTTTGTTTTCCAGCTGCTCTTTTGTGCCATGGCCTGTACTTAATCCTCTGTGACATGTGACCCAGTTTATTCCCTGCTAATGAGAGGGATACACAACTGAGGATATAGCTACGATACCTGAATTTCCAGATTGGAGGCTTAAATGTACACAGTGTGCCTCCTTTCACTCTTATCTCTCTCTCCCCTGCAGCATTTCATTTCTATGTTTGTGTTTGTTGGGCAGCACCATTATGAATGTCTTCTCTTCAGTGCAGCATCACCAGTGTGTAAAATGGTGGCTGCATTGTCAATGTAGAGGTATTTGCATGTCTGCACACAAGTATAGTTTTCTGACATTCAGTATTAAGTGGAGATTAAAGAATAGGTATTCTGTTATTCCCATAATTATTGTGCAGGTCAGATAAAATAATTTTTTTCTGTGCAGTGATTGAGATTAATGTGCTCCTCTAACCCTGCTTGTCACCTTCCATCGTCACGAATTATTTCTATCACTGCATACTTTTAAGAATCTAAACATATTCATCAAAATAAAATATGCCTTTTTTAAGTTATGTGATTTTTAGCAATGAAGGCACTGGGATTTGCCAGTTTTGACATGTTTACTTTGCTCTGAGGCGAAATGTGAAATATAATACATTTACCCATTTTATGTGTAAGCATTCATTTTGAGAGAATGAGTTACAATTATAAAACATAAGTCACAGCAGAAATGTGAATTAAATTATTCTCAGATTAAATTTCATAGTAGTAAAGCCAACAAAACATAATGCTTTTTTTCCAAGATTTTTGTCAGCAATGCTGAGGAAGGCTGCCCAATAAAATTTGTTGTTGTACTTACTGCAGTAGCCAAATTGCAACATGGCATCTCTCATGGTCCCAGCTTGGGACTTATAATTCCCTCTGCACCGTGTTATCTACGTTATATCATACACTGGCAATGGCATGCAAGCCTTTGTGTTTCTATTACAGCAATGCTTATGAGCCTTTGGCCAAGACAAAAAAGACTAGTTACACTTGGGGACTATTTAGGTAGAAAAAGAATAATACTTGCCAAAAAAATCTTCCAGTCTTCTCTCCCAATTAAGAAGGGAGTTCATTTATGCAACTTCCATAACAGCAAGTATTATCCACCTGAAATAGGGTACTAAAAAGGATAACTAGTACTAATGACAGTTAATACTAATGCAGTGAAAGGCAGTGAGAACCATCCAGGATTGCAAGTTTCTTTAAGACAAGGAGGTATTTATAAGTGTTACAAAAAGGGAAGGTAGAAGTCATCTCTCGAGGTCCTAACAGTGACTACTGTGAGAGATTTGGATGTTTCTGAAATGCATTAAATTTGCTTTGTTTTTAAATATACAACTGTGAAATTAGTCCTTTATTCTCTCCTATGCTACCTAAAGTTTCTTTCATTTAGGTCACAGCAACCATTTAAACCCTGGCTGACTAACTGCAGATTTTTCTCAAACTGCTGTCTTCTCATTTTCCCATTCACAGCCATTATGCTGACTCGCAGAGAGCCTTTCATGGAGTCTGACAGCAGAAATGCAGCAGCCTGGATTTTTACACTGGAAAAAGTGTTGCATTTTGTATGTCAGAAAAAGGCACAAGGAAATTAGAAAATCTTCCATTTTAAATTTGGGTTCTCATCAAGGCCAACATAGAATGAAGCCCCATGTACTCAGTCACACATTAATTTATTCTTCCTTGCCCAGTAAAAGGTCACTGACTTATTCTTTCTGTTCTTAGGGTGTTTAAATATAGATAAAGATGTGCAGTATATAGCAACTTAAATAAGTGTGGGGAAGAATTTAAATGTTTAAATAATTAAAGAATTATCAAATCAGTATTTAGAAAGATCAAAAAAAATCAGCAATTATATTCTTTAGCAAGGATCAGAAACTTTTCAGTTGCTGAGTCAGTTTACTTGTTAATTTCTGAAAAAAAATCTTAGAAATTAACAGTTGTTCTTTTCAGTGAGGCTGACCTTATCACCTAGGATTTCTCCCCTTGACTTCACTGCTGGGCTACACAAGTACCAGCACAAATCAGGTGAGTGTACAATGGCAGAAACACACTGTCAGAAGGGCAGAAATCGTTTTTGAAAGTTAGTGCTGCCTCTGGCATACGTGGAAGCACAGCTCAGAGGAAAGGCTTTGCCCAGGTGTGACTTTGTGTGGCTCTGCTTAAATACTGCAGAGGCCTCAGGGACAACCAGGAGCTGTAGCATGCCCTAGATGTGTTTCTGGGGGATGACAGTCTGTGCTGGTCCTGCCAGCTTTTTCAGCAGTAAAAACCTTTAAATGCTTTGATGACGATCCACTGCCACAGGGAGGCAAGAATTGATGGCGGATCTCTGTGAAGATCGTAACTCAAGAAGGAGAAAAAATATTATGGTGTGATTAGAACATATCCCTTTTCAGGGGTATGTATCTATTCTTACAATAACTGTAAACAAAAATTATTCTCAATGGTGTGGAAACTACCAATACTTCAAACTAAAATTTGTTTTTAAAATCATTGTTATTTTAAGTCAATGATACCTTAGATTTTAAAATTATGCCACATTCTTAATTAAGCAGGTTTACTGGGGTTGGTAAGTGAAGCTGAGCTAACATTGGGGCTAGCACTTCATGATTAATGGTGCTTCTGTAGCTTTCCAAAGTTTTACAATATATTTGACTCTGTAATCATATAGGTAGCTGAAATACTGTAAGTTACATTCTCAGTAATTTATGGGACAACATGAGTAAGAATTGTATTTGTGAATACTTTTGAAATCTTAACAGAATAAAAATTGTTTAACTGTGGAGCAGCAGTTGTACAAGAATATAAAATTTATTTTGCAGTACTACATCTAGTGTGATTCTAGTAGAAAGTTTTGGGGATTTTTTAATGCATGATTTAAGCTGCACACTGTTGGCAGTGTCTGTTAGGAGGGGATGGGTTTCAGAGCCTTGCTCTGACTGATAGAGTCCTGGCAGTGCTAGTGGCCTTGATGAGTGCTCTGGGCATGTCTCAACCTCCACCATAAACTAGAATGAAGTAACTACCCACCAGCTGAGCTGGCACATCCATGAAGTGTAAAGCAGCACCCGGCAGAGGCACCAACCGCAGTTTGAAAGTCAACCAGCCCTTTGGCTTGCTCAGATGAAGCAACACTGAATTGCCCAGGTAGAAATTGTCAGGCAGCACTGCAGCCTGTAGGCATACATTCTTGCCCCTTTAGGTTTTCATAAAGATTTTTTTCCCTAGTAAGTTGATTATCAAAATAATTTAATTAATTGATGCTTTAAGTTGTTTCAGAAGAGTCCCAGATAGCTGAACTCAATAGCAGTGACTATAGAGATTAAAACAAGTAAAGCCAAGACTAGTGCCAGTTTCAGCCTTGTATTTCTTCTGAATTTATCTGCACTGTCCTCTCTGATAGTAATGCAAATAAAAATGATTAATGCAGGAAAGGCACTCAAGGTTCTGAGTTCAGATTTTCCTCATTTTTCACTTTTTTTGGAGATCCTAGTAATACGAAAGCTTTGTCAGTGTGTTACCTTTTTTCTTTTTTTCTTTTTCTTTTTTTTTTTTGGGGGGGGGGGGGGCGGGGGGGGTGGTTGGTTTGTTAATCAGTCTTTAGGAAGAAAAAAGACTGAAATTAGAAAGAACAAAGTTTGCCAATGCTTTCATGAAGACATAGAGAGTTTATCTCCTGGAGAGAGAAGGAAGTAGGATCCCAAAGGACATGAATGAACTGTAGACTCAGTAGAGGACAGTGAGGAAAACAAAAACCTTTCTTAAAGGCACAGGCTGCTCAGGCAATGCTGGACTTGTCTTCATGGTAGAAGAAGGTGTGTCACAGAGCACACATTTTGACTTGAAGTAACTCTAGAGACAGATCACCAGGTGGCTGATTAAAATCAGGTATGTCAGAGTGTTCTGGCAAATCCCTCTTGTGTAGCCATTAAATACAGAGAACTTTATCAAGTTTCTACACTAAGGCTACTGCTGAAGTAAAAAGGCAAAAAGGTTGAATTCCTTCTGTGCCCATATAGGCATACCTGTCATCTTTATTTCCTTTTAATAAATTAAGAAGTTTTGTGATAACTTTACTAATGGAGTGCTGTGCCCAGATCCTTTTGCCCTCCAAGTGAGGTGCCTCCCTGGCAACTCCATTCAAAGAAAGTCTGCAGCCTTGAGATTTTGTGACCTTGGTTTGGACCTTTTCTGCACCACCACAGATGCAATCTCTAATGTCAGCAGTTAGAGAGGGGAAAGTCACACCCTCAACCCAGTC
Source organism: Hafferia zeledoni (assembly GCA_035583235.1). NCBI lineage: Eukaryota > Metazoa > Chordata > Aves > Passeriformes > Thamnophilidae > Hafferia > Hafferia zeledoni. The sequence continues at coordinate 39,491,519 of JAWWEV010000043.1, forward strand.
ACTGCTTTTCTACTCTCCCTCATTGTCACAGTGGTTGAGAGTACTTATATCATGCTGATCCATCCCTTGCCTTCATCTCCAGGAGACGATGATGAAAACTTCCAGTGCTCTTAAATCTTGCTTGGGAAAGTGACTTGGCTTGGCTTGCACCAGACTGCAATATAAAGAAAATAACATAAATTTGCTGTATACTTTGAAGGCATACTGTGTATATCTTAAAACCTTGGTCTTAGCCCTCATCTCTAAGACAAATTGCATCTTTTCTCATTGCTCACTTGGCTTTTCTTTAGTTCAGTGACTTGAACATTGGTTCATATGAAGAAATGAACATTTTTACTGCTTGGTTTGAATTTAACTAATAGAGTGATGAGGAGAAGTTTCCTATATGCCCTCTGACAGCCAGTATGCATGTACATTAGTCATCTGCCAGTCCAAACTAAACTTCTACTTGCACACTCTTTTTAAACCAAAAATGATTTTAAATTGTTCATTAATTTTTTATGTTATAGTTTAGTGATCCATCAGTTATATCACTTTAATTTTAAACAGCAGGGTAAAACTCCATATTAATCTGCAGAAAAAAAGAGCAATTTTTTTCCAGAAAAAGCCCCATATATTATTTTTAAATGTGATCTCTTTTCATACAAATTACAGATGCAAATACTGTATTTTTCAAATAACTGAAAAGAATACACATTGAACTTGATTTCCTGTAACTATCTGATGCCTAAAATGGACTTATTTTTCTCCATGAGTTAAGTATCCTACTTAAAAATACATAAAGATTTTCCAAACATTTCTAGTCTCTGTTTTCCACATTTTTCAGTTTACACATGAACATGAACTAGTAGACTGGCTGTGGTGACACTCAACAAAGAATCGAAACAGAATAAAAGTGATGAACATTGTTTCAGAAGCAAATCAAAGTTAATAGCAGTTAAAATGATTAGGATGTATGCTGAAGTTTTGCAGTCATCTCAATGCATTTCTCTGTCTGTTAGAAAGCTTGTGTTGAAAGAATGGTATGGTCAGTTTGCCTCTCTGCTCACTTCTCAGGACTGAAATGTGCAACAAACTACCACTACAACTTGAAAAATGATTACTGAAGATAACTGAGTTTGTATATTTGCATGTAAAAACACTGACTTATCAGAAAATTATAGTAAAATGAGATCAGTTCTTTGGGTAGAAAAACCTCCAAGGCTGGTGGAGAGAGCACTAAAAGCTGTGGAGGAGTTAAAGCTGATTTTTCACTCAGTATGTAAATCATGAAAAGTAAAAAAATAAAAAAAAAAAAAAAAAAGTAATTTATATAAGATCAGTTTATGGAAAGCCAATATAAGCACAGTGTGTTAGCGTTACTTGCATAAATGACCACAATTGGGATAGTTCTCTTACTTCTTAGTTTCCCCATACAATTTATCCTGAAATTAAATATTTAGCATAAAACTTGTTTTGAGCATGGTGATTAAAAAACCCTCACACACACTCATACCCCAACCCATAACTTTTCTAGAAAGTTACACTGTTTACTACCAGTAATTTCTTTTGAATTTACAGTCCTCATTTCCTTACCTCCAATAAAATAGTGAATCCCACACACTGTAAAGAAGAAAGGCAGTGCAAACCAGCAAACAATAAAAGCAAAGCACATTTACCTAGAATTCGAATATTAGAATATGAATTATCATTTCTCTTTGCCAGAGCACTCAAAGTTATTACAAATACCATTCTTAAATGGTAGGATGATATTAAATAATCTCTTTGCATACTTTGTTGGTAAAAGATTCAAAGCCAAATGTCAAGTGATTTTTTCTTTGTAATCAAAACATTTTATGTGTCAAGCAATAATAGAAAAGCATAGCTTAAATACTAAAAGATGCAATATTTATGCAAAAGCCAATTTTTAAACCAAAATATTTGAGTAACTTTAAAAGCAGTACTCATCTTTGGATTTGGCTTTAGTATTTAAAACAAATTTCTTTCTTGATTATCTAAACATACTGTTTATTTTCTTTTGATAACTACTAAACTCAGTTTTTGGGTGATTTTATTTGATACCTTGAGTTTATAAAATTGTTCTAATAAACCTGAGTGATTTAGTACAGCATCATGATGTGTCTTTCATTGTCGAATTATTACTTTAAGAGAGAGTTTTGAAAATTTATTTAAAATATAGATGATGTGGATACAAATGTTTTCAGGTATTCTGTAAAACCATGCCCTTGATTGAGTTGTTGCAAGCTCCTTAATACTACATCTGCAATATATACTGAGAAGAAAAACTTTGAAACTTCTTATCTAAGAGGATGAAGTAACTGAAAGCAACACAATATGCCTGCTACATTATCCAAGGGAAGGAAAACACATTTACATTTCTGAGAGTACCTCACTTACCAAATTTTGGAAAAGTCAGCATTCTACCCTGCACCAATAGATGTTTCAAATGTAGTAGCTCTTCTAAAAGTAGTTTGCTTGAGCATTTTTATTACTCAGCATAAACAGTAAGAAAATGGATAATACTAGTCTTACTCAAATATTAAAAGCAATTCATAAACATGGAGTCAAAAATAATCATCAAATATATTTTGCATTTGTAAGCTCAATTAAAGAACACTATTAGCTTGTTTTTGTTTTTGTTTTGCTTTGCTTTGTTTTTAAATTTTCAAAGACCTTTCTTTCATTAGAAAGGCTAAGCTTTTGCAGTCAGATGAGAGATTTCCCAACCTGTTTTGCTACTGCCAGTTAAGACGAATGCCAGAGACTGCTGTGTGTGTGTGATATTCAGCCATTGGAGGTAAAGGGAGTTCAGTCATTGATTTTTCACCAAACCCCCAAATGCTACAGCTTATGCAGTCTGCCAGGTTATGTACATGTACGTAATATAAAGTTGCATAAGAGGTTGGCAGCAATTGTTGCCAGACATTAAGAAAGAAACAGTTTTAACAAAAGAAAAATAACAAAATAAAATATACATAGAAATAGAACAAAATGATAAAACAAAAAATAATGACAATATTGATTTTCTTTTTTGTCTAAAAGTTATTAGTGGGAGCAAGGGGATGCTTAACAATCTGCTTGAGCACAGCCACTCATTGGGCAGTGTCATTTTCCTCTTGTGTTTAAACACTGCCACCTGGTCCCATCCTGGACACCCCAGTACAAGAAACATTGTCCACTAAACACACTAAGCACATACAGGACCCAGCAAGGACTAATGTGTTTAATACTTAGTGTGTTTAATACTTAGTGTGTTTAAGGTGTTCATTAATCTGAATTACACTTCTCAATACAAAGTTGTATCTGGGAAAAAAAGGTATTTTCAAGGTTGGAATATATTTTCAAGCTGTTGGCTTTGAAAGTATATGGTTAAAGCAGAGTACAACAGGAGTAAATGTATTTTCAACTCTTAGAATGATGCTTGAGACACAGAGCAGAAACAAGCAAGTTTGTGTTGAGGCTGATAAGCTTTCTAAATCCTGCAGGGTTTCTTGTACATCACTATCTCTTTAAAGGGTTCATTTAAGCAAATAATTCAGGGTTGCGAGCTTTATTTTTCCCCTTTCTAGCTATGTGGTCTGATGAGTTTGAACAGTAGCACAGTGCTTCATGTCTTTAGCCACACCAGCTTAATATCCTCAACTCATAAACACACAGAATTCATCCACAATTGTCTGTTTAAAAAAAAAAAAAAAAAAAGAAAGAAAAAACCAGAAAAAGTGGCAGGAATTATGTTCTTGTTAACCTCCCTTCATCTCCTCATTGACCTTAATGCTAGTTTT
>JAWWEV010000043.1:39504267-39529357 GCA_035583235.1 Hafferia zeledoni
AAAGAAAGAAAGAAAGAAAGAAAGAAAGAAAGAAAGAAAGAAAGAAAGAAAGAAAGAAAGAAAGAAAGAAAGAAACAGAAAAAGTGGCAGGAATTCTGTTCTTGTTAACCTCCCTTCATCTCCTCATTGACCTTAATGCTAGTTTTGTCTTTCTCCTAACTCTAAGGCATGTAGGTTGGGAAACATTTTCTTTATTAATTTGCTCTGTATATCACTTAGCACCCAGGAACTTTGTTGCTAAATCTGGAATTGACTCCGTGTAAGATTAAATTTACACAGTCCTTGCTAAGTCACATGACATTGATGGCACCATCACAAGGCAGGCTGGAGGCTAAACATGCTGCCCACCCATTTGGCCCTTGGGACTGCTTGCAGACTACTCTAAGTAATATTGTGGGAAGGGAAGTGCTGGGTACAAAGAGTGTCTACAGTGTCCTCCAAAGCATATTTATCTGCTACATGACCACATCTGTCCTCTATGCAGTCTCTAGCTACCAGATCTATCTTGTCACTAATGATATCAGGCAGACATACTAGAGTTTTCCCTGCAGGAACCCAGTGCCCTGAGGACATCTGCAGGAAGAGCAACCAACATCTAAGTGACATGAATGCAAACTGGATTCAGGAGGTTCTAACAAACTGTGGAGATGCTTGAATTTTGCTTTCAAGGGTTGCCAAGAATAGTTGCCCCTAATGATGCATTGCCATGTGCAGTACCAACATTGCTGCTGGTCACAGGTCAGACTCTTGTATTGGATGCTGGACAATCAGCACTGCCTAGGCCAATTCAAAAGAAACTGTGGAATTGTCTTGAACTGATACATTCCCACCAGAGTGGGTTATGACACTTATTAACAGCAAGGAAGTAAGTGAATGCTCCCAATATTATGTATTTAGGGCACATGATAACAGAGAAATACTGGTTTTATTACATTGTGTACATTGAGAAAGGATGGCAGACCACTGCAAGAACTTATTAGCATCTTCTGAAAGTTGCATCATATAAAACTGAATTTGAATCAGTACCAGTTTATTATAATATATGTTGCTTTATTTGAAACTAGTTGATCTTCCTGCTACTTTGAATGCTCTGAACTGTGCCTTACTTAGCCAAGAATAGGAGTCATTAGACACCTTATTGTGTCAGCACAGTGTAGTTGTGTAATACTTTTTCAGCTATCCTACTAGCTGTTTTTCTATACCTGGTTTGTACAGAAAGAACAATACATGCTAATGAAAAAGTGCCTTGGTATTTTATATGGTGAGCTAATATTTTAACTTAATCAATCATTTTGTCATATATGAGACAGTAACACCAAGACAAGCCTTTATTCCTCAGACATTTGAAAATTGTCTTATAGCTCATCTTATGGAAGATCTATCACCTGTCAAACAAAAAGAGCCTTTCTTGGTTTAGTAGTGTGGCAGCATTAAGTGTATATGCAGAATCTGGCCATGACAGAAGTATTACTGACCTGGGCTCTCTACAATTATAATCCAAAACTCTGACATAATTACTTGCACAGGCCCAAGAAAAAGGTGCAAATGTTTTCTATTCCATCTGTCAAAGCTATCAAGTCATGACAAGATTGTGAATTCTTAGACAGTCACCCTGAAAAGTCTTTGCCTGATGCCATGTTCTCTTTTGCTGCAGCAAGAATTCATCCTTCTGATCCACTGTGTAAACATCATTATTGCACACTGTTTATTTTGAGTAGTTTATTTCATGTCAGAATAGACATTTCGGGGGATGCTCATGATCCCTTAGTGGATGTCAAAACTCTAAGCAGATCTATGTTACTACATTACCTATGTTCATGGCCTATATCAGAAAAGTCCCTGCAGGCTATGTCCAATCCAGTCCATTGTACCAGATGTTTAACGTAGCTTTGTGCTGGGACAAGAGGTGGAATACAGCAGCTGTTCCTACGAAGGTTGTAAGCAACAAGAGCTGCTCTCTTCTGCTGTTACCTGCATGCATCCAGGACTGTAGTCCCATAACATCCTGCTTTCCCATCACTAAGCAGCCCATAGAAGAGGCTTAATTAAACACCTTTACAAAGATCCACAGGCCTTCTCCAAATAGAGTCCCTATACAAATAAAAATTATTATGAATTCTGGACTACTAAGTATTTTGCTTTTGGGTAAAGGGTAAATGGCCATGCATAAACATGAGACTCACTGCAAGATTTTGATGCTATTAGGCACAAGATGCTACTGACTTGAAAAAAGCAAGCCGGCAGGAAAAGACAGGCATATGGAGCTTAGCCTCTCTGTGCCATGCGTAAATCCCAAGGATTAGTGTAAGAGAGCTAGTCTTTCCTAAAAACATTGGTGTGTGTATATATATACACACGTGTTTTTAAGAAGGACTAGCTCTCTTGATATATATATATATATAAATATATATAAAAAATATATATATGTCACAATATATCTCAAAACATGAACTTATACTACTATTCTGTGGTTCAAAGGGGAGTGTTAAGATTTAAGTAAATGATACTGATATATATGAAGACAAAAAACCGTATATTTTATACACAGTTTCTGTTACCATTTAGTTATGAACATGAGGAAGTATTTTTCATTACTATCCCTTTTTCACTACTGTCCCTTTTTCCTTTGCAAGATGAGCCCTTGCAAGCCACTATTACTACGTGGTATTATTTTCAGAGTCATGTAGCTTGGTTTCAAAATGTAATACATCTTCTAGGTTCAGATTTTCCAAAAGAAGAGCGAACTGTCCATCAGGTACAATGAGTAACAACTCTGTAAAATTACACTATAAATTTACTTAGACTAATACGAAGATCTGTGAATGTGATTGAACAAGAATTTGACCACTCCATAGAAAAAGATGTTTGTAATTTACAGAAGCTAAAAACAACTAATAAATAAAACAACAACAAAAACCACAAAGAAACCAAAGTGACTTATCCAAAATCTATAGAAAGATTTAAAACACTAAAAAAACGACATGTGTAAAAGAACTGAGTACAACTGGGACTGATATTTACTGCCAAATTACATGAAAGCACAGACATTTAATTGTCTCATAAAATACTGTCCTGCTAAGCTTGAGAATCATTCTCTAATACTGACTTTTTTTGAGTCCTGAGGACTATAGCTATGACTGAATGCAACAGGATTCAGAACCACTTAGGTATAAAGAAAAATCTTTCAAATTTTGTTTACAGAAAAAAAAAAAAGATTTAATTCAACACCAATAGATGAAAATTACATAGGTATTTTTATCATCCATAGTATTGTGTAGGAGTTTCTTGACAAGTTGTGAATTCACCTATTCTGCATCTCATCAAGCAATTAATCTCAATATTCATGTCACTGTGTTATTGATTTTATTTTGATGTGAAATTTGGACAGAATATTTCCATACGTAAAACCTACATACAGGATAAGGCACAGAATAATAAATAATTCCTTGAAGGCTGGAAGACAATATATGAAAAACGATCAGCACACAAAAGATAGCTGAGCCTTATGTGATATTGTTATCTCAAGCAGATATGTCTTTCCTAGATGACAGCTGCTTCATAACTGTCTGATTGAGCTGTTGGCCCAGAACTTGGATAGATAAACCTGTCTGTCATTCAGACAGTGTTTTATTCCACTGAGAAGCTACACTGCTTCCCAAACTTTCAGCTCCTTCTTTCCTGTGTTCCAAATGTGAGACCAGTAGGTGAAAGGGACTGTAGTGGTTAAGTCACCCATAGTCACCTACTCTCTGTACATCCTCTGCTTGAGCTCTTATCACAAAGGCTGCTCAAACCAGCTTCATAACTAATGTACACAGGAAAAAAAATTGTATTTGCAAAAGTCACCATGTCATTATCTCAATAGAGTTAGTAGTAGACTGGCAGAGTTTTAGACAGATTCCCTACTGTTGGTGCATAGATTGACAATTTTTATACCTCCTGCAAACACACTCCTGAGACTTGTGTGCATTTCTGTGAAAGATTGGTACAGGTGTCTGCATTTCTTACTTACTGTGCACTTTTCAGGAATTTAAAACCTGAATTTTCTGGCTTGGTAGTGTCAGAAGGTACTAATGGGAAGGTGATGAGGCCAGGAGTGCTTCCTCACTGCCTGCTTTCATGATGCATAAGCCCATCAGCTCTTGGCAGGCATGCTCATGCCCTGCTGACAGTGCACTCGGTGCCTTTGCTATGATCTTTGCAGGATTTCCTGCAGATACCCGTATGGCTTGGGCTGCTGCCATATGCTATTCCTTTGTGAAGCTGATGGATGATGGGGTGAAGAAATGTTCAGCCATATTTAGTAGTGTCAGGTCTTATAAGCCTTTGATTTCATCCCACTACCTGCATAGACTGGTGGCCCCTTTACTTCCTCCACGTGTTTCATGATGGTCCAGCTCTGACTTCCATTTGTTTGGCTTTTTGCTCAACAAATGTGTTCCAATACAGGGATTTGCAGAAGTCTATTTTACATAGAATGTTGAATTTAAGTACTTTCAATTATTTTTGAGAATACAAAAATGTTGCTGAAGGAAATGGAAAACAGAACTTAACAGAAAATTCCATCACATCAGAGAGAATGAAAAATAGTGGCTATTCCTGACAAATGCATATATGGTTCGTTATTCATCAAAGCAATGCATCTGAGTTAAGCACATGAAGAAACTGAGCTTACCTAGCATCATAATTTTAGAAACACCAAATGCTACTTGAGAGGCACATAAATAACACTTCATGCTACCCAGAAAGTTTAATATCCTGCCATTTTTGATTAATATAAACCTGCTGCATTTATTAATCATGAAGTTTGAGCAAGTTCCACATCAAATTTAAGTGCCTGAAAGCCAAGGGCCCTCATAAAGCAAATTAGCATGAGTAAATTATGTGTACTATATAGACTGAAAAAACTCACTAGTCTTTTAACAATACTAGTCCAGAATGACCCTACAGTACATACCTCTAAAACTAGTAAATGATATGCCATATGATTTGAGGTTAAATAACAAATCTGTCTTAGTTTAAAGAAAATTATTGGGGTGGGAGCTCCAATAAAATGAGTTACATGCCTTTTTATTTCTGAGGAGGTATAAGTAAAAAACCAATGGTTTACTCACAAGGAAATAGCAGTACAAAGATACAAAGGAAAGAATTCACCCACAAAGAAGGGAATTCACCACCAACATGGCCCCCCAGGAGCAAAGGGGGAAAAAAATAGCACAGCGTTTTCTCCACTAAGCACCTTCCTCTGCCCAAACAAACCAAAGAAACAATAGGGGAAAAGGGGAAAAGCAAAAAAGAAAACCTAGGAAAAACTGTGTCATCCTCAAGGAGTTGCATTATTAAACCACCCACTCTATGTCACCAGTCACGCTTAGGTCATGACTGTAGCAGTGGTGTTGGTCCACAGGCTCTTTGTTCTCTGCTGCATGCTGTCTCCAGCATTGGTGTTGTCCTGCTTGGCTTAGCTGGGCTGTGGTCCACGTGATGATCCGGCAGTGATAAGCAGGGCTACCGCCACCAGGGGCTCCCAGCATGGGCAGCTGCAGTGGTTCCATGTGGCATGTGTGAGGTCAGATTCACTTTTGTTTCCCACCTGACTGCATCGATGAGCAATCCTGGTGCAGTGGTCCAGGCGGTGGCGGCAGAGGCTCTGGTGAAGGAGTGCACCATATAGACTCTGTAGTCACAAGCACATGTGGTCTGTGGAATAGAGAGAGAGTTCTACTTTCTGTCCTTTTGGTGCCTTTTTGTTCTTTCCCTCTCTGCCCAGCCCCAGCAAAGGGTGGGGGAATTGGATCTTAAAGGGAAAAAGGGAATAAAATACAAAACTCTACTCTAACCATGAAAAAATCACTGGAATCACTGTCAGACACTGACTTTGCAACACATTTCCCCAGATGCCATCTTAAACCATGAAGAATTTTCCAGAAGAAACTGACAAAATTTTAATAAAAAATTTTGTCTGCTTCTTTTTAGCAAAAATAGTTTAATCAGCAAATTCCTGTTCCTTTCTACTTACCCAGCTACAGCATCACATAATATGCTGAGTTTGAATGGAACCACAAGGATCATCAAGTCCAGCTCCTAGACCTGTCCAGGACCATTCCCAAGAGTCCCAGCCTGTGCCTGAGAGTATTGTCTAAATGCTTTTTGAACTCTGTCAGGTTTGGTACTGTGACCACTTCCCTGGGGAGCCTGTTTCAGTGCCCAAGCACCCGCTGGGTGAAGAACCTCTTTCTAATATCTAACTTAAACCTCCCCTGAAACAACTTCAGGCCATTCCCTTGGGTCCTATCACTGGTCACCACAGAGAAGAGATCAGTTCCTGCCCCTCCTCTTCCTCTCAGAAGGACATTGTACACTGCAATGAGGTCTCCTCTCAGTCTTCTCTTCTCCAGGCTGAACAAACCAAGTGACCTCAGCTGCTCTGTATGCCATTTCCCTTCAAGGCGCTTCACCATCTTCATTGCCCTCCTTTGGACACTCTCTAATGATTTAATATCTTTCTTATGTGGTGCCTAAAATCGCAGACAATATCCAAGGTGAGGCCACCCCTGAAGTTTTTTCTCCAATTCACAGAGAGCTCTCTTTGCCCCTCTGTCATTAACTGGATTGTAACACCATACCACCACTTGTCATAAGAGAGCCTGGGTTTCACCCTTTCCCCCTTCCAAGCTAGTTTAAAGGTCTGTCAACAGGCCCTGTTAGCTCTTGTGTTAAAACACTCTTCCTCTCTCAGATAGGGGCATCCCGTCAGGTGTCAGTAGACCAGGTGTTGAGTAGATCCTTGTGTGTCCCTTCCAACTTGGCATATACTGTGCTTGTGTGATCTCTTTGCTCTTCCTTATCAGCTACTGAATCTGTTTGCTGCCTGTATTGGCTTCTGTCAGGTGGTCAGAGAGGAACCCTTCCTGCTTGCCCTACCTGCTTGAACTATCGTACAGACTGATGTGCCATGACCCTGTTTGCCCTCTCCTGTTTGTCACACTCCCTGGAGCCATTTAAGTCTGGCAATCCCAGCACTACCTATTCCTCGCTTGGTTAACTGATGAGGACTTCTGGGTTGAGTGTTCCTAGACTCAGGAACCCCTCTTTACAGCTGGATCACACTCCCTGGACTTCCTCTCACTCATGACTGTTTGAGCCTCAAGGACACTAAACATTTACAAAAGTTCATAACTACAGGTAGAAGATTATAGAGAATAGTATCATAAGACTAACTTTCATCTGAGAGAAGAGAGAATTATTCCGGTGTGTTGAAATTTTAAAGTCCTGCTCAATGTAATCATATGTATGTGTATGTGTATATGTGTATGTATATGTATATATGCATGTGTATCCATAAAATGAAAAACTTTTGAATATCTCCTCTGTAAACTTTGTGCCAAGCTGTCATTCTTTTTTTTTTGTCTGAGTGTATCTGTTGCAAAAATACTTCAAAACACTGTATTAACAGCAATTATTTTATTTGTTTAGGGATTATATAACACTCTGCATGCATCAGAGTTTGAAGGCAAAAGCTGGAATTCACAAGCTATTTTAAAGTCAAATATTTAGAAAAAGTCTGAGAACATGGTAACTCCTTTCTCATTTTGCATTTTCATGCAAATAACCTCTCTACACTATAAACTAAATTCATATAAATCAACTATTATCAGAATATCTTGGCTGTAGGATTTTATTCTCTGTCCTACTACGAAGATTAAATTCTGGTACTATAAAATGTAGGCATTCTATTTTTCTCTTTTAGGCCCAACTCATCAAATTTTTCTAGATACAGTATTGTCTTAAGAGAAAGGAATTTGTCCTTATTGTGAAATTATAGTATTTAGCTGTATGTCAACCTCTACGCTGAAAAGGAATAAACAGAACAGCTTGGAATGGCAGAGAATAGGAGAAATGAAGAAGAAACAAGCATTATACCCAAGAACTTATTTCCCAAGGATGGCAGAAAGCAGTAACAAACTATCACCTTACAGAGGTACCTTTAAATCACCAGAGGAATGTAAACAGAAACAAGAACCAGCACAGTGAAAAATAAGCAGGGTGAAAATAAGCAACAAATTTTATGATAAGTTTCTTTAATATTTCTGTTTGCTTCACAACATGTAACTGTTTAATGAGTGATAACTTCCATAATGATCCTTACTGCAATGTAATCAGCCTGCAAGAAAATGATGCAGAGAAAAATAAAGTCAGAGCAAAATCAAAAACATACATATTTTGTGAAGGAAGAATTTAAAAAAACTCAGAAAGGATATTTGCATAAAAGAGATATTAGTATGTGTCATGCTGTTGTTTTTTTTTTTTTAATTTATTACTATAATCTCATTTGAATTAGTTTTAAACCAAAGGATATAAAGCGAATAGTCTAACAGGTTTTCAGAAAACTATGTGTTCTTAAAATGTTCTTGGAAACTACATGAACTGCTGTGATTGTTAATTTCTTGAAATCCATTAGCAGAAAATGCAAAGTCAGGTCCTCACCTGAGTAGCTTGGTATTATTTCCATGACTTCTTGTCTTTGTTCTGTGAAGAAACTGAACAATGACCTGTGATGAATCTTCAGGAGATGAATTGTTGAGTGTTCTTTTGTGGTAAATTGCATAATTATTCCATATCTTTCCTACAAACCCTTATATATGTACATGTATTGTAGTGTTATGAAAGTGCATTTCTGTAGCAGCTAGTTGGAAGGAATTTGGATATCTAAGCAAAATGCACCTTCCCTTTGTGTGAATTTTCTCTTTTTAATTTTGGCAGGCAAAAGAGTATCTTCAGTAAATGTGAATGTGAATGAATAATTGAATTTTATTCCTTTTATTCTGCTCATTCTTCCAGATTTTTTTTTCCTATGAGATAAAAAGCTACATTCAGACTCTTACTTTGTTAAAATAAAAGACAGTTTGGGCAACAGTGGCAAATATGCCTATGGGGGCAGATTGCAATGCACAGATAAATATCAAAAGGCAGATAGGGTGGATATTGTTGCTTTTTTTATTTTTCCCAAGATAGCCTATAATAAATTTTCATCTTTAATATTCTCTTCTGCCATGGAATAACTTAAGAAAAATGAGTAGACATGTCTGTATTTTACCATAATTAACCAACCATTAGTTAGATTTCAAGCTTGTCTCACAGATATTAGCAATATTTAACTGTTTGAACAATGTCAAATTTTCTTTAAAAGAAACCATAAAAAGAGATGGAAAAAGGAGTTAAGAATTATTATTGACAAGAGTCTAGGTTTTTCATCTCTAATAGCAAAGATGCAACATTGCTATGGAGACCAAATATCTCTGCAATTAATCTGCTTGCCATGAATTTAGACTTTATCCATTTTACCCAGTAAAGAGTGAAGCTCAGCAGTGAAGATAGTGCAGTGCAGATCAGAGAAATAATGGGGAAAAAATTATTCTTTCTTTCTTTCTTTCCTGAGGTATCCCTTGAAGTGTATATGATCATTGTAAAGCAAGATAAATCAGGAGAAAAAAAAAAAGAAAATTAAAAAACTAGCCTTCGGCAGCCTTATGATTTATATATGGTTATATTTTGTTCTGCTCAATGAAAGATGAAAAGGATACAAAGCACTTAGAATTTCAGTTAGTAGTTCTTTGTGTGATTGTTCCCCATGACCATTCCCCACTCAAGGGAAAGGAGCAAAGGTTGGACACCTAGAGGTGTAACCAAGTGTAATAGACAGTAAAAGCTAATCTGAAGAGGTATTTGAACAGAATTATTCTAAAGAGTGCTCAGTATTACTTTTTCTATAAGCAATTCTGACACAAAGACAAGGAAGATATCTTTCTCATTGCACCTGGAGATGATCTTTGATCATTGTTATGCCAGTGCACAAAATTCAGAAGCAAAATTTAAAACTGACAGCTGAACAGTTTAGCATACAGTCTATATTTGACTGGTAGAATCTGAATGTATGAAACTGGAACTCATCCTTTGGGGATGAGTGATCTGATGGGTAAAATAGGGGAAATTTTAAAACATAGCAATCAGGTTTCTGTAATATTCTCTCCATCTTTGTACATAGGATGTTAAGAAAAATAACAACCTAGTAAAAAATACAGGCAGCAGGAAAGACAACAGAAATGATGGGGCCCTCATGCTCTATGGTTCAGCAGGTTTGTAGTTGTGCCTGTGGCTACCCTTGTTTCATTAGTACAGCAGATAAAAGAGCTGAAAAGAGGTTTCTTTCCTTATCTGAAGAAAAGGTTATCTAAAGACTTCAGGCTCTAAGACTTTTTCAAGATAGAAATCCAAAGCTGAAATTTAACTTTTTTTTTTGCTGTTTATTTTACAACTACTTGATAAGGCATTTTGCCCCAGCCACTTTCACCCAGCTCCTTCCAAAGGTGGTGTCTTGGCAAACTTCAGCAAAAGGACCAGTGTAAGATAGTACATGTTGTTCAGGAAAAGCTGTAACAGAACTCAAACTGGTGTAACTGCTTCTGTTTAGGTACCAGTGGAAACTACTATCAGTTCTACTTCTGACTACTTAAAGACACAAGAAGTATTTTCCCTTCATGGTGGTTTTTGGGTTTTTTTTGACTTCTAAATCTTCTAGTCTTGAAAGCTAGCAGTCTGGCAGGGTTGGGTCCAATAAGAACCTTTGCTAATTAATCTGTTTTCCAGCAACTGAGAACTGTTAAAGGGGAAAAAGAACAAAATCCAAGCCAATAGGATCCTGAACAAGAGTTGAGTTTAGCAGATCAGTCCCTAGCAAAGTAAGCTTTGAGTAGGAACACTAAGTTCTCTATATCCTGATGTTTACTGTTATTCCAAACAGGAAGATACACAGGTATTACTATAACTCAGAATAACAGCCATGAAGGAGAAAAACTTCTCTCTATATCCCAACTTAACTTAGAAGACAGCTAGTAGTGTCACCTTAGAAACCCAGTTAGACAAAAAGTGATCAATAAACTCATTTGTAATAAAACTGAGACACGAAAATTATGGACAAAAAGAAGACAACCAGCCTGTAATGCTAGATACACTTCACTTGCCATTGCAGTAAGTTTTTTGGACCTGTACACTGATTAATTTATCTCTAAAACTGATTCAGCTGCAATTTTTTCTTAGTCCAAGATGGGTCTGATCAGCAGAATTAAGTAATGCAGAATTAAGTAGCACAGGATAAGTCAGGAAAAGTCAAGGAAGGATTGATGGTAGGTTGTGGGGTGTTTTTTGAGAAGGATTTGATATGAGGATATAGCCTATATCGATAGATTCTTTCTAAAGAAAACCAAACTAATAACTTATTGTGTATATACATATATCTAAAAATAATAATTTTATTACTTTTATGAATACACCTTCTTAAAAGAGAAGGACTGTCCATTATGAGGAACAGGGCAGAATAGAAGAACAAAGTGGAACAGAACAGAAATAGCTGGCAAGTTCTCCTGCACTAAGAACCTTAAAAAGGGCTACATTGGCAGATTAGTTTGCTGCTTCTCTGATGTTTGAGGGTTGAAACCAATTAAAGAAATGAAAAGGCTTGTGCACTATCTTCTTTGAGCTGTAACTAGGAAGAATAGGGGTCAAGAAATACTGAAAAAGATTTGGTTGCTAACTAGCAACCTTAGAAAAGGAAAGTATAAAGCTGCATAGCAGTTTGTGCTCATGAAGAGAAAATAAAGGCAGAATATATAACCTGAGATGATATTTAACTGTCTCTCTGTCTATCCATCCAACCATTCACCCATCCATATATATATACATATATATATAAAAAAACAATATGCACTCATGCATACACACACACACATACATGTAGATACCTGCTATGTGTTCTCAGCTAAAAGGAACAAGCTGTTAAGAGGCTCTGTTTGTTAAGAAGTAGATGTTCAGACATTAATTGTATTCAAAAATCCTGCAATGTCCTAATTTTGAAGTGAAAACTCCTTCACCTATTATTACAGAAACATGAGAGGATTGCAGTATTATGACAACTAATTTACAGAGCTCAGATTTCCAAAAAAAAATTTTCTTTAGTATCTCCATCAATGTGGAAGGGAAGCTGAAACAAAGACTGGAAAGCAAGTACATCCAGGCTTTTTTCTCTGTGAGATGAGCTGTAATGATATCTTAAGCTATACCAAGATTTTTTAATTGTGTGGATGTCCCAAATCTTTCCATTTCAGGTCACAATGATTTTCACTTACCTGGCTTGTAATGAGTGTGCTTTATATGTTCATGTGTCTCCTAGTTTGTAGACTCAGACTGTGATGGCTTTTTTATTTTGCTTTAAATAAAATGTTGTTATCTCTAAATTGAAATATCAGACAGATACATTTGTAGAACAACCAGTATTATGAAGAAAGAAATTGAGGCAATTTACATCTTTATATGACCATATGCTAACAAACTAATAAATGTTTAAATTAACCTTGATTAAAAGATCAGAATGGCAAGAGCATCTGCTTATGATGCTAATACTCGGGGAAGTATAAAAAACCTAAAGTAGGGATGCTGCTGAAATAGTGAATGAACCCAGCTTAAAAAAGCTCAGAAGACACAGATGATCAAACAGGAGCAGATATAGATAGTGCTGCTGAGAAGCCTGCAACACTGAAAATGGCAAGAAAGACCCACACTGAGAACATTCAGAGGCCCGAAACCCTTGTCACATCTACACAGTACCCATGGCACCTGCACACCTTGCTGATGCACACCCACTGCCTGTGGGGCCACAAGCTGCTCTTGCGTGGGTGATGGTGCAACACTTGTAGTTTCTTTTACCTTATTATAAAGTAGGTCTCAGTCACTTCCTACTGCCTTTTGTGCTTTGGCAGACTGCATTTCAAACAATTTCTACCTTTTTGATTATTACTATCCACTTGTCTGCCTGAGGAGTTCTGAAAAAAATGGGGAGCAAACCTCTGTATTACGCTCTTTTCTTTCCATGTAGTTCCTGGATAATCACAGGAGAGTAGGGCTAAATGCTGCCACACAAATGCTGACCCCTTGGGAAAATCACTGTATCTGTACTGGAACTGCACTTGCAACCCTGATACTTTAAGCACCGTATTAAATGTCCTTATTTATTGTCATATTGACTTGTTCCTGTTTTGATCCTGGGTCCAAGGTGCCCCACTATAACTGGTTTACATCCAGTTCTGATATGAATTAAAACATTTTGAATAAAAAAAATCTGCTGTAGAGTGAGGAGCAATGTCTGCCAGGGCCTATATGTTACAGCAGGTGTTGATATAAACTTGTTCATTCACTGATGTAAATTCAGTTCATCTATGATAATGATCCTAGGAGAAGGTGGTAAGAAGGTATATATCCTGTCTTAAATGAGCCTCTAAAATAAAAAATGTCAAAGTACAGATAAAAAGTTTATTAAAGGCAAGAAAGTTGCACTGGGATCTATTAACAGCAAAGCCTTCATGATCTTTGCAGGTGTAGTAGGATGTGTCAGATCATCCAAGACACGTATGCTAAGCTGCAGATTCATGCTTGGCTGTGATATGAGCAGCTGTCAAGAGCAAGACGGACTGATCGACAACCTTTATTGGAACCAGACACTTTTTGGTTTATTTAAGAATCAACAAGATTAGCGACTTTACTCTATTTTCTTATTTTACATATTCCCTTGCTTCCCTTGTAGTGTCAGGTTCACTCCTTCTTGGCTTTCCAGCAAGGAGATCACCACTAGTGTGGAAGGCTAGGCAGAAAGTCATTTTGATTTCTGCCGTGCTGCTACTCACAGTTCCCAATCTTAGGTATTACTGGGCCAAGGTCCCTTAGTATCATATAACATATATTTCCAGACTTCTGGAATCAGAACATCTTCTGACGTCTAGGGTCTTCTCTCCAGATAGGATTATCTTTCCAGACTCACTTCTTATTTCTGAAATTGTTTCTTCTTTCATGAACATTTCTCTTTGTCCCTTTCTTTCAGCAACCCAAATCTCTGCACTCCAAACCTAAATACTCTTTGTGCAGAAGCACAGTGGGCAACCAGTGTTCTATCTGGTATTTATGACTTATATTTCTTTATACACTGGAAGATTCAGGACATTCAGTTTTGGTCACAGGATTATCAAAAGATACAACCAACTAACTCAAAAGTTCAGTTTCAGACATTCAACACCCTGTCACCTGTTAATACTCACAGTTTAAGCTATTTCTTAACTTATGATGCCATGATATGTCTCCTGGAGAGAGCTCCAACAGCAATCTCAACAGGCTCTACTAGCGATCTACATCCAATCCACTCCTGCTATTCACCAATGGAGACCAGGTGATCTCTGCACCTTTTCAGGTGTTTTGAGTTCATGAGTGAGTTTCAGTATGAGATTAAGACTAAACATAGACATCTAGCATGAGCTAGATATGATGTTACAGGCAAGGGAGATTGATATGGGCATTTGATAAAGTATAAAGAATCATTCAGCCAGCCAACTATCAGACATCTATTTTAAGGCAAGCTGAATTGCTCTCTACAAATCTACTCACTGCATTAATTTTTGTAACTGTCACACTGAGAGCTGCTGGCAAGATTTTTTATCCATGACAATACCACTGACATGCTTACTTACTCATATCATCCAGACTCATCTTAGGAGGTTTCAATAAATTCATCAGTTCTAACAGAAAATGAACTCTAAGTCCTACTCTAATCTCAGCATTTCTCTGTATCCCAACACCTTATTCTCTCCACTCCTGCTTTGCTTCTTAAATGTATTCCTTTCCCTTCCTCTGTTCTCTGTAGCACTTTTTTTAATGTAGCAAAAGTAATTTCTACTAAACTGAACTCCAACACAAAATATTTGGTAAATTGTTATACAGTATGGACTCTTCACGTTTTAGTCAAAGGAAAAGAAAATGCCCAAGACAAATTCAATGTCTATCTTGATATACTCAGAAGCTCTGTAGCACAGAACCTCTAAATAAATCCATCTATGTCATCTAAATTAATTAGAAATAAAATATAATTCACGGTGTTCACAAGAAAGCCTTCAGAAAGTCATCTTGCAGTCCCAGCAGCTGTGTAATTGCACTGTATTCTTGGACAGCTACAATTACAAAAATCCCCCCAAATAATCATCCAGGCAGTATAGATCATGAAAGGCCAATTGTAGTTCTGCCAGTGGTGTTGCCCTGATAGGTGTTATAGGATCTATACAAGTATATACAACATGACTGAGGTTTTACTCAAGAATCTCATTCTATCTATGTTAGTGCTATGTTGTGTGTCTCACTGTGAATTAAGAAGAGAACCTACACTACCCATATAATCTATGTTCAATATCCTACTTTAACAGCCTGCAAGTATAAAATCCTACTTCCTCTCTATCTTCAACAGATGATCATCTAAATGTCTGCTCTCAGACTCCTCCTCTCAATGAAGGTTATCTCGATTTCTTAACTATTTCTGATTCTTCCTTTACATTCCTACTGGACATTTGAGCTGTCCTTCAAAATTTTGTGTCTGTTCTCATCCATGTCCTGATCTGTTCTAATTCCTTGATCTGCTCTTTCTATGCTTGCCCTGTATTTTCTTGTAGCCCAAAAATAATTTATTAAAATCAACTATACTTTTTTTTTTTTTCAAGAGCCTACCTTATGGCCATCACTGCAGTAGGTAAGAAAGGTCAGTGCAAGCTGTATTCTGGTACTGTCTAATGAGTCATTTCCTTCTAGCAAAGCCAACTAAAGAATGCTACTAGTAAGTGTCAGTTTTGTACTTGGCTGTTTGTCAGCATTGCAGTTGGGATGTTCAATGACATATCTAGATGCAAAACTTAATCATGCCCACAATTCGGTGGTGGTGTATTTATGTGATTTCTCTAAGTTCTAGAAATACTTTTGCTGGTTTTGACTATGGTGGAAATAAACATTGGTACAGTGTGACAATTTAACTAGGGATAATAGAATCCCACTCTTAAAAAATGTAATTAAACACTGCATGCTTCAGTGGGTACATACTTTTGTATTTACATAAAGATTATTTGTTTACCAAATCATATTTAAAGAGTATGTTATCCTTTTCACATGCTCCTGAGTTAATCACTATTGGATGGTTTCTGAAACCTTGAGTCAAGTTGACATCATTAAACTTCAGTGAGACATCTTTTAAACTTAGGCTTTATCTGTAGCAAATCTTGTTTGAACATATGCAAATGTCTATGTTAGACTGTTCTTTGACTCTGTTGTCAATACACACTAGTGGGCATATGCAAATTATGTTTGAACATGACGTTCTCTTACAAGTGTATTTAATTCCATAACTGTATTTTAAACCATTGGTTTCTTCATGCATATATTTAATGTTCACATATTTTATGCATAAATATTAGATCTACATTCCATAAGACTGTTTCGCTTTCCAGTAAGCTCCTATTTTATGTGCAAAAGCTGCATTGTAAGATGCATATGAGTGATTTCATATTACAATGGTTTAAGCAATATTACTTGCTTCATGTACTGGATGTGCATTTAATTTGACTGGTAAACACACAAGAGGTAAAATCAAATATGACTAATATCTGACAGTTCTCTGTACAATGTGCAGTGTATTTCTGTCCCTCCAGAGGTCAGCCCCTATAAAAACCTACCCTGAAACTTAAACACCTGTTGCCTAAACATTTAGTGTTTCTTGTTTCAGTTAATAATCAACTGCACAGGCAAATTCACAGTAGTTAGGGTATAGACCATGTTTCTCATAAAACAAGGTTCTTCTGCATCTAGAAGCACATACATCAGGAAAGACAGCTCTTGAGATCTACTAACCAGCACAGATGACCCTGTATCATTGCCTCTTGTTTCTATTCCTTTATTATTAATGACATGCTTTGTAACCTTAGAGAATCTGTATCCTCGTCCTGGTTTACCTATCTGTGTAAAACCACAGAAATGTCTGACACCATGTCTGCCTTTCAGTGGTGGCACAACACTGATATCCTTCTGAATCCCTGTCTCTAATCAGGATGACTGCAAAGAACCCTTAAACTTTCTAAATAACATTCAAATAACAGAAACCATTGCAGTGAGAGGATGCTTGTAATGAATGCTTTTTTAATGACTGAGTTATCAGACAATACACTCAATCTGTGATCAACCTTGGTGCTCATCTGAAAAAGAAATATTAACTTGCTCTCCTTAGTTCAGCAAAAGTATTATATTTTCTTTCTTTCTTTAAGATGCCCTCTGCTCCTATTGGTTTGTAGGGAACATCAGATACACACACATATATAAATACAGGGTTAATGCTGACCCTCCTTAGGCCAAAGCATGTGAAATAATTTCTCCTGTCCATGTTCTTGTTTTCTGCACAATATTCTAGTAATTACTGAGGATCTGACAGTTGTACCAAAATGGAGAAAATATTCCAGTTAATAGCATGCAAATTCTGCATGTCATGCACTGTGTGTTTGCTTTCCGTTTCTATTGGCCACAGTGCTAGGCTTGGGCACTCTGGATTTGCCATCCAGTGTGTCATGCATCAGCTGCCACTGTGCTAACAGAACTGTGGTGGAATGTTTTAGATTTTCATGACATATTAGCACAACAGTGAGTACCTGTTGTGCACTCAAAAATATATTTTCCCTTTTCTCCCTTAAGAGACTCCAATACTTTTGTTGAACGTGCATAAGAATTTGAAAAACCATCTTAAATACATCGAGGCAGGAATGGGGAGTAGATGTCCTATAATTGGGCTATTTTCCCAATTATTGCACTCTATTGGGCAATTAGTTGAAGGTTCAACTTTGATATATCTGTTCTGAACACTAAAACAGCTCATTACAGATTGGGACACTTTCTTTTGAACTCGTTTGGATCCTAGCTGTAGGTACATACTACAGCATATTTCACTTTTTTCCATTATAAACTTTGCATTTGCAAGTATTATCTTCTAAAAGAAAATAGGTTACATTCTATTTCAATGTACTTGCAGACTATGCAAATATTTAAGGCTTTGTTGCCAATCATTTTTTTCAATAGACCTATAGATTTTCTCTTTTCATAACAGTGAAATTACCATATCAATGATCAAGTCTTTATTATTCTCTTAATTAATTAGGTTTTTAATTATATTCTTTTTAATAGCCTTATTAGCCACATTTCTCTCCCTTTCCACATTTAGATATCTAATCTGGATTTTTTTTAATATTAAAATTGCATTAATCTATAACTTAAAACAGCATTTTCAAGGTATTGGTAGTGCATGATAAACACCATTCAAGTGTATGATAAACACCATTCTGATTTTACTGACATATTCTGAAGACTGGCCTTCTGAAAGATGGAAAAGATGAAAAAATAATTGAAAAAATTTAGTTTAAGGTCCTCTTATCAAAATGACCTTGAAATAGCTTAACTGTATGTATACAAGTGATGTGTATGTATAATGATATTGCAAAATAAAACTAAGAGTTGAAACATCTAGACATAATAAAGATATCCTTCTATGTAAAGCAATATAAATAACCCTTCAGAAGTATCAAGCAAAATATTTATACAGCATGATTTTAAGAGAAAAGGAGAACACTATTCAGATTAGCAGAGATACAATCAATCTGGCAAGTCAGTAGGAGACCTAAGAAAAAATCTTTTCTATTTATAGCAAGGACTCCAGAGTAAGCTCTGCTCTTTTATATGAAGCAGCAAAATTACAACTGCAGAACAAGCACTTTGTGAATCTATGGCACTTGGCAGGAGATGGAAATTGGTTCAAGGCCAAAGAAATAACACCAAAGGTGCTGCTGTTGGGAGGAAAGAGCAAAAGCAAGAGGTAGGGATTTACAAGAAGTGCAAAAGCATGGGTAGTCTCTGAAACCTAATTTTACCCAAAACATAGAGAAGGAAGTTGTGATGGAAATGAAGCTAAAATGGGCAGGCAGGGGACTTGTTTGTGGGTATAGCAAAAGAAAACCAAACAGGCATGCAATGTATTTTCAGGAGCAAGTAAATAAAATTCTCATGGGCAAGAAGTCGCAGTATTTTCCATCAGCAGTGAATTGCTGATATTCTGTGTACAGATGAGGAATTCTGATCTAAAAAAAATTCCTTTTTCCAGGTGCTGGTTTGCCTGAGATATGCTAATGAAATGGGAGGCTATTGGCTGAGCTGAAAGCAAGTCTGAAACTGTAGAGGTCAGAGCCTACATGCATACAGAAAAGGTTGTTCCTGATTTCACTAGACCTCAGAGGTTAAAAGTGGGCCAGAAATAGCACAAAATAATTAGATGAACATGGTGCCATCTCAGCTTCATATGTTCTGATAATAGATGTTTTCAGTGCAGAAGTAGTCATATAAATCTGTCCTCTACCCTTCCCAAATGGGGTTAACAGATACATTAGTCAAAATGTGATTTTTTGAGGGAATCTAGAAACATTGCTCAGACAGGAGTGCTCGTATTGTTGTCGTTGCCCTCTTTGAGGTGAGTCCCAAATACAGAGTGCATAGGTTAAAACTGCAAGGGAAAAAGATGTTCTGTTATAAAATTCAACTGTGAATTAGTAAAAATTGTGGAATATTAAAGGCATCAATGCATAAAGTGGTATCAGACTGAGTACTTAAGAGAGCAACTGCCTGACAACTTTTAGTGCAATGAAGGCTTCTGTCACAGATCAAAAATGTTGCAGCTCAGACTTTTCAGTTGAAAAAAGTTTTCACTTTTGACCAGAAATTTTCTTTCACAAGTAGACACAACTTCTTTTTTCTGTATTTCTTTCTCATTTCCTGAAAAACAAGTAGAATTCTTTGGAACACGGTTTTATATTTGGGTTCCATAAGAAGCAAAAATAGAATTCCTAAATTCCAGTGAACTAAATCCAGAAACAGTTATTTTTTTCTGTCATCCCAGAAAAACATACGGCTGATCGTATGATGTCTACTCTCATCACCCAGCTGAAATATGCACTGAATTTTTCAAACTAGCTCTCTCAAGTTATTTCAACCTATCTGGGTTTATTCTATCCTTAGATAGAAAATTTGTGTGGTGATGGTCCTAGAAAGAATTAGTACTATGGCTCCATTTGGAAATTCTAATCCTGACAAATCAGTTTCTATTACCCATTTTTTTGTGAAAGCTGAAGTGAAGTAAAAAATGTGGAGACAAATTTACATTGTACTAACACCAAAAAGTAAATGACTTCCAAGTTTTATCATCAATATTCAAATCAAAGGTAGATCCTTATTTTTCCCCCAAGAGTAGCCTGGGCTCCCCAAATCACAGTTTAAAACTCTGGAGTAGATTATAAGTTTTACTGGTTTTGCCTAAACTTCAAATGGGAAGTAATACATTTTACTCTACAGGCTTCAAGGAGGAATTGAATGTCTCAAGCAGGCATATCTCCTTTAAAACTACTCAGCCCTTCACCTCAATGGCAGAAAATGTTTCTTTTAGCTTTCTGGTTTTTTGCCTTCCTTTTTGAATTAATAAGGTTTTTATATCTTGTGTACTTCCTGTATTCAAACAGAAGGGAAGTATCCTGACCTAAGAAATTTACTGCTCTCCCAATGCACATTAACATTACTAGTGTATAAATGACATGAGTGTGTATTAGGCAATTCTGTCAGCTGAGCACGGGCTATGCAACTGAGACAGATATTAGTGCGGCACAATTTGAAACACAATGGAACAAAGTCTGCATGCAAGAAATGGATTTTTGACAGGATTTGTTGTTCTGGTTCAAAAAATACCCCGTAGGGTATAAGCTTCATTTAAAGATCACTTTGAAGTATTGACTTCATAGAACTAAATACATTTCTAAATATATGAATTTGCTTTAAAGCCTTGCTGAATTTATGCTTAAAATGAATAAAAGACTTCAACATGCAGGAAGGAGTCATAAATTGCAAGTGCGTAGCGTGCAAGGAATGATAAAATATACTGCGAAGAAGACATGACGTTGTTTGCACACTAGTGCAATAAAATAGTTTACATTATCAATGAGGTGCAATTTTGCAAGTCATTGACAGTAAATTTTGAATTTGATATGGCACCATATGAAGAACCACAAATCCAGATTCAGAGTGATTTAGTAAGCTAACCTGATGACCATGCAACTTGCTTTATCACATTGAGTGATTCATTTCAGTGCCATCTAATGGGACAGAGAACACAAAGCAGGAACTACCACCATTGTCTATCTCACAACAATCTTTGTCAGTCTTCTACATCAAATTGAGTAGGTCAACTTTTGAATGGTCCTCCATGTATAGTGCATGTCTGTCTTAGAGATTCTGCTGATTAGTTTTTAAGATATGCCTAGTTAGTTCTAGTTTCCAGAAAAAAGTAGAGGCAAAAGGATTTAGTATTTTGATGAAGATGGATGCATTTTTAAATACCCCACGTTAACTTCATAGTGCTTTCTGATCTGTCTATATTTTTATGCATCTTAAGCTTTTATTATGTTAAAACAATTGCACTGGAGTTAAATTCATTGACTCTTTTTTTTAAAAAAAAGTTGTAGATTTTGGGTGATCAACTGAAACTGCTGCTGTGGCAATTCAGACCTTTGGTTATTATCAGAATTCACAATACCTGTGAAGAAAACGAATGGTCCAATGCTGTGTATCCTTTTGCCTTCTATCACAATACCTGAATTGAGAACTGCTTTGCTTTATGCAATTAATTATTAACTCTGTTTGTGCAATTCTGAAAGAAATATTCTCTGCTGGCCTGTTTTCTTGTCACTCTTTAAAAGAACAAACTCATGTAATTTCCTCTTATAGATTTAATTTTAAATTTCACTTCATCAAAGAATAGTTTAATTTAGAAAATCTGATGAGAAAATGGATTTAAATCAAGCCTTTATTGTGTGTTATGGCTCTCCACTTTTTGTCATACTGAATCAGGGAAAAGGCAGGCAGTTGTAAGAGAAAAAATTCTCACTGCCATGATTTTCTGTTGTTATAGACTTGTGCAGTTTGACCTTAATTGTAAAGTGAAACCTTTTCAAAGCTAATTATTTCTTTTGATAGACCTTAAACTTCAAGATGTTCCAAAGTAAATTATGGTATGGAATGTCAAATACATCATTAAAATATAAAAGTTGCATATCAAAGGTATTTTAGTGGCTTTTTTTTTTTTTGAAACTATTGTTCTTGCCTACAACTATGCTAATACTGAAAATATAGTGAATGTGTGACCTTTCAGGCCGCAATCCCATCTTCTTCCCTTTAACCACTTGTTGTCTTTCTACTGGTTCATGTGGTGCTATGGCAAACTGGTTATCACCCTTCTTTGATCTTTAGTCCGCAATGGCATATTTGAGGGCTTTTATTACTCCCATATTTCATCAAAAAGATTCAGTATTTTAGGTTGAGTTCATCACCACAAATTTCCCACTGGCTTAGATTTACCAACAAAATTGCTTAACTTCAGTCTCTTCCTTCATGTATCATTTCTTTGTAGTGCAAGAAGTGTATCTGTAATAGTGAATGTTTAAATCCCATTATACCTTAATAGTTTCTTTGATGCTAATCTGCAAATTGCTCTTGGGAAATTTTTTTTATATTCTTACTTCTTTTTGTCATCACTGTAGTCAGGTCTTTTTCTTTGCTTATTTTTCCTAGACACTATTATTGTTGTAAACACAGTACTTTGAAATGGGAATTGAAGCAGTATTTCACTATGATTACTTTCAGCATTTCCTTCAGATTCTTTACTGCTGTTATCCATTTCATTTTGTTTTCTTCCTAATTTCATTTTTTTCCATTTTGTTTTTTCTTTTTCCTGTAATTCTATGTTTATTCAACTACACAGTGCACTTGTCTGATAATCAGCTACTTTTATTGCAGCATCTGTGATGCTATTGTGCTGAAGAGATTTTGTCAGTTTAATATTGATCTTTTATGTTGAAAACAAGTTCTATGCATTCTTCAATTAGTCTAAAAATGGTTACTCTTTATAGATAAGCTTTTTGCTACCAATTGTCTTTGTTTTTCTGATGGATTTTTTATAACTGATCTTCAGTTTAACCAAATACAATTTATGCTAATTCAAATGTCAGGTCTTCTGTACTTTATGGAATGGATATGCACATTCCTCAGGGCTGGCCATAAATGTCCTTTTCTTTTTTCAGGATATTTTGAAAATTTCCAAATTATTTGAGATATCTCTGTGTTTAAATATTGGTCTAGAGGTTAATGTTTCTTTCACTGCTGTACTAGGAGGGAAAAGACCACAGAAATCATGCATTCTTAAGCATATGTCAAACAGCAAATATCTGCTATCTGGTGTCCATAGGTAATTATGATTTTGGTTGTAGTAGTCCTTTATTTTGCAAATGCACATTAATGGAGATCTTGTTTAGGGTGTTTTTTTTATTTTTTTAATGTTACTTGATTCGTAGTCTGTGGTTATATCTCGATTGCTGAGAGTGTGGATTGAGAGACTCCTGTTGACTTTAAATGAGGGAGATTTTGGAAATTGTCTACCTATAGTAGTTGAGGGACCACCACTGGCTCTGTGAACTTACTTAAAAAAAGAGTAGAACTGCCAGTGGAGAGATATGACATTTCAGTAGATGAAAAAGCATGGCATTTCTAGATCACACTACAGTACACAATATCCATTTTAGTTTTCTCTGAGTTCTAATACTGTTTTTCAGTCATTGTTTTATTATGTATTCATTTTAATTTATTTAATTTTTTAGGCATAAGGGATTCTTCAAATGCTGATGTTCCTTTGTTATAAGGGCTTCAAACTGTACAGTAACATTCATTATTTTTCTTTCATAACTAGTTTGTGCCACACAAATACATCTGCACAGACACTTCTGCTCTTCGTTTCCACCTGCCAGAAAATCAAGCAGTGGTAGGGTCCCCAAGAGTGACTTTCATGAAGTAATGAGATACTGCAGAAATAAAGGCCTAAAGAGAAAAAGAAATTTTATTCTTTAATCTTTCCTTTGGTCTCCTCAAAAATCTGTTTCCAGCTTACAAACAGTGCTTGCAACATAAATGACCAAAGAGTTGCCAAGGTAACAGCTAAAGTAGCCAAAGTCCTGCCCAGAAGAGGCAAGCAAAAATATCTTTATATTAGAAAATAACAGAGTGGTTTCTGGTAATGCTATAGCCATTCAAGATGCTTACATTTTCCTCTTGAAAGTGATGAATCATACCAGTGCTCCACAAAAAATGTGATTACAATCAGGTAATTGACTGAGTGAACACAGCAGAGGCAATGTACTTTCCCAGTGAAAACTGTGAGTGCAAAGAAAGAAGGACTGTAGATATTTTTTAATTTTAAAAAATTACGAATCCATCATCTGTTTGCTTTGCCTTAAAATCACCTCTGAATAGTATGGTAGTTAAAAGTAAATAATTTCAGAGAGTATTTCTCACATGCAATGTCATACATTCGGTGTTTTCAAAATATCATTATTCTGGGAGCTTTGAACCTAGCCCTTTCAAAAAAAGCTGTTAGTGGATAGAAAAAATTATGGTCATTTGTTCAAGATACAATGCCTTGCTATTGCTTATATTACTTGTTTTTTTAGGATCTGTTGTCAGAGGTTGGAGCTTTACCATGTTAAAGGAAGCATCACCACGGAAGCAAGAGTATCCCAAGCTCCTACTTTCTTTCTGACTATTTCAGTGCTGACCCTTCCTATACCTACTTAAATCTAAGGTAAAAGTATTGAGATCTCTTTTGCATCAGAGACTGCAGTTGAAGGTGGTTTACTGCTGAAGTGTGCTTGAGTGATAAGTGTTTCCCCTGCATGCTTTGAAATGTACAGCTCGTATGAGGCTGCTTCCATTCATCTCTATCAAATTCATAGGTTATCAGTACTTTTTAAAATTCAGATCATACTGTTTTGAAGTTTACATTTTTTAGATTATATGTAACATTAACAGCACCACAAGCATGACCACCACATCTTTAGTTCTTTGCTAGTAGTCTAGCTTTTCAAACCTGAAAAACAATGTGTTGCTATATAACATACATCTTGTTCTGGGTGCACATCTGTCTTAGTTTGAGGGGAAAAAAAACCCCAAGATGTTTACTCACAAGAGGGGGAGGGGACTTCCTCTTTATCAAATTTAAGAAAAGGAACTTTAATACAAGAAGGATAACTGTCCTTAACTGCTATATATATATATATAT
>JAWWEV010000043.1:39532954-39557651 GCA_035583235.1 Hafferia zeledoni
AGTAATCAGGCATTGGAATGGCCTGCCCAGAGAGGTGGTGGATTCACCATCCCCGGAGGTTTTTAAACTGAGATTGGCCGTGGCACTGAGTGCCATGATCTAGTAAACGGACTGGAGTTGGACCAAGGGTTGGACTTGATGGTCTCGGAGGTCTTTTCCAACCCAATCAACAGGCATATTTCCTGTTCAGACAGTAACTAGCACGTGGTCCCTTGCCTAGTGCTGGAGACAGTGAGGAAATGGTATGTTTTGAGGGAGAGATACAGAAGATTAGAAATGAAACACAGAGGGAAAAGAACTGAGGAGCAGGCTGATTTTCCATAATAAGACAAATGCACTTGAGCAAATATGTAGCAAACAGGAGATGGATGTTCTTCCTCCCAGACATATCAATAAACAAGATACACAAGTGAGATGGTTGGAGTGATAAAAAACAAATCAAGGAAAGATGTTGGAAAGGCAGATGGAAGTGTAACGCTTCATGAGCTTAAATTGAACATGACTGAGAATGCAAGTTCACCAGAAAAGACTGTGAAGAAAGACGGAAATTAAAATAAAATTTAAATAGTAATGAATGTTAGGGATCTAGTTGCACAAACAGTCTCTGCAGCTTTACTCACCACTCCTTGAGGGTTTGACTGCCTGTGATCATGTTCAGCTTTGCTATGGTTTGATCATGGACAAGGTTGAAGGAAAATGAGGTTTTGGGATGCTGTGGCAGGGGTTCTTCCCCTATGTGTTTGGGGACTACATGCAAGTAAACTGGTGCTGGGTCCCTGCCTGTTGGGGGCAGTTCTGCAGGGTTTGGCAAGCAGGGTGCCTGGGTTGATGTCAGGGCAGTGGCCTTAATGGAAGTTGTGCCAGCTCTTCCCGGTATCCTTCTCTCCTTCTCTGCTCCTACATGGCTGTGCAGCCTCCCAGCTGCTCTCCAGTACCAGCAGTCATGCAACCCTTCACTGAATTATTAGTATTGTGCAAAAAAACCCCAAGTATATTTCATGTGTAAAGACACTTAAATTAGATGTTTTAAATTAATTCTTTTTTTCAGGTTTAAATTCACTGTGGTCAAAAAATACAGATTTTTCAATTTTGAAGACTTGGGTTTTTAGTATATTGTCACACAGGTAACCAAACATCTACAGTGCCATTCAGACTGGAAGTCACAAAAGTAGGCCAGGGCAGCAGCATTTGCTTCTCCAGTGCCAACAAACTAAGGAGTAAGGTGACAAAACAAGAACAATATCCAGACATTATTTTGCTAGCTTTTTTAAATGCTTGGTGTGCTGTTGCAATACTAAGAACAAAACAAGCAAGAAAGGTAGAATAAATTCCACTGGTCATACCGAAGGCTCTCATACTAAGACCGTAAATGAAGTGAATGAACCAAACACCTCACTGAGTTACAGAAGCCTCTGTGAACAGCTCCCAACCCTAGGGCTCAGCTACCTATAATCCAGTGCCTGAACTGGTAAAACACAGCTCTGGTTTGGTTCTCTCCTACTCAGGAAACTCTTATGAAGGTAAAAGAAAATATATGAACTAAACCATGCAAGACAAAAAAGGGAAAGCACGGAGGGTATTAGAAAACAGAGACTCTGTAGAAGGCAATAGGACAGTGCAGAGGTGCAGCCCAAGGAGCAACCATGGATAGTCTTTTTACTTCTGACTGACAATAGTCTGGTGAGGAAAGGCTCTACTGCTGCTTTGATTAAATGAGGGTGAGCATATTAATGCTTAGCCCAGCATCTCATTAGTCTTCGTTTCCTTATTGTGTGCTATAGCTGGTTAGTAATGGCTTTCCCTAGAATTATGTATATCCTACTTCTCTCTATGCAAGATAAAATCCAGGGAAAGCAACCCAGAGAGAAGGTTAAATCTGCATGGGTGTTTCAGTCCTAACAATAAGAATATAGTATTGTGTCTATGTTACCAATGACTCTCAACTAAGAGAGCAACACTGACTGCAATCTGCTGAAAGGGATACAGAAGCAGGAAATACAACTGTAACAAGAGACTTTAATTAATATCAGACAGACTAGATAAATGTCATATCCGGATGTGAAGCAGAGAATTTTTAGATAACATCAGTGGCTCCAGGAAGAAATAGAGAGACGGATGATCAGGGAGTCTGCAGTAGGAAATGCAACCCTGGACTAGGTTGTAAGTAATGCTCAGGTATGGTTTCAAAGTGCTCCAGGCGAGGGGCATCTCTAGCACTGCCATTGGGAACTGGGAATTGGAAGTAGATACAATAATAATAGTTAAGGCCAACAGCCAATTAAATTGGAATGAATACTAACATCACCAGGATTTGAATTTACCCTCTAGGGACTGTTTCAACTCTCATTTCCTTCGCCACTGAAAAGTCCTCCACTGGGCAAAGCTGGACTTTTGAGCACACAAGGAGACTTAGCCAGTCTCCACATCAGCAGAGGTCTTATCAGGGGCTTTGCTGAAGGAGGGTCAGGTCCAAGATCAGTGTGTCCTGTGCCTCAGGGAGGCAGGTATGGGCTGCGGATTTCTTGATTCTGGAAAATATTGGCTCTGATAGAGTGCAGCAGAAAATGTTCAACCTAATAAGAAACTTGGCAGATAAAAGCAAAGGGAAAACCTGATCATTCTTTAGTTTCAATGAAGACTTATTGCCTATTAAAAGGAACCAAAAACCTAGAGAGAGTAATCTCTTTAAAAAAAAAAAAAAAAGATCGAATGTGATTGTTCTCAGGAAGGTTTTCAACATATAATTCTGTGTTACAAAACAGAGGTAATGTTTTATTTCAGCTCTAGGACAGTATCTCTAGTTTCCTGTCTTTCATTCCTTTTCAGCCCCTGCTGGGCAACCAGGGCACTGAGCATCAGGCCTTGCCCTACTGGAGTCGGCTGGCCTGGCTGCTGCCGCCGAGCTGTGCACTACAGGGATCCCACATCAACTCTGCCACTGCCTTCCCCAGACCACTGCTGCTACCTCTCCCCATACAGCTGATTTCCCCTTAGTGTGAAGCTCCTACCATGGCTGTCCCCTCCTGACAACCAGGGACATCACAACAGCAGAGAAAAGAAGAAAGGACAAAATATTGAAAGGTGTCTGAAGAGGTTTTGAAAAAGCACATCAACGTCAGTTTGCTATACTAATCCAAATATGTGTGAAAGCAGTTTTAATATAGTGTAGGCTTAGGCATTCATTATTTTATATTTTTTTTGCTGAATGGGTCTTAGTGACTACAGTTTAATTTTATATAACATCTTTCAGGTTTCTAAGTGGTTTCTAGAAATAAATAACAGGCAAAAAGCAAAAAAGTTTAAGCACAGAGAAGAAAGAATTTGGGTGGATGAGTAGGCAGGCAAAGAGGAGATAATTTTTTCATCTGAAATTTGAAAATTGAGTTGATGCGGCAGAGATACAGAGAAATGCTTTATGCAGTATATTTGCATTACACAGAAGATATATATATACCTAGAAAGAGCTTTTGCAATGTGACAGCTATCATGCTTTTCAGACAGTCAGCTTCCTGCCTGTGTTCACATGGGAATCTGTACCCCTTGAAAGCTAAAAAAAAGCTACATGAAGTTGCACAAAGTTTTGCAGTGTAATGTGTTCTGTATCATTTCTGTTTGCTTTATTTGTACTCATGTTTTGTAATGACATACATCATCATAAACCACAGATATTTCTATTTAGATTTTAATTTTCTCTCGATTACATAATTCCTTTTTTGTTGGTTGACCACAAGTTGCTATAGCACAAAGCGAAGTAGAAATTTTGTAGAGAAATCATGTCTGAATTGATACTAAGGAGCTCTAGTAATAACCATGTATTCAGTGCTATACATTGGCAAAGATAATATGCTAATATCATCCACTTCCAATCACTTCATGCACAGACACTCATTTATTCAGGAACTACTTGACAATTTTAAGCTCCTTTATACTGTGTGTTTTACATCTGAGTAGCTGTGTCTGAATCCTATATTCAGTTGTTTGAAAATGAGGCCAAGCCCCTTTCCCTAGACTTATGTTCCCTCCTATTTATTTGACAATCTATCAAGTAATGTTAAAAACATCCTGGCTTTAAAGCTTCAGTTCTGAGCATACTTTATTGAACAAGTCTCTGGTTTTTTACTGTGTAAGAAACCTCACATATTTCTGAACTCTGATAAATTCATAAAAAGGGGGCAAGACGGGGTGTTACACTGCAGCTGCATATGTGCACTCCTGGAACACAAACTGGTAGAAAACCCACCACTTCATGGCAGGGCAGTGGTACAACTGTTTTTCTCTCCATTACACCATGGCAAGCTGGTTGCCAAGTGGGTGGCAGGTAAGGAAAGCAGCAATACTTCATGTGGAGGGACGGAACAGGAGATGGGCACTGTGTTTTGAATTTAGAAGATCTTGATGTAGAACATACATATGAGCACAGCAAAGCAGCTGGTGTGGATATCCCATATGCAGGCTGTGAGATCAGAAAGACTTGCATCCATATTTGTTCTGAATATTTCAGGATTTATCTGGTTTTCAGGATTTCACTCCTAAGAGTAGTGAAATATTTTATACTGTCAACTCTTCATTAATACCTTTCTATCAAGTCTTGTATAATTAACTTACTGATGGAAATTATCTTCTACATTTGGAAGTGGAGCTGCTGGTCACTCCAGGCAAGCAGAAACATCTTTAAACCTGCTTCTTGATATTGATATGCTAACTGCACATTCTGTGCAAGTTACCCAACAGAATATTTACTCAGGTTGTGGGCTGGCTTTGCAATTCGTGCTGAGCCCTGTACTGTAGCAGCATCACTATTTCTGTACCTGGGCTTACTGGTGTTCATTAACTCCCTAATTATATATTTTTTTAATATATTTACAGTGGGACCTCTTTCATTATCCTTCCCCTTTGTTTTCCTTTCCTAGCTTTCAAGGCAGTTTGCAAAGGAAATCTAGTGTTGTCACTTCTACTTTATCTGTAAGGAAACTGAGGCCAAGAGCAAATGCCTGTAGTCATATGGCAAGCCACTGACTGAACCAAAAATAACACCCAGAAATCTTGCTTGCAGTCCCAATCCTGATCTTCTGATCCATGTTGCCACCAACAAATAGATTAGAAAATGTACATTTCCATCAAAATGAAAGGTTAAATAAGGTACAATAGCTCTAAAGTTGCATCCAAAATGTCCATCTACAATAAAATAAATGAATGGCATGCCCAGGCTGTAGGTAATATGTATAATTTACAAATTTATTCTCTATTTCAGTATACCAAAAAAGGAAGGCAACAAATAAAAATAAGTAAATCTTTTCTTTTATTCCAGAGAGGCTTAAGAAAATCTGAAGTGTAAACACTGTTTCATATGTAACTCATCAGGAAATTCTGTAAATAGAATATATATTGCAGGAGAAAATACAGCATTTTCTTACAGAATGAAAAACACATATCCTGAAAAAAAATGTATATGCCTCTGGTCTAACTTAGCCTCCAAAATGACATGCCTGAGCTATTATTGCTATCAATATTCACTTGTAATTCAAGAAAATAAAACTTTGTCTTTGAAAAAAGAAACATATCTGTCTTTCAGGATCTTAGTTCAAGGTTCAGTGTTTGTCCTCCAGAATCTCATGTACCTTAAGACACTGAAGGAAGTTGCTTTTTTCAATACTATTTTTGGTACTTTTGATTTTAAAAAAATCACAGAACATTGAATATACTTTCTATTTCACATAAATTTTACTAAAGTATTTAATTATCATCTAAAAACTGCACTTGCATTGGAAGGACTCATGATTTTAAACCAGTATTATTCACTTCTTTTTTTTTCAAAAACATTTGTGTTGACTTTTAATGATTTTAAATGGAAAAAAAATATTCTGAAATGTGTAATTTTTTAAAAAATCAATATATGAAATCAACCAGGATAGGTAGCATGTTATTCTTTGGAATAAAACTTTGGAGTAATCGACTGCCAAAACACAGGTTCAGTTCCCCATGTAGAGCTTGTGGGCCAAAAGTTGAAAAAAATACTTCTTTCCCTTGAGGGGATATATGCCTCTTGCCAAACAACCTTCACTGAGCAGTATACATGTAAGTGTACAGAGAAACAGTTCCCATGATGAGCTATTATGATGAATCAAAAGAAACTGCAGAGGCAGTACAATGGCAGTTTAAGGGTTTTCAGTGGTGCCTCATAAATTTGCACTTCAGAACAGAAACCAAAATCATGAAGTGACGCACAGAAGTGCAGTGAAGTGTCTAAAATATGCACTGACGTTTTAAGAATATGCCCACAGAATATTAAGTAAAGGCCCTAGTTCATTTTGCTGCTGACTGGAATCAACTTCTGTTTGTACTAGAAGCAATAGATGTCTTAAAGGTTTTCAGGCACTGAAAGACAAAAACTGGTGAAAAGATGAATACTGTAGAGAGGTATGGAATCTTTTAAAACATGCCAAACGTTCAGTTTTCAAAAGTAGTGTCTAACTTTTAAAAAGATGGTCTAATTTTTAGTAGCAGACTTTCTTACCACCTATTAAACCACATGCAGTACTGCATGCAGGAACGCTGCCAATGGATGAGTACTGAAACTTCAGACTCTACTGTGCTAAAGCTGAGATCTTGATGTTCAATCCAATCGTTCTTGCTTCCTTTGATAATTCCTCACCAGTTTCATTGTCACTCATCTCTATAGTTACAGTAGGAGGACTGTATTTGTGTTTGATTGCCTTTCATCCCTTGCATCTCTCCATCAACACAGCACCTTGAGAGTGTTGCCATTTCTCTGTGGCTGGATTTGCTCCTATGGTTGAGGGGCACCTCCACTTCTCTTGCTGTTTATATATTATCCTGGACTCACTTTTTTTCTAGTGAAGTCGGTTAATCTTGGAAACATTGCTTCCCACTTGACTACAATTATTTATAATAGTAACTAGAGTATTCTTAGGCAGGAATTCAGCCAAAACCAATGTTCTCCAGAGCCAGAGCTTGCTACAGCTCAGCAGCTGGAATGGGACAAGCATCACTCTCAGCAGGCAGTTTGCAAGCCACTCCCTAGCACAGACCCTGTGTGAGTACATAGCCACTGAGTCTAATCCCTATGTTGGTAACAGAGTGCTCCCTTAACCAATTATTTCCAGTTTTACTACCCACTTTTTTAAACTCGTTTAAATCCTTTTTTTGTGATATTGCTCATCTTGATATTTACTTATTTCTATATTTTCTGTGTCATATAAAAGTAACTGAGTGCAAACAAAGAAATTAGTCGCTTTGGAAGTAAACAGCTATTTCAGACCTTCTGTTCCATTCCCCATCATCTTTGGCTACATCCTTTTTTCTTCTTTCATTTCTTGTGTTCAGCTCTCTTTCATTTCATTCTTTCTCTGCTTTTGCATCATTTTGTGTACTAGTTAATTTTTTGTATCTCTTGTTTAAGTCTGTTTTGTCTCTCTTGTCTGCATTGTCTCCCTTGGCATGACCTTTCATCCCACACTTTGGCTTTTTGGCCTGGCATTCTGGCTAGGAGTGTGTTTCATGATAAAGACACACTCTTCTCCCTGCTCTGAGATAATTAAGGTCTTGTATGCCTTCCTTCACACCTTCCTTGTAACTGCCTTACATCTACTCAATTACCAAGTTTCCATTTCCCTTGCACCATTTCCCTTTGCTCTTTTATTTATTTCCTTTACTTTAGCTGAAGTATGGCAGTAATATAATCCCCTGATTTATGTAGGTTGCTTCTCATAACTATTATTTATTCCCTTTCTTCTGCTGTTATTCCAGAGTTGATGTGAACAGGGTCTGGAGACACATGGATCCAGGCATTACAAGCTGGGCCTTGGAGCAGCTAGAATGATGACATCCACTTTGGCTATTGATTCTTCTGTCACAGCCTGTGCCAGCCATGGCTGGTACTTCCTTTTACCACTGGAAAACCAGCTGGTAAATGAGATGCCCTTCTCAGTTTCAGTTTCTGAAAAGACTGAGTGCATATCTATGATTTCAAATCTATGAGGATTTTCATATACATAAAAACTTTAGAGAGGCCTGAAAGGACTATTAGATGATTTACGCAAATCTGGTCTGTGCTCAAGACTTGTAGAGCTTCCATAAATGCCACTAAAGAATGAAAATAACATATTTTGGACTCAAAGTACAAACCAATACACTTCTCTCATTTATCCTATATTGACCCTACACTATAGAGTATGTATGTATAGACACATCATATGGTTTTCAAAGACGTAAAAAGAAAAGGAGTCATCACTCCTCCAGTACTTTGCTTCAGTGGTTAATGATTACAAGTAGTTGCTCAAACAATTAAAGCTTAATTCAGCTTTCATACCCTGACTCTTGTGATAATTTCACAAGAAAGTGAGACTACTCTTTCGATACGAGAGAGACTACTATTATTTATTAATTTTACTTATTTAGATTTTTTTTTTTTTACTATATGCATGCATACAGATAACAGGTCTTTATGATATCACAATGTAAATGCTTTTTCAGTTGTCTGTCAAGTGTAAAAGATTAATTCATTATTTCCAGAATGGATATAACTTGGGATGTCCTTTTAAAGAACAAGGGATAAATTCAATTGTAAGAGTGGATGTGAAAAATCTTTTCAGTTTCTAAAGATCTTGTAATATAAATTTAAAATAGTACTGGAGTTAGTTTTATTTAAAGGCATCTGCTATTTCAATAAGGCTGGGTTTTTTACATCAATTAATAAATTTATTTTTAACTTTTATGGATATTAGACAGAGCCCG
This sequence comes from Hafferia zeledoni, assembly GCA_035583235.1. Classification (NCBI taxonomy): domain Eukaryota; kingdom Metazoa; phylum Chordata; class Aves; order Passeriformes; family Thamnophilidae; genus Hafferia; species Hafferia zeledoni. The sequence continues at coordinate 39,541,709 of JAWWEV010000043.1, forward strand.
CTGTTTTCAACTGTGTAGCTGTGTTTTCACCAGGTTAGTCAATTAGGTTCAGTAACACCATCAATAGAAGCTAATAGAAGCTGCAGCCAGCTTGCCAGCAGTACTCAGTTGAAACTATTACAGATATAAGCAAAACCTTCTTGAAGAAAACAAGTAAAGCAAAAACATAACAATATGTGTTCAGATCAATCCTACTGCCAAGATGAACAAATAAGCGTAAATTTATAAATACATCCCTTTTACAAAAGGTTATTAAATTATGAATATTTAATTTTTTTCGATTGTAATAGTGTTTACTTCTAAGTAGCTTAGAACACTATAGATTAAAATAACCTTATTACAGATATATTATAAGCCTTTGAAGATCAGTGTGTAAAGATCTCTAACTCATTTCACTGACATGCTTTGAGTAATCCCATGTGAAAGGTTTGACAAAAATTAAAGATTCACCTGGGCTTTGTTGACCCTCTAGGGAATGCTTTCAATGGCTCATACGGTTGCTATTAGATCTATAACAGCTTTTGAGTACCTAAAAGAAGTGACCATGAACCAAATTTCAGTTTAAGTAACTAGGCTGGGCCCATGACAGATGTCTGGACTGTGGCTCAAGAAACCAGAGCTTGGCAGCTCAACCCAAGTTATGCTCATACAGCTAGTATTAATAATTTAGGAACCATTTATAAATTATGTATGTGTCCTCTTACTACAGAGAGTAATCTTTATAGATATCACTAATTTCACATATATTTCTGAAATTCACATTGGGTATTTAGCAAAAGATGAAATATACAAATAGCAAGGCGACTCTTGTCAGGCAGTAGGTTATGTGGGACAGGATGCCCATTTCTAGCAGGAGCACCAGGGAACACTGCAACCCTGCAAAAGGGTAACCACAGAAACAGACTGACTGCATGCATTACATGCTCCAGTGCTGCCAGCCCAGGCTCGTCCCTGACCTGGACACATTCTGCACAGAGATGCTCACAAGTGGAACTGGGGCCAAAGGTGTTTCCCGGTTCCCTGGTGCTGCATGTCACTTCTGTGACATATGCAGCTGTGATTTTGAATGAGGACTTTTTAAAAATATTTTACTGTAAGCTGTACATTTTTTAGAAGCTTTACCAAGATTTTAGTATCAAAATGGTTGTAAGCCAAGCTAGTCATGTGCCCTGGAAGCAAAGAACCTGCCCTGGGACTGCATGAGCAGGGCTGCAGACAGGAGTCTGAGGAGACCTATCCTTTTTTATTTGGCACTTTTGACACACATCCAGACTGCTATATACTGTTTGGAGCTTCCTAGTACAAAAAGGACACTGGCAGACTGGAATATGTTCAGTGAAGGGCTACCAGGGTGACGATAGGCTGGAGCACATGAAGTACAATTTGATGCAGAGAGAACTGGGTCTTTTCAATCTTGCAAGAGAAGGATAAAGGGAGACCTTACTTCTGTCTTCTGCTGCTTAATAGCAGGATTAAGACAAGACAGAGTGAAATTATTCTCAGAGGTATCACAATGGTAAGATAAGAGGCAAAACACAGAAGCTGCAGCATGTGAAGTACTTTTAAATACAAAGAAAACTTATTTTACTATGATAGTGGTCAGGCACAGAACAGATTGCTCAGGGAGATTGTGGAAATGGTATATATTGGACTTACTCAAATTTAGCTGGACAAAGCACTGGGAAACCTGGCCTGACTTTGAGATGGTTGAACTAGACAACCTACATTGGGTCCTTACAGCATAAATTAATCTACAATTTCGAGAGAATAAAAGTACATTCAAGCACTGCATCAAAGGAAACATGACCAGTAGGTCAAAGAAGGTAATTCTCCTCTTATGCTCTGTTCTTGTGAGATTCCACCTGGAGTACAGTGTCCAGAGCTGAGGGCTGCAGCATTGAAAGATAGAAACTTGGAGTGGGTCCAGGGGATGGCCACAAAGATGATTAGAAAGCTGGAGCATCTGCCCTAAGAAAACAAGCTGAGAGTATTGTGGTTGTTCAGTGTGGAGCAGAAAAGGGTTAGGGAGAGCTTAGAGTACCTTTCAGTGCCTAAATAGGGCCTACAGGAAAGATGAGGAGGGACCCTTTATCAGGAACTGTAGTGATAGGATGAGGAATAATGATTTTCCTGTGGAAGTGGTGAGACTTTGGAACAGATTGACCAGAGTTGTGGATGCCCCATCTCTGGAGGTGTCCAAGCATATGCTGAATGGCATCCTGAGCAATCTGATCTTGTGGGTGGCATCCCTGCCATGGAAGGGGGTATTGTAACTAGGTGATCTTTAAGGTCTCTTCCAAACCAAACTGTTCTATGATTCAAAGTAATTGTTTCAGAGAAACAGTCTCAAAACTACTACACAAAATATTTACATATATCCACAATAGGAATAAAACAAATAAAAATTACATCAATATCTACTTCGTTGCCTCAATCCCACTGAAAACAATTTCACACTTTTTCTAATATTTTATATATTAGCTCAATAGAATATAGAAATAGGATCAAAAAAGTCATTAGTATTTTGAAAACATGCAGATTTTTGATCTGAATCTCTGTTTAAAACTGAAAATTAGGGCAGTTTGTAAACTCCATGCCTAATTTTATGTATTATAATCTAAACAAAATTCTGTTTCATTGTCTTAAAATGTTGATCAAATAAGCGTGTTCTGAACATCTGTCATATATCTGAGACAGATGTATTTAAACATGCAGTCACTGAGGATTCCTGAAGAATTTTTCCCCCACTAGTTATAAGATACAACTGTACACAGACAAGTTGTCTCCATGTTTATATATCTGTGTGGATGTATACACCAACATTTTCACTGATAGAGACAAGACTTCTGGAAAAGTTCTGAGATGGGAAAAAAATTGTTTCAAGCTGTCAGAATTTCATGCTGAGCTTGGAGTCATAGAGTAATAGAATCATTAACATTATAAAAGGCATCTAAGATTATCGAATACAATCATTAACCCACCACTGCCATGTCCACCACTAAATGATGTCCACAAACACCACAGCCACACACAGAAGGTAAGTTTCTTGCCAGAGTCATAAATTGTCCACAATTTATCAAAAGTTGAGAAATTGCATATATTCACTAAAGACATCATTCAATAGACATAAATCAAGAAAAATCAGTTAGAGATTTGTCAGACAGTCAGAGCTGTGTCAATTGCTTCTCCACTACACTCATGGAAGGATGGACAATCAGCCATACAGACCACCCACATCCCAGCAGCAATGTCAAGGTGGAGCCCCGCATTGCCCTGTGTAGTGACACATCACAAAACACTGTCAAGAATGAGGAAGATTTATGCCAGTTTTCAGTTATGCCCTTAGCCCCTGATTGTTTTGGCATGATCCTTTCCTAAGTCAAGAGCCTGGGATTTATTATAGGACGGCACTGAGAGGCCATCCAGTGATGGACAGGTGTCTCACATGTAGTGATGCAGTTCCTTTCATAAGAATTTCCTGAATTATGGCATGTTGCTTAATATGGGGTTTGCAAAAGGCATATTGGTAAGGAAAATTATACTGCATCTCCAGCCTGTCTAGCAGAATGAGTCCCATTTACCACATTCAGAGGACAGAATTGGAGAGTGGGAGCAAAAAAGTTTCACTCCAGGCAAGGTATTTAATCTTAAAGCTATTTTTTCTGTAAATATATAAACTGGAAAAAAGATATAGCTAAGAGTTGAATGCAGAGATAAATGTATCACTGTCTCAATCTGTCCTAAATGGAAATTGCAGATTTTTCCTGTTTTTCCACAGAATTGGAAGCCTGTCTATAAGTAACTATGTAAATTTGTAAAGAATACATCAGTATTTGAAGCTCAAGAAATACTCAGATGATGAAATTTCTTTTTTTTTTAAAGAAAAATTAAGAATATAAACCCCAAATTCTGTAAAACAGAAACCAAGCACAGTAAATGAAGAGTGACATTTTCTAATCCTTTCCCTACATTTACCATGTCTATGATTTGCCGTTAAAAAAGAGATGTCTTTTTTTTTCACCTTCAGTTTGGTGAGGAAGTAATGTAAATTGTCATCATGATTTCCAAACCCAGCTTCTTTGGGTCTGTAATGGGGTAAATGTGCCTCCTCCCAAAGGAAACAATTCTAGAATTATGATGGTCTTTACAAAATTACACAGCTGTCTGGCATTATTACAGAGATATGCAAAAGAGTACAGCTGGTCTTGCTGAAGGGACCTCAGACTGTTACTAGTCTGCTTCAATAGAATAAACATTGCTTAAATGAAGATGTGCACACAAATAAGCAAAAAATTAGCTCTGTCTCTTCCCTTCTGTAATCCCATGGTAGAGTGAATTCATCACTAATTATTATGACCTGATGCAGACAAAAGAGAGATCCATAAACAATAAAATTAAGACAGACAACAGTAGCAGGCTCAGGACCAATATTCAGTACCCCAGGCAGGAGTTCCATCTGGGTAATATGTGGACAAGACTTTACTAAAGCTGATATGCTATGTGGGAAATATGCTGCATTGTCACAATTCTTTTAGTGTGCAATATTAAGGGGAGTGGGAAGCTGGGATGGGTGCCTGTATGGCTGAAAACATAAAAGTAACATATGTGAAATTAGAAAATTTCCACAGCAGAGTGTGGAAAAAACCGAGATGATTGTATGAGGTATAGATTGTCTCAGGAAGCTAATTTAATCTTAATATGAGCCACAGACATCTCTCAGGCCAGTAACATTGGAAACAGATGCAAGCTCCAAGAAATCGACTGTAGGATGAACTGCTGGCTTGTGTGACATTGCTCCAAACATACAAAATGGAAAGTAAAAGGCAACCAGAAAAATGAAAAGGATGGATTAGGAATAAGGAAAATTCTTGCTTCCTGACAGCTGAGAAAAGCATAGGCTTGAGACAAACAAGATAAAATGGAAAACAAAATTCAGTGGGAAGTAAGGCATTTTGTTAACACCAGAAGTATTTCTCCTCCAGCAGAAATATTAAGGCAAACCTCAGATAAAAGTATGTTTTTAAAATAAGTACTCTGGTGAGATTTAGATTGAGTCTGTAAAGCCTCCATTAAACAAAACACATACAAAATCCTGAAGCTTTTTTTCATATAGTCAAGTGAAAAAGTAGACAAGTTATTGAATAGAATAGTGTGGCTTGAGAACAAAGCGGATTAAAAAAATCACTATTTTGGAGCTCCATGTGTCTAATTTACTAAATTCCATCCCATGCTGATTGTGTTTACTTCCATGCCTTTATATGAGCTAAGACTTTCTTATTATATAGTCTTTTTGAGAAAACAATATCTGTCTTCATGTTTAAACACACCATGAAATTTCTTTGTTTTCTTTTACATTTTACTTCTACATAAGTTATGAAGCAGACTTAAAAACAAGTCCACACAACAGGACATAATATTCAATCAAAAAATGTTCAATTTTACTAAATTTTTTTAAAAGGTAAGGCTGAAAGCCAAAGCTCATGTAACTCCATGAATTCAGGGGACATGAAAGTTTTGTGGTACATCCTCATTTGTTTTCACCCTGATATAATGTTAACCCTTCATTCTTGCAACGATTCTTTATTTACTTTGAAGCTGCCTGCTACTCTTTCAGTCACTGGTTTGTGTGCATAAAACCTTGTCTGCTTATTCCAGTTGCTTCAGCTAATTAAAGGTATTGCTTTGCCCCATTGTGAAACATCTCTTGTCATTTCATAACCTTTGAGTGTTTATTCTCTACTCTTACTAACCTTTTAGGATAGGGTTCCATGTGTAATAGTTATAATCAGCAGGAATTCATGTTAGCAGTTTAGTACTACTGTACAGCAACAGCTCTGTAGGGTTGCAGAAGAATGCGATGTTAAAGTATGAAGTCCTTGCTTCTATCACTGACTGCTCTATAAAGACTTTACAATTGCATCTTTACTTAGACATCTGCACTGGGTTGTCACCCTGCAGCATTGCTCCACTGAGCTCCTAAAAAACAAAGGACTTCTGGCAGCCAAACTGTCAGTACTTTCTACAATGAAGTTTATAAAATGATAGCTAAAAGAAAAGTAAATCTTTTCTCCATAGACCTAAAATCTTTAAACTGGAGTCTACATCTCCTCTAAGAACATTTTTTGTGTCTGTAACCTAACATTTATTGAAGACAAAACAAAAATTATACAGTATAACACAAGGGAATACTCTATGCTAAAACTAAATTAAGATTGAAAGCATATTTTTGTAATTATTAGGCTAAAGAATATGACAGATACGTTGTAATTATGTGAAAGGTAGCATTAGAAAATCCTAGCCCTCAGAAGTGAAATCACTCTTAAGTGCACAGTTATTACTTACTCTGACACGGATTAACATCGTCAAGGGAAAAATGTTCCTAAACTCCATTGTTTCATTAAATTAATTTAATCTGTCTCATATCTACAACAGATGTAAATAATTGATTAAAGATATATGTTGTCATTACATGGAAGATTTATGGAACTCAGATGCTTCATCAAACATTTGATATAATGAAATTCTTCCTTGCATAAATTTTGTTTTGAGATCTACACTGTACCTATAAATACATTAAAAACTTGCAACAGAAGTCAGACCATGGAGAGTAATTTCCAGTAGCAAAACCAGAGGCTGTGGGCACAAATTGAAACCTAAGAGGTTCCCTCTGAATGTCAGGAAATACTTCTTTCTGTGAGGATGACTGAGCACTGGCACAGTCTGCCCAGAGAGGTTGTGGAGTCTCCATCCATGGACATAGGCAAAACAAATCTGAACATGATCATGGGGAGTGAGTCCTACACGGCAAGGAGATTGGGAGTTGGACCAGATGCCCTCCAGAGGTTTTCCCCCAACCTCAACTGGTCAGCAAATCTGTGATTCCGTGAAATCACACACAAAATAGCAATTCCTTGGCTTCATTAAAGAAAACAAAACAAAAGAAAAGAAACTGAATGGTTACTTGTGATTCAGTTCACTTCTAGTCATTGTAACTAAGAAATAATTATCACTGAAATAAAAAATATGGCAAGTAAGTATGTATGTATCTTTATATGTATAATATGTGTGCATAATATATTTGCAGAAACATGCATATTCTCCTTTACTATGACTATGTAAATTTACTTTCCAAGGATCCTAATGAAATCTGAGACCTTTCAAGTAAGAAAATAGATAGATAGATAGATAGATAGATAGATAGATAGATAGATAGATAGATAGATAGATAGATTTATAACAACATTATAAGAATATGTAAGAATATAATCTTATCTTGAACAAGACAAAACCATAAGTAAAATATGTCTTCAAAGAAAATCAATATGCATTTCACAAAAGCATACTCTGATGGGAGGTCCACAGGTGACCCAATTATCTGAGAAAAAAAGATTGAAGAAAGTGAAGATAGTATATAAACAAACACACAATCATGGATAGTCCTCAGAATGTGTTACCAAATTAAAGAAAAGAGAAAATTTCTAGGGGAAAAGCTAATTAACTTTGTATCAGAATTACATAACTTAATCACTTGAGGAATTATCAATGTTGACCACTCATCAGCAGGTGAAACTGTTCCTAGCTGTGGTACAACACAGCAACAAACCCAGATAAGCTGTGCAGATGCTCCTTTCCTTCAGATTACTTTAATATCTTGTACTGCTATTTATGTAAGTAATGTCTTATAAGTATTAAAAGGAATTGTATGATAGAGTTTGATATTGGTGACATTGGAATGTTCTGGTTACATGTCCTTGCACTGTTAATTTAGGACACAACACAGCAAGCAACAAGGACAAACCCAGTATTTCAGTCCTATGAACTCTAAGGTGGCATCCTTCCAAAACCTCTAAGCTCTTCCTGTGGCTGCACAACAGCTGGTATACCTGAATTCCCCATACTGCCTGACTGCTGATTAATTTCAATCTTTGCTACAGTCTAAAGACATGCAAAGTACCCAACTACTTTACTGAAAGCCAAATGCCATCTTAACGTTCAGTCATTTAGCTATAAATCTTTAACAGAATAAGCAAAAGTTGTTTTTCATATGGGATAAATCATGGAAGAAACAAGTCAATAACATTTCATCTTCAGAGTGAAAATTGTCCTGGGCTTGACTAAGCCTTAGATGAAAGAATATGTGGGAATTCTTCATGAAAAACTTAAGAATATCCTAAACTGTGAAAATCAAATTAGTAGAATGGGTGTGGTATACAATGGAACATGCAGAAGATGAAGTAAATGAACTCCAGTGAAGAAGATATCACTATCTGCTAGAAAATGTCTCATCCATCAAATAAGTAAAAGTAGAAAACATGATGAAATTAATTTTTTCAGAATCATTCCATTAGCCTTTACAAATATGGCAACCCATAAAGAGGGATCCTGAAGAAAAATAAAATAAAGATGTATCAAATAAATAGGAACATAATTCCTGTGTATCATCAATCATCTAGATGATTAAAATTTATTTTTAAATTGGAACAAATAAATTTAATTTACAAACTCACTGTGTTATTAATTTCTTATTCTCTGTCTACATCTTACTAATATGATAATTTCACTTGGACGCTAACAAACAAAAGAGAATTTCCTGTTCATCTACAGCTGGAAAGCTGTCTTGAGATACAAGTATTTGAAACTGTTGGATAGTTGTGGCTTTTTATTTAAAGTGTACCTGTACGTTTTGACCTTTAACTGATTGATGCTTAAATATTGAATTAAAAACCTAAAGGGCAAAATTCTCTCAATTCAGTACAGTGGACACTGAAACAATTTTTTTTTTTATTTCCATATACCAGCATGACTGACAAGATCCTCATCTGCCCTCAAAGAGAAAAATGGCACCTTTAACTAAAAATGTTAAGTAGAATAATAATATAAATATTGGTGAGTCTGACTCATTATTTCCTTTTAAAGTTTATTTTTATATGAATTTTGTAATCTGCTCTATACAATCAGCTTTAAGTCATCAAGAATGAGTTTATTTACCCTTCACCCAGTGCTCTGTAGGGACTCATGGCCAGTAGCTCATTAATGTAAAAAGGGTGTGTAGCTCTGGGAGCCAAATGCACTTTCCTCTCTTTTGGGTTGAAGGAGTCATGCTTTTTCTTCTCCTGGCTTAACAAAGCTTTATTCCTTTGATACAAGACTTTGCACAAGGATGTTCAAACCACCCTACCCTGCCTGTTCACTTGCTGGTTATGCACTTCATCATAAGTGGAAAATATGGATTCAAATTCCTGAAGCTTAGAGGTTATAAAATCTAAACTTCCTACTAGTGGATGTTGCTGCAGCCTCTACAGCACAGTAATTATAGACAAGGAGTAAAAAGAATTAGATGAGCCCATTTGCTAGTCCCTCCCACGAGACTTGTATGCTACTCATATTTGCAATGCTGCAGTTTTACTCTGACTCTCAGGCTTTATTTACCAGATTAAGAGCCAGAGAAATGCAGCTCAGGGGCTTTGGAGACATAAATGGGGCCAAAGTGTGGCAGGGGAGTGGGGCATGGAAAGGGCACAGAAGACCCCTACCAGGAGAAGTGCCCCCTTCCCACCTACCAAAAAAGCAGCCTCCAGCTATGTGCCCAGCAGAAACTGGAGAGGGAAGGAAAGAGAAGAAAGCAAGCTCAGCACTCTCCTCCCTCCCCCTCCATTAATATCAGGATATTTTTGCACCCACAGCTGTGTTGCTATACTTGTGCTTTCTTGTGTTGAATCTGAGGAGAGGCACATCTCCTGGGGCATGGGAAATTTTTCAGAAGCATCAAACCTAGTGTCCTGGTTCAAAAAATGACAAAGATTAAGCTACTCAGTTTTGGAAAAGAAATGTGAATAAAATGTCACATATATAATTTTAGGTAAAAGTCTTGAGATAAAACTCAGTGCTGAACCTTGCTTCTTGTAAGGCCACTTCAACTCAGGATATTCTATATGTACCTTCTAAAGGCCACATTTATGCCTTCCTTACTGTTTTCCACTTACTCACAAAGTCCATGTTATGTTTTAGATACTACATGAGTGAAGACATTATAACAATATTTGCAGCATTAAGTATAAAAAAAAAGATTGTGAAAAAGTCTATTAGTACATACACATCCTGTTTTACAGTACCATGAAGTGTATAACATTACAAATTGTGGGTTCCCAGTCTGTTATCTTAAATGTGAATAGCCATCATATTGGTTACAAACCATTTTCCAGTAATTCAAGAATACAGTCTTTTAGGGAGAGAAGTAAATTGATAATTATCACAGAATCACAGAATATCTTGAGTTGAAAGGGATCCTCAAGGATCACTGAGTCCAGACCTTAGCCCTGTGCAGGACCAAGAGTCACACCCTGTGCCTGAGAGTATCTTCATGCCATTCCCTTGGGTTCTGTCACTGGTCACCACAGAGAAGAGATCAGTGCCTATCCCTCCTCTTTCCCTCACAAGGAACTTGCAACTACAATGATGTCTCCTCTCAGTCTTCTCCAGGCTGAACACATCAAGTAACCTCAGCTGCTCCTCATACAGTTTCCCCTCTAGACCCTTCACCATCTTTGTTGCCCTCCTTTGGACACTCTCTAATGGCTTTACACTTAATTCTTATGCTGTGGCTCCCAAACCTGCACACTATATTTCAGATGAGGCTGCCCCAGTGCAACACAGAGCAGGACAATCTCCTCCCTTGACTTGCTGGAGATGCTGTGCCTGATGCCCCCCAGGACAACGTTCACTCTCCTGGCTGCCAGTGCACTGCTGACTCATGTTCAACTTGCCATCACCCAGGACCTCCATGTCCCTTTCCATGGCACTGCTTTCCAGCATCTCATTCCCTGGTCTGTATGCACATCCAGCGTTGCCGCATCCCAGGTGCAGAATCCAGTATTTCCCCTTGTTGAACTTCATATGGTTGGTGATTGTCCAGTTCTCTGATTTGTCAAGGTCTCTGTGCAGGGCCTCCCTGTCTTTGAGGGAGTCAACAGCTCCTCGAAGTTTTGTATTGTCTGCAAACTTGCTTAGTATCTCTTCCAGTCCTGCATCCAAGTAATTTATGAAGACATTGAGGAGCACAGGGCCCAGGATGGAGCCCTGTGGAGCCCCACTAGTGACAGGTCATCAGTCTGATGTCACCCCATTCACTATTACCCTCTGTACTTGACCTGTGAGCCAGCTGCTCACCCACCAAATGATGTGTTTATCCAGCTGTGCTGGACATTTGGTCCAGAAGGATCCTGTGAGAGACAGTATTGAAAGCTTTACTGAAATCCAAGAAGATGACATCGATTGGCTTCCCTTGGTGAGCTAGGTGGGTTATCTTGTCGTAACAGGAAATCAGGCAGGACTTTCCTCTCATGAAGCCATGCTGGCTGTGACCAATGACTGCCTTGTCTTTCAAGTGCTTTCCCATACCTTCCAGCATAATCTTCTCCATAATTTTACCAGGCACTGAAGTGAGACTGAGAGACCTGTAGTTTCCAGGGTCCTTCTTCTTGCTCTTCTTGAAAATGGGGACAATGTTCACCAGCTTTCAGTCCACTGGGACCTCTACACATTTCCAAGACTATTCAAAAATCATTGAGAGAGTTTTTGTGATGACATCTGTCCACTCTCTGAGGATTCTGGGATGAATCCTATCAGACCCAATAGATATGTCGGCATCCAGCTGGAGCAGCAGATCCCACACAGCTTCAGGGTCAGCTGGGAGTTCATCATTCTCACAGTCATGGTCCTCCAGCTCAGGGCACTGAGACTCCCTTGGTCTGTCATCCATGTTGAAGGCAGAGGCAAAGAAAGCGTTAAACACCTCTGCCTTATCTATGCCCCTGTTTGTGAGGTGACCAGGTGACCATCTTCATCCTGTAATGGGCCATTGATATTTTTATATTGCCTACTGCCATTAATGTATTTGAAAAAACTCTTTTGATTGTCCACCACAGTTCTGGCCAATTTCAACTCCACTTCATATTTGGCCACACAGATTTTCTCCCTGCAGTGGGAAGCAGAATCCCTGTATCTGTCCCATGTCACTTGACCTTGCTTCCACTGGGCATACAACTTCCTTATTTGCCTTATTTCCAAGAGAAGATTCCTGTTCCCCCAAACCAGCCTTCTGCCTCACTGCTTGACTTCCAACATTTGGGAATTGCCTGTTCTTGTGCCCTTAGGAGGTGATGTTTGAAAAGTGACCAGCACTGATGGATTCCAGCACCTGCAAAAATATTTTCCCAGGTGACCTTATTTTCTAATTCCCTGAGCAGCCTGAAGTTGGCTCTCCTCATGTTAGAGTTGAGGTTTTGCTGACACTTTTCCTCCTATCAACAGAGATTTTAAACTCGATCACTTCATGGACACTGTAGCCAAGATGGCCACCAATCTCCACTTCACTCACAAGATCCACTCCATTGACGAACAGCAGAGCATCTTTCCAAGTTGTCTCCCTTAGGACTTATTCCATAAAGTTGTCATCCAGCTTTTTTAGGAACCTTCTGGCCTGAGTTGTACCAGCTTTGTGATGCTCCCAGTTAATTTCTGGAAAGTTGAAGTCCCCCATAAGGACAATGGCAGATGACTTGAAAGTGTCCCTGAGTTCATCAAAGAAAAATATGTTGGTGTCATTGTCCTGGTAGAACGGTGTATAGCAGACTCTCATGATGACATCCACCTTATTTATTTGCCCCTTGATTCTTACCCAGAGGGTCTCATATGTATAATTCAATATTTTAAGCCTTCTGCACATATGCAGGTATAAGCACAGGTTATATGCTTGTTAATGTCAGGAGCACTCATGGATATCCTTAGCACTCATATTAATGCAGCTAGATTTCTAAATTAAGCACCTAGATGTTAGCTTTCTTTTAAAAAGTGCTTATGTGCACCTGTCATCAGGCTCATAAATTTGATTGGACTATATATGCATTCTATACATTTAATAGTAATTTTCATATAGTTATCAAATTTGTAGGTCTCGGAGTAATGAGTAATCTTCAAGGAGAGTCCCCACAAATCTTCAAACCACTGATTAGAGGATTTGATATATGCAGGCAAAAGGCAGAAAATAGAGTGGAATAAGAATTATATCACATAGAAATTAATATGAACACAAGTATCGAGATTATGCTCATGGGTAAATTTATATATATACATATATATATACATACACATACATATAAATATGTATGCACATATATATATATGTGTATATATATACATGTACATGCATTCATTCTCACTTTATGTGAGTTATAATGCTGATGTTCTATACAGGTAAAACTATTACTATCATTCCAGAACCTGAACTGGTGGTTTTAAGTGTTATAAAAAACTGTTTTTATGGAACATTCTTGCATTTAACTATGCCAAACCCTTTAACAGGAAAAACACCAGCACATCCTCTGTGGAAGAGGGTGAAAACCATCACTATGGGAAAAGAACCACAACATGAAAGGAATCACTCATCTTCTATATGATAACATTCTTTGTCTTCCGTTGAATGACTCTTTAGTTCATGGTTGACCCATTTTTGACAGAATTTCACATCACAGAGTATTTGAAATGGCTACAGCCCTGAAAGGCATTTTAACTACAAAATCTGTATCACGAGACATTTCTACAGTACTATAAAAATAAGGCAAGCAGCATGAAGACTAATGCTTTTCATTTACCTACAAGAGTTACCCTATAGATATTCCTTGAATTTGACAAACCTTTAGGTTCTGTCAGAGTAAAGAATAGGTTTTTTGCAACAGCTAGGACCATTTTTATCTTATATATGATTGGAAAAACTTAACGAAGAACAATTCATTTCACTGAAGTGCAGCTGAGAGCTTAAAAATATCTCACTATGCTTTTGTCAAGGTCAATATTTATTGTTATCATGCAGAAAATGCTAAATTCAACATGTTTCTTGTCAAAGCTCTGTACTTCTGAATGTATTCCAGCATCAGCCTTACACAAATTCTGTGCCAAGTGCAAGCAATCTGTCAAACAAAGAGCATCACACAAGAATAAGCAGACCTTTCATTTTCTGCCTAGTTGTATTGCATCTGCATTCTGCTTACCTGTTTTTGGTTTATCCAGATTCCTTTTCAAATTCCTTTCTAAAGCAAATTGGTTCAACTCCAGGTCTTCTCTTAAGAATGTTTTAAGATGAAATGTTATTACTTCAAGCTGATTTTTGTGTTATTATTATTAAAACAAGAGCAGGCACTGGAGCATTTAATCATTTATCCCTTATTTACAATTTCTCAACTTGCATTACTCCTTCCTGAAAGGAAGTCCATGCAAACATGGACTCTTGATGCTAATAAAAATTTCACATCACTATTAGCTTGATGTTAACAAAGGTTTTCTTTGCTCCATTTCTCTTGTTAACTGGATTAGTCCTGGCTGGGTAACTAATTTAAAAATTTCTTTGAAGTGTGAATATAATATTGCCACATATTAGTTAAATATTTTTAAATATCTAGAAGTGACTCAAAAAATTAATCCTAAAATATGTTCACTTCTGTGATCTTTTCATGTGAGAAGCTGATGTGCTTAATCCCTGTGAACCATACTGAGCAATTATCCAAAGCTTTGCTTGTACTTTTTGCAAATCATAAAAATAGATTTAATGTAAACATGGAGCAACTTCTGATTTTGCTTACTAATTGCTCATTATGTTAATAGGAAATACTTGAAAAGTAGCCCATCTCCTATACTGGAAAGAAAAGAGAAAAAAATTCTTGTGTTAGAAATCATTTGGAACAAAATTTGTAATTTTGCTTCTCAAACTGAGGTGTAAAGTGACAAGATTCTGATTCAAATGAATGATTAATCAATCTATTAGCCTTTCTTACAGCTGCTGGTAGTTTCAAGTATGTTTTAAATAAACAAGGGTTAATCAAACACAATGAGGTAAAGACTGAGACCAGAATAGTTATGGTTAAATAAGATACTACTTTATAAGTTTTCAGTCTCGAGGCAAAAATAATGAGACCCTTTGTTGCAAATATACTTTGCTATATTGACACAAAATGTATTTCTGTTTCATGAAGATGCTTTCAGGATCTTAATTTAAATATCAGTTCTACCTCAGAAGAGACACTGTTTTTTCACGAAGGGCTTAGCACAGGATTGTAAACTATCTTTAACAAATTGCTCATGACCAGTTTTCCTAAGTTGTGTCAGTTGCCATTTTGGAAGACATTGTGACAACAGATCAGCAAAATATTTTGGTCAGACATAATATAGACCTGTAGAAGTATGTCTGCTATACAAGTTTCCTAGCATGTCCTGAGGTGTTGCCATTTGAGGTATCTGCTCATTTAGCAGCCTGTCAGCAAATCTGCCTAAAACCAGAATCCTCTAAGCCCTGGGAGAAAAAAGCCTCTATTGCTGAGTTTCCTAGGGTGAAGTCTAAGATCTCTTAATTTTTGTCTGGTGATTGAAAGAATGAAACTAGTGGTACAGTTGTTTGGGTTTTGTTGGTTTGTTTGGGGTTTGGGGTTTGTTTTTTTTAGAATTTTTAAAATACATGTCATAGGAAAACCAAGCAAAAGCTATCCAGTCACTTAAAACAAATGCTGGCAGTGTTTTATGTCAGTCCTGTACCCTAATACAAGTACTGCAGACGCAGAACAAAATGCAAAATAAATATTGACAATAACTTAATGTCATAACTTTCTGAGCAAACATTGAACTTTGGAAGAAATTTGTTCCCACCTAACTAATGGATTTATAAATTCCTTCATAACATGCTAAAATGAGATTCATCTTCCCTAATGATTATAATCTGAATATATAATTATTTTTAAAAACACGGTATAGCTAGATTTTCTAGTCTCATACATAGTAAACTGAGAGGAACAGGCACTTCTGAAGGGCAAATCATTCTGTCCTGTAGCATTCAGATCTGCTTAATTTTGGTGCAGATTGAACTACAAGTTCGAAATATTCTCTTGAGCAAAATTAAAAC
>JAWWEV010000043.1:39566678-39583822 GCA_035583235.1 Hafferia zeledoni
GAGTAGAGTAGAGTAGAGTAGAGTAGAGTAGAGTAGAGTAGAGTAGAGTAGAGTAGAGTAGAGTAGAGTAGAGTAGACTAGAATAGCATAGACTAGACTAGACTAGACTAGACTAGAATAGAATAGACTAGAATAGACTAGACTAGACTAGACTAGACTAGAATAGAATAGAATAATCTTAAGTAGAAAGACACCCTCAAGGATCATCAAAGTCCAGCTCCTGGCTCTGCACAGGACAGCCCCAAGAATCACACCACATGCCTGGAGCATTGTCTGAACGTTTCTTCAATGCTTCAGGTTTGGTGCTGTGATCATTTCCCAGGAGAGCCTTTTGCAGCACCTAGCTACCCCTGGGTGAAGAACCTTCCTTCACAGAGGCAGGTTTTTCCATGTTTCTTTTTACCTAGGAAGATCTGAAGACTAATTTATCAATCATCAAATATTACCTTACTCTTCTTCACTTGCAACTAAATATATTTCAGATACTCTTTATCTTTGAAGAGGAGAGAATTTGGATTTTTCTGGTCTAGCAATAGTGATGTCTCTCATGTGGGTGGAGTCTACTGTGATCGTATATAACACCTCTACAGGGAAGAGCATTTATCGCATTAGAAAAACAAACAAACAAAAATCTTACCTAAGGAAACAAATTTTATTCTCAAGATTCACAGATCCTAAGACATCTTCCTTAAAATTGTCAGATGGTGGCAGGTGACAGTTTTTCATGAAATTCAAAAAATGTAGATAGGCAACTTGGGCTGAAACCCCAAGTTTTAGATGGCTGAAATTAAATTAAGTCCTCTTTCATTTCTGATGAAAGATATAAATCCAAAATGTACTGAAGCTAATGCACTTGCAGCTGTGAAAAGTACCTACACAGCAGGGGATTAGAAAAACGCTAGACAGTCACTTCATAAAGTTCAGCACAGGCTCAGGAACTCATCAAAAAAGGAATTACTTGATCATTTAAGTTGGCAATAATTCAATTTTAAATGACATTGGATCAAGTAATATTTTATATTTATGGATTCAGTGGACTTGATGCAGACTTTTGATCTGTCAAAATACATGAAACCAGAGAGTGAGGTTTTGGATACCTGTTTCTGAGTTCAGTGCTGGTTTATTAGTACTGCAAACTGAATTTCACACCATCCTGGCTCTGAACTGATTTTCATTGTATATATTCACTTTTTTTTTTTTTTATTCAGAGGTTGACCCTTAGTAATTAGTAGTAATTTTCTGCTAGCTAGCACACTAGATTCATTAACTCAGCTGGAATTAATGCATCTCTCAATTAATTAACCTGAATCTTCTCCTCCTATCACAAAAGTAAAATTAATTAAATGGATTTGTTATATACAAAAAACAGAAGACAAAGTTTCCTTCAGTTTACAATTATGCAAGCATAACAGAAGTTATTTTAAAGAGATTAATATTGAATATCTACTACACAAAAGTGCAATTCCATGGGTAATGGAAAACTGTGGAAAAAATTAGTTGATTTTCAGGTTCCAGCAAAGCCTGCAAGAGAAAGTGCATGAGGACCGAGGAACATAAATAAAAATACCTATTACAAGTAATATATTGAGTAGGTTAAGAAATTAGAATTAGAAAATATAAATGTTTTTTAAAAAGAGTTATTAATTTAGTTCTCTTGGAAACCAGTACCTAGGGAGTAATGATGAACATGGTTAAGACATGTATCAGGGCAAATTATCTGGTGACCATGCAAAGGGAAGGAGACTCTCATGTCGTAGTCACTGTTCTGAATGTCAGAGTCTTCATGGTGCAGACCTATTTGCTTCTTGTCTCATTTGCTGTTTGGTAGGTATTATATTAACTGAGAAATTCCTTCTGCCTTTACATTCTGGTTCAACTACTGTGTTTTTACTGTATTTTCTAGTATTTTTCAAATTATTCTAACTATATCCGCAAATCTCTAGATTTTGGGGTTTTTTTTTTCTGAAGTTGTTACATCTCATTCCAAAGTACTGTTTACATTGTACTCCATTTCAGTAGCTATTTCATGCAAGCAGTTCTGATTCTCTGAAATGGTTCTGAAGCTGAATCTTCTGATCCTGCTGTCAGCTAGTGTGTATGACCATATTTCCACTGACTTTGATGGGTTATAGCAATTTTTGGCAGCTGACAGCAGCAGCTTTTCTATATCGAAAAATACTGTTGATTTATAAGAGAATCACAAATTCCCAGTGCTTACAGAACTGAGTTATTGCTCTGAAACTAATACACTGCTCAGTAAAATAATGTTACCGTTGCAAATCTTTTTATCCATTCATGAACAACTAAGGACTAATAAAATGACTAATGATAAGGTGTAGTTTTCATCTGGTTTTAATGGTACAAAAAGTACTTTCAAAGTAAGCATAAATAACTTTTTAGAGTGAATTGTTTTGTTTAGCTTTTAACTATAGACTATGATTAGAATTATTGTCTAGCATATTTTATAACCTGATTTTTGCCTAATCTGTTGCAATGATTGGCTGTGCTGATAATAGCCACTTGGTGAATGCAAAATGAGAATCAGGCATGAAAACATCAGTCTATGAATTTGTTATTCTGACAGCCTCTAACCCAGCATATTAAACATCACATGTCAATTCCTGCATCAGATTGGGTCAGTTTATTTAACCATAGCTGATCCTTTTCTTATTTAAGGAAAACTTTGGTAGCCATTGCTTACATTAAAAAAAGAAATATTTAGAAAAACATGGCTAAAAAATAGTATCTAGTTTAAAAATATGCAGAATTTCATTTGTGTACTACATCATATTTTTGATCATGTATTTGATTTGAGTGGCAACACTTTGGTAGCATGAGGACAACTGACGTGGCTTCTGTAAGGAGCTTCCAGAAACTTCCTTCATGTCTGACAGAGCCAATGCCAGCTGGCTCCAAGATGGACCCACCACTGGCCAAGGCTGAGGCTGTCAGCAATGGTGGTAGCACCTCTGAAATAACAGATTTAAGAAGGGGAAAATACTGCTGTACAACAGCAGCTGAAGAGAGGAGTGAGAATATGTGAGGGGAACAGCCATGCAAACACCAAGGTCAGTGCAGAAAGAGCAGGAACAGGTGGTACAGGCACTGAAGCAGAGATTTCTCTGCAGCCCATGGTGAGGCAGCTGTGCCCCTGTAGTCCATGGAGGTTCACCGTGGAGCAGAGATCCACCTGCAGCCTGTGGAGAGCCACACGTCAGAGCAGATGGATGCCCAGAGGAGCCTGTGAACCCACGGGAAGCCTGTGCTGGAGCAGGCTCCTGGCAGGACCTGTGACCCTGCGGAGAGAGGAGCCCATGCTGGACTGAGTTTGTTGGCAGGACCTCTGTGACTGTGCTAGAGCAGCCTGTTCCTGAAGACTGCACCCTGTGGGAGGGACCCATGTTGGGGCAGTTCATGAAGAACTGCAGCCTGTGGGAAGGACTCACATTGGAGAAGCCTGTGGAAGACTGTCTTCCATGGGAGGGACCTCTCACTAGAGTAGGAGAGGAGGAACAGAAGAGAAAACGTGTGATGAACTAGACACAGTCCCTATTCCCTGTCCCCCAGTGTCACTGCCAGGGAGAAGGTAAGGTAAATCAGGAGTGAAACTGAGCCTGGAATGATCAGCCTCATGCCAAAGCTCATTCCCCTAGGGTGGTGGGTGGAAAGTGTTTTTAAAATTTTGTTTTCTTTCTCATTATCGTACTCTGAATTGATTGATAATAAATTAAGCTACTTTCCCCAAGTCAAGTCTGTTTTGTCTCTGACAGCGGTGGGTGAGAGTTGTTTCTCTATCCTTATCTTGACCCATGACACAGTAGTTGTATTTTTCTCCCCAAATTCAGCTGAAGAGAGAAGTGTTAGAATGGCTTGTTAGGCACCTAGTGTCCAGGTAGGATCAACCCACCATACAGCATTTCTGTATTCAGAGTTGGAGTGTTTTTATTTCTAAGTTAATTTTTAAAAATTAAAATAATTAAACTGAAAAAGAATTATATCTCAAAATCACAAATTGAGGTTTATGTAATTTTTTTTAACTTTTTTTTTTTTTTTAGGTTGTAAATCCTTATTCCTATTCAGTACTGAACACTTTTCATAATGTTTCTGCTTTACCCTTTCAGATCTGTAAGCCAGTTGACAGTAAGTGATTCTGAAGCTGGTAACTTCCCTGTTTTTCAACCAGCATTTGCTCCCTCTAATAGTACCAGTGGCCTTCCAAAGGCTCCCTTTGTTGTTAGAGGTCTGTCCTCTGTAAAAGTTCATTAAATACCCTGGTATTTAATGCACCTAGTAGCAAACAAGCCAAATTAAGGAGGTAAAATCCCGCAGCTGAGAAATGCTTAAGGAAATGAACAGGTGTCTGCTTACCATCTTCCTGATTATGCGCTATTTCTGCATTATCTAGACCCATTTTTGCTCACAGGCAACTTAATAGCTAGTCAGGGGAGACGAGGTTTATGGCCTGCCAGACGACTTCACGGAAGCTAGCAATAACAGGCAACTTTATTCATCCGCGCATACAATTATATACCTCTTTAAGATTGTAACCTTCCACCGGTGATGACACTTTGGCAGTGATCATTGGTTAACAATGGTGTTTACATTACAAACCTTTTCATAATTGGTTGACCATATGCAGCTGCTGAGAACTCTGCAGCAGCTATCTCTGATTTCATTAAATAGTTCTTAAAGTTACATCACCTAATTAACATATGCAGTTCAGCACACAGCTTGCTTTTTAAGCCAAATACCAAATAAAATTCCAACAAATGGCAATGTTCTATGGCAGAACTGAATCCACAATGTTTTATGAAAAGTAAACATTATCTATATTTAGACATGACCTATATTTAGACAGCGCCATAAATAACATACAACAGCATGAAATTCTATGAGTATGCATATGAAGTACCATGGTAAAAGCTGAACTGTAGTTTGCAGGCAGAGCTTCAGAGTGAACACATCACAGTGAAATCCTATTTTAAAAAATGGCTACTTTTTGTGACTGCCTACCACCCATAAAGGTCTTTATTGTGGGTAAATGGCAAGTTGAACATGAGTCAGCAGTGCCCTGGCAGCCAGGAGGGCCAACCGTGTCCTGGGGGGCATCAGGCTCAGCATCACCAGCCAGTGGAGGGAGGGGATTGTCGCGCTCTGCTCTGCACTGCTGTGGCCTCACCTGGAGTATTGTGTGCAATTTTGATCACCACAATATAAAAAAGATGTTAAATTACTAGAAAGCATCCAAAGGAAGGACCTGAGGACAGTGAAGGGTCTGGAAGGGAAGCCTTATGACAAGTGGCTGAGGTCACTTGGTTTGTTAAGCCTGGAGAAGAGGAGACTGAGGGAAAACCTCATTGTGGTCTTCAGCATACTCATGAGGGGAAACTGAGAGGCAATTACCAATCTCTTCACTCTCATGACCAGTGATAGGACTTGAGGAAACAGGATGAAGCTGAGTCAGGGGTGGTTTAGGTTAGAGATCAGGAAAAGGTTTTTTCACTAAAAGGCTGGTTGAATACTGGAACAGGTTCCCCAGGGAAGTGGTCACAGCAGCAAGCCTGCCAGAGTTCAAGAAGCATTTGGACAATACTCTCAGACACATGGTGTAATTCTTGGGGATGGTCTTGCACAGGGTCAGGAGTTAGACTCGATGATGCAGATGAGCCCCTGACAACTTGGCATATTCTATGATTCTATCATTCTACAATATAGAATAACCTATGCATGTTCATCTTT
This sequence comes from Hafferia zeledoni, assembly GCA_035583235.1. Taxonomy (NCBI): domain Eukaryota; kingdom Metazoa; phylum Chordata; class Aves; order Passeriformes; family Thamnophilidae; genus Hafferia; species Hafferia zeledoni. Next base: position 39,572,418 of record JAWWEV010000043.1, read on the forward strand.
TTATTGCAGGGATAACACTTTCAACAAGATAGATAAGCAGAGTTACAATTCCTGAAAAGTAGCTATAATATATGCTCCTCCCTGAGGAAAACATCTACTATGTCTGCTGGTTTCTGTAGTTAAGTAATCATTAAGTTTTGCAGGGAAACACAGCTTGGCAGCACTTGAAGGGATAAGGTGCAGAGAATGGTTCTGCCTAGCTCCTTGCTTGGCTGGCTGCCCCTTGCACAGCTAGCTCTTCCAGCACTGGGCTTTGTACCAGCTTGTGCTCTCTCTGCCACTTCTGCAGTGATTCCTCACCTCCTTCCTTGGCTGCCTTGGCCATGGTTTGCTTTGGTCCTCTCACTCTCTTTTTCAGCCACTTCTAGGGGTGGACACTCAGGCCATTTTGAGCTCCATGAGTTGTTCCAGAGATGGGGGTCCCCACTCCACTGTCTGCTGGCACAAACCATACTTTTCTCTGTTGAGAGAGCCTGCCTTCTGGATACCCCAGGATTATTGGTATGCTTGTGCTCTGCTAGATATGCATCACACCTTCCATTCTCCTGCCAGCTCTTCATCCCTCTTTCCTTGCTTCAGCACTTGCTGAAACAGAAATTATTTCAATTTCAGAGGTTGTGCAAAAACCAGTTTTGACCTTTGAAAAGAATCCTGGGCTGAAAAACAGCCCTAATAAGTGCATATGGGTTGTAACAAAAGCAATAGCTTTTGCTTAGCTTGTATTAATATTCTATTTATTAAGCAGCTTAGTTGTTGAGTGGTAAGCAATACAACTACACTAGCACCTTCAGACTGAAAACCATGCTCATTCTTTGTAACGTTTCCATCTCATAAATGATGCCATGACTTGGTGATGCAAGCGTGACTACCATCAGGTTTGTGGTACCAGAGACTTGAACTCTTACTGAGCATGATCTAAGTTTACTCAGTTCCTGGAAGTAGTGCATTTTAAGTTGTATCTCCACAGTGTACAAGAGCTGCCTAAGTTCAGCCTCCCCAAAAAACCATTCTGTTCCAAAGAGTTGATGCTTTCTGTGCCTCAAACAGCAATGACATGACAGTGCCTCAAAGACAGACAGCAATCAGCTTACAGCTCCACTTGCCCTGCTCAGACATGGTTAAATATGTGTTTAGGACTGCACGTGTCACAAATCTTCTCCACCTTTCAATCCTCTTCTTCCCCTGAGAATATCCTTAAGCAGTGGAATGCAAGCAAGCTCTGGCACAAATTCAGGCAGAAAAAAATCAAAAGGCAGTTGACATACTGTTTACATTTACTAGAAATACTTAAAATAAGACCTAAAATATATATAGCTCATACACTATCCAGAATCAAAGGGTTATTTTAAGCAAAATCCCTAGTTAAATTAGTGTTGAGTTTTACTCTGACAGGTGTCATATTACAGAATTTAACAAACCCATAGTGAAAGTCATTAGTTTAAACCTGGGAAACTGGAAATTAATGATGAGATAAATAGACCATATTCTGTCTAGATATGAGAGATTTGCCAAAGAAATGAGTTATCTAGATGTTTTTCCTTTTATTATAGTTGCCTAAAATGAGTGAAAAGATGATATTAATATAGATAAAATAGAGAGTTGGTCTTTAGTGCTTTCAGGTGCCACAATATGTAAGTGCACATCCCAGTATAGAATTCTCACAATTTTATAGCTTTAATTAATTACCATATCTAGTGGGTGCATCCAACCCGAAAACCATTTGCCCTTGTTACCATCCTCAGAACTGCCCCACTGGAGCCCCTCCAATAGATCTGGGCCCTCTATCTTGTTTTGACTACAATGTATCTTGTTATTCCGGTCCAGGTGCAGGTGTCCAAAACAAGATGTCCTGGCTACAGTATGTTCCTTGAAAAGAACGTTACACAGAATTTCAAGAATGTGGCACTAACTGTGAGAAAGGGGTTTAGAAACTGTCAGCTGCTACCTTAAGTGTGAGAAACTATATAGCTATATTAAAATCTACAAATATACAAAAACCTTAAGGCATCATTACAATAGAAGCATTGTAAAGCAAAGTACTTAAGAAAAATTGAATTTGCTGCTTATTAAAAGAAAACTATTTGTGGCTAATGAACTAAACCAAAATAAATAAAAATATTTCATTGCATTTTTAGTGCAAAATCTCACTACATGCATTTGGTTTTGACAGCCTGTTTTAACTATGTATGTATGTATGGCTCAGCTTCGTGAACAAAGATTTTGGGAAGGACTCTACCCATGTGGGTGTGTCCTTTGAGCCTGCGCGGTGGCTTTTTTTTTCAGGTGAGGCACAGCATGTTTGGTATTATATTTTTAAACGCAGATTGGACATGGCACTGAGTGCCATGATCTAGTAAATAGACTGAAGTAGGACCAAGGGTTGGACTTGATGATCTCGGAGGTCTTTTCCAACCCAATCAATTATGTGATTCTGTGATTAGCAAGATACAAAAGTTATGTGTGGCCATCAGACAAATGTTTTCTCTTTCAGCTGTTAAATAAATAGGTCTGTCTTTTCTCTGTGTCTCTTTCAAGATCATTAAAATGGTTGGAGACATTTATCTGGCTTTAATGTGCACAATTGCATGCATTATTGCTAATTAATAGCATTAAGTGTCTGAGCAGTAGACAGTGGAAAGTAAACAGAACTCTAAAATCACTAAATCAGGGAATTGAACACATCCAAGCAGAATGAAAGTAACACATTGAAGCTGTTCTTCAGCAGTTGTAAATACCTTTTTTTCTGTAAAACAGATCTTTAAGTACTGAGGATACAAATTTGTAGGACTATGTTCCAATGTAATGGTCTCAGTGGTTTACTTAGAACGATACATTAGTAAGAAGAAAGCAAGCTGACCTCTCTTTAGAGAAGTGGAACTGGCTAGAATGATCCCAGGCAGATTAGTGATAAGGGACTACCAAAATCAGGTTTCAAGGGCTAAATCAGACGTGAAAACATAAGGCATCAATTGAGATCTGTGCTCAGCAATCAAAGCCAGAAGGAGCCACATCTATTAGCTGTAGGTAATATTCACAGCAATAGGCATTTTACAGTAATAAGGAAAGGAAGAAATTGAAAAGAATATTAGATGCTATCTAAAAACAACCTATTGAACAGAATATAAATCCTATTGAAAAGCCAATTTTCATTTGAGCTTTTGCTCTAAATTTAGAGAATTATAACAAACATTAATCTTCAACCTCAAGCTTATGATTTTGAATGTTCAATTTATAAAAATGTATCTTTGCAATTTCTTCAGCTTACATATAAATAGGTGCACAGTTAATTTTATGCCTTTTGAGTTTAGAAAAATAAAACCCAAAGCTCTCAAGACTGGGTTTCTCCTTCTGTAAAGGTACTTCCACAGGAAGTTCTGTTAAATTTGCTATTGTGTACAAGACAGTGCTCAGGAAAACGTCCTAGGAATTTCTGGTTCTTTCACTACTAATCTAAAGGAATATTAACTTAAATAAATTGTTCTGGACTGCTATGGCAGATTATGGGTAGCAAAGAACTAGTGATACAAAATCATAATGCAACAAATACTAGAAGATGTTTAATGTACTTGCTTTGTGAGATTTCATTGAAAGCATTACTTTCAAAATTATTTGGGAATTCTGAGACATGTTGCAGCTTGGATGCATTACCTTTTTGAAAACTTAAGCAAAATAACCTAAATCCTTTCTTGCTTTTTTGCATCTTTCACTGATTTACTATATTATTTTTACTTCAAGTTCCCCAGTTAGGATGCTTTAGCAAAACAGAGCTTTGTGCTTCAAGTAGCTCATCAGCTTCCCTCTTCATTATTATAACTTGTAAGAGCCAGTGTGTGTACTTAAAGAACTACATAATTCAAAAAGAATAAAAGGCTTTAAACCAAATGCCAGATGTAATCAATAGAACAGCCAGCTACTTCCAGAGAACATATGCTTAGTAGCCATGTAACCAAGGCTTTGTCTCTTAGAGAACATATTAATTTTTGATTTCTGGAGCAATGTATTCTCAAGTTAAGGCTTCAACACAACCTTTTATTTCTTGTTAATTATATATTTGTCTGTGAGAACCAGTTTTCCTCACAGACCATATAATTTGGATTATATCTATCGCTCAGTGGTACATTTCTGTCTCTCATAAAGCACTGTTGAAGTGCACAAATTTCTGTGGCTTTCCCTGCGGACCAATGACTATCACACAGCAACATCTGCTAAGGAATATGCTGCAAAGCTGTCTTCATATTTTTCCTCTCTTCCTGGAGATAGATTTGTCCACTTCTGGGAAATGCATCCAATATCTTCATAATCACACACTCAAACATTTGAAAATATCATGTCGCAAACAGGCAACTGGCAGGCATTTTGTACAATATCCTAAGTAATATAATAGAAATGAAGACAGTACTGAATAGAACTTGTCTTTTATTTGCAAGTACAGATTTTGGCAGGAAGAACCTTAACGTACACTTCTTTAAAGTTCTAGTATTGCTAAATGCAACATTGAAGGTCAAAGTATTAACAAATTAGTGGAAAGTCTTTAGCACCTAAAAAATATCATTAACTTGTAAAATACTGACATCGAGATTTAAAAACAAAGCAGCAAACAAATAAACCCCCTTAGAATGGAATTAAACTAATCTGGTTCCTTGATTTGTTTGGGGTTTTTCTGCATATCAAGCAGCCCTCAACACAGTCACAGTAGTGAAAGTCACCATTTCATCTTCCTTAAAGGTAGCTGGTAACTCATTCCTTCGATCTTCAGTATAGAATTACTCCTCAGAACTCATTTCCTTTCTCCTGTGCACCTGTTGTTTAATTCCAGTGTCTTCAAAGGAGTTTTTTGTTGTATATACACCTTTATTGAAGTAAAGAGAATTCTGATTTCAGCCTGCTTGCTATTACAAGACAGATCTGTTTGTTATTACTTTTGAATTTCAAATAAAACCTTCCCTCCACACACTGAGAATTCATTGTAGACAGGAAAAAAACCCATTAGTGTGTGTTTGGCATTTACAAGAAATGCTTCTGTATTTTTGAAAATTTCAGTCATTTACAGAATTATTAAAGTGGTTAAATGAACTTGCACGCAACATAAGAGAGCTAATTGTTTTACTGCCATATCTACTACTTTACTTAATATGCTAATGATTGTATATACGCATTGTTTTTCAGCACATCCACTTTCTTTATGGACATTAGGGCAAGAAAAAAGCCATGAGCTACAATATTCTCAAATCCGGCAATATTTGGCACTGTCATTTAGCATATTAACACCTCATAAACTGGGAATTAATGAAAAATAACTGTTAACACTCAAAGAACTATAACTATTTATTTCCTAGGAATATATTATCTGTTTCAGCTTATGTCTGTAATACAGCATTGAGCTCTGTCTTATTTGATCATAGCCGAGTCATCTCTCAATAGATGTTTAAGGATCAATTAGTAGCCCAAGAATCAGCTATGTAAAGACCAAAACTTAGTCTGTGATTTAGGGAGACTGTTATTCTTTCCTATGACCCTTTCAAGAACAAAGTTCATAAGATGGTTGCTACTATAATGTTCCGGACTGAGAGGACAGATTCAACCAAAGCAGATCAAAACTGAAAGAGTTGGTGATTACCTATATCATAAGAGTTCTGAAAAAATATCATCTGTGAGGTTTACTGAGTTAAACTGAAATTAATCTGGAAAGCTCAAAATGTTAAAAAGATTGAAGAAAAATGACATGACACTCATTGATTTAATACCCTGTAGTTTTGACGCCTTAAGATTTTTATATACTTGTAGATTTTAATATAGCTATATAGTTTCTCACACTTAAGGTAGCAGCTGACAGTTTCTAAACCCCTTTCTCACAGTTTGTGCCACATCCTTGAAATTCTGTTTAATGTTCTTTCAAGGAAAATATTTTAGCACAGACATCTTGTTTGGGACACATGCACCTGGATCAGAATAATAAGATACATTGTAGTCAAAGCAAAATAGAAGACCCAGATCCCCTGGAGCAGCTTCAAAGAAGGCATGTGATGTGAGGGTTTTGTGGCACCTGAAAGAGCTTTCATTAACGACCATCTCTCTATTTTATCTATAGTAATATTGTCTAGAAAGTTCTTTTCTCCCATTTTAGGCAACAGTTTGATATCATAATTATAAAAGAACTTAGAATAAATTATGAAAATAAGACAAGATAATACCCAGTGAAAAATAAAACAATATGCAGCAGAGGATATGCAGAATTAAATTATGCCAAATTAATCTGTGAAATAGATGGAGTTTTTTTAAACAGAAGAAATTCAATGAGTCCCTTCTGTCTTAAGTAATCCATGGAAAAAGTTTGCTCCTTTTTTTTTTTTCATTTTTTTTAATCTTAAATGTACAATATATTGTAAAAGTCACACACTAATTAAGAAACTACCTTAAGAGGTGACTGCAACTAGTGCTGAAAGAAGAATTTTCTTGGTAGATTGAATGTTAAGAGAATACACCATAAATTTACAAGTCCCATTGAGTGTGATGTCCTGAGTTTCTATTATTTAGTAAAGGGAGACCCTTTCAAACGAAAAGTTGCATGCTATGAAGAAAAAGCTACAAATTCTTCCCTGAGAAAGCTTTTCAAACACAGCAACACAGCCTTTGCAATATAAACATCTTGTATATGCTACCCACCAAATCAGAAAAACTAGTAATAAAAGGGTAGCAAATCAGTAAAACTAAACATGCAGTCCTGATATAACAAGAGCATGTTTTGTAAAAGAAACAAGTTCAAATATTAATACAGAGCCAATACAGATAGAGGTACAGCAAACCAATTTACAATGGGAGATGTTGGCAAAATCCATTACCGTAGAAAATCAAAATCAATTACAATAAATCCATTACTATTTATAATGGTTGGTTCAAAACATTAAAGAGTTGAAAAATTTTCATTTCTGATGGAACAAAACACTCTCTGTCCTCTCTAGAATGGTTGGAAGAATTTTTATTTTTCTACACTGTACACCAGGGTTATGTATAATTGAAACATAATAAATGCAAAATAAAAACAAGAAAGTCTGAAAACCTTGTCATTTTACCTTTTTCAACTCCGCTAATAGCAGTAACCCCTTTTAAGGCTGCATAAAGCTTAGTAATTTAGGACTATTTATCTATAACATAGAAACTTTCTAAAGAGATGCTGTTTGACTCCATAGAAAGGAAATTCATGCAGTCAAAGTACAGCTTGAGCTAAGACTGGCCAATACCATGGAGGACAGTAAAAACAGTTTAAAAAACATGTTAATAGCAAAAGGCAGCCCAGAAATAACATGGACCCTTTAGCTGGTGAGGAAGGTTCCTACACAAACAAGGACATAGATGTTTACTGCTTTCTCTGCTTCAGTCTTCAACAACAGTGATGATGTCTGAGTTGGAGGACCATGACTATGAGAATAACAAACTCACAGGCAATCCAAACCTGTGTGGGATTTGTTGCTCCAGCTGGATCATGGTAAGTCTGTGGGACCTGATGGGATTCATCAAAGAGCTGGATGATGTCATCATAAGATCTCTTTCAAGATTTTTGAATGATTCTTGGGCATATAGAGTTGTCCCAGTGGACTGGAAGCTGGCAACTGTCTCAATTTTCAAGAGGGGCAAGAAGCATGACACAGGTAACCACAAGTCTATCAGTCTCACTTCAGTGACTAGTAACATTATGGAGAAGATTATGCTGAGAGTTACTGAAAAACACCTGAAGGACAACACAATCATCGATCACAGTCAGCCTAGGTTCATGAGAGGAAAGTCCTGCTTGTCAATTTAATTTCCTTCTACAACAAGGGAACACACCTAGTAGGTCAAAGAAGCCAGCTGTAATCCTTTTGGATTTCAGTAAAGCTTCCGATATTGTCTCTCACTGGATCCTTCTGGACCAAATGTCCAGCACAGCTGGATAAACACATCATGTGGTTATGTGGTATGTGGTTATGTGGTTATGTGGTAAATGAACAATTGGCTCATGGGTTGAGCACAGAGGGTAATAGTGAGTGGGGTGACATCAGACTGGTGACCTGTCACTAGTGGGCTTCCACAGGGCTCCATCCTGGGCCCTGTGCTCTTCAACATCTTCATAAATTACTTGGTAGCAGCACTAGAAGGAATAAGTAAGTTTGCAGAGGACACTTAAATTATGAAGACCTGTTGACTCCCTCAAATGTAGAGAGGCCTTGCAGAGACACCTTGACAAATTAGCAGGCTGGGCAATCACTTACCTTAAAAAGTTTGAAAAAGGCAAGTACTGGATTCTGCACCTGAGATGGGACAACCCTACATGTTCCTACAGACTGGGGAATGAGAAGCTGGATAGCAGCACTGCAGAAAGGGACCTGGGGGATCCTGGTCAATGGCATGAGTCAGCAGTGCCCTGGCAGCCAGGAGGGCCAACCATGTCCTGGGGGCACCAGGCACAGCATCGCCAGCCTTCAAGGGAGGGGATTGTCCTTCTCTGCTCTGCACTGGGGCAGCCTCACCTTGGATATTACGTGCAGGTTTGGCCACAGCGATATAAAAAATACATAAGGTTATTAGAGAGTGTCCAAAGGAGAGCAATGAATATGGTGAACGGCCTTGAAGAGTAGTTGAGGTCACTTGGTCTGTTCAGCCTGGAAGAGATTGAGGGAAGACCACAGTCCACAGGTTCCTCACGAAAGGATGAGGAGAGACAGGCAATGATCTCTTCTCTGTGGTGACCAATGGTAGGATACAAGAGAATGGCATGAAGTTGTGTCAGGGAAAGTTTATGCTGGATATTGGGAAAAGGTTCTTCACCCAGAGGGTAGATGGGCACTGGAACAGGCTCCTCAGGGAAGTGGGGAGTTCAGGAAGTGTTTGGGCTACACTCTCAGGCAGATGGTGTGATTTTTGAGATGGTCCTGTGCATGGCCAGGAGTTGGACTCAATCATCCTTGTGGGGCTCTTCCACCTCAAAATATTCTAGGAATATGCTAATGTGCACCTTACTCTAGACATATTCCTTTTCCCATGCTGTGACAAGTAAAGCAGATTTGTGTGTTTCAATATTGGCTTTTAACTATCAAAACAGAATTGATTTGAAAGTGAAGTCTTTCTTTCAATAAGTCTGTTTTGTCCTTAGCCAGATTCAAGAATCAGTTTAGCACAAATGAATGGGACTTTGTTTTCTTTAATAAAGAAACATTTAACCCACTGTTAAGCAGATTGACATCACCTTCAGGAAGACCCTGGAAAAAATTCTGCTTCTGGTAGTTATCTCTTCAAGAAATACTATAATCTGCCCTTGCCTGTTATAGCATGTACCTTCCAGTCACAGCATGTCTCATCCTCCTGTTTGAGGAAGTTATAGTGCTAAGACATATATAAATGTATGATAAAATATGTAGTCAAAGTATACAGAGCTTTGAACAAGTTTTAAAGAAAAAAAATACAAAAAAACCCCCAAACCCTCACCTATCATATAAATGGTTCCATTTCACCACTGCTTTATTCATTATTTTCCTGGAGTTCCATTTGTTTTATGAATAACATGTCTGCATAAAAGCCAATAATGAAGAGTTGGTCACTGAAATTCTGAAACCTCATCACTGGAAAATATTAAGCCCTGAAATACTTTAGTATACACTTAAATTTTTAATTGTGAAGGACCACTATTAAAAATTAGTTCTAGTAACTATAAGAAAACACACCAACAGCAACAACCAAGAATGAAAATCAAAGCAGAAGTATCCTTTTGAGAGCTAAATGTTTTCAAAGAATCACTCAAAATGTAAATGGAAAGAAACAGTGTCAGTATGCAATAACTGTTTGCTACCAAGGCAAATGGAAGAAAAAATCACATGAGGTGATCATTCAGAAACTGACAGGGCTACTCATGATGAGAAGACTGCAATGTGAATTGCTTCAGCTGCTAAGAAATGCTTTGCTTACAACTTTATGTGAAGCTATTACATTTCATTGCACCATATGGCAGTAAGGCAGAGTACAACATATGGAAATCCTGTCAGGCAAAGAGAAACACTGAGGAAGGAATAGTAAGTGTAAGGTTGCACTGTGAATACCTGTTTGTAATGGATCATTTTGAGACACTTGTTGTCCATGCTGACTATTACACAGGTAGGTTAGCACTGCTCTTACATTATATAGATTTTTTTGTACCTTTGTCAAGTCCCAGTTTCTTGTGGTGCTCACCTCAGGCCATTCATTATCATTGCTCTGAAGAAACTGATATGAAGTGGTTTGATTGGGATATTTTATCTTCCTTTTCTCCTGTCCCATCTTTTCTTGTTTCTCCCTCCTTCTTCCCCTCCACTGGTAGCAGCTACCTTTCCTGCACTGTTTTTACCAGGCCTCTACCCCCACACTCACATGTGCACTCAAGATTTGAGGCATTTGAAGCTGATTTGTTTTCATGAATGTCTTGTACTTGTGATAATGCTAGATATATATAATATATATGTATATAAAGTTCTACTTTAAAGAATTTCATCTTTCGAAGTGATATTTTTCAGGTCCTCCCTACTCAGTCACTGTAAAAATAAAACTGGAGTTTATTTTGAAATTACATCTTCAAGTATTGAAGTCTCCACAACCAAAGACTGCTATTTGAATACCTGTGAATATGAATTCTATTGATGAAAATTGCAGCATTTAAACTGATAGCATTAAGAATGTTGACTAATATATTGCATATAATATGTAATATGTATTTGGGTACAGTTCTTGCAGCTATCCTTATTGAAATGGAACAACATACAGCCGCAAAAACCCCTTTAACAGGCCCCTGTGTGAGTTAAAAACTCTTTCAGTGTACAGTAGCATTCTCTGCTGAAGGTAGTGCAATGAACAAATACATATTTGTATTATGATAGCATTCAAAGGCCAAAAGTCCATCCACAAACAACAAAGCTGCAGGTCCTGCTGAAGAATTTAATTGGGCTCACTCACATGAAAGAATATGGGAAAATAGCATAACATATAAGCAAAGTGTCAGTAGTGTCAAATAGAATGTACTTGCACAATTCTCATAATAGTCAAGATTATTAAAAAAAAGTAAGAAATACAGGAAGAATTAGGAAGTAAGGGAAAACATGTTGAAAAAAAGAACAAGTCTGATAAACTGAACTCAGAAAATTTTAGCATAAAGTAATCAGATGATATGTATTCTAGTAAATCAAGAAAATGTGCTACTGAACTTATTTTCACACTTAAAAATATGCCCCTGATTCATCTGAACATACAAACATTTGAGCAGCAGAAATCATCCCATGATAACTGATAAAATAGAAACACCTGAGTGATAGAAAGAGGATAGGCAGGCAAGCCAAAAGGACGGAAGGAAGGACGGAAGGAAGGAAGGAAGGAAGGAAGGAAGGAAGGAAGGAAGGAAGGAAGGAAGG
>JAWWEV010000043.1:39585259-39600619 GCA_035583235.1 Hafferia zeledoni
AGAGGAGAGGAGAGGAGAGGAGAGGAGAGGAGAGGAGAGGAGAGGAGAGGAGAGGAGAGGAGAGGAGAGGAGAGGGGGAAGGAAGAAAGGATGGGAGGAACTGACAACAAGAGAGAGGGAGGGAAACAGCCAGTTAGGGATCCTCGGTCCTGATAAATATTCCTTTCAGTTTTGTTTCCTTTAAAAGCAAAACATGTACATGAGGCAACACCTGACCAAATTTTTTTAGCCATAAAACTATCCATAGGTGACAAAGTCCATATTTTTCCTGTGCAAGATTTACAGGAACAAGATTTCAAAGCCTATTTCAACAGGCCAACCTATTCGTTTTTACATTTTGGAGATTAGCCAGTTCCCAAGATTGAGCTCTATATGTAGGAATTACCTCACCCATATTGACTAGCAGCCAGGACTGTTGGTAAGATGCCACTTCATGACTGCAAAATATTTTTTAAGATGGGGAAGGAAAATAATTTTAAATCTGAAACAAGAAATTCCTTTCCTATATTGGCAGAACATAGGTACCTTAGTCTGAATTTAGGCCATGACATTTGCAGCTTGAAATGAGAAACTAATTGTTGTTGCCAGCTCCATATTAAAGAAATGAGGGGGGGTAATATCCAGGATTTATCAATGATTTGTGCTCTTTTGCTTTTCTGTAAACATTGAGAGAGCTTTTTTCAGATTCAGGACAACACAGCAGCCACCAGCATGACTGCTACACACATATACATAGGAGAGCTCATTTTGAATAGAGTAAGCAAGAACACTAATAGCAAGAACTTTACCATATCTCAAACTGTGAAATAAGAACTCGAGATTCACAATTGCTTTTTGTTGCTCCATCTTCAGACTCCTCATCTTTTATTTCTTTTAGTGTACGAATTAATTAGATCAAAAGTAGTCCAGTTATGTCAACTCAGGCTACAATTTCAATTCCCATGTCTATGAAAGTTTTGAGTTTCTAACTATCATTTGAAAAAAATAAATTAGTTAATGGAGTATTAGTAATTAGGGAATGGGAAGAAGTGAGACAGCTACAGCCCAAGAGAATGTTTATTTGCTCTCAGATCTCTGATGACTTGCATTAGAATCTGGAGGTCCCCTCCAAAGAGTGATTGCTCCTGCCTGTCTGAAGCTGGTGTGCGAGCTTTGCCTGACTGGGTTCTGGCCAACCATCTGTCAGCAGAGCTTGCCTTGTTTAGCCTAGCAAAACAAAAGCTGAGAGGGATACAGTCACTCTCTATGAACACTCTGGCAATAAACATGGGAAAAGAATAGGAACTATTTAATCTAAGGGATGATGTTGGCATAAAAACAATTAGAAACACACTGTCCGTGAATAAATTTCAGTTGGAATTTAGATGGTCTCCAACTACAATTGCGGAATAGCCTTACTATGGCTGTAATTGGAATCACACAGCTTCAGGATTTTCAAACTTGGAGTTTTCTCTGTTTATGAAGAGAATTTTTTTACACTGCCTCCAAAACCTAAGTAAAATTTTGCCTGCTCTGTACCAAATATTCACCACTGATCATTGCTCCCAATCATACTGTCACAAAACAGTTGTCTTTGCAAAGACATATGAATATCAGTTTAATAAGGCCATTAATTGGATGCATTTCTGAACATACAGCTTTGAACTTCTCCTAATCTATTTTTTAACATGAATTCTGGGGAGAAGCTGAGGGAAACTAAAATGACTCTTGTTGCAAGTATGGATTGTGTTACGTACGCAGCATTGCAGTTCTCTTTGCATAATTGGTGATGCCATCATTACCTTTCATGCACATCCTGTGGTGCTTTAAAAGACCTATACCATATGACCAAGCAATATATGCAGTGTGATCCCAAATCCTCACTATGAGGGACTGGAGGGAAGATGTACATCCCATTAATTTTTCAGGCAAATCCTAATGCAACTATATGAAATCTTGATCTAATACGATAAGTAAATTCACACTTGAATAAGTCTGCAGTTAAGGTAAAACTCCAGCATTCTCTCCGCAGAAGCTGGCTTTGGCAAGTCTGGTACACTTACCTTACAGAACTGAATGCAGCTAGTAGTTTTGTGCTGTAGCAATGGTGCTGCTGTGGCAAAGGTTGCTGCTGCTTTTAGGATTTAACAAGGATTTGAGATTACTTCAGCTAAAATATTTTGCTTCATTGTTATTAATATTGAATTATAGTATCTGTATTATTTGTATAGTATCTGTATCCATGTTACCTTCTGTTCTTCTCCAGACCTTTCTCTTGCTCTGTAGTGGTTGGTGTTGAAGACAGAAACTCAACAGGCAGATAACTTCACACAAAATCATTGGCAAAAATCAGAGGATGAGACCAACACACAGTTTCAGGAAATCTTCTTAGTAATTTAGCTGCAATACCCCTTGTTGTCAGAAATTTTTCTTTACAACATTAATCTGAATTATTTAGGGCCAGCCTTACATCCATATTTTACTTTCACTATGCATATTTCTTATATTTCTATAAGAGAAATGTAAAAGAACCAATTGGCTTATTGTTACAGGGAGTTTTAACCTATCCATATCACATCTTAATTTCCTAATCTGCACTTATCCTACATTATGACACCTATGTTAGAGGGACAAAAAGCAAAACCACGATCCTTTTTTTAGGGAAATATAAATAGGGATTTTTAAAAAATCATTTTAGCATATCTCTTTTCATACTCCTCACCAAAAATATCCAGTTTCTTTAAAATTTAGGAATTCAAGCAGCATGCATTTAAACACAACAATCATGTTTCTTAAAGTAACATAAAATTGTTTTCCGCACACAGGATGATCAATGCCTTGGAGGAAAACACAGGCATTACTGGGTAGTTTGGAATCCATACTTTCAGTTACCAGCCTTATTGAGAAAATACTCTGGCTGTGCTTTCCTTATCTTGGAGAAAATTATAACAGATGTGACCTAAATCTTCCCTGATCTTGGCACTGGGCTAGAACAGGAGGAAGGAAATTCTACAATAAGTGTTGAAAGTCTGAAACAGTTGAAATAGTTGGAGTGCTCGGATATATCCAAATAAAGTATATTTGTGTCTAGACAGGGACTGAGCAAATCAGATGTACATAATTATTAATTATTTGTTATTTCTGTGTCTTTTCCTTCAGAAATAATATTCATGCATGAGCCGCATATGAAAAACTCTTTTGTGTCTTTTATTTACTCAGTAAGAAGGTATGGAAGAACAGGAGGCTTGCAGCTTTCATGAAATTAAAAAATAAGTGTTCTTCATTTGTTTGAACATTGTTTTTCACCTATCTTTTTCTTGTTCCAATACTGAAAAAGACATTTTCATAGAAAAACCTTGTAGCTGACTAGATACCTTCTCTTACTCTGCTTATTGTGACAGATGTCCTGTAACATTACCTTTCATGTACACATAGCACTGTTCTGGAAGGAGACAGCAGACACCAGTTTGGTATTGATGCAGACAGCACCGAAAGTAGAGAGAAAATGATGGCCAGCATTTTCTGGGATGACCTTGCCTCTTACTGGAAATCGGTAATAGCTCTTCAGAACTTCAGTTTAAGCCAGTGTTTCACTTCAGTTATCAAATCAGACATACTCTAAAAAATTCTCCACCTGCTGTACTACTAGTAGTTACTTTCTCAGCTGGCAGGCAAAAGTTACATTGCTGACAGCAGTAAGACTCCAGTTAGAACTGCTAGAAAAAAAGGAAGAGCCAAAGTTTGACCAAAACTCCTTCAGATATGAACAACTCAGTACAGCATTACTATTTCTTGTCACACTGAAGACATTTGCTGTTGACCTTCACCACTGAGTCCCCAGAATGCTCTAATTAGGCATTGTGGACCTCATAAGAGCTAAAAGATTTGGAAGCTGGGTTCAGTGATGTCTTCACACTTAAAAAGAATTGGACTTGAATTTACCTATAAATTTTCTGTTTGCAAGTGCAATGGAAATAACTTTCTGTTGTGGTAATTAACATGCAGCTATTTGAACTTATTGTTAAAATTTAAAATATCAGATAGAAAACAGGTGCTTAATGGAGCTAAAGGTGTTCTGTGGAGTCAGTTGAAAATATCTGACATTTGAGACTGACTGATGAAAAGGTCAAAATAATCTTTAGCACTGTTATGTGAATCCCTATTTTACCTTTGTGTGGATCTCACAAAGATGCTTCTGTGGTGGTGAGATGCTGCTGACCGTCCAAGCTTTGGAGAACATGCTCATTGCTAATGAATACTAATATTTTTGTTTGTTTGCACAGTTATAATGGAATAAAAAAAAAAATACAGACAGTGCATAAAATGTAGTAAAAGGCTTTACTTTTTGCCCAGAAATTCAGTACTATAAAATAATCCAGACACAGCAGTGAGGCCATGTGACTGTGACTAAAGATGTTTGCCAATGCCTCTGACAGGATCTTGTGGGGATCAGGACTCCACAAAACCTGCCCATAGCTCAAGACCCAATATAAGCTCCCCTGGGTCCCAGCCTACCCTCAGCCCATTGTCACATCCATGACATTGCCCAGCCATCCTGGGGCTGTGTCTGCACCATGTCTGATGTGGCTGGACCTTGGGCTGGCCCTGACACCATGGTCTGGGCCATGGCTGCACCTGGCCAAGATCCCTAGGTATGCCCCAGTCCCTTCTCAGCTGTGGGGCTGGGCCCTGGCTCCAGGTCCCTGCCCATACGGCACAGGGACTCCTGTGTGCCCTGCTCCCTGGCAGCTTTGTCCTCTGCCTAACCCCAGCTGTGTAGGAAAACCAGGAACATTTACCACTTGGCAGCGCTTACATTTTAAACAGAGGAGATCTTTTATATAGTCATTAAATAGTTAAGATAGTGTTCATTCCACATTCCATTTAATCCATATATACAAGCTATATACACGCAAGAAACTGGAAGGGACAAATGCTGTTGCTCAGCAACAAGAAACTGGCAAAAGCTCAAACACTTCACGTTTTCAGCTGACAATGGCTCTCTGAGCTCACAATCAATAGCATTTGATGCAAAGGAAATGCCCAGTTTATCACACTTGCCATCTAATAACACCTCCAGTGTATTTGTGGCTGCGATAGAAAAAAACATATCTAACTCCAGCTGTTTGAATGATGTATTGAAAAATTCACCCTTTTTATGCCTGAAAGCTCGTTGCAACAAATGTGTTTGTTATTTGTGCATATTCAGTGAATAATTTATGGAAACAAATGTCACTCTATAGGTTATTCAAGAGATTCAGTTTAACTATTCATGAGTCAGGTTGTTCAAAGATGACTCAGGTCCATCATAAAATCTGAATTATGCCTTTTCTTTTGTTCCAACAGCCTCTTCCTTTGTGGTTCTTTATATATCACCTTGGTTTTATGTGCACACAAATGAGTCCTACATTTTGTTTTTTTCTGCTATAACTAGCTTTTTCCTGGTGTTTTTGTTTGTTTGTTTGTTTGTTTGTTTGTTTTGTTTTGTTGGGGTTTTTTTTCATTTTCTTTCAGTCTTTTTGGTTTTCAAGTTCTCTTCTGGCCTTTTTCTAATACCTCCTCTTCCCTTAGGGACTGCAATTATCTGCTTAGAAGATGAATTTTTTGTTATCCCACCCCCATATGCAGCAGGTTGCTCCACTGAGACAGTGAGTTTCTCTCTTGGCACCTGGCAGGGGCATGGATGGCCCCACAAGCTGCTGCAAAGTGGAGTGGGAGCAGCCCTATGGAGCTGGGTAAAGTGCTGATTCTGGTGCTGGGATACAGCACAGAGAGATGCCTTAAAGAATCTGAATTACTGTCCTTCATTTTACAAATAAAAACTTAGACATCATCTGCTTAATGCTTGTCATTGAGCTATTACCCCACTGTCTGTCCTGGCTCAGACACCCGTCTTAAAGCAGGAGGACTCTGTCTCTAGCACTACTTATATTCTTTATGGGATATAGATGGATCCTGAACAATTAACTTGGATGAGGTGCCTAAACTTATATAGAAAGTTGGATGAGATTAATTCCCTCCAATTTCCAGAATAGTAGCAACAGTCCACATGATTTAATTATTTTTTCCTTCATATCTCATAGTAGTGCTGGAACAAAAGCATATATTTTTGGGGGAGAAAAAACAAACTTTAATTCAAAATGTTTGATATATTAGCAATTAATTGGAATTGCAGGTATTGAAAAACATGAGTTATGAGGCTAAGAATCCTTTGAGGGATCCTCCTGGAAGCTTACAGTGGAGGAGAATGGTGGAGTGGTGAAACATTATAAAATGTTTCAGTGGTTAAACATTAGCTTCCTTATCTTATCTGGGATATGCTGAGATTGTCAAGATATGTTTATGTATAAATGTATTGATATATGTTTAATTTAATTTCATTCCAGAATGGTGGAAATGGTTATGTCAATTAAAGGAGAAACACGGGAGAGTAAAAGAAGCTTGGCCTTGAGAGGATTATATTTTAATGTGGTGTGTAGAATTGTCCTAAAAACCACGTTAATGTTTAAAAGCCCTCGTTCCTTTTATATCTAAAAAATATAAGATTTCCATGCCATTCAACTTTTGGTTATTGAATTATCAATACTAGTGATATTAGTATCCTGTTAAAAAGAAATGTATATGGTCACATATGAAACACACTTTGGTTTGTGGATAAACAGATTGCCTAAGGCAAAAGAATATCTTTTAAAATTTGTTATGTTCATAAAAATTCTGAAAAATTATATAAAAGATATAACCTAAGTTAGCATGTCTCATGTCTTCATTCTTCCTAAAGTTAAACAAAATCTTGTTCCCTTGCTTTTATAATGAAACTCACATTCATATGAAGACTAGAAGAATTTTTTCTTTCACTAAAACAAAATTATATGTCTTTTAAAATGTCATTGTGTGCTACATGTATCTTCAGATTTTGATCCTGTATCACTGAAGATATAACCTCAAAGAGGCTAGGTCACAAAAAACAGCTATGAAAAGAATCCTTTGAGGTGACTTTTATTTGTTTTCCAGAATGTGTGCCCGTACGGGCTTTAAAATTTGTATTTTCTAGTTTTTATCTACTTTTATAAAGACAGAATGCTTAATAAAGAAGACAAACAGACAAAACCTACATCTGGAACTCTTATCTACAGAAATCCAGGAGATGGTTCTGGAAAAATGATGTGATTAAACCAGGAGATTTTGAAAGGCATGATTTAGGGAAAGCACTCAAACTTGTCCTTCAAGTAATTCTGGCTTTACTTTTCAATGACAAAGTTAAAGTTGAACATGATTTGAATCAGAATGAACAACTGTGAAAAAAGGCAAAGTGAAGATGAAGAAGAACCTTAAAAAGCAAAATGCTGACCTTTCTGAAAGTGACACAAAATTCTCATTGATATTAATTTATTTTTCTTTTGCCCTTGGTTTACTTTTTATTAATTTATAAATAACCTATCTTTTTATGAAAAATAATTGTGGCTTTTTTTATTTTTGCACTACTGTTCCTATATTTGATCAGCTAATACTACCATTTGTAGTTTCATGTGAAATACGATTCCTATGGACTGCATGAGAATACCTCTCAATGTTTTTTTTTTAGTTTACAGAAGCTATTTCTATGATTCAGAAATCAAAATTATACCTTTTATTGTATCGGTTTATCTATTCTTATCTACTTCATTTTTACAGCACTCAGTTTAGTACATGAGCAACTCACAAGTTATAGGCTCTTTCTAACATTATTTTGTGAACAACAGCAGTGAAAATTCACAGTAATATCACCACTTAGTGAAAAAACGAAGCAGAAAAAAGTAAGATTAGGTACATTAAATAGACATTAAGTACTATAATAATAATTCTTTGATGTCTGATAATAAATTAAAAGATTCTTTGAATGGAACACTTTGCTTCTAGAGTTGCTGGGATGAGCTGGACACCTGAGATGACTGATGTAAGATTGCCAGCACAGTAACCCAACAGCTCCCCAAACAAACTGGGAGGCAGAAGGCACAGACACTACACAGCAGCCAGAAAACAGAGGCAGGCCTTGTGGCTAATGTGAGAGACTGTAATTGGTTAATGGCTTAAACATTGCTAAAATCAATGAAAGATTTTTGTCCACTGTAGCAAACTGTGCAAAGAAGCAACTGCTCACCAAAGCCAGCCCTTCCCTGAATATGCCTACTAATTTGGACTGGAATGGGAACTTGAGAAAAGATAAAGGTGGTACAATTATCCCAGAAGAAGAATGTATCCACAAGTGTGAGAGACTGCAATGCTGATGGCTCAGAAAATCGGGGTGCAAACTGAAGATGTGCGAAGTAACCCCCCATGTGCTGAGGGCCTGCACACCCAACACCTCGGCTACAAGCTGGGTTGGACAAGATAAGCGGAGAGGCAAACCCTGTAGTATTTGTTTCTCCTTAAACAAATGACTCAGCTGTGATAACTCCCTTCTAGGGAAGCACAGGGACAATTCACACATAGCCTGAAGGTATTCATCTTTGCTCATGGACCATAATAGACTCAACTGCACTGACATAGCAAGCATTTGTAACATCTTAGAAGGTGTCAAAGATACATGAAATGTGTCAGGAAATGTCCCGTGATCCAGTATTGTATTATCTTTTGCAAAACTCCCCCATCTCAGGGGAGGTACTGGGGACATTCCCATCTAGCCTAAGCATAATAAGAGCCGCATGGACTCTTCTTCACTCACCACCCTGGGCTTCCCTTGATGTATCCAGACTGCAGCCACTACTTCAACAAGACTGGGAGTCTCACCACCAAGACCACAAGAAGAGGACCATCAGGAAAACACTGGAATCCACAGAGTGGTACTATTCTTAATCTGTCTCTCTGTTGCTCTCTCCTCTCCCCCTTTCTCTATTTTTCCTAATTTTTTCACTCTCTACCTCACATAAATAAAATATGTGCTATTGACTTTGGCATATGATCTCATTTGCGCCCTAATTTGGGCAGAGGCACCTCTCTCATAATTTTAAAGAACAGGATCTTAACAGAAATGCTGCTGCCATATATGCAAAATCTTTTTTAATGAAAGGAGCAGTCAGTCACAGAAGTAGGAGTAAAAACTTGATTACTCATTCACATTGGAACACCCAAACCATCATGGTTCTTCCTGGTCCTGATGTCTATTCACTATTAAGAATAAGTTTATTACTGCAGGATGCACAGATTCAACAGAAAAGCTGGAGAGTTTTTTTCTGCCATCCTCTGAAAAAGGTGCTAAATAACTTGCACAGAATGTGTCTTAGTCTAGATTTAAACCTTAAAAGGAAGAGGATTAACCCAAGATGTTAATTACAAATCCAGTGCTCTAACCATTAACTTATTAGATTGAAAAGGTGTTGTGTTGGTATGTTGCAAAATGTGGGGTTCATCATGACTGATTTCTAAATGCTACTATCTGTGTTGGTTTGTAAGGTAATGAAAATCTGTAACATTGCATTTGTTGTAAGAGGTGGTTGAAAGAAACAGATCTGGGATGTCCAATATCTGCTTACAAAGTTTCCTGTGGCCAAGAAAACACAGTAATTACTTATACGATCAATAAGGAAAGATAAATGAGAGTTAAGATTTGGTGTGGTGCTCAACATTTCAGGTGCAAAGTGGCTCTGATTTGGCAACTTCCCTGATGATACGTGATATCAAAGGCTTAATAAAAAAGTTGATCTTGTTGATTACCAAAGTAACATGCCCATGTTAATGAACTTGGGGGTACCGTAGAGATTTTTTTTCAGAAGCCAGTTATAGATACAATGAAGACCATAGATATAAACTGGCTAAAACAATTGACCCAGAGGCTTCTACTGGGTTGATCCCACAAGGCAGCTCCTTTAAACAAAATAATTGCTTGATTTTGTTCAGGTAATTCTTGTTGTAGGAGGAAGTACATTGATTTTTTTTCATTCTTTCTTTTTTTTTTTTTTAAGAGTCTTGTACACTAACATTATTGAAACAACAGCTGAAGACCACTGTAGTCCTAGAATACTGTAGTCCTAGAACACATTAGAAAGAGATTAATTCCCCGTGGTGGAAATTCCCAAGTATGTAGAACAATAATTCCTTATCAGTTGGATCAGATTCTGTTCCTACTGCTTTCACTGCTGAATTCTGACTACTCTTACTGGGATTATGATTTTTTAACATTCATGTGTAAGGTATTAACATGCTCCAGTTATGTGTGTAAATATTTAGATGGTCTTCAATAAAACTCCATATTGTTCTGTCTTTTGCTCCAAAGTATTTACTAATAATTACCTGTGTTAAGTAACATTAACAACTCCAAGAGTTATAAAAAAATTATGTGAGGCATCATCAGCTTCTTTCATTCAAGTTTTCATAACTTTAGTTTCCATGACAACAAAGGAGGCAATTCCACAAATCCAGCAGCTTATTATGAGTTTGCTGTTTTCTCTGGAGAAGTGAGACACTATTTTTTTAAAGTCTCTTGTAAGAAATTCATAATTAAACGGATGAAATCTAAAGGAAAAATAATTAAAGTGAAGTCCCTCTTTGGGTGCATGGTATATTTTCTGAAGAACATTTCTTGAGCCTTATATTGGTTCTTTCTCCATTCCCAACACACTGACTTATGTCACCAATATTTCTTCTCTTGATTTTATGTGACAAAATCTGACATTATTTGAACTCTCACTAAGAAAGAAGTACTTGTAAAGTGAGGGAGAAATTGTTTTCTTTATTCTTTTTTTTTTTTTTTTTTCCTAAAGCATAGCATCCAGAACTCTGCAGTTCCCCTGTAAATGACTGAAGGTTGATCTCAGCCATGTATGAACTGCCATTATGTTAGGAAATACCTTTTGAATGTGCAACTAAGCAAGATTCTAAGTTTTGCTAAGGATTTTTTAAGATTTGTTTATTTTTATGTGTCACATTTGAGAATCCATATAAAGGAAAGGAATTTTCCAAGGAAGGCACAAATCAGGTTAAACATAACAAAGTTTCTTTATCAATGACCTGTCTCTATCACTGGAAAGATATCCTTTTAGGAAGAGTATTGGTGTAGTGAAGAATATGACATGCATTCCATATTTTTCACTAGTTCTCTAAATGTTCCACATGCAGGTAAGGCAAGAGGAAATATAAACCAATGTGAACACTGGAATCATGAAATATCAGTAGAAAACCCTTTAAGAGGCAGCATTTCTTGCTATTATACCCATTTAAAATACAATACTGTAATACATGAATATCCAATTTCAGGATTTTATTCCAAACAAATTCTTCCTTGGGGTCTAAAAGGTCACACTATTAGTGGTCCTGGTGGAATCAGATTTTGTAGGAAATTGTTATATTCTTCACAGTCTTACCATGTCATTACTGAACAGTCCCTTTTATGGCATGAAGATAGCATTATTGTGAGAACTTCAGAAATGTTGAAAGCCTGACACAGTTGTTAAGCAGTAAATATATTGCTTGCAATGCTGCCTGTGCTTTCTAGTTTAGAATAAACCTAGATTAGCTGTATAGAAGTTCAGGTCTGTTAAATCTGAATTCCCCCACAAACTGTGTTTCCTGATACTGTACAAGGTTCTTGGATCCTAAAAGTTTTAACTAGATAATAGAAAAAGAGATCAAAAGCTTCACCAAAACAGAGGAGCTGTCTCAAGCATCATAGAGTGGCTCAGCAAGGTCCTTTGACCAACAACAAAAACAAAACAAATCAAAACAAATCAACAAACAAAAACACCTCCAAAATTAAGTGAAGGAAAATGGTGCATGCAAATAGCAGAAGGGCCATAAGTAATGCAGTGGCAAAGGAATGGATGAGGGAACCTCTTCTTCCCCTTCAGGAAAAATAAACACAATAACATGATCTTTATTTCCAATCAATCCCAAACTTGCCAGATTATTTTTCAATGTAGTGAAGGATTCCAATACTGCTTCCTTAGACTATTCCTTATCATCTTCATGTGATACTCATGTGAATGTGCATAAATACATCTTCCTACCTGGAAATGACTGTCTCTACTCCAGATGACCTGAATGGCCTCTCCTTGAAAAATTCTGCCTTCTGGATTAGGGCAAAATGCTGTTTAGAAAACCATGACACTAAGAGAAGTCTGATTTAAAAGGGATCCATCTGGAAGAAAGACTTCTAGTCAAAAGATGTAGCTAAGCTCTGATATACTGCTCTAACTCTTTATTTTCCCCTGTTTCTGAATGAGATTTGTAGCTGCTGGTTTCCAATGCTCATCTTTTTCTGTCTCTACTTGAGCATCTAGACCTCAGTTATAGATAGGATTGCACAACAGTGAAGATGGTTTTATGGCTTGTGATCCATACACTCACAAGGTTCCATGAACTACTTCTAGTGAACTAACAAAATATTACTCAAGAAATCCCAAGACAATATATTGTCGTGTAGCAATACGTGTGTCTATTTTTTGGTGTGGTGTTTTTTTTTTCCTAAACTGTTCTATGCCATTGCTGGAAAATTTCTTGTAGTCCACAACTGGGCAGAAGGACACACATCCCACACCCCCAGAATAATGCAACTGTATGCTATAGCAGGATTGTGATAAGTAAAAACTGATTACATTATAAGATATAAATAAACTAGACATATTATTATTTTTGATGGAACTCACACACTTGATTTCATGCTTCTGTGAAATCCACTGGTGAATTTAAATCCATGAAAAAGTAAAGTTAGTAACTACATAAAGACCAAACTCCCTTTGCAGAAGTACACTGTTTGTAGAACTGAGTCTTGTAAATGTTTTATTGACTAAGAGGTTGAATGGAGAAACAAGCATTTCTTCAGACTATACAATTTCTTTGAAATGATGCTTTGGCTTTCTCTCAAGAAAATGTTGTTTGGGATGCCCAAAGGAAATCTGCAATGATATAATTTCTGTTTAGACTGTTCTTCACTTTTTCTGTAAAGGATACAAGAAAGTTTCATTCATCTAAAGTGAACTGAGGGCATCAAAGCTAGGAGTTACTGGAATTTAAATTCTTCTTGAAATGCCCTGTGTACACTGCATGAAAGCAGCAGATTCCACAGAATGTTTTCCTGAACCATTGTCACACCACCAAACAGATTTGCCTTTCAAAGACATGGCCCTAGGTGCACATCTGAGGTAATGCATTTGCTTCTCCACACCAGAGGGAAGGTGACTTATGCTTGCTACAGGATGAAATACTTCCTGTGTACTGATACATGGTATTTCCAAGCAGAGAAAGAAGTCTCCAGCTGGAGCTATTTTAAAAGGGGGGATGTAATGAGAAATCAGTGGTTCAACACTGCATTTTATTTTGAGGTCATAAAAATCTGTGTGTTCCTTATCAGAGAGACAGACAGATCTTGTGGCACTGTGTTGGTGTTGCCATCCTCATACAACAGCAAGAAGAAATAAAATGCGTTCACCTGGAGATCTAGCAAGCTTGCTTTTACAGCTTAAAAACTACTGACACATCAAACACAAGTCTATGGCCCACAAGACTTATCAGTTCTTCCAATCAGATCTTTGAACTCTATCATTTCAAGAAATGAAATACTGGAATGGGAGGGAAAAAGGTTAACAAAAGAAACAGAGGGGAGAATATTGGACATGTTTAAAACACAAGGTGAAAAATCTGATTGCCTTCAATAGAGTAAAATTTTACTGCAATAATCAAATAAAATTAAACTAATACAAGCTGCTTTATTTATGACTAATCATGACACTTAAACACATGCCGACTTTTTAAATATCAAAGTATCTGGATACTTTTACTAGTACTGTTCCTGCTACTAATACTATGTCTATGACAGAAATTTAGTTCTCTTTCAGAGAAAGAAACTTTTAAAATATCCAATATTTTCTCATTATAATAGTTCTAGTGAGTTTAAAACAATAGAATGATTTGAATAGAATTAGTTTTTGTTACTTTATTTTCTGAGAGATATCATAATTTCTATGCTATGTTAACATACAAAGTGATAAGCAAGATGCTAACCCACAGGGCGTTGCTACCTAGCATGACTTTTACCCTGTTTGAAATCTATCCATTATGAATAATGGACTCATCTTACATTGGGATTTGCCTTACAGGCTCTTCTCTTGATCCATGTAACTACAAGGAGGAACTCTCAGATCTGGCAGTAGAGACTGAATTGTGGGGGGTTTGTGCTTGTTTTTGGATTTTTTGTTGGTTTGGTTTTTGTTTGTTTTTCCCCAAGGCCCAGGTTGTAACACCAATAAATTGCAAACCTAATATTGTAATAGGGATTGACTTCCATTGTGTCCACTTCATTCCACATTGTTCCACACTGAAAAAAGGCAGAGGCCAAGAAAGCAGGTTTTGCTGACTTGAAGAGAAAGCAAGAAATCTGTTCATTCTGTAAAAAATGCAATGTTTTTAGGCTCTCTGAGGAAAATACTGTTGTGAAGCTCTGTGGGAAAGGACTATTAAAAGGAAAATTGGGGAAAAAAATTAATGTTCCTTCTCTTTTATTTTGGAAGACAGTAAAATCCCAAAATAAGCATAACCAAGGTATTGACTTGGAACGTACACTCTTCACTCAAGAGCTACCAGAAATACCCCATAAAATGCTCCTGAATGGCTAGACTTCATTTGATAGATACTTTTGCTCTGAGACAGGCTAAGAAAAGTTCCTCATTTGGTGGTCAGAGACTTGAACATCAGGTTTCCTGATTTCCAGCGGAACAGTTGCAGGCTCTGACAAGTCCAGCTGAAGAAATCTTACCTCCAGTTTTCAGGTAGTGAAACAACATAACCAGTGTACTATTAGAGAAAAAGGAAAAATATCTGAACATTATTGTCATCAAGTAGTTCAAGAAAAATAGCAACAGCCTTCAAAATAGATGGACAAAGAAGAATACCAAGTACTTCAGAGGTATGGCTTCAACTGTACCATGGTTTCTTAATATCTGTTGTAAAGAATGTCACTCCTTCCCTGGAACTGATCTTTCTTAGAACAAATTATTTGCTTTATGGATCCAGGGTGAAAAGCAGACCGTGGAAAGCATGTAGTAATGCTGAGTATGTAACATCTTCACATTTTAAACATGGACATACACAAACGTGCGCACATACACATGTACATACATTAGCGTGGACACAGGCATGTACACCCAGCATCTTTTTGGTCTCTCTCTGGTCAAAACTGCAGAGGTGATAAGGACTGTGGAACAGGTTTGAATGCTACAGATAATCCTAAAATATTAATATCTTTTTATGATGGTACAGCATGAAGGAAGTAAAAATCATTGCTACCTACTACTTATCAATCATTCTAGTATTTAAAATGTTTTGGTATAGGTTTTAGGAAAGGAAAGGTCTCTTCTGTGCAGTGTGGAGGGAAAGGGAGGGAGAGACAAAGAGTTCCAGCCGGTTGCAAGGGCA
>JAWWEV010000043.1:39604187-39622215 GCA_035583235.1 Hafferia zeledoni
TGCCTAGGAGAAGCACCATATCGTTGCAGATAACCTTCAGATAACGAGGCTACAACAAGAAACCACACCACTTTACACTTTCTTTTGTAAATTTTTGGATTGGTTTAGTTCATCATAAATCTAGAAGATAAAAGTATCTGATGTGATAAACAAACAATCTATCTGTTTTACAACCTTATATTGTAATAAACTAGTATTATTTTGCTAGAATTAAGAGATCCCTGCTTATAAAGTGTATGCCAGGGTAGTACTGTATTTTTTGAAGTATTACAAGCTTACTGCTTTCCCCAGTATGTCATTTGCACATGACAAATATAATCGAGACATGATCACTGGAACTGAGCTACATAGATTTATAATTCTGTGAGGTAACTCATCATCTGTCAGGATGAAGGATGAGACCTAATATTACTGACCTGAAAAAAGGTAATTATGTAAGATTTTTAGAATAATCTTGGTACCGCTGACAACACTGGGTGTAAAATCTTCAGTGGAAAGGCTTCCTTTTCCCTATAGATGCTATACATTTAGAGATCCCAGGGTAACATAGTGGATTTTAGAAAACAGGAAGAAATACTTGTGAAAATATCCTCATATTTCAGGATTGTTAGGCGTATAACAAGTATACAAGTATAACAGCTATTACTATTCTTATATGGAGTATCATTGCCTCTTTTATGATGTTCATTTTTTCAATAATGAGCTGAATTTATGCACATAAATTAGTACCTCTATATTTTCATTTTTATTACATATATACATCACAGTGTTGTATAGATTAATAAAAAAATCCCTTTTATATTCAAAAGAGCAGAAATAAAGAACAATAGTGAAATAAATATAAATATCAATAAGAAATCATAAAAAATCAATAGAGTAAATTAAAGGATAACAAGAAATCTCTATAGCTGACTCGTAAGGCAAACAAAACTAATTTAAGCTGCATTTAGTACAAAAGGAAAGCTATAATTGCTATTTCAGAGAAGTATTAAAAAAGAAATTTTCAACAAATATTTCTACTCACTATTTGGGGAAAAAGCAAAATTATATACACATTACATATTTACAATTTAAAAAATTAAAATATTCCTAAACAGGTTACGACATTCATAAGAAGTTGCTGGATGACTGCACGCAGAAGGTCATGGGGTGCTACTTGGAGTCAGTGACAAGTGGAGCAAGACAAGAGTCTGTCTTTGGACCTGTCATGTCTGACATATTTATTAGTGGCCTGGACATCAAACTGGGGATACAAATCCACATGCTCAAAAGCAGGACTTCAATTCAGACCTAGGCAGGCCAGAACAATGGGCAAATAGGAATGTTAGGGGCAAAGACAAATGGGAGTACTAGACCTAGGTTAGAACCAGGTACCGCATCATGTGCTCCACTCCTGAACTTGAATAGAGGGCCCTGACCTGGATGAAAACACTGCTTCCATGACCCAAAGTGACTTAAAGCAACAAGAAATTGAGGGGTTTGTAATTCACGTCGAGTTGTGAAAAGCACCAGAACCAGTTATATTAATTTACTTCTCCAGAGGAAGGAACTCCTGCCCACCTTTCCGTGGGTCAGTGCACAGGCTGAAACCTTCCCTCTGTAATCCCACCCAAAGGCTGCCTGCCTCTTCCCAGTGGTCACGCAAGACTTGGGTCTCATATGACACAGCAGAGTAACCTGGGCTCAAACTGTCATGGAAGTGTTGTGAGAAGGTCTGTAAAGTGACAGAAAAGACAAAAGTCACACTGAGGGATAGTAATATTGAGACAGTATCATGAGTACCCCAAAGATACAAGAGAGAAATTGACAGCACAGAAAAGTTTTAAGGCCTAATGAGCAAACAGCAGGGAGGTTACTTGGGCGGGTCCGTTCAGTTTGGAACTAGTTGCGAAGTATTGGGTCAAAATGGCCGTGTTGATGCAGCTGGTAGCAGGCAGCACATTGAAGCAGGGAGGATATGCGGTGGTGGCCAACTCTTCCTCCTTCTGACTGATTCCAGCCTCCCAGCAAAGATTCTTCACACTGCAGGTTGTGGGCATACTGTTATTTAGACTAACAGCTCGTTAACTTCTAGCTGTCAGTTTTATGTTAATCAACAATTCCTGCTTTTGTACTTTAAAAGTGCATCTATCCTGACTGCAGACTGCCTTTGTGCCTGGCTGAAGATGCTCAAGTGAACCAACTCAAAAAGGAGCATAATAGCACTGCAGCAGCACAGCAGTCACATGGATTGACCTTGGGGTACTGACTTGTCTCACAGATGGTCAATATTTGCCAAGATACTTTGTAATTGCAATTCCTCTGGAGACCTTCTACAAGCATTTCCTTGAAACAAGGAGCACAGAATAGGCACCTATAGACAAAATTACAAAGTCTGACCTTGTGGTACTTATGCCTCCATTTAACTAGAGCTGACTATGAAGATATGTCAAGTCTCTAACTAGGTATCATTTGACTTTGTTTTTTCTTCGCAGAGTTCTGCAGAGAAGACCTTATACAAAGTTACTTTGAGATACACCAACAGAAGAACAGTAACTGGCAGATGTCACCACCATTACAGCAGACAGAGAGGTCCTGGGCTGAAAGCATGTTCAAGGCCCAGAAAAGCAGATTAGGCAGAAATTATCAAACCCCAGCACCTCCCAGTGCTCCATTAAAAATCCCTATATATGAATGTAACGGTTGTCAAATACTCTGCTTTTAGCCCTTCACTCCCGGTTCTGTCTGTGAGGTCACTGGCCCTGTTAAGGAACTCCTCCAGCTGAACCACGGTAGGTGGATGCAGGCATGTAGAAAAATGCTAAAATGAACCTCCGAGTAGAACAGCACTGGGAAAGCCCCCTGAACCTGACAAGCTGCATGTATGAGTGACTTGTTGAAGTTTTAAAATTATGCGTTTTACCTGTACCGGGTTTTTAGTTACAACGTTTCTGTATCCCTCTCCCTGCTTATTGTCACCTTCCTGCTGGGTTGCCACCACCCCCTGCCCTGTCTTCCCCTGTGTTTCTCGGAGGCTTTTTGTTCTCCAAGTGAGTCATCACCGGGAGCTCATTAAGCACAGCATTGTTTCTTCCCAGGCAGGGCGAGCCCCTCCTCGGGGACCTCCGGGACTGGGACTGTCCCAGCCCCACCCCTGCACTACTCAGCAGGAGCTGCGCGAACATGCCTGGAAGCTGTGGAGTTGTGATTACTTTCTGTTGCAAGAAGGGTTGTTCACTGATTCTATTAGCCATGCAGCAAATTCAGATGACAAACTGGGGAGTTGTGGCCAAGGCTCTTATTTAGCATTGGATAAGTGTGTAATGTGGAAAACAAGGTGTTGTGCAATGCACAGTGGTTTGTAGAACAGTTAGCCTTGCTCAGCTTTGGTGCTCCTATTAAGCGAAAAATATTGATAAACTGGCAATTAGCTCTCAGAAGAGTCAAAAAATTACTAAAGTAGACTCTATACTGCAAGGCTTCAGGTTTCCTCCTATGTAGCTTAGTAAGGATAAACACATATGTAACTGTTGCAGTATTATTTGTGTAATCAGCAGGATATGGCAGAAATTGTAACTGGACAGTATAAAAAGACGAGATACATCTGAGCAGTTCACAAAAAAGTTTTCCATTATAATCAGTAGGTTTCAAGGAAGATGTGAACGACTTCAAATAACAAGCAAGTCTTAAAGGCTTCATTAAAGAGAGCTACCAGGTTTTGATCTAATGCCCCTTCCTCTTTTGCATTTATTAATCTACGAATTGCTGCCTCCCGATGAAATTTAGCTCCATGCCTCCACCCAGTGGGCTTTTTTAAAGCGAGAACAAGAAGAGCCCCTGAAAAGCGCATGCACACACAAAGTGCTAAGGGAAGCATGGGTGCTGCAAATTATTTCTTTGCATCTTTTTTTGTGGACTGGCTCAGCTGAAACAGAAGCAGGTATTTGATATTAATTTCTGCAGCTAGATAACCACAATGAGGTGTTTAAAAATGTTCCAATATTACTTTCATAATATATTTGCTGTTGCTATAGAAACCCTGAGATTAGCTCAGTTGGTTGGAGTATGGTGCTAATAATGCCACAGTCATGGGTTCAATCCCTTTACAGGCCATTCACTTAAGAGTTGGACTTGATGATCCTTGGTCCCTTCCAGCTCAGAATATTCTGTGACTCTGTGACCTTACTTGGGAAACATCCAAATACATTTGGCAGCAGGCAAAAATTTAAATTTCAGAGTGGTTTGGGTTTTTTTAAAAAATAAAAATCTAAAATTAGTTTTAATTTCTAAAATAAAAGATTACAACACTGAATTTTTATAATAAATAACACTATACTTTGTAGTATTTATTTTTCGTACTTAAACAAAGGAAAAGTATGTTCTACTTTTTTTTTTTTTTCCTTTTCCAGTTGAGATTATTTAGCTATTTGCAATGGCAACCCTGCTTTAAACTGAAAGAACTATCCTGGATATATATCCTAAAAAGCTTGAAACAAAATAAGTTCTGTAGATGTGAACTTCTTTGTTACATTACATGACCTTTTTCATGTATATGCAACATTTTTTGAAAACAGTGGTTCATATATGCTGAATATTGTTTACATTAAGAAACACATGGTTGCTACCAGTTCTGCAATTGTCTGTACTTTCCGTCTCCTTCTTTTCTGTCAGGCCCCCAACTTCACTGTAATGTGTCACAATCCATTTAAAAATATAGGCCTATGAGGAAGTGCACATTTAATATATCAAGAAGAAGATATGTTCTTCCATGTCTGTTAGAGAAGTAGATAATACACTACTCTGGTCCTCCACCACTGTAACGATGGCATCTTCCTTATATCTAATACTAAAACCACTTCAGAATAAGCCTCTTTCCCATATGGTAGCCCTGTTACTCTCTGCAATGAGCTGTTTACAATTTACTAATACTACCATAGAACTGAAACTAAAAGACAATGAAATTAAAGGATAATGAAAAGCTTTTCAGCCTGTAATTAATCTGCAACTGATAACAGATGCAAAAGTCTTCAGTCTTCAGTACAAATTATATTTTGGTGGAGTAGGAATAATGACCCAAACATATTAGGTAACAGTTCAAACTGCAAACAAGTCATGCACTAATCATCTGTTCTTAAATTTCGATACCACAGGTTGAAGAATTTCTGCATTAATTTCATGAGTTTTTAGGAGACTACATTGTTCTGAGAGACATCTAATGCAAACTGACAGACAGAGGCACTTCTAGCTATTCTTCCTTCTGGTGGGTTTTTTTCTTGTTGTTTTGTTACATAGTGGTGTGTTTTTTACAGCTGCTAAAGGTCTGAGGTAGCTTAAATTCACATTTGCCAAATGACTTTCTGAGGAAATAAAAAACTATGACAGTCTTCCCTACACATTACAGTTTCAGGTCAAGCTCACTTCTGATTCCTGTTTTCTTCCCCTTTTTTTGCTTTTCAGTTACAAGTTTTTCCTTACGTAGTAAATATCCAAACATCACCATATCCATGTTTTTGGTTTGTGAATCCAAATCCAAGGAAAGTGATGACCTACTGTAAAAGAGTTTACAATACAATCCTAGAATCTTCAGAAGGCTGAAAATATTTAAAAATTAAGGGTCCTACCATGGAAGTTGTGACTATATATTACTTTAGCAGAATACCTGCACTGTTCAGAATCAAGGAATTTGGCAAGCAGTTTTAAGTTTTATTATATGCAGAGTATTAAATGTAAGTTTACCTTCTAGTCAAAAAACCTTATCCTTTCATCAGTTGTGAATGTTGAAGGTATGAGCAATATTCAGAATTTATTTGAAATTTAAAGCTTTCATGAAAAATTCCTTTTGGTCAAGAAATTTTTCCTAATATCCAATCTTAATGTTACCTGGTGGAACTTGAGGCCATTTCTTCTTGTCCTGTCACTTGTTCATTGCGAGAAGAGCCTGACCCCCACCTGGCTACAACCTCCTTTCAGGTAGCTGTAGAGAGTGATAAGGTCACCCCTGAGGCACCCTCTTCTCCAGGCTAAACAACTGCAGCTCACTCAGCTGCTCCTCATTGGACTTGTGCCTCCAGACCTTTCAGCAGTTTTGTTGCCTTCTCTGGATGTGCTCCAGCACTTCAAGGTCTTTCTTGCAGTGAGAGGCCCAGAACTGGACACAGTACACAATGTATGACCTCACCAGTGCCGAGTACAAGGTTACAATCACTGCCCTGGTCCTGCTGGCCACACTATTTCTGATACAGGCCAGGATGCCATTCTTCTTGGCCACCTGGGCACACTGCTGGCTCATGTTCAGCTGCCTGTCAACCAGCACCCCCAGGTCCTTTTCCAGACTGCTGGGCCACTTTCCAGCCACTCTTCCCTCAGCCTGCAGCTCTGCATAGGGTTGTTGTGACCCAAGTGCAGGACCCAGCACTTTGCCTTATCATACCATTGTCCTCAGCCCATTGATCCAGCTTGTCCAGATTCCTCTGCACAGCCTTCCTGCCCTCCAGGAGATCAACACTTCTATCCACTGAAGTGTCAACTGCAAACTGAATGGAGGGTGCCCTTGATCTTCTCATTCAGGCAGTTGATGAAGATATTAAACAAAAATGGCTCCAGTCCTGAACTCTGAGGAACACCATGAGCTACTGACCATCAGCTGTGTATAACTTCATTCACTAGCACTCTCTGGGCCCAGCCATCCAGTTTTTTTAACCAGCAAACAGTGTACCCATCCAAGCCAAGAGAAGAGAGTTTTTTCAGGAGAATGCTGCAGGAGACAGTGTCAAAAGCTTTGCTAAAGTCCAGCTAGGTAACATCTGTGGCTTTTCCCTTATCCACTAAGCACATCGCCTTGACATAGAGGACCTGCCTCTCATGCTCCTGTGCTGGCTGAGCCTGATCTTCTGGTTTTCCTGCACCTGATGTGCAATGGTACTCAGGATGACCTGCTCCATCACCTTCTCTGGCATTAGGGTCAAACTGTTAAGCCTGTAGTTCACTAGATCTTCTTCTGGTTCTTCCTGCAAGGAAAAAAACTACAAAAACCCCCAAACAACCACAAAAAAACCCCTACTCTTTCAAAAACAAATAAAAATCCTAAGACTTAGGCTGCAACTTAAGGGAAAAACCAACAAAACAGGGTAAGACGTGAGAGGAGTGAAAAGGTAGGTTTTATTTTCCCTTTTATTTCTCTCACTTTCTATGATTAACTTCAAGCATGTGCTTCAGCCCCACTGATTGAAGATGAAGCCCATTCCTAAGTGTGCTGCTTCTGAACAGAGATAGGAAGTGAGGAGGTGGGCTGGAAGAGCTGCCCTGTCCTTACTTATGCAGCTGAAAGGAGGATAACTTGCTCTGCTACAAAGTACAATGCAGAAGTGGAAGGTGTTCTTATATATGTTGTAACTGTGTTTTCTTCCCTTGCTGTGCTCCCAAAGAAAATATTCGTTAATACAAAATGTTTGGAAGTTTATTGCTCTTAGTGGAAGGGCAATTTATCAGCATGCCTTCACTGCTTCCAAGCAGGACACTGTAAGGATCCAGGAGCAACAGCTCATACACTTGCAGGTTCAGAAAGTGAAATTACCACAAAATGATGTGTATATAATTGGTTTTAAAATAACATTGACAAGAGTAATCACTACTAGCTGGACAAGACACAGTTTTAAAATAAAAAGTGACCATCTTAAACAATTGCCTGCAAATCAGACCAATGTTTACAGGTGTTGATCTGGGTGTGTAAATTACCCTTTGTTTTAATCTTAAGCATAGTGCATATTAAGTAGTTCTGTGTTTTCAGATCTGCAGCACAATTTAACGAATTAACACCTATACAACCATTATAAAAAATACACCACAAATAAGTTAATATTTTAATGTCTATGGTTTGTTAACTACTAAATGTATTTAAATGCATACCAGGTTGCTTTGAAAGGAACCGTTTGCCTCGTTAAACCCAAATACTATTTTCCACTGAGGATACCAGCTTTATTTCTCTTATCTATAAGGAAAAAATACAAAACTCCACCAAAATAAAGTACAGTAAAAATTGTGACACTGTATGAACTCATGTTTTTTATACATATAATTTCTACAGATGGAAAAATCAAAAAAGCATTAAAAAACATTTCATGGCATTGTCTTTGGAGAACAAAATGTATGTGCTGTATTCACAAGCAGAAATTATATTTCTCTGAGATGACAAAAACCCACATTGACAATTACAGTGGAATACAAAATATCACATATTACAGCTTTATATCTGAGAAGAGACACTCTACCTCCAGCAGACATATGTTCCATGATTCTAAGTGCAGAATTTTGGGAGATTTTTAACTATCATCAGGAAATCAGATGCAAACTGAAAAAGGACATTGAAGCAAAAGGAACTGTATTTATGAAAAAATGCTTGGCTTTAATTTATTAACATACAGGGTTATGAAGTACATGATGTTTGTGGACTCTTTGTATCCCATAATGCTGTCTGATGAAGTTTGATGACCTGACACATTTTGAAATAACTGTTAAATACCCAGTAGTGCGGGTACAGACTTGAATGATGTGTTGCCAACACTCAGGGATGCTGAGAAAGCCAATTTTGTGCCACTTATGTAAACATGCAGCTAAATTTCTAGAAACTTCAAATGCTCAGTATCTGTGCAGATCAGCTGTAAAGCTTCCTGCCATAAGCCTGATGAGTTTGGGCCAGATCAGATATACTGCATGCACAGTGAATGTAGAGCTTGTATGTGCACAATAAATTCTACATGCTGAGACCAGATGAATTTCCTGCCAATGAGATGGCCATCTGTGGAGGGCAGCTCCTTCCATTCCTCGCTGGAAAATCCTCAACAAAAACACAGCAGTCCTGTCATAAGGGAGAAACCCAAAACTGATGTAGGTAGAACTGATAAAATATATCAACCTGAAGACTGTTAAATATAAACACTAAATTAGCATATGCAGCTCTTGGAGAAACAAGCACTTAGCAGTAGCAGCAGCCTGACTAGTGGATACTTCTACATGCAAATCTCTCACTGGTCCTTGAAACTAAGAACAAATTAAAAAAAATCATTGATAAGTATTCATTATAGGATTTTATTTTGAAAAGAAGTGTATGCCTTTATTTTACACTATATTTGATCTAACTGGACAATATAATAAATTGAATGTAAATATTAACAACTGAGTCATAAAAGAAGGTCTTTCCATAATCTAGCATCATCTTGCTACTGTATATGTTTTACCACTTGGGTCTTCTTAAAACAACCTAACAACGTGTAACTGAATTTTGCTGGGCATTGAGCAAAAACATACTATACAGTACAGTTTTAATTTTCTAAAGTGTTAACCAGGAGGAGAATTATTTCTAGCTTTGTGCCAGCATATGTTTGACTTGTAGATCAAAGTGACATGGTGGCAACTGTAGGTCATGTACCTTCCATCTGCCATTGGCAGCCTAAGTCCTTGTACTTCTTTGTGGCACAGAAGGAAAAAAAAAAAAAAAAAAAAGAAGGACAAAGCAAGAGAGAAAAAGGGTAAAAAAGGAAAGAAAAAGAAAATAACCTGCTTTGTAGTAAGTCATTACTGTTGACCTTAAAAACAGGAGAGAGAGAGAAATCACTGTAACAAAATTAACATCTCCCTGCTCAGAGGTGGCTGCAGAACAGTCCCCTGCTGCCCTGTCCTGGTCAGCTGTGTGTGATGCATTCAGGATTTGGTTGGTTTTTTTTTTTCATTCTGTCTAAATTTTAACAGAACTCCACTGTGAATTGCAGACTTTAAATGTTGCTACCATGAAGTCCTATGGACAGGTATGTAGGAGTGATACCTATGATTTACGTTCAGATGAGATTATTTGCCACTTGACAGCATCCTCATTGACTACAGAAAATGTTAAGAACACTAGAGTTAGGATGTTATATTTATTCTTAAAACAGGACAAACAAAACTACCTTCAGTTGCAAAAAAAAAAAAAATTCAGGAAT
Organism: Hafferia zeledoni; assembly: GCA_035583235.1. Lineage (NCBI taxonomy): Eukaryota > Metazoa > Chordata > Aves > Passeriformes > Thamnophilidae > Hafferia > Hafferia zeledoni. The sequence continues at coordinate 39,614,141 of JAWWEV010000043.1, forward strand.
TTCCTGATTGTTGTTTTTACTTACTACATTTTGTGTCTCAGAGTACCTTTCACTACATGGTCAGTTGGGGTCACCTGTCCCACCTGTGTCTCCTCCCAACCTTCCAGGCATCCCCAGTCTCTTTGCCAGCGTGGCAGTACAAGGGCCTTGGCTCTGTGCAAGCCCTGCTCAGCAACAACAAAACCATCTTTATGTTATCAACATTGTGCTCAGCACAAATCCCAGACATAGTCCTGTACTAGCCTCTGTGAAAATTACCTCTACCCCAGCCACAACCAACACACACTTTCCAGTGCACAAGCGTGGACTGAATGTATCTGCAAAGCAGTCAGCTTCGTTTATACTTTTCATCCTTTTTAATCCACTAAGTGGGATCCTCAAATACTGTTTCTCAATAGGCATATGTTGTGTTTCCTCAGCTGTGTTGATAGTAAGATACTAAAAAAATAGATACAAATGTAGGGATAATCTCTTTAGGGGAAAATATATAAATCCAGACTTAATGATCCAAATTGCTATTAATCAAAAGCTACACAGAAAACAAAGTTCATGACAATGCTATAAATAAAAGGTAGTGCAATTTGCAATTTGTTGTAGGTCAGTCCAGTTACACAGCAGCTTTATGAATGGCCCAACAATTACTTTACCAAGAGTTCAGACTGAACTACTTAAGACTATTTTTTTCTTTTTTCACATCCAATAAATGTCCTTCTTTAGAGGACTCAGCAAGCTAGCTGCATGGCTTCCAGTTCATTATTAACTATCCACTCAGAAATTTCCAGAAGGCATGCATGAGCTAACAAAAATTCTACGGAAATTGGTATTTCAGAGGTTTGTCCTGTCCTCACTGATTTTAAGTGATGTGCCTTTCCATTTTCCTTATGCTCACAACACTTCTGTACATTAATTTAGAATTGCATCTAAATTCTTTGATTAATGATTCAAAACATTACTTTGTGAAAGCAGAAACAGACACTAAGAATCAAACTTTCAACTTCATGTTCTTCACCCAATTCTTACCGCAGGCATAATTTACCAGACTTTAAAGATTAAAAAATCCAAAGCCTACATTGCCTCACATGACCAAAGCCTTAGTAACTTAAAAGTTTTTCTTTTTCCTATTAGTGGCAAGGAAATAAATTCTTTCAAGATGGACACAGGGTAAGAATGTCTTTGTGCTGTCAAAGTTAGCCTAATGAGATGATCCATTTAAATTACTATTATGATCTCCCAGGAAGCTACTTACAAAAGGAGCAAGGAAAGCTTCAGTTCTGCTCCTCAGAACCAAAACGAAAACATAAATGTATTGCACCTTCTTTCCTCCCTTATTTTGGATTCACAGCTTCACTATAATGAAACAGGAAAAAAAAAAGATACATGGGAAGCTGCTTGTATTCACCAACTATACAGCTTACATATACAAGAATAAAATTTCAAACTGTGCAGCCCTATCCCTTCCACTTCATCTAACTTAGATGATGCACTGGAAAGACATCAGCACTTGAGATCTGCAGGCTTCCAGAGAATACAACACAAACTGCTGAAGAAGAAAACAGAGCATGTGACTATAAAACAAGAAGGAACAGCAATAGGACTTATACTCCTCTTTTGCACATTTCAACATCTAGAGATCATACAGAGCAATAGGCACAGGTGAACAAAACATGGAAAAAGCATGAATTTACACTGAATACATTTCATATTATTCACAAGTTACACAAAGCTAAAGTTTTAACTTCTGCCCTTCTGACAAAAAACTCAGTAATTGCAAATACCTGTAGTTATCACTTTTTTTTAAAATAAAAGTTGACAGCCTAGAATGACAAGAATCAAATTAGACTCTCTATACCAAAATTTCCCTGCCCCATTTTCTGGGCACTTTGCAGATTTCTGCTCTTTAGTATTTCAGCTCAGAACCACTCAAAACTGGCAATTATACCAATTATCAAGAAAAACAAAACCAAACAGACCAAAGACAGCCAGGGAGAAATCTTAACACAGAACAAGCATGTCAAATTTACACTCCCCTTTCACATAGAATGGATATGCCCATTCCACATTTTCTGCTGGCGCAGTAAATTATGCCTTGCGTTCAGTTTTTCCAAATGGCATCGCAGCATGAGGGTTCAAAGCCCTGCTAGGAGTATTACAAGATGAGATGGAAGAAGCCTCAGGATACTGACATAAGTAACATTTTAGCCTACTCAAACTCCTAAGCTATCCCTCATTTAACAGCACTTGTCATACAATTCAAAACTATTTTTTGTATGTATTTTAAACAAGAACTTTTTTGCAGTTGACATCAACTTCTAAATGAAATAATACTGTAAACGTACTGCAAATCTTACAAAGCATGTTCTAAGAAATTTTCTCCAATATATTTCTTTAATATCTAACTAATCTTTATTATATGCAGGAAAAAACCTCAGTATTATTTCGTGGCTGCCAAAGTAGACTGAAAGAGAGGAAAATACATAATAGTATTCTCCTGTATAACTTAAGGAAAATAGTTATTTTATTGTAAACTTATTAGACTTATGAAGACTGCTTTCACTTTATTAGATCAAAGATACTAATTGCATATAGAAATCCAAGTTTCAAAGAATTTTCTAAAGATGTTCCAAAGAAGATTTAAACTTGATACACTCAGCATACCAAAACCTCAACACCTGATTCACCACAGCTAGAAAGTCATACTTATGAACAAAATAAATCACCAAAGCAAAAATCACCAAGCATAAAGTATATGTCAAGTCCACAAGATCTTCACATTCAAACTCTTTTTGGACCTTTGGTAAGTTTTATTCTTTGTGGAAAATAATAAATAATAGCCATCCAATTACAGTGCATGTTCTTTGTTTTCATGTGCCAGACCCTATACCAGAGTAGACAAATCACACTCCTAGAATTGGCAGTTCACAAGTTATCAAGTATGTTGTGTGTATCACTTCAGTCCACTCAAGTAAGTATAATTTTAAAAGTCACAATTGCAGGAAGGGTTAGATTTATATTCAGATGGTCCTAGGCCCTACCGATTTTGAATTCAGGATGTTATGTAGCTAAGAGAATTTAAGTTTAGAAACACAGACCATTTATTTTCAAGGTACCAGATCTCTCTCACCCTCAGCATAGAATATATATTTTCAGGATTAATATATCACTACTGGACTGATGAAATAAATCAACACAATAACAAAAGAAATATAGAAGCAAAATGACATTATTAAAATAAAATATCCAAAGGTAACTCAAATATATGCAGAGGTTTATCTATTTTGCTGTATTTTCTGAAGAAGAAACTCTACTTGTAAGTTTAGATTTGGCTGTCCTTTTTTTGTCTTCTTACTCAATATTTTATAAGCTTGCATTTTCTTTTGCTTGTACAACCGTTGAGCTTCTTCTCTTTGTTGTTTTCTTTTTTCTGCTTCCTGAAATTAAATAAAGATATATGATTACAATACCATTACGTACCTTCTATGACTATGAAGCTACCTATAAGCTATAAAATTTATTTTTGTGTAGATAGTGACAATTAGATACTGCATTGACATTAGAAACTCCATTACTCTTAACAGCTTAATCACGATGCCCTTTCAGCACACACTGCTATCAAAACACATTATGCAGCCCGAAACTTCAAGAGAAGAGCCAAGTTTTCTTTGGTAGAACATCCTGTAATAAGGTTTGTTGCTCCAATGCATAACTACCTCCTTTCTGCAAAATGTGCTCCTTCACTATTCTCCGTAAATGACAAAGCGGCAAAAACTTTCCCACTTTCTCCTCTTGAGTACACGAAAGAAAGAGTGTGATCCATATAAATGTCTTGAGAATGCAGATGTGCAAGGATATTAGACACATCTGCATGGGACAGACAGGACCAAAATATGCAAGACATCACATATCAGACGGAAGAACTGCTTCAGTTCATTTGGATTTCTTCTCATGAAGTTTAGTTTTGGAAATGCAGTCCATTTAAGCTACCAACCAAATGCTTTCTCAAAGCAAGAACATTCATCTTATTTACACAGTCACTACTTACATTTGTATTCTTTCTGATCTTTACTCAATAGTAGCTTTTTTTAAGGCCAAGAAGGGCCTTTGTGGAGGTCAAAACTGTACTTTTAAGCTCATTTCTCTTCCCAAGATAAGTAACAGCAAATCCAGTATTTGCTAACATACTTGGAGGTAAAGTAATGTGATCATCATGCCAGTACTCCACATAAATGGTTACTGTTATTGTGGCGCTCAGCCAGACTGTTTAGCCTAAATATCCTGAGTAAGACTGAAAATGCCAACACCTCCCATCAGGCAATGTCTGTGTGCTGCTAAAAGTCTTGCTGGAGTTGTATTTGTTCCCATTTCCTCTAAATAAGCGGGTCATAACATTAATTTCTTTTGGCATGATCTGTAGCCAACATTCAAAAAAGCACCTATCAGCTGAAAAACCATGTAACTCACCCAGAATTACAAAAGGATCAGCTTGCATAAAACTAAATACAGCTAAACTGAAGAAATAGTGTCTTTTATCCAGCTATATATTTATACAATAGTTACTGAAATTTAGTATGTCAGCAGCAATTTACACAACTTGTACATGTTACACTGGTGCCACTTTACAGTGCAATGAACACTATACTAGGAGAGAACAAAACTATTTTAATAAGGATCTTTCAAATCAGTAATTCAAGTGAGTTATTCAACAATGATAATATCAAGACACATCCTGTAAAAATAAATCCCTTTAAATTAGAATGAGGGGAATTACTGAAGATTTTGGCCACGAATATATTACATTTAATTGTTTCACTGTTGGTCAAAGTACATAAAAAGGTAAAATGAAGACTGCATTACACAAGAAATAGGATGGATATTTTATTTTTCATCACGAGATGATGGTATTGATATTACTTCTCCTTCTACAAGCTTTTCTTGATGTACCAACTGACATAATAAAATCCTGCTAATGCCAACTACAAGACAAAAATAGTAAGAACAAGGAGAATGATACTCTGAACGTCTGCATGCCTGAATATTACTGTCAAGTTGAAAAAGATTTAAAGAGTAGTAATATCTGTATTCTTCTCCTACAGCCCTGTCTGGGAGACTGGCACGTAGAAAGGGTATTAATCTAGTCTCTGTCTAAGATCAAGAAGATTTACCTCTTTCTTTCTAGCACGCTCAGCCTTTATTTTCTCATACTCTTCTTTTGCCTTCTGATTGGACGTTTTCTTCTTAACCCTCCCTTCAGTCACAACTGGCCTGTAAGAAAAAGTACATGTACTTCAGAGACTGATTATCATCAAGCAGATATAATCATATATCCCACAGTCACTGCAGAATCACAGCACAGTCTTCCACTGTTTTTTGCATATTCTGGGAAGTTAATCACAAATACTGATTTCAGAAGACCTGTTTGCAGGTCTTACATGATACCCAACACCACTCCATGCCACGTAGTGAGTGGTCAGCACGAAGGCATAACAAACTGAACTCCTGTAGTGCCAAATGTACCAAAGACTGATCTGCATACAACTTTTAGTAACACATACATCTAATCTGCTGGAGCTTCACAGAGATGATATTTCATGAAGTTTAAAGAGTGCCTAAAGAGTTTTCCCCATCATGCAAGCACTTTAGAGCTAGAGAAACTGAATGCACTGGCTTGGAGCTGTGTTATCTCCTTCTAGTTCCAACATGCAGATGCAACTGCAGAGACAGGAGGACAGCCAGCTGTTGTCAGACTGCCTGCCAGAGAAGTGAGGCTGATACAGCAAGGTGAAAAAGCACAGTACTAACAATGCCTTTCTGAAAGCTTTTCTTGAACGAGATAGCATATTAATGTTCTGAAATTAGGTACTGAAAAGGTACACTGTTGTCCTTAGTGCTGTAAAATAAAGAACTACAATTGCAGTCCTTCCAGGTTGCAATATAAAAGACTGCCCATGTGTTTTTTACCAAAGAAAACAGAAGAAAACCAGTGCCATTTGTCTGGCATTTACTTTCACACTACTTTGAGTGGATATTTTTTTTCTGATTTACAGTAAAGCTGTTACATAAACAGTGTGGCAGCAGAGACATTTCACACTTAAAGATGTAAGCCTTGCCAGATATTTAGCAGTTGTTCACGAAGTCAGTTTTTGATTACTCTGCCAATTATGCTACAAAAGGTTGAGAAGTAGTCATCAGTCATCATGAGATTCAGAGAGATGATCAAAACCAAAGAGAACGTATTTGCTCATAATTTCATTTAAAAATACCATTCTCTTACAGGGAAAACAAAAAAATTTTGCTTTCTTCTCATCTCCACCTTGTGGCAATGCTGTGCAATGATGCCTCATCATCACAAGTACAAAACTCCTTACGTTGCAATTTATTTTCCCAACAATCAGGAAAAATAGTTAAGACCTAATGACATTTTTAGTAAAGCACATCACCACAATGAAGGCCCCATAAAGTGTAAGATCTAAATTATCTCTTTAACGATTGAAACAATTACTTGTTTTTAAAGATATATTTTGAAAACTTACTCTACTGCTTTATTAAGCTTTTCTTCTGGTAACACTGAATCCCCTGATGTCCTGTGCCGTTTCTTAAGCCTTTCTTCCTCTGCAAGGTAAAGATGCTTCAAGTGCTCTGGATATTTATCAGTGAATTGATCATCCTTCTGGGAATGGACCTTTCTTCCCTTTTTCAGTAATTTCCTGTATTGTCTTTCAATCTTTTGTTTCCTCCGAAATGCAAATCCTCGTCCTGAAAACGTAAGAGAGTTAAATACACCTGCACTCAAACAGGACCAAACTATTCAACTGCTGTCAGGACAATTTCAATCTGTTTTCTTTCCAAAACAGAAAAAGCCACTGTGTGTGTCAGTTTTAATAAGGATCAGTCATAAATTCAAGGAAAAAGCGACCTATTAATCTGTTCCATAACGTAGCAATGAAGTTTGTACAGATTTACTGAAAATTATTGCCTAAACCCCTGAGAGAACATTGCAAACACTCAACATTATACACCTTTTCCAGTGCTATGTGAACCAGTGAAAAGAAGTATTAACGTTTCGCTTCTTTACATTTGACAGGTTCATAAATGACGTCAAATTCCAAAACAATGTCCTAAAGGGAGTCTCAGGAAGACACTGACAATAATATTGGCAGCAGCAGCATTAGTCTGCAGCTGCTGTGACACAGGGGAAAAAAGTCACTAAATCATTGTGTTATGCTATATTAATAATCCATTACATCTTTTCACTTAATTAGTATTTTATTGCTATTACCTTCTCTCTACACATGTCCAGAAAGAGCTTTACTACACCTTCAAAGGTGTGCTACATCACAGAATCATTCAGCCTTACCAAAGCTGAAGCTAAATGTGGGGGGTTTCCTAGTATGTTATTTTTTATTGCATTAGTCTGAAAGTTTTCATAATATTCACTAACAAAACAGTTTCAAAAGCAAGTCAAATTAGTCACTTTTAATTTTTTCTCCAAAGTTGTAACTTCAGAAAAATGCTGCTGAAGCCGATGCTCTTTTTTCGATTCATTTTTACATCTTTATATCCAACCTATCAACAGTCCGACCCTGTTTTCAAACACGTTTAAGCGTACAGCTTTCTACGGAAAAAGCTCCAGAGCGAGTCCTTAACCGGAGCCGCCGCTCCCCGCCGAGGCCGCCCCGACAGGCGCGGGGTCTGCACGCCGAGTCCCGGGAGCCCCGGCTCACACTCGCCGCCCGGAGGCAGCCCAGCAGCCCCGAGCCCGTGGCCAGAACCACCCCCGGGTGGCGGGCGAGGCGGGGCTGCGGCTGCGCAACCCTGGCTAAGGCCCGAGGAGCCGCGTCTCCTTCGGCGCCGCCTCAGGCCCGCCGGCGGCCCCGACTCACCCTCCTGGACGCTGCCTACGACGCTGCGCAGAAGGACGGGCCTCCACCGCCGCTTTCGGCCGGGCCCTCGGCCACCCTCGCCCTGCTTGGCCGCCTCTGCCGCCGCCGGCCCGCCCCGCCGCGCCGCCGCCATCGCTCTCCCGGCGCCGCGCACAGACTGACGTCACCGGGCTGCGCCGCCGGTGCGCGCGGGGCCAT
>JAWWEV010000043.1:39622315-39632784 GCA_035583235.1 Hafferia zeledoni
GCGCTCCCGGCGCAGGTGCCGCGGGCGGCGGCAGCGCGAGCGCTGGGGCGCGCGGCGCGGTTCGTGTCGCGCGCGCTGCCGCTGTGCCGCGCGCACACCGTGGAGTTCTTCACGCGCGGGCTCTGGGAGCGCCTCGTGGCGCCGCCCCCCGCCGACGTCATCCGCGCGCTGCGCCTCGCGGGGCCTCTCGCGCGCCCCCCGGCGGACACCGCCGGCCCCGGCCCCGCCCCCTGCGGTGAGTCCGGGCGGGGACGGGGATGGGAGCGGGAGCGGGAGCGGGAGCGGGAGTGGAAGCGGGGACAGGGAGAGGGACGTCGGCGCCGCTCAGCTTGTCCGTCCAGGATAACGGGCTGTGCCCGGACGCGTCCCGGGTCAGAGGTGCCGGAGCCGGGGTCAGAATTGCACGTGAAAGTCTCTCGGCAGCGGCACATGTGACGTTGCCTCATTCCAGAAATTTCATCCTGTCTGTTTAGAAGCGAAACTCCAAAGGGCCAGACTCCTTCGCTCTGGCTGGTTTCTGGAGAATAGAAGTACAATGGAAAAAAAGCAAAAACAAAATAGAACACGAAACCCCAAACCAAACGGAAACCTCCCCATGCGTGGAAAGGTGTCACAGTCAGAGGTTGAAACATGAGATACGGAGAACAGCTGGAAAAGGCTTAAGCACCACCTTCCTCCGTATCTGCAACAGCGAGTGTCTGGCAGAGGGGGACAGCTGTTTTACTTCAGACAAGATCTGTTGAGTGGCACTTCATATTTTTAGTAGTTTTTGCGTAACTCAAGAGGAAGCCAGCTATGAAACTGTGTTAGTAAATTTACGGCAGTCCAAGTGGAGGGGAAACATATCAGCAATACTGTCTCAGGCAGAGCACAGAAATGAAGATAAAGCACCTGAAAGCTGCGGTATTTGGGGGTACTGAGCCCAAGCAAAGAGATCAGTTTCAAAACTAAGGTAAAACCTCTGACAAAGCACTTAGCCAAGGAAAACCTGGGCCGTGCCAAAGCCCGTGGAGTGCAGATAAGCTGTCACATCGCGTTAGCGCTGAATCCTGCGCTCAGTGGCACTGAGGCAGGAAAGCATGAGGAGCGGAATAGGAGGCTCCACAGAAAGGAGCATGTGGAGCTGTGCACTTTTTTGGCATAGAAGACAAGCTAAGATAATGATTTGGACTTGGAAAGAGATTGAAGAACTGTGACTTGCTACATCACTTGCAACATTTCACTATTGGATCTAGAGACCTCTCAAAATATTAACTGTAAGCCTCATTTTTAAAAGAGTTGAGGTGTCTGGGAAGAAAACCCACAGAGTTTATTTGTGCACAAAAAAGACACTGGGTTATGAATTAGCTTCAAGAGTCAGATGGAAACAGGACAGTGGTCTAGTCAGCAAGCAAGTGTTGGGAAGCAGCCAGGAAAAACTTAATGTTCTTGACAGGTAATGTCAGAACTGATTCAGAGCAACAGGACATAAAATTGAATGTAAATAGAGGCTGGAACAAAACTAATTACTGATGAAATCATCAAAAAGAAAACACTAATGGAAAATTACTCTGGTCTTATCCATTTCTATGGGAAAGCCCATGAAATGATGGCCTGTAGAGTAGAACGAGAATTAGGAAGGCAGAGTATTGTTTTGTAGATTTTCAAATCAGAAAATAACCTAATGACTTATATTCGAAATGGATGTTACAGAAATTACTGAAACAAAAGAGGCAATTTATGGCTAAAATGAAGCACGTCTTTAGGAAGGGTACGAAGCGTTCATGCTGTGGCTAAAATAACAGAATTTTTCCCTTGGTTTCTGCAGGGATTATTTCTGCTAATTAAAAAAAAAAAAGGAAACATTCCTCCTTTTTTCAATTCTTAAAGTTATAATACGCTATTTAACAGAAAGCACTACAATGGAATGGACATATGCTTACTGATTTGTTGGTTCATGCCTTACTCCTTTGACTGCGTGGTATCTGTCCATCCAGTCTTAAGAAGAAAATACTTCATTGTAGATTATGAGTTTTGCAGTGAAGATACCTGCAAACATTACTGGTATTTGAAATAAGTGCACTGCTAGCCTGTATTGAAATTAAGATTGAGAAATTTAGTATCATAGCTTATTTGAGTGCATTAGTGTAACTCAATAACATTAGAGATCAGAAACGAACCATTAGACCTAACCCAACATAACCAGAAATTACTCTTCCATATTCAGAATTATCAGGAATCTAAATTTTAATTTTTTATATTTACGTTGAAAAGGATATTAAAAGGCCCTCATAACTTGCTACCATCCACAGACCTACATTTTTTGCAGTGTGGATGTAAATATAGATTTATTTTGCATACTCAGAAGACTTTGTGGTCATCTCCCCCAGATACCTTACTCAAAATAGGTGTAAATGACATTTTTATTTCACATGGTAAAACCTTTGTTCCTAAGAGTTTGAGAAGTTTCACATGTATACATTTGCAATCCCCAAACTATTATGAAAAGTTTTCAAGGATCTGTTCTAAATAGGGATTCCAAATTGAATTATAGGAAGACATCAACTACATTTGACATAATTGGTCTGAAAATACGAAGTTGTCAGTTCATACTCACATAGCCCTACAAACTAAAAAGTAACATTACTGGAGATTGGCACAAAATTGTTATTCTGCACAATATTTTATGTTACTGTGGGGATTTTGACAAACATACGCTGAATTGTAGTTTTAGAAGTTAGCAAGCAAGAAATAACAATTCTGTTGTACAGTATTATATGCAAGAAGATAATCAGGATGCAGAAAATTACATCACATGTTCTGAAAATCAGTTTCAAAGAGTATTTTCAAACTCTTATGATATTTCATCATAATGACCATATATGGGACAGAGCCCTTGTTTTCAGTTGTACCCTGCAGAAAAATTAAAGATCCCTTTTTAGATTCAGAAAACTGGTTTATATTTATGTATCTCACAAAGCTGACATTTGGCATGTTGCATTTTGTTTATCACATCATTGCTGTAAATTGGACGCAGGCACAGACAAGTCTGTGTTTAAGTATTTTCATATTTTACTGTATATTACTGTTTGTACTGTACTTCCAATTTTTGGGCATATGTGTCTTTCCTCTGAAGTTTTGTTTGCAGATATACAGACTGACTGGTTAAAAGACATGCTAGATTTCCTCTTGTGAGCATCCAGAGTAAAAATGTTTCAAGAAAAGTAACATTTTAAGTATCACAAATATTAAATTTACCAACAACTGCCATTCTGTAGTTTGAAGTTAGGCTTCATATTCCTCAGTACACCTGGGGTTTTACCTTTTAGTTGGCAAGCTGGGGCAACAATTTAAATTGAGTGTTATTACAGGTGATACACTAGTGATCTTGTATGAGATCCTGCTAAGTTCTATGTTTTTCCGTCAGATAACCAAGTTCATGGATGTCATAGAACATTGGTATTGCTGCATTTAATTTTAGTTAAGTGAGGTTTTTATGCCATTATGTTAGTCTCATTCCTTATTTGCTTGATTTGAAAGTGTTGCCAGAAACCAAATTTATTTTTCTTCAGTCGTTTCAAAATGCACACAGCTAATTTCTTATCTTTCTATAATATATCTTAGAGAAGATACATGAGAAAGCAAAATTGCCCCTTCTCCCTAAAAAACTCCACTCTTTATTTCTCCAGTTATACCGTTATCCTTCATGAAGACTTCACTAACTAAAATTTACTGGATGTTCAGAAATCCAAAAAAGGAAGTCGTTTATAAAGAAAGGTGGCTTTCTTTTTGGATTTTGTAGTGGAGAGTAAGAAGTGCCACACAGGCACTGAAACCATGCTAATTCTAGTCATAGCTTAGACAGTATTTATTCTTCCTTAGATCCAAAATTTGTTTGCTGCACTCATGCCTTTGTAGTGCCATACCATGAAAATTACCATGTTGGCACTGTTGGGACTGTTTTCAGTAAACTGTAATGTATGCAAGCCAGTTAAGAGGACAATACAAACAGCTGTATCCATTCTCATTCCACAGTCAGGAAAGCAACTGTGCTGGGTATGTACTTGCCCAACCTCTATCCATGACACAAAAGACAAACCAGGAGATTTCCAAATCTTTACAAAAGTTTCTTTGCTGGACTGGTTACCTTCTATATATTTAAGAGAATTACAAATATATCAAAATTATTAGCAAAACTAGGTAGAATTCACAAATAGTTTTAGTTAAAATAGAGGGGAATTAGACAATACAAAACAGTCTCAGAATTAATAAATTAATCATGCTAATATGTTTCACTTAAAAATAAATGTATGTTTTTGAAACTAAGTAATATCAAACTGAAGTATTTTATCACGAATCTAACGAAATACACATTGGAATCTAACCCACATCTGACTGGAAATAAAAATTAAGTTAATTCTCCCAGTAGATTTTGCCAGTTACAAAGCAGCTTGGAAAGTACAAGACTAGAATGATTGTAAATCAAAACATTTCATATATTAAACAGCTGCATTGCTTTAAAAGAAACCTCGTAGCATGTATTGGCAGATGGGGCTGACTAGGAAATGTATAAGGAGCAAGTTTGTAAACAAAAGAGAAGTGATTATGCTACTGAATTAGCTTGTGAATTACACTAAAGAAGCTCTGCTGAAACAATGGATTTTTCCACATTCACACATTTAGTTCATCAAAGAGCATACTTTGACCTCAGTTCTGAAGGGGAAATAAAGATGAAGAAAAGTAATGAGTTTTCCCACTGACGAAAATAAGCTAAATGGCAGTTGTGTCTGATACTAAGTATTACCTGTAGTTCTGTGTCAGCACCATTAGAGAGCTGTTAAGCACTGTTCCCTTTTCTTTTATGTGCAGATGATGACATGTTTTCCAGTGTGTTTTGTGAAAACTCTGGGAAGCTTATCAATGTACATTTGTTTGCCCTGGCTGCCAAGTACTATTCTCTGTCCAGCCTTGGAGTGTGTACCCCATTAGAAGATGTTCTTGAGGCACTGAAGGGAAACAACCAAGAAACAACAGGTATATTACATTTGTATTTACATGTTTATTTATTCACTGTTGCACCTGTGGAATTTTGCTTTTTAAGACTGGTTTGCTGTTTGGATTTTTTTTCTACATGCTTCCATTTTCATTTGTTCCTGGATAGTTTCTTCATTGCCTTTATTTAGAAAATGGGTTCTCTTGCTAAAATTTGAGCATTCAATATCTGTAGACCCATCCTGAGATTCCATTTTAAAGGAAATGGGACAGAGAAGTGGGCACATCAGTATTTGAGATGCCTGGTTTGATTCCCTTTGTTTGTCTTCTCCCTGAGCAGCAAGAATCATCGTTGCTACTCCTGCTTTTTCTAAAAGTATCACCCTAAAATATGGCAAATGCTTGATGTCTTAAAAGAAAAAAGATTTTCTTAATTTTGTATGTTTTAGACTAATGCCAATCATATGTGATAAAGCTAGAGTAATTGCATTTTCTGTAGTTAAACAAATTGAATTAAAACACTCTCAAGTTGGCATCAAGTTGGGCACTAGGAGTCTTATCCCTGATTATATTTTTTGCATCAGATGATAAACTGGCATTTATCCTTATTTGGACTGCTGTAATTTTCTTGCAAATGTGCTATTCATGGAGTCCCAAGTCTCTAGATTTGTCACTGTCTTCAAGATTTCTCTTTAATTTAAGAGACAGACTGAGCAGCTCTCTGCCTTTGCCTTTTATAATACAGTAAAACTTGTGACATTTCTTATCTTACGCAATAGCACCATTATATAAATGTTGTGCATCTCTCCCATTATCTACAGTGATCTCTTTCCAATTTTGCCATTTTCCATGGTTGGCTCCATGGTTTTCTTAGAAGTGCTAGAATGCCATTGCTAAGATAGTCTTAATGATTTGTTGAGCATTTGTCTTACTTTCTGGCTTCTTTCCTGGTGCTCTCAGTTCATCTCAAGCCCTTTTTTCTTATTTGACAACTGTATCCTGCTTTTTTTTGCCACTTGCATTTTAGTTGTTTTCATTTTTATTAGGGTGTTCCTCTTAATTTTCTGTAATTCTCTAATTCTGCCTTCTTGTACTCACACTTGAGTTCATACCTGGATTAACTTTCTTAGACAGAACTTCAAGGATTCTTTTGTCTTCTTGTCATGCAGAATGGAGCATAAGGAATAAGACAATTGCTGAATATTTTGTTCTCTCTTGCAGGAGTGGTGCATGATTGGGTAACTGGGGCCTGGGTTTGTGCTTTTGCAGTGCTTCTAAATTGTACTTCATAGCAAAAATAAATCACGTTCCAAATTTATACAGTAGAATTATAATTCAAAACCCTTGTGCTGAATTGGCAGTAAGTATCAGTTAAATTAACATAATTGAAGCTCTTGGTACTCATTTGGCAGAAACAAAATACCAAGTTATGGATTCATAACATGCATGTTGCCAAATGAAAGTTGTGATCTTTAAGCTATTTTAGATATTTTGGACTTAATTCTGTATTTCAAAAGGTATGTTTTTTTCCTGACATACTAAAGCTTGCAAGTCAAGAGAAATGTAAGTCTGAGAAAATTGGCAGCTTTATGATAGACTTGCTTATATTCAGGATAATTCCATTTATGTTTCAGATGTTTTTAATATGGTTTCTTCTTCTAAGACAAACAAACTTTTGAGCCTACTCCCATAGTTTGCATACTTACATAGTTCTCTGACTGCTTAGTATAGACATATTGCTGCTGCCCTTTCCTGGAATAATTGGTAAGCACAAACGTTTTAAGCATGTTGTGGGCACAAAGGGCGTTCTTTGCTTTCTAATGAAGGTCATTGTGGTCCTGACTGCACCATCAGGTGGCTTGCACTGAGCACACGGGGTCCAGAAGCCCAGTGGGAGGAAGCCAGCAAAGAGAACATGTTTTGTTACAGGGTTCATATCTGATAGAAAGTGAGGGTTGGATTAAGAGTACTCTCTCTACCTTTGCAGTGTGTTTTTGGCCTAGGCAGTAGTCATGCCATGCAGTGACTGTTAGTGAATCTGTCTTTAATTCTTGTGTGGTGGAATACTAGTCTGCCTCAATGGAGATTTTTTTTTTCATATATGGTTATGCCAATTCTTCATTCTGGCTCATGGAATTAAATCACAATAATGCAGCTTCTGTATAGGTGGTGGTGTATGGTATGGACTGTGAATGTCTGGTGGATCTGAATTTCTACAGGTAGCTGGGGTATAAAACCCCTGCACTCTGCCACAGGAAATCTCTAAAAGGTTTGTGTTAGCCCTGAATAAAAAATAGTCTCTCCTCAATTTCTTCAGTTTCACAACTAAAGATGTAGCTGTAAATGGCACAATAGAGTTGAAGCACTTTTTCAAATGAAAAACAGGTGCTGGTGCTAGAAGTTCACAGTGGAAATGAGCAACACTTTACTACCGACTAAAACTGGTGACATTAAGCTTTCTATTACTTTATCATATCCAAGGTACTTCTGTAAAGTATTTGAACCCCACTTTATTTTTTTCATCACAAAAGGAGATGGTTCTCTAAATTTCTAATGACTTTTGAAATTAGCATTTCTTCTGCCTACATCAGTTGTACACCTAAGAAGGAAATCCACATATGCAATATTTTTTTTCAAGGAAGTAATTTTATGATAGCAGAAAGAATTCACACAGTTTGTGTATAAGTAATATACTATTTTAATTCAAATTTTCAGTTGTCTGGGCAATATCAATCAGTCCCTGAATACATTTTTTTGTATTAGTTTGTAGTGTGTTTGCTTGTTTTTCAAAATAATGTAAAAATCTATCAGAATTTTGCAGAAAATGCAGCAACAATAAAATTTATTGGAAAATCTATAATTTTCTGCAAACAGTATCATTTTCCCTGAGCTGATATATAAACAATGTGTTCATCCTGCAGAAAGTAGAAAAAGCAGTCAAAAAATGTTTAAGAAACTTTAGTAGCTAAGGTAGTAATCTATATATGTAGATATCAACAAATTATGCTTTTTCCATCTGGAACCTCAGCTTATGTAAGTTGGATCATGTTTTCTGGATCTCTGCCATGTTTGAAATGCTTAATTGGGATTAAGTACTCTCTGAAATAGTACTTCACCTAGCATTACTCCATTCAGTCTTTGAGTTCATTATATAGAAAAGAGTAAAGTTGCAATATGTGGTCATCTTTCAAAGTGACAGTGCTGCTTTGGAGACCAGTCAAACAACTTTTATTTCTGTCAAGAAGTTAAATGTCTGTTTCTTCCTGTTCCGATTCTGCTTCTTCTTCTGATGAGCCTATCCAGACACAAAAATGTTCAAAAATTAAACAGATAGACCTTTTTCCTTTTTAAATGTTTTTTTTCCTGTCTGTTTTTCTTTAATTTGATATGCTTACAAATTAAGAGCTTTTTAGGACACTGTGTAGATCTTCACAATTTTAAAGTTCAGGAAAACCTTCAGTGAAATGACAAACACTTGTTTCTGCTATTTGTTTTATTGAAATCTTTTAGTCTATTTTTTCTTTTGTCAGTTCATAGAGTCTATATTAGATTTTAAGTATTGTCATAACAGTTTATTGTAAAAACCCCAGATGTTTAAGAAATAGAAGGATCTTATGGGGTTTGGGAAAAATAGAAAAAACACTGAGTTTCTTATGAGCTAAGTTCAATTCCCCACTGTCTTTTAAAGAAGTAACACACTTGGCTCTGTTCCCAGCATGATCTGATCAAGGAATGAACATAGTTTTTACCTAATGATCAGTTTCTGGACAGATGAACACATACTGGGCAAAAAGCAGAGAACAGGAAAGTATATTAATCTGCCTAGTTGTATAGGAAAGTCCTCTTTTCTAAGAGCATTCTCATCAGTAATGATCCAGTTTCTTCTACCATCACTCAGGCTTGCAAAAATTTCCATCAATTTAATAATATACAAGTGTACTGTAGCATTGGTCCCCTAAGGAAAATGGGTGGGTTTCTCCCAAGGAAGTAACTTCTGAGCTCCTCCTTTGGCTCATTAGGGAGTAGCAAGTGGGTTCTTGGTGTTGTCCACAAACAGTAAACCTGTGACAGATATTAACTCCATCTTATTAACACATTCTTCAGCAACACTGAAATGAGAGATTTTCTACCAGCATAACAGCTCTATAATCCATCTACAGGGTAAATAAAGACAAGAAAAATTATCTTTCTTTGAATTTTCCCAGCATCACTCGAAATTATTAGCAATATCTCCCACTTGATATTGTGAGCAAATCTGCAGCATGAACAAGATGTACTGTGTGATTAATTGTCCCTGCCCTTATATTTCATTTGTGTAAAGGTCAAATTAATAAATGAGACAAAAATAAATATTTTTTAATGATCAGGGAGAAATTACACAGTTTTATAGTAGTAACTATTGTCTAATACCTGGTCAGGTATTAGATATGCTACATCTTAAAAACACTGACTTTTACAGTGTGTTGAATTTTACTATTTTTCACTAGCCCTAATTCAGAAGTTTAATCTTATTATAATTAGGGAATTTTTAATTAAAAATTACTATGCTGAAAATATAAACAGTATAGCATACATTAGCTGGGGGTTTTCCTTATTGATCACAAGTCTCTTTTATTATGGGTTCTGTTAATGTGTGTTTATTTTCTTGATCTGATATAGGTATCAAACCAGATGAGTTTATGAATAATAAGAAATCACATGAAGTGCAGGTGATGTCAGAGCTGGTAGACTGCGTAGCAAATTACTGTGGTATAAAGCAGGTAAGAAAGCATTTCTTATTGTATGTTACCAGGTGCCTTCTGAGCTATTCTCCTTGTTGTGTGCAGATGCATCATTTTGATATTCTGTCACTGCTATTCTTATTTTTCCTGTACATAATTGTAGCTAAAGAAGAGCCATTAGGGCCAAGCTGAAGGACAATTTTGTTTTACAAATGTGTTGTTCTGAAGAAGCTGCCTTTCAGTGGCTCATAACCACTCATGAATAATTTTAAGAAATTATAATCATCCTCTCTATATTGAGCAGCTAAAAATTGTATTGCTTTTTGCTATGGATGAGTTGCCTTGTTTAGCAGTATTATATTGCTAGCAATTTTCCATAAGCATCAGTAGGAGAGCTGTCTTCTGTCAGGCACAAAAGAATGCCACAGAGAGACCAAAGCAGAGTATCCTGAGTAATGTTGAAAGCTTGTCTTTTTCTGGCACAAGATTTAAATTATTTCCTATTCTTTAATACTGTTACCTTTGTTTAACATGGATTGAGATCTATCAATTACGAATTTAATTATGACCTTTTCAGTTGGAAGAGGAACCAAGTTAAGCAGAGATTTAAGTATCAGAGTGTATATGAGATATAATTGGTAGGACACAGGACATCTGAACACCCAACACAGTTATTACTGAGTGAGGTGGCCAGACTACGCAAATGAAGATTTGGGCAGGGCTCTCCCCACGTGGGTGTGCCCTTCCAGCCTGCACAGTGGATTTTTTTAGGTGAGG
>JAWWEV010000043.1:39632884-39648534 GCA_035583235.1 Hafferia zeledoni
CTCTCCCCACGTGGGTGTGCCCTTCCAGCCTGCGCAGTGGATTTTTTAGGTGAGGCACAGCGTGCGCAGAACTGGCCTCACCATTTAACTACTAAGGGTCCATTTGCCACAGCCGAGCGAGCTTGGACAGTGACAGGAAAGTCCTCAGGGCTGTCACAGCACCCGGTACTAACCGGGGCTGACCCTGCTGTGCATCCATGATGTGACAGGATGGGATGGCAGGGAGACATTGAACTGCCAGGGGACGGTCCCGCTGAGACTCGAACTCAGGACCTTGGGATTCGGAGTCCAGAGTGCTCTCTATTACACCATGGGACTGCCCCTTATGTATATATATATACACATACATACATGTAATTATGATTGCACAGTACACTGGATCACTGTTTCATTAAAACCTTATTGAGTTTTACGTTTGGATCTGTGGACAAAACACAAGCGCCCCAACAATATCTAATTTTTTTGAGTACTGTATTTCATGCTCTATTAGACAAAAGTACACCAATACCATTTCCTCAGTTTACATACATTTAGTTTTTCTGTAAGTTTTTGCAATGTTACACTTTCAGTTAGATTCTGTACCTCAGACTTGTGTTGTGGAAGGGCTAAATTTTTCACTGTCAGAGTGAGCTGAGTTCATTTATTCATTTCAATCTCTCTATAATGCCAGAAACTGACCAATGTAGCTTCATCTTTGCTTTAAACTAGAGATGACTGGTGGCTCTGGACAATGCATTTTATTCCTTTTTACATCTAAGCAGCACTTGCTTTCTGTGTAAGAGGCTGTAAGGGTATATGGAGATTAATTTCCTCCAGGCTAGTATTCATTCCCACAAAGGTTTGTGAAGAAAAACTATATTAGTTTTAATAACACCCAAGATTAATAAGGTATCTGCCCAGATTTCATGCTGAGCTTATTTTCCTTGAGATTTTTTTTCCTAAGTAGGTATGTGTGAGTATAGTTTAAAATTAATGTACCTGCAGTATCCAAAATTGCTGTTGCTACTTCCTTAGGGAAGGCCCCAAAATTTGGATTCAGCTCTGAATTGCTGAAGCTGAACTTTGGTTAGGAGGTTATTTGGCTCAGACCAAGTTTAATTTAGATAAGTAAATGATGCAGTACTCTTGATAGGTTTGGGTCAGGCCTGTGGCATCCTTGGAAACAGGGATCAAACTTCTCAATTCTGACCATCTGTTTTGTGAGGAACGACTGATGAAGGCAAAGTTTTAGGCAGTCTTCTTACAGCTGGGATTACCAAGTAAATAGAGAGCTGCAATTAAGGCCAAATATTACTGGATGAGACACAATCAATTTGTGAGCATCTGTGATCACTTGCAGTGATGGAAGGCGATCTCTCCAGCAGCTCCTTAAGGGCCAGTCACAGTGACAAGTGTGGGTGCCCTCCACAGCCCTAATGTGGATGTGTTCTGTAAAGAACAGGAATGGAGTAGCAGCAGATTTGTGAAAGTCTTTTATTCTATCTTAAGCATGCTTTTTGCCTTGTTTGGCTTTTGTTTCAGGCAAGTATTAGTTGTGCAATTATTGAAGACTTTCACATACTTGAAAAGTTGTAGGAGAGTGCAGTTTGCTTATAGTGCAATACTAAATGTTCTCTGCATTTGCTGGAAGGTACTGTTTCATACAGCATTTTTGTTCAGATTTAAATAGTTCCTATGAGATGCAGGAATGAAAGGAAAGCAAAACCCATATTCAGAAAGTAAAGCCATCTTAATAACTTAACCAAAGTTTCAATGTAGCTGGTTAGTAATAAAATCTCAAACCAATCATTATTAAGTATAATGTCAGTATGTCAGTGTGCTGCAATTTCATGCAGTCATTATGTACTTTCATCAGATGGCTTGGAGTATCTTTATACATAAGATTATTTTCTGTTTACTCTTTAAAAGAATTGTAACATTTAATGAAAAAATATTATTTCCGTATATCGCTGAATATGAAATGCCTACTGCTCTATATTAACTTTTTTCCATTTTAGCCATACACTGTAACAACGTTTATTTGCACAGTTACAAATCCCCAATAAAGAAAGAGCTTTCCTGTTACTTTGAGGAAAAAAAAAAAAAAGAAAAGCCTCCTTATCAGTCTTTAAAATGCAACTCCTTTTGTTTTGGTTTCCTTTCAACTTAAGAAGAATATAGCAATTAAAAAGTTTTAGGAGAGTTTTTCTTTATTGGTTTTTCTCTATCCTTCTCACAAACCAAAATATATGTGGCATTTAATTAAAAAGTCTAGAGCCATGAAAACACATGTTTTACAACAGCATGTGTCCTCGGGGTGTTGCTTTCAGATATTACAGATCACTGACAGCTTGAAAAATGCCTCCCATTTCACCTCCATACACATGTTGTAGCATGGGTGGTGGAGGATATTGCTCTCTGTTGGTATTTTGTAATGTAGGATAATAAATAGTAAAATAAAAGCAAAAAATTTATTACCACAGTAATCACTTCTAGATTAATGATTTAAACAAAAACATTAAAGCAAATTAACTAAAGGCTTGTTTTTCTGTTGTTTACTTCCCCTTTTAAGCACTGTTCCTATCATACAAGTGGAATTTTTTTTTAGAGAAGTTCTTGATTAAATTCTGAAAAGAAGCCAATGTTTATTCCTCTTTGCTTAAGTGCACATTTGTTTTCTTTAATGTATTTGCAAAAGTTTTCCTTGAAAATTGCAGTATATGCAGCAAGACTTGCAATGTGTAATGTACGGATGATATAATTCTGCATTCAGCATCCATTAGTTTTGTGATTTGGTGCTGGGAAATGTTGGAATGCTTCTGTAGACAAAGTTCTTGATTGCACTATGCCAGAAACTGCATTTAAACATAGTACCCAAGTCACTGTGGACAAGACCTTGGGAATTTATTACATCATGGAAATTTAATTTTAAAAGTTCATGCTTGACAGATATGCTATGGATTGCTGATTACCTTTCCCGATGTAATCAAGGGAAGGTAAAGCAGGGAATAATGTAATGCAATCTATTTGTTTAGTACAATATTATTGCCTGCTTATTTTTAGTCAGTTTTTCCTTTCTTTTGAAAACTGTTCTCCCGGTATAATTTAACAATGTCTTACTGTTTTCTTTTTGCTTGGAAACACCTAAAGAAACTTTCCCCAAACTGCAGCTTGTCTCTGCAGCCACTAGAGGACACTCTTAGGAGTTAAGAATAATTCCACTAGCTGTCTTGTGTCCAAACGGTGCTTTTCACAGAAATAATTAAAATCTCGAAGTGGAGATGTGCATATTCTGCATAATTGTAATATCTGTTGCATAAAAGAGTGGATAAAATTATTCTTTGAACACTTTTTTTTTCCCTTTTAAATGACAGAATCTCAGAAGGGATAAGGTTGGAAGGCACCACAGTGGGTCATCTGGTCCAACTTCCCTGCTCAAGCAGGGTCATCCCAGAGCACATGGGACAGGATTGTGTTCAGACAGCTCTTGAATATCTCCAGTAAGGCCGACTCCACAACCTCTCAGGGCAGTCTTTTCCAGTGTGCAGTCACCTGCACATTGAAGTTCTTCCTCATATTCAGGTGGAGCTTCCTGTGCATCTGTTTCTTCCCATTGCCTCTGGTCCTACTGCTCAGCACCACTGAGCAGAGCCTGACTCTGTCCTCTTAACACCCTCCCTTCAGATACTGATAGATATTGATGAGGTCCCCTCACAGTCATCTCTTCTTGAGGCTGAACAGGCCCAGCTCCCTCAGCCTTTTATCATAAGAGAGATGCTCCAGTCCCTTAATTATCTTTGTCACCCTCTGCTGGACCTGCTCCAGGGGCTCGATGTCTCTTGTACTGAGGAGCCCAGAACTGGACACAGCACTCCAGAAGCAGTCTCACCAGGCCTGAACAGAGGATAAATGGTGATAAATGTGACCAATAAATGTAATTTTCAAAAGTATGCTTAGATTATATAAATTCTATTTCACCAAATCCACTCCTGTACAGATTTATTTCAAGAAATTTGCTGGACAAAGCATACCTAGATTGCAAATATGCAACAGTATCACATGATAACTGCAGAAGAGAAAGCCATGTGCAGCCTGGGTAAAAAAAATGTACCTAATGGCATGTATTTTCCACAGTTCTATGTAGTCATTAGTGACATGGGCTCAAATTTTTCTTTCTAATTCCATGACTGTCCAAATCTTTTTTATTAAAGTAAGGAATAAATCTTTCTTTCTCATTCAGTGAGAATATTGCTGTATTGTGTTCTTACCTGGTAAAAAACTATGCAGTTGAGTTTAAGATGGATCAATGTAGCATATACTGCAATTTAGACACAGAAATAGCTGTGTAAGCTTTTTTATGAATGTGTGACAGACCAAGAACAAAACATAAATATTCTAGAATCAAACACTTCCATCACTTTTCCAGAACATCTACAAAGAAGTCATTACATCTGGTCAATATAAGTTTTGGTAGATACCTTGGCAGAAGTGAACATTATAGTTTTGTTTCCTTAGAGAAATGTCACTTTGCAAATTCTCATAAAATGCTGTGTTATGTATTTATTGCAAATTAAAATGTATATTATGTAAAGCTGTGATGATGTACTGAAAGGTTCTAGCTTACCATCGTTTCTGGTAATACTCTATGTGGGATTTTCCTTTCTCTGTTAGATCAGTCATTGAACTAGCACTGGTATGAGCTGTGAAATGAACTAAACTGTCAGTTATCACTCCTTTCTCCGGAACAGGCAGCAGAAAGTAAATGTGACACATGAGCCCTTTGTTTTATTACAAAAGCATCCTCACATTAAAAAAGCTGTATGGATTGTTTTCACAAAGTGGGAAAGAAGTATAAATAAGTATTCTGACATAAAAGGGGATATCAATATCAGCTGTCTTTTGGTCACATCTGATTAAATTAGGCACTGCATCTGAAGATGCTTTTGTCCTGGATACCTAGTGGTAGTGGGCTCCTCAGTGTTGGAATGAGGTGCCTAAAGCTGAATACTGTGAGCAGTTTATTTACTAGCTCTACATCTTGACCCAGCTTAGCAAAGGCAGGTGGAGTTCCTGGTGGTTTGTGGTTATTTTCTTTAGCAGAAGGAAGTTTTGTGTCAAAAAATATACTGAAGGTCTTTCCCAGAAAAGTCAGGACATGCATCAGATAAGCATTGCAGTGTCTTTTTAATAGAGCTAATCAGTTAAGAGCTAATTCTGTGTTTTAAAGTCAGAAGGTGGAACAACAAAGCAAAAGAACTAAGTGTCTTGAGACAGATGATGCTGGTAATGTACCTATTCAATCCATGCTTATTTTTTTAGAAAATTGTTTTGCATATGAAGTGTGCCTTGTTGCTCATTAATACACCAAATTTTCATGTCTTTTTTTTTCCCTCAATTATCTAGGTTATTGATATTGGTTCTGGAAAAGGCTACCTGAGTTCATTTTTGTCCATGCAGTATAACTTAAAAGTTTATGGAATTGACTCCTCAGACTCCAACACAAGTGGTGCTCATGAAAGGAACAGAAAATTGAAGAAACACTGGAGAGCATATCAGAGTCGAGGAAGAGCAAATCTCCAAAGCCAAAGTTCAGAAAAAGCAGATGACAGGCCAATGGAAAGTGAAATTAAATGTAAAGCAATCAGTGAAGAGCTCTTAAATGATGCCAACAGTCTTCAAAGTCGGGACCAAGTGATTATGCAAGATTTAGTTCCTTCTTGTGGTTTCACAGAAATGGCTACATCCAACACCAGAGCAGAAACTGAAGCCGATTTGGTGGCTCAGACACAATCTCATGGAAGCAAACTTTCTGAAGAGGTTCTTGCTATTCTAAATGTTCTGCCTGAGGATGCTGTAGAAGTTTTTTCTTCATCTCAGTGTAACTGGGGGGAACTCTGTGAAGAGGAAAAAGTGCAAAGAAAAGTGACATCTCTCAAAAGTAAAGAAAGAAAGTCAAGTGAATCGAACCTCTATTTTGCCTTGACCTCTTGCATCACTGCAGAAACAGAACTCAGTGACATCATAACAGATCTGGAGGTTATTTGACTATAACTATTTACTGTATTTAGATTGTTCATTGCCTTTGTATTGCCATTTTCTTATTTACATAATGTTTGCTGAGTGTACATAAAGTGCTGCCTGTGGTGTGAATGAATATTGTGGCCCAATAGTGGTTTTCAGCCAGGTAACAGAAGTACGTCTAGCAGATACAGATTGTTTTTCTATTTTAATGTATGTGTTGGGACTATTTTGAAGCAGCTTTTAGAATTTATGAGGTAGATAATAATCAGCTAACAAATTTAACAGCATACATAGTGGCACATTCAGTTATTTTGCAGCTGTCATTATAGATAAAATATAAGTATTAGGGAAGGAGTTGTATTTACCAGGTAGATGAATATATTAGGCACAGGAGTTTCAATTTTCCTGAGATTTCTGATTTTTTAAGTTACAGATTTTTGTAATTTCAATCAAACTGGAAAGACATAGGAGAATTTGTAGTATAGTACTCAAGATGAATAGTTTGTAAATAGTGTTTTTATTTTGACTTTTGAGAGTAATTTAAGTTAATTGAGTAATGTACTAGCTGGCAGGGTTTGTGTCTACACAAATAAGCCCAAGCTCAGCTGACCAAAGACAGTGACACAAGTCAAGAAACTGTGCCTGAAGAAATGTATATTGAGTTAGATGCATTCTGTCTTTTATGGAATAACAAAGGCATGCCTATGTGCAGTAGTAACTGAACTATTATATTCTGAGGCATAATTCATCTCTGCATCAAGACCGTAGATTTGTGCTGATGGTCCTATAAATTGAGCAAATAAATGCTACTGAGTGAGTATCTGAGAATGTGTGGAGCAAGCTCATGTCTGTCTGCAAAAGACACCCTGAGCAGCAGGGTTTGTTGATGAATCATATGCCTTTACGTTGCCACAGCTGGATTTTGTAACCTCTTAGGATGTAATTTGTATGATGTAAAAGGTAGAAGAAATCCTGTATCACTGCCTTTCCTTATATATAAAAAAAAAAACCCTGTCAGAAAAAGTGAAAGAGTAGAGGACATTTTACTGTTTTGCACATGCATGTACTAAGTAATACAAATGGGTAAGATCAGATGAGAAAATCAGATAAAATTAGAATGATTATGGAAAGGTAACCCAACTGAGTGACCCTGGGCTAATTTCATGTTGATAACCTGGAGAAGAGAAGGCTCTGGGGTGACCTTATAGGACTTTCCAGAACCTAAAGGGGGCCTACAAGAAGGCTGGAGAGGGAATTTTTACAAGGGCATGGAGTGATAGGACAAGGGGAAATGGTCTTAAGATGAGGGAGGATAGATTTGCATTAGATATTAGGAAGAAATTCTTCACTATGAGGGTGGTGAGCCACCGGAACAGGTTGCTTAAAGAAGCTGGGGATGCCCCAACCCTTGAAGTGTTCAAGGCCATGTTGGATGGGGCTTTGTGTAACCTGGTCCACTGGAATGTGTCCTTCCCATGGCAGGGTGGTTGAAACCAGATGATCCTTAAGGTCCCTTTCAACTCAAACCATTCCATGGTTCTTTGATTCCATGATTAGTAAATATGGCTGAAATTCAAAGCAACACCATGTTTACCATGTAGATTCCAACTAATATTGCCAGAAGGGAAATACCATGTTATGAATGGTGAGAAGAGGGAAAATTTTGATGGAGAAATGGAGTGATAAGAGAAATAGCAGGAAAGGGAAAGCAGGAAATAGAAGGGACACAAGAACAGAGCATCTGAACCTGAAGTTCTTCCTTTGTGCTATGGAACAAAATGCCTATTTGTTGTTGAATAGGAGCAGGTATACTGTGAAACTGTGTCAGTGCTACAGTTTTGGAAATAACAAAGCCTGCTCTTCACCTTCCATCTGTATTTAGGAAGTGGTTTTGATTTCAGCAACTTAAAGGTGCAGAAATTCCACAGATAAGTCCAGCCAGATTTACAGCAGTAAGTCTTAAGTAAGGAAAAAAGTAGCAGTGGTACTAATAACAAGAACAGGAAAGGTAGGAAAGACAAGAGAAAATGGCCTGTGTCCAGTCAACACATGGATGTTCCCTTCCATGCAGCTGTTATTCATAATCTTGAACTTCTGCTGCCACATGACTGGTTTTCACTGTGTTTTCCCAGCACTGAAGACCTTTTATTAGCATTGGAAAATTCTAGGACGGAACAGTAAGAGTCTTTGTAGAGTTGTATATTTCTGCCCTACAGCTCACTAACAGTTTGCAGTATAATTGAGTTTTATAATTGAGTATTCACACTTTTTCAGTTGATGATGGAGATGCTTTATTATTGTCTTTTTTTGTTTGTTTTTCTTTTTAGGACTGTATGATGGTGGGTCTACACACATGTGGAGATCTGGCCGCAAATACATTACGAATTTTTACTGCCAAGCCTGAAATCAAAGCTGTTTGCAGTGTGGGCTGCTGCTACCATCTGTTGTCAGAACAGTTTGAAAACCAAGAAGGTAATTCTTCTGAGATTAACTTGTGGCTGTAAGTTTGCATAATATTGAGCCTATTATACCTGTTAATTAATAACCTCCTTGTATTTGTTCCTTTCTAGTGGCTCATTTAGACCTGGTTTTAATAACAGTGTGTGGGTGATTCACTCCCGGATGCCCTGTAGCTTTTCTGTTATGCCAATATTCCTTACTGAGTTTAGGGACATTAATGCATAATATTTT
Source organism: Hafferia zeledoni (assembly GCA_035583235.1). Lineage (NCBI taxonomy): Eukaryota > Metazoa > Chordata > Aves > Passeriformes > Thamnophilidae > Hafferia > Hafferia zeledoni. The sequence goes on from JAWWEV010000043.1 coordinate 39,641,576, forward strand.
TATGTGGTTATGAATACAGCTGGTTTTATTTCATCACTTCACTTATAAATGTGGAAGCTTTTTTAGTCCAGTGTGTTTTCATCCTTTCGAAATATTTTGTACCAGACTTTGTCCTTGACTGTCTACATGCAACATCCTATTATGCTGAGTTGTACATATACAACTATGAGCAGAATTAAGTTCTTGTAATGTAAGGTAATACTTGAAAAAACATTCATCTGGGTGCTGTGATCTGGGTCATTGCCAGTTTAGACCATCATGGAACTACATACATAATAGTTTTTCTTGGGGATACAACCTGAAAATTGTTTTGGGAGCCACACCATAGGAAATTTTCCTTCAAATGTGGACATTTTTCATTTTTTACAGAAAGTTGGTATTTTTACTTTAAATACTTTTACATGAAATTCTGAGTAACGAAAAACATGTAAGTAGCTGGCTTTCCTGAAACAAGTGATACATAGCTGAGCTGTCTAAATGACCAGCTGCCGAAGCCCTAGAACCTGATCATCATATCAACCAAATCTGAGACAGGGGTGGATTGACAAAGTTTATATCAGCTCTTTCAGGGAACTTCACAGACAGAAAGGCAGGTGAAACCCAGCTGTTGCTCTTTAACAGTTAGTTGCTCAGGCAGCTAAAGCACAGTTCCAAACAGACCATGACATGGGCTAGCTCTTGCTTTAATAATATTTTCATATAATTTTTGTTTTGCTCTGCAACAATCGTAAGAGTTTTTGCAGTATATTAGTCTCAGTTATTTCACAATACTTCAGCTCACTCCAAAAACGAAAATGTAGTCAAAATCCTTAAGTCATAGAAATGCAATTAGTTAAAAACCATACAATTCCTTTTACATCAGAGTTGTAAGAAATTAAGAACTTTCCAGGTGCTTGTCATTAAGTCTGAGTGTCTGAAACAGTCAGTTGTTTCATATTATTATTGCAAAGAGGACATGGCTTCCTGTTCTAGTTGTAGGATTACTTTTTCCAGACTGGTGCATAAGGCTGTACTAAATTATTGTTGGTCAGACACCACCAAAAAATCAGATGTGATAACCTGTTCTAAGTTCAAACAAACTGATATACATGCATGGTAATAACGTGATACTGCAGTTTCATAGCGGAATGAAAATGAAGCCAAACTGCATGTTGAAATTTATAGCTGTTTGCTTTTTCTCAGCTTGAAGGATAGAAATTTGGGCAGAATAAAAGAAAATTACATTATTTTTTCTTGAAAAACAACACATTGTGCCAGTGGTGCTGAAAAAATAGATTTTTTTTTGTTTTGTACGGTTACTATGAGGGTGCATATTCTGAAATCTATAATGCTGTTGTATTCCCTTACTAAATCCTGTACTGTATGGCTGGTTCATAAATGGGCAGGGGAGAGCTAAGAGCACAAGGACCGACAGTATCTAAGATTTCTTCCAAGGGAAAATGAGAGAATTCAGACTATTATCTTTTATCTACTCTTCTTATGCATGGATTTCAAACTGACAAAGCATTCCAGAGGATGCTAGAGGACTCTTAACTAATCAGATGGTAGGGATCCAACAATTCACTTCTACAAGCAGTAAACTAATTCCTCATGCAGATGTCTGATGCACGTTGAATTTTGGTGCCACTTCCAAAATGGACCAAATCATAGCATTTAACCAGCAAATGGCTTCTGGAGGTCATCCGGGTCAAATCATGGTGCAAGGCATGGCCAACTTAGATTATGTTGTTCAGGGCCTTGTCCATTCATGTTTTGAATATCTCCAGGGACAGTGATTCAGCAGGCCATTTCAATTTTTCCCCTCACCGTGAGGTTCTTTTCCTTATATCTATTCAGAATTTGCAGCTCTTGTGCATTATCTATTGTCTTTTTCATTTTTCACCACCAAGAAAAGTCTCGCTAAATCTTTTCCGTTTCCTTTCCTTTAGATAGTCAAAACCAGCAGTTAGATCCCTCCTTGACCTTCTCTGCAGCCCTCCAGTCCTCTTGCTACAAATAAATTCATTTCAGTCAGTGTGGTGGGCTGGAGAGCCCAAAGAAGCACCTTGGATAGTCTCACTCTCACAAGTGCTGAAAAGGGGAAATAATCACATCCCTTAACCCCTGCTAGGCTTCACTATGAAGCTTCAGAATACCACCAATTTTCTGCCTACCTTAGAGTCCACCTATCTGAGTCATATCTTTCCATTTTGTCCATTTTGAAACTAAGGACACCTTGCTGAAAGACTTGCTAAAATCAAGGTAAACTATGACTGTGCCATCTGCTAGTTTATTGAACCAGTCACTGCATCACATAAAGCATTAGTTTGTCAGTCCCTTGTAAATTCCTGCCAGCTATTCTCATCTCCTTGTTCTTTATTGGCCTGGGCATGGTTTCCAAGAAGATTTGCTCTGTAAGCTTATTGAGACTTACTGAACTTATCCAGGTCAGACTTAAGGGGGCGTGGGGTGTTTGCTTTTTTCTCGTAATCAGAAACTTCCCTTTAATGGGCATGACCTGTCAGATACTGAGTGTAGTCTCATCTGGAAATGCATCCCATCTGGTCACATGCACTTGTGTATTTCTGGTTTGCTTTTGTGGTCCTTCAGCCAATATAATCTCTGCTGTAGGTAGTCCTTCACTTGCCCAGACTCTGACACTAAGCTCAGAGAAGCTACTGGAAGATCTAGGCATCAATCAGTGATTCTAGAGATCTGTAGAAGTGGTACACAGAGAGAGTCGTTTGAGTATTAGGATGCAGTGCTAGATAGAAGATGTTCCTAAGAAGCAAAGAGGATTGGGCAGAATTTGCTGCAACACAGGAAATCACTTGTTTGAAATCAGTCCAGTATGCAAGGGCTTCCCTGCAAGGACACAGTGGGAAGTTCTGTTATAAAGCATTTTATAGTTATTTTATCTTGACTTAGTGGCTTTAAAGTTTTAAAAAATCTGTTTTAAAAATGTCACTGTGCTATTTTGTATTATTTTTTGCCCTCTTTTAAAGCTTTTTTATTTTCTTGAGGTGCACACCCTTAAAGTCAAGGTTGTGGCAAGTCCACCTCAAAGCTCTTTTCCCCAAAATAGCATGTTTTCCATCTTTGCTGTTTCTTTAATGTGAACTCAGATCATTGTTCTCTTCAGTCTGTAGTTGAGACCGATGAACCAGCTCACAAAAGAGCTGCTGTGGACTGTTGGTTGCCATAACCTGAGAGGGCTGGACAGGGTGTAGTTTAAAAGTTAAGATTTAATACCAAGATCAATCTGGTTTGATTTGCTTTTTCACTTTATGTTAACTGGAATTAACTGATATTCATAGGAAGAAAATTTACCTATTTTGATGCCTAACATAATGTTTGTAAGTGAAGTGGTGAGTTGACAAAATACCAAGAAAATGTTACTGTGATATTCTTGGTGAGGTACTGAATCATCTTGGTTATCACAAGTTTGGAGTGGTTTTTTGTCTCTGAGCTGACTACAGGGAATAATGCATTACATTTCTCATATATTCTAAGAATAATAAAGATATTGCAAGATTGCCTGATTCAGTTTGCCATTGGACTTGGTGTGAGTACTTTGGGAGTATTTCTGATGAAAGCAGTGCCAGCAGTCACCGTCTTGGATAATGCAATCAGTGCGCAGTGTCCTTCTATGTGTATAAATAAGCTAAATAAATCTGGAAATTTTTGTAATGGGACCATGTTTCCAATTATGCTGGAAATCCTCATTGAAGTCTTAATATCATGAAAGCTTTTGCTTTGATTTATTAGTACCATCAACAACCAAGAGGTGCTGTGTAATGCCGAATTTCAACTCAATTTAAAAAAGTTGATGCCAATGGCTTTTAACACTGTCTTTAAATTTCACTGCAGTACCAAATTCTCAGTTTCAGTTAATAAGGAATATTATGACATCTCTTGGACAATTCTAAGTAGTTTTATTTCAGCTCTCTCTAAGGAGAATTGTCTGTTTATATAGAGATTCTGCTATGGATAAAATATATGTAACCATTAGTATAATTGATTCCTTTGGGGTTTTTCTTCCCTCTTACTGCATTGGATAGTCAACTGCATCAGAGTAGTAAGGATTTTACTATTTATTAGAGACTTTTTACATAAACCGAATACATCATGAGCCATTATGGCAGTTTTTCTGGAAAAAAATCAGTTTGCTAATGATTTTTAGGATTAAAACAGTAAAGATCAGGAGAATAACCACAGAGTGTGATTAGATTGTAACAACTGATGGCATAAACAAGGATCTGACTAGTTATTATTTATAAGTATTTGACAATTTGAAATAAGACATAGGTGTAATTGTATGGATACTGTCAGTGATAGCTGTCTGGTAGAAACTCTTTTTGAGGTTGGCTTGAGTACTACAGATTGTGAACTCCAGCTTTTGTAAGGATTTCCAAAGTCACATCACTGCAGGACAGAGGAGTCCTAAAGCCCTGTGAAAGCTGTGGAAGGCAGTTTCTCAATACTGCACTCTAGAAGAAGTCAACAAAGTTTTTGCAGGATAAACTTAGAGTATTAAAAGCTAGTGAATGTGATTAAGAGAACCAAAAGGGTTGCAAAGTGTAGTCAAAATTCACACAGAAACATTTATCAGATTTGTGAAACCTGAAAAAGCGTTAAGTAAGGTGGATTCAGAGGACAAAAACTTAGAAAATTAATTTTCTGAGGGATTCCTTATGCAAACAGAACAGCTTCATATCACTCCATTCCACTGAAATATAAAAGATTACTCACTGTTTTAGAGTATTAGACTACAGATGATTTATGTATTGCCTATGTATATTTTCATAGATATTCCACAGCCAATGTCTTAAAATAGCTTTCACTGATACCATGGCAACACAAGGAAACACTTCCAAGCAAAAGATCAAAAAGCTTCATTGCCTTCCCAAGGCATCTTTAGATATTGCTGCATAAGGCACATTCCCATGAATTTGTAACACAGCTAATGACTAAACTCCAGATGTTTCCTATAAAAATTGATCCTGAAAAAAATATGTAACTTGAAAAAATATGAACTAGGTGAATTTTACAGATGTTAAATGAAAGTATTACCTATTGAAGTTGTTAAGGTGTTTCTCATTAATAAATGTAGGAAGAATATATTAAAACCTGAAACCATCTTGCATTTATCTTTTTTATCTGTGTGTACAGAGTAAGAGATTAGAATTGAGAATGCCAAAGTTTTAATAATACACAGTAATTAAAGCATTCACTAGGTCTGGGTTTTGAAAATTACTTTGGTGACAACTGATTCTATTTCCTGTTAAGGAAAGAACATTTTTCTTCCCCACTTCCCTGACTGACCCTGCTTTCCCTAGAAAAATCCTGCTTAGTCATCGATTTTTTTTTTAAATACAAACTCAGGGAACTGTGAATTATATGGCCTAGGAAGATTTATTCTTTCCCATGCAGGAAAAAGGCAGTTAAGTAGTTTATCTACAGATAACAGAATAACAGAAGTAGACTCCAAATCTATGATGTCATGGAAGATAGATGCTATGGAGGACCTGGAAAAGGTTATTTGTGTTTTAGTACTACTTTTATGAAATTTTGCCATATATACAAAGAGACAAAGTAGAATGTATGTGAACAAATTTGAGGAGAGTAACAAAGATCAATTTCCGCTGACAAATCTCAGAAGAAAAAATGACTTTTTAATCCATTGAATTATATCTTCAGCCAAAAGCAGACATGAGGTCTAGAGCTGGGATTTAGAGAGCCATAAAGCCTCTCAGGACACCAGGGCTGGAAAAGGCACACCAAGGGAAGCACAACACTGAACCAACACTGCTGCCTCCACACCCTTCTGATCTGGGTCACCCCATGGAACTCAAGTCAAGCTTCTTTTTCTAGTAACAGTAAAACTTGTTGGTCCTCTGTGTTTTAAAGACCGTATTTTACTGTAAAGCTTTGCTAAGTAGAGTTTAAGTGTTAACACACTAGAAATTGTAGTATTACTCTTAGAGATGAAAATCTATTGATGGCCTGGTATTAAAGCTATTGTACAAGTTTGTCCCATTCTCTTGGATTTCCTTGTCATCATCTGTGAACATACAAAAGTACACCTTTATCTTATTTCTACTAAAATATATTTTTTCTGTAACTACTAAAAATAAGAAACATCAATAGAAAATTGCTGATTTATAATTGCAATATTTGCGTCATTTCATTTTATTCAATGTGTGATTTAGTCTTTTTTAGAAATTAGCTTAGAGGTAAATTTCTATCAATTTAACTAGTACATTCTAAGATTATACCCTAGCATAGTGTCAGTCCAGCTCATCAAATGATTACCTGAAATTCCCCCTTTTGTTAACAGTTCATGGAACTAATTCTGTCTGATTGTTTGCTCTGAACTGAATTACAACATGATTGCTTCATGTGCTGTTGAACACTTGGACTGTTTGCTGTGAAATTTTCCGTGGAATACTGGTACTTAAAATGTTTCTTGAGTATTTTTTGACATTTATACAGTTTAGACAGCTGTTACATTGTCAGATGGAAGCACAATAAGGTATTTAGTGAGCTATATAATATTAAGTATATCTGAAAATAGTTGTAGGCATTATGAGAATTTTCAGCTTTTTAAAATGTAGTACTTAGATATATATGAACTTTATATTGATATATTAATCCTACAATTTTTATCAGTGTGCTTGAGAAGGGACTTGTCTTGGGTTGAGCTGGCAAAACGCCAACTGCCCAAAGACAGAGTCAGCCTGTGGCTGAGAAAGGGGGAAAGGGAAAAAAAAAACTCTAAAACCAAGTTTATGCTGAAAACTAACTACATGTATTTATACAGAAAAGAGAAAATTAAAACTACAATATAATATAACACACACACAAGTTATGTATAACAAGAAATAACTTCCCACTCCCCAGTAATACAAAGTCTATTACTTTAAATCTATAAGTACTCTAAAAGACATTCAGCAAGAAAGAGAAAGCATAACAACAAA
>JAWWEV010000043.1:39648634-39688331 GCA_035583235.1 Hafferia zeledoni
TCAAGTCACCTGACAATTTTCAGGCCTAGTCTGAACTTTAAAACCTAAATTTAGCCCACCTGGCCAAACCCATGACAGGACTGGATATGAAAAAATAAATAGGACTTAACGCACTATCATAGTTGTGTGGTCAACTTTGGATATACACAAAAAATTCCTTCTAACTTGAAGCATTAGTTTCCCTCTCTTTTTCTTCTACTTTAGAGTTTCAGTAATTTACATGAAGACAGTGCTTTGCCTGATTATTTTTTTCAAAGGTGTCATAAATTCCTCAGTACTGTGCATGAGTACAGCGCACTGATATTGGGATTGTAGCTGACAGGGTATTAACTTTAAATTGCATGGATGATTAATTTGCCTAGAGGGCAGGATGCAAATTAGAAGGGATTTTCTTGAAAAGATCAATGATTTCATTTTTCTAACTCAGTTTGCAAATTTTTATTTTTAAATATTTTAACATATGTAATAGAAAGACTTATTAGTGTGAATCATGCAATGAGAACCATGGCAGTCATTATTGTCTTTGAAAAAATATATTTAATAAGTTCTTATTGCCGTCTCTGCAGTAGAAATACCCATATAATTAATGTACTCCATAATTAGACTTAAAGTTAATTAATGTTTTAGAGCTTGTCATGAGGTATTTACAAGTTCTTAGTACATTCCTAGTGCTAAAACCAAATGCAAGCTGTTTTGTAAAATTTCATCTTTATTTCTAAAGAATTTTCTTTCTCCTTCTGCTAATCATTCGGAATTAAAATCCTATTCTTAAGTCAAGGTCCTTAAATCAATATTCCCCCACTATGAGCCTCTGACATTTCTCAGGGCTAAAAGGAGACCAAAGTGTGAGGTTGCCTCAAGAAGATTACCTGCTTGCTGTTTGTTACTCTCTAGAGACCAGCTGAAACTGGGCACTACTGCTAGAAAACCAAGGGCTGTGGTGGGGAGGGTTCTTTATAGTTTTTTTCTCTTTTTCTTTGCTTAACTTTTATTAAATGAATTCTGCTTAGATATACATATCTCATACTGTTGTTAAATTTGAAGTTGTGTTTCTGCTGTCCTCTTTTTAACCCCATTACTTGATTTATTCTTAAATATGCCCCAGTCACCTTCCTGTGCTCAAAAGCCAGGATCCCAGCCAGTTTGTGGAGTTTTTTTAAGAAAGTAGTAATTCTTATTCAACATTCTAAAAAATCAGCTGACAAATGTGCTAATGAAAACTCTAAACATTTAGAGTTTGTCTACATTAAAAATTTGGTATTAAGAACATCTAGAAAGTAATCTCTGTAGTTTAGTTCTCCCACATTTGCATTAGTGTTAAACATGAAGAATTGTGTTGTTATTCAAAATATAAATGACACTGAAACAAACTGAGCACAGATTATGATGCAAATGCTTCTTGATGTTTGGAGAAACAGCAAGAGCCTTTGCAGCTGCTCTTTTCTGGAAAACAAACATTCTGCCTCGGAGCAGAACTGATCTTTCAGAACTGGAATAAACAAATACACATTGTTCTGTGTGATGTTTAAAATATGTTTATGATAGAATTAGAACACAATGAGAAGTGGTACTGAAGTCCTGCTGCATGGAATGACTGCCTGGCCTACGTCTTGTGACTCATGGCATAGCATGGGGTGGCATGAGGATTTGGAAGCTTTTCTCATGTCCTTTTGTTTTTTTCAGTGGATTTTTGTAAAGGACATTCACTTAAAATTGTTTTGGAAAACGGGAAATTATCAGAAATTCAGCATAAACCCAAAACATCTGTTACAGGGAAAACATGTTTTTTATAACACCACCACAGGTTTTGGTACTGGATGAGAACAGTTAAGTGTTTATGCTACCATTAACTACTGCTCCTCTTGCCCAATCCATTGTGTATTCTGTAAGTATGAGGCAAGGCTCTGCCTTTTAGTTTTTTCTTCATTTTGCAGAAAGCTGTGACAAAGTGTGGGGATTTCCCATGTCTCAGTACTTGAAGGACAAAGGCTGGTGCTGTGGTCGCAATGCTAGAATGTCAGCATGCTTGGTATGATTCCCCTTCTCTTGTTTTTCCTACTGAGAGCTTTGTCCAGATGTTATAGGATTCATTGTTTTTGGCTTCTAATCCTAAAGCCATGACTTTAATCCAAGACTATACAGAATAACAGCATTAATGTTGTAAGCTTGATAAATTATATCCAAAAAAAATAGTATTGACCTTCCAGCTAACAGCATGAAAAAAATGAGTAGTGACAGAAGTGTATTTTAAGAGTGTACAGAAAGGCCAAACCTTTGCTGAAACCTAAACAAGGTAACCCCTCAGAGTAATGGTTCCTGGCCAAGGACTTATGGGGAAACAAGGTAATTGTAGAAGGATTGCAATCAGGAACTCCCCCAATGCCTTCACGATTCAAAATAGTGAATGTTCGGACTATTTAAAACCTGAACAAACCTGCCCATTCCAAAAACTAGAAGAGCTCTAAAATCCATGAGGCTTAAGAATCTGGAAACAATGTTTTTTTTAACACTGCACCAAGAGAGGAAGTACTTCCTAGCCTCATCAAGGTAGGTTGATGAGCTGGTTTTTAATTTGAAAAAACAGAGAGGTGCTGAAAATTTCAACCACTGTTTCCGTTAGAAGACCACTATTCCTTCCCTCTATTAATTTTTGATTTCTGGTATCCTAGTGAATCACATCACAAAATTAAATGCTATGAGGAGAAAGTATAGTTATTTAGTATTCATAAGGTTTAAATGTGTTACCCTTGGAAAGTAAAAGAAAATAATCGTTCATTTTAAAGATGTTGCTGTAAAATTTATCACAAAAAAAGTGTTTTCTGAAGGGATTTGCCTTTTCTCTTTTTCTTGTGTCTTACAATACCAATCCTTCCTTAGCTGACACATTAGCTATTTCCTTTCCTATTCCCTTTCTTTCAGAAAAAGTTTGGGCTGTTTTAAAACAATGGTAGGAAGACAGTATTCATCGTGCCATGTATATCTATTTTAGATTTCTCAGAAAACACAGAAATTTGGCAGTTAAAAACTTCTTTTGTTTAAACATTCCCAAAAGGCAAAGAGTTCTCTAGTGTCACTAGACACTTCTACTGTCAAGTTTGTAATTTTGTATATGCATTTTTCATGGCTAAGATTTTCCTTGCCTTCTATGTGGTACAAGGGAGCCAGCACAGTGCCACTACGCACTCACCTTCTACTTTTTACTTTTTTGTCTGCATTTTACTACGATCTTTAAAACTTTTTATAGGCACAGTATCTTTTCAACTGTGAAAGGATATTCCATGCTTCTAGTTATTTGTCATTCTTTGTCACTATGGATCATAAAAAGCAAGTAGTCTTAACACCTACATCAGCATTTACAGTATGCAGAATCTAGTGAAAAATAGTGCACACTATTTTAAAGTGCAGTCTCTCTGAAGTTTTATTTGATTTAACTTTATTTACAGCAGTTCAATTTATATGAGTTCTTGGGATTAATACTGATATTGTACATTGAGTCAGTATTTACTTTTAAATAGTCAAATATGCAAAGTGAATGATTTGTATTTCAGTAGGAATAGACCCAAGAAAAATGCATTTCTTTGTAATGTTTTTACTGAAAGTAATACTCTGAAATTCTTATACAATACAAAGAAAAACAAACAAATTTTGCATGTCTCTAATTCCACACAGTTGGATGTCATTACTTCTCGTATAAATAAACCAAAATAACAGGAGTAGCTGATTATGAGTACCTAAAGGTATTAACACTTTAAAGTGTGCAAGCTTGTTTTATGTCACACTATTAATCTTTTAAAATGTCATCTCCTCTGACTATTATACAATGTGTTTATAAAATGTTATGATAAAGAATAAACATATCAGCAATTTAATTCCTTGACTCTTAAAGGCTTTGGAGCGAGTTGCAGTTGGCCAAATGGTAAGTAATATTGTTTATTTTAGCCATTCTAAGATAAAATGTGTTTTCTCCTGTTTAATGTTCTTAATCCATGGCCTTTTATTGAACTTCTGCATATCTGGAATCTAAAATCCTGGCAATAGACTATGTCAAATCCTCATAGATAGCATATGTCGTCATGAAGTCACATTTTTATTGCTGTGGTTTTACTTAGTGGATCTGTTTTCTTTTGACAACTAAGAGTCTGAGGGAAAAAAGCACATCTTAAAATTTAAGGCATTAAACTACTCTTTCTAACTTTCTTCACTATCTTTCAGCTAATACATAAATTCAGTGCAAATGACCTTCTGATATCCCTGGTTTGGATCACTCACTAAACTAATGTAAAAATAGACATTGTTATGACAAAAGCTTGAACCTGTTAGAAACATCATCATTCTCATTTTTAATCCCTGTATATTTTTTCCTGGTGAATATTTTGATTTATTGTTATGCGTCTTATCCTTTCGGGGATGGTGGACACCAAATGTGCAAGTACTTAAAAGGCAAGGCTGAGAGCCTTCTTTCCATATGTAAGCCCACTGACCCCAGTAGTTTTTTTCCTGCAAATTTTTAATTGAGAATCATAACTATTTTTGTGCAAATAGAGCTTCGTGCACAAAGATATGAAATTTTCAGTATATTCTTTTTTTAGCATAGTACTTTCTGCATGGTTCAAACTACAGTGTATGATGATTCAGCTAGGGAGTTATTCCTTTTGTCTTCAAAACAGCTTGGCTAAATTGTTATTTATTTTGCATATTAGAATTTGGATCATGATCAGTATGCTTTTCTCTGTTCTTTTTTCCTCCATGAACCTTTGATCTTCAGAGTTTGGGGTTCTTTTTTTTTTTTTCCTTGCATTTATGGTTATGTTAGAATCTGACCCAAAAATATAATTTTGACTGGATGCAAGAACATTAGCAAATTTTCCTCTTAAATCTGTTATGGCTGATTGTAAAGAACATAATAAGTTGTTAAGGAAGCCAGTGGTGGTTTTGTGACTCTGATCTTAATTTCAGTGCCAATTTTAAATCTTTGCTGTTGGAATTTTTTGCAGCTGCCTACAGAATCATTGTTTTACCGAGCTGTTCTTCAAGTTATTATAGAAGAAATTTATGGTGTTATCAAAAGGTAGGAATCTCTGAATTCACAGAATACCAACCAAATATCTGATTCTCTTCCACCTCTATTCTGTAGAGAAGGTATTTTGTATATAAACATAGTGTTAAAATGCAGGAAAGATTTGCTCATCCTAAATGTGCATCACAAGTGTATTGCCTTCCCCTTACCTGTAGCTGAAGTAGGTTCTCTTTGTTATTGGGTGCATGGGTAAAACATACCTTCACCAGAGAATGATCAGCAAACTCACTAAAAAAGTCAATGCAATCCTGGGCTACCCTGTCATGCAGAGGTCCTGGCAGTTTTAATACTGCAGAAGGAAAAAGACATTTCCATTTGTCCTGAGAAAAACTGCTGAAAGCTCAATGGCCATGATGGCAGTAAAGAGCTACTGTGCCTGTGCCTACTCTGGCAAGTACTGCCTTCTTGTAGAAAGGGACCTGAGGAGCTGTTGCTGAGAACCTGACATCTGCATTATACTCTTTCTTGTGGTTGTAGTTGGATTAGATTTTATCTAATTCTGGAGGATATGTGCCTGTTAACAGCTGGAGCATGTCCAGAAGCACAACTTCCAGTTTAATTTAGCTTGAAAATAACCCATTTTGTGAGCTCTGATGCTATTCCACAGCGTGAACCAAGGCATGACAGGGGGGAAAAACAGAAAATTCACTTCGGCAATATACTCTAGATCTAAAATAAATGCTAATGCTGATATTCCCAAAACTTCTGCTAGATGTAAAGTCAGATAGCTTACCCTTCAGAAGGTCAAATTTCTGAAAGAAGAAATGCTTCTTTATTTTAAAATTACATAAAATATCTCACAAAGAGTGCTGGCTGCTAAATTGTAAAGAAAAGAAAAACTGTGAGATAGATTTTTTTATTTTTAAAGGAAGTATAATTTGGAGGAAGTAATTAAGATTATACTTTTGAAATGAAAGCAATGGCTACCTTGGAAAGACCTCCCCCACCCCTAGTTTTATTTCTGAGCATGATGTTGTATGGCTTGGAATATCCCTATGGTCCATTCCATTCAGCTGTCCTGGTTGTGTTCCCCCTGCACGTGTGCACCTTCAGTCTATTCACTGAGAGGCAGAGGGAGAAACAGAGAAGGCTTTGACACTGTGCCATCTCTTTTTGGCAGTAGCTGAAACATTGAGGTGTTACTGGTGCTGTTTTAATCATAAATCCAAAGCACAGCACTGTATGGGCTGCTGTGAAGTTACCTCTATCCTAGACAGATCCAGAAAACATCTCTTTTCCAGTAGCTTCATATAGGAGGCAGATGCCCATCTTTCTAAGAATGACATAACAGCATAATCATTTACTGATTTTCAGACTGCATCAGCCCAAATGTTTAGGTGCATCTCAGTATTAAATATGACAACAGAAATGCCTCTCAGTGAGTGAGTGTCGTTGACAGCTAAACAGCATTAGAACTGCCACTGAGATGTCTTTTTATTGACCTCAGTAGATGTTAGCTCTGGTTTTTAGGTAAGGAGGTAGGGTTGTACTATGAATAAAGGAGAAAGGTTTTAAACTAAGGTGTTTCTATTCCATATTGCACTGGGAGAGTCAGGAAGAGTGTATTTCATGTATTTGAGCTGAAAATTCTGTGTCTGAAAGTTTAAATCCTACATTGTAAAGCTGAAAGAGGAATTACATTAGGACACAGTCAAGAAAATTAATTCAGACTTACAAAAACTTTGCATATTGTTTCTCCAAGATATTTAAACACACGGAAGAGAACAAACATGCGTGACCTGTTTGGATTCTTCCATTTTTTTAAGTTTTTGTGCATTGTTTTAATGTTTTCGGGAAAACCCCATGTTTTGGGCTGACAACAAAAGCAGGCTGTTGAGTTGTAAGCAAAAGAAAATGCTGGCATCATTTAATGAAATAAAAATTACAGGGGTAAGATCACAAGGTAAAAAGCAAAAAGTGGCATTTGCTCAGTCCAGTGGTTGATGGTAAATAAATTACAGCAGCATTGTAATAAATTACAGAAGTATATACGGAAATATCTGTCAGCAGAAATATGAATTTTGCCATTCATGTAGGGAAATAAAAATACTAATGAAGAAATTAAAAACAACCTTCAACTAGCTCTCAAATTTATATGTAAAATAATAGCCTTACTATAACCATAATACAATTATACAGTTGCTGTATGCAGCAATTACCTGAAGTATTAGCTAGATCGTTTTAAGTGGAAGGAGGAAAAAGGCCACTTGTTACTAACTTGGCAGTAGTAACCATCCAGCTGATTTATTTCTCCCAAATTAAAAATAAAGTTAAAAATACCTGAATTTCCATTGTTGGATATATAAAAACCTACATCTCAATGCTGTATTTTCAGTGATCGACATGTTGGAAAAACTTTCTCCAAATCATCCTCCTTTGTAGATTATGTCAGAAGGTCCCTGAAAAAGCTGGAACTGGATGATTCAAAGGTGAGTCACTAAATACAGACTATATAAAATTCTTATGTCCCTGTAAGTTCTTGAAGTCAGCACCACAATGAAATGTTTAAACCACTGAGTTGATTTATTTTATGTATTGCTGTATGAATATAAAGCATTATCATTTTTATTCATATTAATATATCAAGTCCATGCTGGTTTATAGGTATTCAAAAAAAAAGCAACCTACCAGATCAAAGCTGGAGTGTTTTCATGGGTATTTTTGGAAACAGACTTCCATGTTTAAATTCTTTAAAAGATTCTGGTTTAAAATTACTTTAATGACTTTATATAAAACCAATCGTTTTTCTACACAGTGGTCAACATCAGAATTTTTTTAAGGCTTTCTATTATTTCTGAAGTTAATCCTACAAATCTCCTTTGAGGCTGAAAATGTAATACTATATTTCACGTGTTGTCATTTAAAGGTAAGTATGCTTTTCGGATGCTGAGTGAAGGCATGAAGAACTTCTTGCCTGTGCTGATACTATGCATCCAAGTAAAAGTAACTCATGCATCCTTTTAAATCCAGCTGAAATACTATCCTATACAAGCATTGTGCTTTTTTCTCTGTATTTAAGTTTAAACTAAAAGCTATCAAAAAAATTATGAATCCTGAATCGCATGGTTCAAAGCCTTTTGATTTTCTTTTTTTTTTTTTTTTGGCAATATTATCTTGATCCTTTTGGACACCTTTTGAAACTGAAACATGTAACATAGGAACATGCAAGATAAGCATTTCAGCCTGTGCAATATGTTTCTCTTACAATTCAGTTTCCAATGTATTTGCAGTTTAGTTTAGCCTTTAGACAGTCTTCTTAAGCTGCCTCTGAAGACCTTTGAAGGCCTAATACCTCTTTTTTCCTTTGAATTAATAAATGTTAAGAAGAAATATTAAAATAACTTTTCTAGATAAAGAAGTAAATTCAAAATTGAGATTTAAACTTACAAGATCTTTTGGAGATTTTATTTATGTTCTTGAGTGTCTTGTCTTAGTACTACAACTGTTCAGTTGGTCAACAGATGGCAACATAACATTAGGCATGGAATATAACTGTGTAAAGATCACAACCATGCTATGAGAACAAGCTGTGCAATGGATACACTAGAGAGTACTAGACAGATTGTTAACAAATTCAGTACAATCAAAGAAAAAGTAGGAGTGGCAAGTATGTAAAATATTTAAGGCAAATGTTATTGTAGTCTTTGGTAAAGTGGTGTTTAAATTTTGTAGTCAAAATGTCAAATCACTTAAAATTTGCCAGACACATCAAAGCATGAACTATGAGAAAAAGGCAAAACTAAATAAGCAAGTAAATTCAAATGACATTGGAGTCATGCTTACAGCATTAAAAAGAAGACTTATGCCTGAAATCTGTGGTATTTTAAAAGGATTCTATTTAATTCTGTTTGCAAATGTGGTTACCTGTTTGCTTTTCTGTATGAATAGGCACCAACATCATGCATTCACCCCAGCTGAAAGTAAAATGATGTCTTATTCAGTGTGTGTAAAGTCACCCAAAAGCAATAATGGATTTTTTGTGCAATAATCAGTTTGCAAAGTTATTGACTAAACTCTGCTGATTTATTCACTGTTTTCCTTAAAACCAGTAAGCATAGAAACTTTGTGTCACGGGGTCTGATTTTAGACATGCTGCCTTTTGCTTGAAAGGGCCTGGACAAATGCAAGTTGCCCTGGGAGAAAGATGTCTGTCAACACTATTTCAAACTGCATGTTTGTATGGTTGCTAAAGACCTGATTCAAGCAAATGCTCCCTTTTGCTTATGTTTCTCCTCATTTTATGTGCAGCTGGCTGCATACTGAGGATTGGATTTTATGCTGATGTAAACAATATTATTTTTTATTTCCCAGCTATGTTGAAATCTGCAGCAGCAAAAAGCAGTGCTATTTTGATACTACTGAGAGGAAAGTTGTAACTGCTCCCTCAACAGTGGTTCTGACCCTGAAGTTTTCATGGTGGAGTCAGCACTATATCTACACAATATTGGAGAATGTATTAAAATCCTCTCTTCAGAAAAAAATACTTACATAGCTAAAAATGTGATGAAGCCTAAACATTTGCTCTCAAAGACAACAAAAGTCAAAGAGAAATTTATGCAGAATTTATTTTTTAGCTCTATTTAGAAATTAACAAAAGAGCAGCTGTACTGCATAGACCAAAAGTCTATTTTGTCTCTGGCAGTGGCCAAAAACTGATGCCTTTGGAAGAATATAAGGTGGGAGTAACCATATAGGAAACATATTTCCAGAATAATCCAAAATGTCCTTGTCATTCATATACAAAAAAAAAGTAGGCAATCACTGTCTTAATACATAAACTTAATTAGTTCTGTTAAAAAAGCAGCTAAAACTTAGTGACACTGTGTAATACAACCAGAGAACTATGAAAAAAAAATTGTTTCCATATGAGTCGCTGTTTTACATGTGCAAAAATATTTTCTAAAATACAGAAGTCAGGAAACTGCAAGTCTCCAGTCTTTACTAGGCTTATCAAAAAATTAAAAATAATTTCATTTCTGTATGATAATAAAAGTGCTGGAAGGTATGTATGTATGGTCAGACTTCACGAACGAAGATTTGGGCAGGGCTCTCCCCACGTGGGTGTGCCCTTCCAGCCTGCACAGTAGATTTTTTAGGTGAGGCACAGCGTGCGCAGAATTTGCCCCACTATTTAACTCCTAAGGTCCATCTGCCACGGCTGACTGGAAGGTAGTGGGGTATCAAAGAACAACAGAATATGCAGAGTTGAAAGGGACCCACAAGGATCATTCGGTCCAACCCTTAGCCCTGCACAGGACCATCCTCAAGAGTCACACCATGTGCCTGACAGTATCATCCAAACACTTCTTGAACTCTGTCAGTCTTGGTGCTGTGACCACCTCCCTGGGGAGCCTGTTCCAGTGCCCAACCACCCGCTGGGTGAAGAACCTCTTTTTAATGTCTAACCTAAACCTTCCTGACACAACTTCAGGCCATTCCCTCTAGTGTTGTCACTGATCACCACAGAGAAGAGATCAGTGCCTGTCCCTCCTCTTCCCCTCACAAGGAAGTTGTAACTGCAATGAGGTCTCCCTTCAGTCTCCTCCTCTCCAGGCTGAACACACCAAGTGACCTCAGCCACTCCTCACATGGCTACCCCTCAAGGCCCTTCACCATCTTCTTTGCCCTCCTCTGGACACTCTCTAATTCCTTATATTGTGGTGCCCAAAACTGTACACAATATTCAAGGTGAGGCCACTCCAGTCCATTAAGACATGAACTAACCTGAATATACACAGCTATACTGGGAACTAAAAAAAAAGGATTTTTGCAGAAATTGAGAAAGAGGGACTTTTACCCTGAGATTTCTTATGATCTTAATGTGTACCCTGTGCCAGCTTCAGTGTGGATAACTTCAAATGACAGTGAATATCTGAAACGAGTTGGTCTTTGCTAATGATATTTGTAATTTTGATGCTTTTTATTGTGTTCGGCCATGGGTCTAAGCCAAAACAATGCTCTCCCCTTTCTCCTAAATCCTAATCCAGCAATTGCCTGACACTAAACAATCACAAAATGAAGGTACTATATGGATTTACACACTTAATGCATTTACAGTTGAAGAGTTGACTCTCCACCATTTTCTTGGATGGAAGGAATTTCAGCACACAGACTTCCTAGTTCCTTTTGTTAGCTAGGGAAATGCTGAATGAAGGCTCAGGTAACACTTGTATACAGCCTATGAGGTGTATGCACATAACGCTGCTCTGAAGTACAACAGTTTTTCAAACAGACAAAATAGTATCCCAGTTATGGTAATGTAACATTTTAGTCTGACAAGGAATCTTAAGAGATGTGACTTGTATCTCAATTAGGTATAATTATAAATAACACAGATTGCATTCATTTGAAATGCATTTTAAAGTTCTAAGTAAACTTAAGTCTCTCAGTAATTTCATTGTATGTTTTACATTATTTTACACTATATTACATTACATTATTTTTAACTACCTCAATCATGGAAAAATTGTGAAATTTGCTATATGGTCTCCCTCATATTTTGAACAAATCTAAGACGCTGCTCTGCTAAAAGGGTTGCCTTACTGCTTTCATGTCCTCTTAGTGTTCCTGATGATGCTGGTACAAGAAGAGAGAGGAAACATGAAATTGTGCAGAAAGTGCAAGGGAAAACAGGCCCTTTGAGGCAGAAAAGAGGAATTGCATCTATTTAAATGCACTGTGGAGTAACATCCTTACATGTCTCTTCTCTGTAGGGCGTGCACAGCATTTGATAGTAAAAGAGACTCATTCAGTCAAAATACTCAGTTTAGGGAAAGACAGAGCTCTGAAAAAATGCTCTCTGAATAAATGTTAAGTGTGATATCACTAATTGTCCCAAACACCGTGCCTGAATGTTTTCTTTTCAGCCTGTGCTCAATCAGCTCATCTAGGGGGCTGCAGTTCAAGCTGGGTTTGCTCAGGCACTTGGTATCTCACATGCTGTCAGGGCTCTCTTGGCAGTCTTGTAGTGTTCACAGTAGATGAGTTAGTGCTATGGTATGGTTTTAGTGCCACCTCCAGCATATGGTATAGTTATAACTAGGTCAGCAAAGACCTTGCTAGGTCCTCTTGGTTGTTTCAGCTGTTTGAGTGACCACATCAATCCACAAAGAAATCAGTTTAAAAGAAAGCTTGCACCACCATCGCAGTGCAAAGAGAAGAGGTGCTTTTGTTCACAACCTGATGAACACATGGACACATTGTAGATACATCAGGGAAGAAATACTGACAAAAACTTTTATGTATGAAGTGAGGGTTATTTGAGTGTCAGTAACATGAGCTAGATCTTTGAGTCCAGAATCAGTCTTAAGACAAGTCCATGGTAGATGTGTCTGAGTTCTGTCATGTTCGTACTATCAACATCATAATGTAAGAAAAAAGTTCAATGCATATATTGGGAAATCTTTTTTTGAATACACAAATACCTGGCAACCCAGAAAACAGTTGCCTGGACAACGTTGGTGGCTGAATGGGGATTGCTTTGCATGTAGAAGTAAAATTCTCCTGAAAATGCAAACAGTAATCTACTCCTACTTCCCCTTAGAAGGTTAACTGACAGTTGCATTGAGTACCTTTTAGGAACCAAAGGCAGGTGGCAAGCTGTTGCAGTTTCAGCCAAAGCCAGAGTGTCCAAGTTAGAGTGGCCGGGACCGGGTTAGCACTGCGTGCGTATAACCAAAACTGTGCATTCTACACTCTCTGTGTCATTTCTGATGGACTGTTAATAACGAATTGTTTGCAGCAGTTGCCCAGGGCACACCTGACACCACAGGCTACAAGCTGGGTGTTAAAGAAGCCTTCGAGGCAGGAGAATGTTTCTTTGTCTTCATACCAGTGACTCAGCCATGATAACTCACCTTGGGAGAGGCATTAGCACTGTCACACCCAGCCTGAGGGGTCATGTCTGCTAATGGGCTATTAGGGACTAGCACGATAGGCAGCTGCAATGACCTAGACCCTCAAAGATTCCAAAACTATCCCATGACTCACAGAGTTAAATCACCCATTGTGAAACTTCCCACCCTGGGGGAGGTACTGGGCATTCCCACCTGAACCTGAGCATATATAATCTTTGGGTTTCAGGACTTCTGATACCACTAGTTGGATCTAGAGAAGGACCAGAATTTGGACAGGACTATGACTGGCACTCTGGATAGGACTGCAGTCATTACTTAGACAGAACTGTGACCATCATATTCACCAACAGGTTTCCTTTCCTTTTACTTTGCACTCGGGGGACCATATGGTGCTCAGCACAGGGGCTAATGAGTACCATTCTGTGCCCCAGGGTGCTGGTTTATATGTCTGGTTTTGTGGGTTAAAAATCAGTTTTTCTCTCTATCACTGTATTTATTGTAATCTTTTTAGTAAATTGTAACTCTGACTTGTAATCTCTCTTGAGTTGGGTTCATTTCTCCCACCAGTTTACTTTTAAACCAGCACACAGTGTTATCTGGTTTTAGTCTTCTTCTAAGAAATTGACCACATAGTCAACTACCAGTTACATTTTTCATGCCCTTCTCTATTAATGCTTTTTGGTGGACACTTTTTTTCTTTTCCAGCTCACCAAACTTTTCTCTGAGCCACATTTTGGAATAGTATCTAATCTATCCATGACAGCACAACGCATTCAGTCAGAATGTGTAATAAGCAAGGAAGGAATGGAAAAACACATACTTTAGTATGGCATGTCCAGGAGACATTTTTGACCCACTTTCTATTTGCCAAACATTTCAGAGCTTGTTTTCTTTTACTTTGAATGGTTCATCTTGAAAAGCAGAAAGGTGTCATGATCACATTTTTCCAAATATAGATCTTTGTATTTTAATAGCAAATAGCCTGTAATTTCAAAAATCTATTATACTAAAATGCTATTAATAATCAGCTGAAATGAAAAGCATATAGAACAGAGGTTAAATAAACTATTTTGTTTATTTCGTGATTGATATATTTTAGTTGGTTTGACTCTTTAGAGGGGAAAAGGAAAAAAAAAAAAGAACCTCTAAAATATTTGTACAGCTTTACAGAAAGTAAAATAGCAATAAGATTAAAAAAAATCCTATTAGTCCATGTTAGTACTGCCAGATCAGCTTCTCAGCTTTGCATCTGCAATTGGGAAAAAGTACTTTCTAAATTGAAAAAAATATGACTGAAATACTACAGAAGTTTTTCTAACCCCTCTTGTTTTAAGGCAGAGTTAGAATTTTGCACTGTTCCTGAAAAATATTTGTCAGATCTTCTAAAAGCTTCCTATAATGGAGACTGACAACCTTGCCAGTCCTTAATTAACCTCTAAGAAAAAAAGTTTCTTCAAGTTTTTGGCTGACCTTTTTTTGCTGCAATACAAGCCCTGTCCTCTGTAGACACAATGAACAAACTGTTCTTTGCTTCTTGGTGATAGCCTTGTAAACACTTTTATTATGCCCACTCTCAATTTTGTCCAATGTAGCCTGGTCAGTTCCAGTTCTCTGAGTCTTTCTTCATAGGTTGCGTTTTCTAGATCTCTGATCACTTTTCTCTCTCAGGGCTTTTTCAGACAGTTCATTTCTTTCTTTGAAATCTTATGCCCAAAAATGGTGCAGTATCCCAGCTAAAGCTTTTCTACTGCCAGAGTTGAAGGATTACTTCCTGCACTTTGCAGGCTGCTCTCCCATATGTGCCACAGAATGGTGATTGCTGGTTTTTTGCAGTAGCACAACTGTGACTCTCACTCAGCTTATGATCTGCTATATCTCCCAGACTGTCATTTGGTGTTCCCCATTTTGAACAGCTGATTATTTCTGTCTGAGCCTAGTCCCTTCTGCTTTTCTGTACAGCATTTCAAACTTCTTTTCTAAGCAATGCTGCAATTTCTGAACTTATTTTAAGTTCTGGTAATGCCTTCCTGTTGCACATTAGCAGACCTAATTAATATGGTTTCTATTCGGTTGTCTGGGTTCTTAATGAAAATACTGCATTCCATAATGTACTTCCAGTCAGCAGGTCTTTCAGTTGTTCAAAGACTCATTAGTAACTATCGTCTGGTGATGGTCATTCAGTTTTCACTCACTTCATAGTACTTCAATCAAAAGTTGTTTCTTTAATTTGCTTGTAAAATTATGATGTGAAATGTTGTCAAATTCCTTCTGAAATCAAAATATATGAGAGTCAGCTGTTTTGTCTGTTGTGAATGCTTTTACCATTCTTACAAGTGAAGCAGACCAACTTGTCGTTTGTTCTTGGCGAATTCATCTCCTTATCTTTTAGTGGTTTTAAATTCTTTTTTTGTTCCTTTTTTCAGTGCATTGAATTTGAACTATCTGTTCTATAATAAAAGACATACTCTCTGACATACCCCCTGTGAGAACTTCTCAATGGCAATGACTAATAGTTCTGAAGTCCCTTCAGTCACTTCTTGGCATTCTTAGATGAAGTTCATAATACACACCTGATTTGAAAACTTACAATTTTTTAGAATGTTCCCTAGTTTGTTTTCCTATTTTAGGCAAAAATTTTACTTTTTTGCAGCTGGACTAGCCAGATGCTCTCAGATGATTCTTCTAATAAAAGTGGCAAAAATATATTAAACGCTTCAGCTTTCATAGTCTTTTGTCATATAGTCATAGAATCATTTAGGTTGGAAACAACTTTAAGAACAGCAATTCCAACCGTTAACTGAGCACTGCCAAGTCCATCACTAAGCCATGTCACTCAGAGCCACATCTACACGTCTGTCAGTGTCGTTACTTTTCTGCTAAGTTGTGGTCTAGCTCATTCCACAGCCATGAAAGAATAGATATACTGCTGTTGAGAAGGGGATAAGATATATGGGAAAGGAAATGAGAATGTTATCTCCACTTCACTGTGTAATTCTCATTTAAGAATGGCTGGAACTTTCCGAATAATGAATGTATCTCAGTATTTCGTGTCAGTGCAAAATGCTGTCTGAAGAACAGTTATTGTAAATTAGAACTGAGAAACTGCTATTGGAAAGTTATTATAAACCTTGGGAAAAGTACTAATTTCAAAAACAAAACACAGATTTCATTTTGTAATGTGACTTTCAATTAGGAAAAAATATTTTATTGTAAAGTTCTCTCGAAAAAGTAGTGAGAATAACTTTGATATCTTTTTTTAAATCTCTTCCAGCTCCCAGACAGCTGTATAATGGATTACTATGAAAAATACAAGCACAGAATGAATGAGCTTGAAGCATTTAATATGGTAAAAGTCATAGGATTAATACTATTACCTTGTTTATATGTGCTAGTCTAGAAGAAAGCCCTGTTAAGTTTTATGTGGAGGTGGACTGTCTTACATTGGAATGCAATATCAAAAAACAAAGCAGCCCACCCTTCCAAACTTTGGAACATATCCTATTCCAAAACTGTATTAGGTGTAACTAAAATAATAAAGTGAACACATGGAAGATTCTTTTTCAAGAGAGACTATTACACTGGAAAATGAAATGTCAGTCACCTTTTAAACCTAGACTGGTCTCCATGCAGTTATTTCATAAAAATTCTTTTTATTAAAATTCATTATTTCCTTCTTTAAAATTGTTCAGCTACATATAGTATCATTTTCTTGTTGGACAATGTCTGAAAACCAGTTAAATAACATAGTTCCCTGACTTTAGGGCACTGGATGCATTTTTGTCTTTAATATAGTCTGTTTTGAAGATGTCCATCCCATAGGGAAAATTAGCAAAGTGACATTTGTACAACAGAACCCCTAAAAGAAATTGACCTTCCTGGAATTGTTCTGGGGAAGTGTAGCCATTTGGAAGTGTATTGCCTGTCTTTCCCAAGAGGATTATAATATCTAATCTTTCTTTCAGTTGAAGGTTGTTTTGGCTCCTTGCATAGAGGTTTTGATACTTCTGGATCGTCTTTGCTACCTCAAGGAGCAGGTATTTTTGCATTATATTTTATGATACCTAAAGGCTACATCAGTGAAATGGAGCTATTTCAGTCAATTTATTACTGTGCAGACCAAAAGTCTCTGTTGCAGAATTATTATTCTCATCATATTTGCAAAAGTATAAGCATTCATTCCATTCAGTATAAACATATGCCCAGCAGATGTTTTTATTTTCAATAAAGCAGCAACAATAAAGTTTACATTCTTTTAATTGTATGGTAATTACTAGTCAATAGGCAGTAAAAAATAATTAAATATGCAGCAAATCTCATTTTGCACAACATATTGAGATATTTATTAATTAAAAAGAATATTGGAAATGCAAAACAAACACTGTGCTGTTCATGTTATAACTTCCAATTAATATGCTTTAGGATATGTAATTCAAGAAATGTTGAATTAGATCCAAAATGCTTATGATTTCCTTTTACTGTTTCTTAATTAAGATCAATGATGAGAGAGGGTGCACTTTTTCCAACTGTATGGGTCAACTGAGGTATATTTGACTAACATAGAGCCTGGATGCATTTTACAAGTGTAGACCTGGGATATAGCAAGCAAATGCTACATTTACTTCATGATGATTTATTACACTGTTTCTTCTAACACTAATTTGGAACTTGGCCTGATTAACTCAGAAGCAGTGGTAATACTTTTTCCTGAATCAATAAACATTTTTCACACAAATAATAATTTGTTAGGAGAAAATGGTAGCATCTTGCAGCTTCTGCTCTGGGCTATGGTCAAAATAAAATTTTAAAATAAAGTTTAAACTCATTCATATGCATAGCTGTGTTTTTCCACCATAAACCTTACATTTTAACAGCTCCATTTTATAAAAAGTGAAAACTCACTTTATTCTCTGACAACTACTGAGTTGTAGTAAATGTATGCTTTTGTTCTAACTCGTATTTTTACAGAGAGGTAATTTGAAATATTTAAATAATGATGTATTTTCCCAAATGCCAACCAGTTAAAAATTGCATAGAGATCTGTAGGATTTCCAAGATGGGAGATCAAACTTGCTGCATTTAGCACTATCTACCTTTTCTGAATGGAATATATACATTAATTTAATCTTGTACTGAGTGATTCACAAAATGTGTTTAGGAAGAAAAATAGAAATTATAAAAGCCATATGCAACATGATGACCAGATCCAGCTGGCCTGATTAATTTGAGAAGTCAGTTAATTAGCTTCAGTAGTAGAATGTGCTGCCTAAAATGACTATAACTTGATCCTTGATTTCTTTGCTGTAGTTCAACCAAACCCCAAATTTTTATTGATGAAGGAGGAGTGGGAAGCAATAATTAATAGTGCCAGAAATAATTCAATTACTTTAAAATACATCCTGTTGTGCATATCTTTGTTTTTTCACAACAAAATTTCCCTGGTTTTCTTGTTAGACAAGTGGTTTTCCCGCTTTGCATTAAGGATAATTATTTTTATTTTCAATTTTGTGTTTCAAAATGTGGACCTATTAACATATCTTAGCTTTTAAGTCAAACACATTTTTATGTACTTTAATCATATATCATTTTACAGGAAAACATTGCCTGGTCTGGACTTGTGAAGTTATTTGATCCTGTGAAATCCCCCAGATGCTATGCAGTTATTGCTCTGAAGAAACAGTCATGTTCTTAAGTGGAAGCAAATTGCAGAGAGGTTGAAAATTCTGAACTGATACTGTTATTTCCTCCCTTTTATTCTGTTATTTTTAATTGATTCCTCAAGTACACTGTTTCCTTTTCAACTGCAAAAGAAAAAACTGCAATGCCTCTTTGAATCTCCAGAAATAAATATCTCCTTTATAAATATGATGGCTTCCTTATGTCAGTTATTAAAGAATGCTGAACATTTGACTTTATTCTAAAAGTTATGAACCATACTATGTGATTGCTATTTAAAATAATTTTTATGTTTCTTCTTTTTAAGGTGCTATGTTTATGTATCCATACCCCTTCTCTTGATATTTCTAATCTCAAGATTATACCTTCTCAGTTTTTACCAGTGGCTGGTATCAGCAGTCTCAGACAAGGCTCACCGTTTTTCTTTTCTTCATTCAGATGCTGCAGAGTATAAACAGGAAAATAACCTGCACTGTAAACAAGAGGCTTGTAGATTAAATAGGATCTTTGTACTTCCTGTTCTGCAGGTCATCAGGACCAGCTTATTTATAGAGCAGTGTAGAAGAGCCTAGAGAGTGACTACCTGCAAAGGACAGTTTTGTATTTACCCTTTCTTCCTTCAGGCATTTTTCTGGCATGCACTTTTTTTGCCTGTGACTCTGAAAGAAAAAATGCGTGTGCTTTAATCCAGTGGGAGATTTCCCAGTGCTAAAGAATCAGCTGCCCTGCTGGGGTTCACTCTGTAATCCTTGGGTTGTATTGGAAAGCTGTTATCTAGCCCAAATCTGTTGGGTATAAATACTTTGGTACCCAGGTGAATTGAAAATTCCTAGGTAGTTTTTTGTTGGCTGTGCTCCATTCACGAGTGTGGAATTTATTTGTTGATGTGTTTATCTCAATGGGTTGCCTAATTAAAATGGCAGATTTTCCATCAATTAAAAGAGAAAAGTTTCTATTCTAAGTCCTAATGCTTTTATTAGAATCTTCCAGCTTATATAAAATATAATTAACTACTAGTGCACAGAAAAGAAAAGACAACAAATAAATAATAAGATACAGCATTAAAGAAGAAAAGGGGATAATACTCCTGGAAGATGAGAATACCATAAAATACTTTTATATTAATTGTGTAGGAACAGTAAGAGTCATGGGAATCAGACTGAGACTGAGATGTAAGTAGAAATGAATCTTATTCTGTTGCAGTTTGCAAAACATAATGAGAGTTTGTGAAAAAGAAAAAGAAGTAATGTATTTTCCTAACAAGTCATATCTTTATTGACTTGGAAGAAATACTTCTTTTTGTGTCTGTGTGTGGATATATAAATTCACTGCTATCTATTTTGCAACTCCCAGTCCTTATTAGCTCCATGGTTCCAGTATGAGCTTCTCACATTTATTTGGTCCAGTACATTCAATCCTTAGAGCTGCTGAACACCTTCAATACCCAAGGAAATTAACAGATGTTGCAGGTGCTCCCAGCATCTTCAGAGCAGAGCTAAGAGGAGAAAAATGAGGCCTTCCATATATGCCACCTGTTGTTATATAGAGTGTACCGAGGAGACTAACAAGCTGCTGAATTCTTTTCCCGGGAGAGGAATCAAAAGAAAGAAAATCCTCTAGTCCTATGGAAGGAAAAAACCAGTAATATCTGATATAAAAAGGCAATCTAAAGTACATGATGTTAAAAAGAAAAAATATGAAAAAAATCTTAATAGGGTTTATTACTTTCTGTTCTGCTGAGATACGGTGATTAATTATTAGTGAAGTCTTAGAGTGTTGCCATCCCTGTCTTATATGCTGTTGGAAAAATGTACTTGGGGAAGAAATTGCCTTTTTTCTGAATGAATTGATTCTTCTGTTTTTCAGACCAAATACAAAAACTGTGCATATATGATGTCCAAACAAAGAAAGCACAGTTTCTCACTGAAAGCAAAGGCCTAAAAAGTACCCTGTTATGGCCCAAAAATATTCATTTCAGCAAGCCCCATCTGGTTTTATCTAAACACAGTCAAAATTGCAAATGGTGTTCTAAAGACTATTGATAATTTTGTGTGATACGTGTGTAATGCTAGATAAATTCAAAGTTAAATTTCTTATTACTATCCTCAGAGGATATTCACAACAGTTTAGAAAAACAAGCACATCTCTAGGATTAGCACAAATGCTTTTCTGCTGAGTCAAAAAGGTCTGAATAAATTTGCATTTCCCTTCCCCCACCCCCAGCAACTCCTCAGGCTCTTTCAGTACTTTTCATGCACTTTGTAGTCTATGCCGGCAAAGGCAGAGGCAATGTGCTTCTTAGAATAATAACTACCAAGAGGTTTATATGATGAGTTTGCATTCAAGCAGTCAGTTGCTGCCTGCTCTCAAGGCTGTTTCAAAGCTTTGGATGCCTGAATACCTATGAGTTATTGTTTACACAATGGAAAAATCCCTGACAGTAATCAAGATGAATAAAACCATTTTTCTTCATGGTTATTGCCAGAAGTTCTTCCATAATGTGAACTGTATCCTAAATATGATGAAGTCTTTTGATAAGAAAGAATCTCCATTTTCTTTCAGTCTGACACCCTGCTATCTATCTTGGTATGCTGCCTAAGGAAGAGAGGATATACCTGCTTCCCATCCGGTATTTGCCTCATTCTGTTTATGACACAGCTATGCATTCTATAGTAGATTTGGAGTGTTTCATTTTTTTTTTCAGGGCTGAAACCTGTTCTTATATGGAGGAACAAGATTATATGCAAAGTGTGTGTGCAACCTTAATATCCAAGAAGACGTGGTAGCCCTAAGACCTCCAAACCTGCTTTTTTGACAACAAACTTTAATTCTGCAGGTTTAGTGGTGTTCCTCAGGGGTTGGCATTGGGGCTGGCACTTTGTCAGTGACACAGACAGTGGGATCGAGTGCACCCTCAGCAAGTGTGCAGATGCCATCAAGCTGTGCGGGGCAGTCAATACACTGGAGGGAAGGGATGCCATCCAAAGGCACCTGGACAGGCTTGAGAGGTGGCCCTGTGCACCCCTCATGAAGTTCAGCAAGGGCACGTGCAAGGTCCTCTGCCTAGTTTGTGGCAATTCCAAGCACTAACACAGTCTGGGCAGAGAATGGAATGAGATGAACCCCGGGGAGAGGAACAGGGGAGAATGGTCTTAAGCTGAAGAAGGGTAGGTTTAGATAAAATATTAGAAAGAAATGGTGAGGCACTGGAACATGTTGCCCAGAGAAGTTGTGGACTCCCTATCCCAAGAGAGTTCAAGATCAGGCTGGATGGGGCTCTGAGTAACCTGGTCTTCTGGAAGGTGATGTGAGACACTGGGTTACTATACTGGCTCGGAGCAACTCAGGTGTGTGTGTGGGAGCAGGGGAGGGACAGGTCGAATCTCACAGAGGTGAGGTCATGCCTTGTCCCACATCCCAGCCTGTGCGAGACTCGCGGGACAGCCCCAGCACAGCCATCAGTCACAGGCAGCCCGGGAGCATGGTCTGTAGCACAGCCCAGGGCCCCTGACCCAGCCCCTGCCCGGCTGGCACAGCAAGGGCCCCCTCCTTGCCCCTCAGCCCCAGCGTGGCAGGTGGGCAGCGAGTCCCGCCTGGGAGGGGTGGCCAGAGCTGGTCAAACCAGAGATGCATGCTCATCACAGGTTTGAACCCACCATTTTCTAGTCTCCTGTAGCTGGATCTACACTGGGGTTAGGAACAGTAGCTCTATCTTTCCTTTTATCTTTCTTTCTTTTCTTCTTTTTTTTCTTCTAATATCCTTTCTTAATCTTTTGGGTAGCTGGATACCAGATGGGTTGGGTTTTGCTGAGTTGTATGTGTTTGCATGTGCTAAGTCAATGCTTTGTGGAATGCTTTATTTTGGTTGGTTGTATGTTACCCTTTAAACTTTGGCCAACTACTCATATTTTTTTCTGAAATTTACCTGTAAAGTAGCTCCCGAGAAAATGTGGGCCATGTCTTCTCCTTTGTGCTCTTTCTTAAGGAACCAAGGGCTCTTCTAATAATTCAGTGGGTGAACTTTCAGAGCTTTATATATTTTTAAACTCCCTTGGTTGGCTCATAGCTGAAGATGTGGCGTCTTATAGGTGTCCCTGCCTGTGGCAGGGAGGTCAGAATTAAATGGTCTTTATTATACTGTCAGAGGTCCCTGATACTAAAGGCAAGTGGTAAAATAGGACCAGCACCAAGAAGATCTTCCCTGCTTATGTGTGAAGTAGCCAAGTTCACAGTTGTAGTGTGGTGCTTCAGACTTCCTTTTCTCTGGAAAGTAACTGAATACCCAATCTTTGTTACATCTTTAAATCTCTTTGTCCTGTGCATCTTATCACTGATAATGTCCTCCTTCTTCCTGAAATATATGCTGGTGCTCTGAAAGGAGTGGAATCCATGCCAGGCTGTGGGCCATGAAAACCTTTCAGTGTTTGCAACCAAATTAGACCTGAGGTATAGTTGCTCAGACATTTAAACTGGCCACCTGACCCTTAAACTGTGACTTTAGCTCCCTCAGTTTCTGAAATCCATTCAAATTTAACAGTTTCCAAAATTCCCATACTTCCTGACATATGGGAACATGGTCTAATTCTCTGGGAATCCAGCTGCAGTTTCCTCACTATCTGAAATAACCAACTCAGATTGGGTCTGTATTCTGTATCTCCAGGCAACTGCTGAATTAGTTGGTTTCTTTGAATTTGCTTATTCCTGATTGTTATCTCTGTCAATGTTGTATTTCAGTGTACTCTAAGAAAAAGAGTTAAAATCCTACTGAGATTTAGAAGTTATACAACAGTTATGCTTCTTGTTTTTTCCCTTAAGCCCTTGAAATTAATTCCTGATTATCAGAAAGATTGGTAAGCATCAGACATCCTGAGAGGCATAGGTTATTAAAAATTGCTATGCACAGTATCTTCTCTTCAAAAGTCTTTTTCAATTCAAGAGCTCTGAGGCATTTTCTTCACAAGAATTCCAGAGCAGCTTATCATTAAACTTAAACATCCAAGGAAA
Source organism: Hafferia zeledoni (assembly GCA_035583235.1). Lineage (NCBI taxonomy): Eukaryota > Metazoa > Chordata > Aves > Passeriformes > Thamnophilidae > Hafferia > Hafferia zeledoni. The sequence continues at coordinate 39,672,245 of JAWWEV010000043.1, forward strand.
CCCATCGTAATGAAGATTGGCCTCAAAATGTTAAAACATGCTGTTATGCACCAATCTTCTCAGTATAAACCTGCATCCTCTTCAAGGCTGTCTGCAATGTTTATATCAAACTGGAAGGAAACAGACATTTGTCTCACCATCACAGGGACGCTGTTCATGAAATGAGCAAGAGAATGACATTCCACTCTCTGCCTTATGCTAAAAAGCAACAGAACTCTTGGAATGGGTATGCTCCATTCAAAGATTTCTCCAGATATCATCGAAATACATTTAACAGATTTATTCAGTCAGTTCAGCCTGTTACTTACTTTTGTCACTTCTGACTATCATTGATAGGTCTACAAAATTTTGTCCCATGGTTTGTGTTCTACAGGTGGACCCTTCTCTTAATACACTCATCCAAACAGTAAATGACTTCCACTAATTGCTAGGAGTGATAGCTACTTCTAGATTTATTAATTGATTGATTTTGCAGTAAGCTTATGTTGTTTGATCCAAGTGAAATCCTACTATATCCTGCAATTTCCTCAGAAATGCACATATGAAGTAAATCAGAAAATGATTTCTATATTCCCAATTAAATGGAGAAGAAACTGAAATTGTCCTGTGTAAATTTTTGGCTAGGAAAGCACAGTATATGTACAGTTTACATCATGAGGCACTGGTGGCCACAATTTGTTAAAATCATAAATATGAAACACATAGGCAAGATTATATGGGAAAAAATATCTTGAAGATTTGAAGTTACTCTAAAGTATATATGCAATTATGATATTCAATTGGAGTGCAGTAAATAAACAGGAGATTCACTTTTTAAATTTGTGTAACAATTTAGGAACTAGCTGCAAAAGTGACAACTTTTTTTAGGGCAACACTCTAATATACTGTTCATTCCAGGAAATCAAGCTAGTTTCTACATGACATTTATTTTGTACCTGTTGTATAATCCAAGTCTATGCTTGGCTTTTTTTTTCCCCAATAGTTTATAATTAAATTATCTCTTTTCAGTCTTTTCCAATTACAGTCACAATGGTTATATATAATAAGCAAGGACTTTGCATTTCTTCTTGTATGTAACACATGCTAACAAGATAGAATTATTTAAGATCTTTGTGTAAGATTGTCCAAAAGCAAAATATCAATTCTGAATTTAACTACAGTTTATCTGTGGATTAAAAAATTCTGCATGTGAAACCTCAGAAACTTTTGAGTTTTCATTACAAAATTCTCAGGTTTATATAAGTCCTTTTGTCTTTGCATCTGGACCAGTATGAATTTATTCATGTAGATAAAGATGTTGTCAGGGCAGCTGGTATTGGGTTTCACATGGAATTTATCAAGAAAATCAAGATGCACTAAATCTACCAAGCCAACAAATCAGATTGTTAGACTGAAGCTCAGATGGCCTTAACACACCGTCAACTCTTTCATGAATCACTGATGAAAAGAGGAAAGCTGTCTGCTTACTGAATAACTTGGTAGTGTCTGGGGCTGAAGGAGAAAGTTCCAAATCAGAAAGGAGCAGTGATCACCTCTCCTGATATACAAACCTTCAGAAAGAATAATTAAAATGTACAGTTATAAATCTATGTTGTTTATTACACCTCCTATTATTAGGGTAATGAATAAAGACTGACAGCAGAAGCAACCATGCTGTTTCTCAACTATAAATCCTAAAATCACTTGTTAGTCTTAGAAAGGCCGAAGTCATCAAGAGGACACTCAAATGTTAAAAAGTGCAGAAAAAGCTCTACATTACTTGAATAAATGTACCATTTGCTGTCCTTTTTATATTCTAGGGCATGGGTATCAATTCAAATAAAGCAACTCACAAAATATGCAATGAGCAGCTTATAAACCAAGTTCTATCCATTTTAAGCTCTTCAGCATTTATTGGCAGACAATTGTTAGCTAGTAAGGCTTATTAGGTTGATTTTAGCAAACTTGGTGCCACGCTGTTAATGATTAAAAATTGTACATAAAAGCAAAATAAAAATTGCAAACACTCCCTTTCACAGAAATTTTAGTATTAATTTGAGAATATGAATGTTGGTACAGAGTCATGTAGTAAAAATGCTATCATTAAGATTACCCTTAGATAAATTCTTGATTTAATTAAAAAACCTCTGTCCAACAGTGTACTGAACATCCATGTCGTCTCCATTTGAGTCACTGGCTAATTTCTGTTGATTTCCATGGCAGCAGGCTTGGACACAAAAGCATCTGCTGAAGACAAACAGTGTGGATGATCAAATACCTTTTGTACAAGGACAGTTGCAAATGTACATTTCTAAAGGCAAAGAGATTGTGTATGCTTCCTTTATGTATACATATTGAAGTTGATCAGTATAGACATTATTGTGAACACTGGTTCTTCATTCAAATCTTCCTGACATATGGTAAGAGAAGGTTCAAATGGCTTTTTGTTCATTTTTTTTTTGTTTCAGATAATATGTTTTTAATGCATCAAAATTCTCAGGATTTTCCCTTCTCCTCTCACTGGTCCTTTAACAATGAGGGCACTGACTACAGTAGTACAGAGTTAAATGGCCCTTATTGTTCCTAAGAATAACCGAAGTGTCACTGCCTGTGCTTTCACTGAATCCAATGGTAAAATTCCCATGAACACCATTATAACTGGTTTTATGAATAAGGAAAGTAAGATTTAGCCTTAATTCTTAAAAAAGCAACACTTGTTCCAGTACTTTAACAGAATATTTTCATAGCAAGATTTCACTTTGGATTTATATTCACTTACCATTTTCACTGGTAGTTCCCTTCCTTCCTTTCCTCTGTGCAGAAATTTTATACAACATTTTAAAATAAAGACTTGAATTTTTGTAAGTGGTATGTTTCCCCGGTTAGTCACCTCTATCAGCACTTTGCAGGGAGTGCATCCCTTATTCATGAGCCATGTGTTAAAGAAAGGAATGTTAATTAATAATTCTTTCTGCACAGTTCATGAATTCAATGCAGAACATATAAATGTAGACTGTGAGACAAAAATTTTTACTGATTTTTACAATTCCAGCTAAGACATATTTTAACAATTAATTTCTATAGAAAAGACTTTTTAAACGTGATTTTATTGAAAATATTTTATAACAGGACTTGAAAATTATGTAACTGGAGGCAGGATCTCAATGAAGAATTAAAATAATATTTCAAGTTGTCAGTGGGGATAAGTTGGTTTGTTTTTTTGGTTTGTTTTTTTTTTTTTTTTTTTAATTCCTGTTTATGATTTAGCATTTAGCTTTAAGACAAAATAAATCAATTAAGTGTAAAATGTATCACAATTATTCATTCACTTCTAGGTTATTATTGAAATATTGCAGCTTCATATGCCACTAATTTACTTTTCCAGGGCAAACTGCACCTAAGATTTTGGAAGAGCAAATCTAGAAACATTCATATTTTTACACATTAGTGTTTTATGGTTCTACTTAATCAAATAGAAGTGCATGATATGGTAAATAATGCAACGTTTTCCATTAATAAAATTGCCAAAACAAATCTGAATAGATGCAAGAGAAGATTACAGTTCACAATAAGAACTTAATTTCTTTACCAGTTTGTCATCAGAAGTTAATGTCAACTTAATTCGCTGCTTTTTAGTCAGTCAGAGTTTGAGACCAGCTTTACATTCTGATTCTCCAGGTCCAGAAAGGAAAGATAGATCCACTTTACATCATGTAAAACTGTAATACTATTGCCTTGGGTCCCAGAGGCCATATAAGCCTGTTAGTGTGGGATTACCCCAAATTAACTCTGCTCTGCAGCATCACCAGTTGACTGCGGTGAAGTGCCGCCTATTCCTGTACAATCCAGAGGAGGAGCAGGTGTATGCCCTGAAGAGCAAGTCTGAGTGTTTGAGACAGGATAAAGAAGGAAGAAGAAAGCTTTATCACTTCTGTTCTCCCACCCACTACTTCTGTTATGCCTTCAAGTGCTTTGGGTTGAGTTTTCTCTTACTAAGGGTAGCAATGAAGAGCTCGCACAGTGCTTGAGGGTCAAGCATCACTCCTGCATCTCTTTCATTTAATTGGTGCCTGGGATATGCTGCCATGAAATGCTGGGTAATTCCCTTTGTGTCGGCCTGATTTGTACCTGTTATGTCCAGTCCTCGCAGCAAGTAGCCTTATTAATGCAATGGTGTGGTCACTTAGGGAACTGTTCTTTTCCACAGGAAACTGTTGCAGGATTTACTTTCTCTTCTAGGAGAAGTGACACTGTGCTTTGCAAGACAGTGGGACATGCTGTTTCAGGTTGTTCTGTGCATTTTAATCGAACTAGAGTGCTTCCTTTGAACAGCGAAATCAAAGGCTTGCCATTGAACATTGCAATACATATTATCATTCTCAGGTTGCCTAAAGGACATTATTAAAAAGAGACAACAAAAAATAAAACAAAACAAAACAACAAACACAATTTCTTTTCAGACAGGTGAGTATTCTTATGTGTGATAAATCATAAATATCCCCCTTTGTTGGCAGAAGAGCACATATCTACTGGCATTATCACTACATTTGTATTCTGACAACCCTCTTCACAACAAAATGTTCTTCAAATTGTTTTTCAAAAACTTTTATTCTTGAAACATCTCCTCAGGGCAGCTGTATTTTTGTATTGGAAATCTATTTTTTATCTTTATTATTTGATTTCCATGGACTTTTCACCTGTTCATTTATGTTTATTTTCTTCAGTTGTGGCATAATGGAGTTTTGGAAAGAAATACCATTTTCTAGTTGAAGTAAAAGTTTACAATGTGTTTTTTGAATAATTTAAATAAGCTTTAATAGAGAAAAAAAATCTGAATTTTGGTTTGTAGATGCTCAGAAGGTCTATGCCCATTACAGTTTTAAACTTACACAAAGTTCTAATGTTAATATATGTAGTAACTTCCTTCAGTTTGTTTGACTTTTGGAAAACAAAACAAGGTATCTACTGAGCCACATGAATTCCAGCAGTCTGCTCTCCCAAAAACCCAGGCAAATTATTCTAGACAGGCAGTTTCATGTAACAATGAAGACCTGAAGTGTTTGTCATGAAAGCTAGCTACAAACCTATTAATATTTTAAAGATATTTTTCTTTCTTTTTTGTGTCTAATCAATGCATCTTCTGTTGAAAGTGACCTTACAAGTGTTTGCATTCAGTTCCTGAAAAATTGTGTATTTGTTTGTTGCCTTAAAATGCCAGATTTTTTTTGTCTTTGCATTTTGTTGCTGAGATGCCCTAAAAAACAGACAGGTAATAAATTACTTACCATATAAAACACAGATGCTCCAGTAAACACTACCAGAAGAACACTACAAAGCATTCTCATTTTCTGAACTGAATGTCATCTTTCCTTGTAAAAAAAAAAATTTTCACCAAGTGTCATTGTCCTATATAGAAGAACAGGAAAACGTTGCCACAAACGGATTGACTAATTTAACTTTTCACTTAGTAGTTTGTGTGAATTCTGGTCCTAGGTGTAGATTACATTAACTAATTCTATCTAATTTAAGCTCTATTTGAAGAGCTAAAAATCATCCTGCAAGATTCCTACCTGATTCTGTCTCATTGTTTGCTGCTGAATCTACCCTGATGTGAATTGTATTAGCAGATAGTATTTATCTCTCATACTTGATTTCTTGAAGGATACATTAATTTCTTCAGTGAGCAACTGTTGACTTGCAGATGGTTCACAAATGGTATGGGATGATTATTTACATTTTCCACTGCTTTGTTTTCTGACTGGATAATTTTTGCAGTAAAGCAAGATCTGTTTGTGCAGACATAGGTTCATTTGCTTAGGCTCACTACTTCAGTCTTGTCTAGGTCATGAGGCACTTCATTGTAGTACAGATAAGGGGGGTATATCTTAGGAGATTATGAGCTAGAACAACAAGAATGGTAAATTGAAGAGGGAGGATTAATGATGGAATATAAATTATGAACTATATTTCTGGCAACTATAAGAGCATCTGATCAAAATTAGCAGCTGTAACTACTCACTTAATGAAGAGCATTTACAAAACTATTTATGGAACATGGACACCAAATACGCACAAACAAAGCCAAAGAAATATGTTTTTGAAATCAATTAGATAGTTAAAGAAAGTAAACATTTCTGAAACATATTTACCCCAGACTTTTCTGCAAGATTAATTTGGTATGCACAATATACACATTTAATATTTATATTTGTAACGTGATCAAGTTAAGTATGCCATGAACCAATAGCAGGAGGCTAGGAAGGAAATTCAGACATTTGATGCCAGAAAGAACATTGTATGATATGCAGACTGAACACTGAAATAAAGCACATGAAAAATAGCCAAATATGTAGTGAATTGGACATACCGGCGGATATTTTGGAAACACAGCAACAGCAACAATGGAAACTTTTTAGACTTTGTTTAGCTAAAACAGAAAACAAAAGCAAGACCAATTGAATTAATTAACAAAAAAAATATGTTGACCATTTAGAACATAGCAAATGTAAACCAAAATTATAGAACGGAATGTAAATCAGAATTGTTTCCAGTTAGTGTATCTATTTTTACACATTGTGTGCTCAACACACACATAGTTTTATACATAATTATCTCTAATGGGAAAACTCTAAACCAACTCAGTGGGCATTAAAGATGTGAGGTGACATGTTTGACTCAAATATGCCTGAATATAAGTATTTGATTTACACAAATTATCATGTCTGTATTGTCATGGGTGTATAAATACACACCTTGCAGCTTCATGATTTGAACAGCACAGTGATGAATTTCTGTTATTGATTCTACTGTGTCTGGATCTATATTTCACAGTTTTTACCAATATGTCAGGATTTGATGGAAGTTGCAATTTACACAAAGCCATAATAAAGTTTCCATTAAATTTTATCTCGTTTCTCTTTTCATTTTCTTTTTTTTTTTTTCAGTTTTAGTAAATATTCACACTGCTCTCTATCAACTATGAGATGATGTAATACTGCCATACAAAGAATATCTACTCAATTGCAGTCTCATATCAATCATTACATACAAATCTAAACATCACCCAATAAGCCCAGGAGCCTTTTTCTTCCCATTTCCCATGCCTTATGCAAGCTGGAGAAGAAGTAGTATTGAAATTCCATGTTGACTTTTCTTAGAATGTATTTTTGCCAGCTTTTTTTCCTAATCACTCCTGCGACAAATCCAGGGCTCATGTCTGAGCATGCTTTTTTGTATTTATTGGGCATGAATCAGTCCTTTTTCATTGCTCTTCTGCACTAACAGTGTGGAATACCTAAGTAGGATCTAAGCAAAGATTGCTCCCACTCAAATCTGAGCGAAGACTGCTTTATCTTACCCTCTCTATCAGGCATTCAGTCAGTAGTTGATATTATTAATGGTGAGAACAAAAACTTTTATTTATTTATCTCTTTATTTTTATGTATTTCCTACTTTCTTGACTTCATGGTTCACATCCATCACTATTTGAGTAGGTAATGCTTGTTAAATTGAAGAGATTTCCTTGTAGTCACTTGACTCCAAGCAGTTCAAGAAAAACTGCCAAATGTGATTTCATAGTGCTGTACTTTAATACAGAAAATACTGGCAAAGGGAAGAAAGGGTTGGAGTTCACAAGGTCTATGGCTTGGTGTTTTCCTGTGCTAAGCAACTTCCATGTACCAGGAAAAATCAGCTTTCCATTCTGATGTATGAAGTGTTGTGTGTTAGCAAGTTGTAGACAAGGATGTTTGTGGTAATATATTATATCCACTTCTACCTAGGATGCATGAAGGATACAAGTTTTGACCAGTTAGAAAGGTTTTTGTAATCTTTTGGGAAACAGAGATAAGTGGTTCAATTCCTGAGTTCCCATCCTTCCTGCTCTTATGTAACTGGTGAAAGGAGATTTTCTGAACCTTATGAAAGATACTCATTCTATGTAGTTCTGTGAGTATGCTCTTCAAGAATTTATTAGATTTTTCTTGAATTAGTTTTAGATTTTCCTTTGTTCGTGTGACAGTTAATGACTGGCCAAATAATCAGCTTTCCTACCTGTATTCCTACCAGTACAGGATTCCTCGTACAGATTATGCAAAACAGAAAAGTGAATTGATTAGGACAGTTCTTCTCTGTGTGACCTATAATCAAAACTGCGTCTACACAATAAAAAACACAAGGAGTTTTCCTTACCTTAGTACTTTTTTTACGCCTTGTAGCAAGGACACCAGTAGGTTTTCCATTACAAGCAAGTATCGAGTATCAACAATCTACATTAGTTCTCATACTTTTTTTTTCCCCAGGAAGCTAAATTAAGGATTTTTTTCCTTTTAAAGAAAAAAGGCTCCTTTTATGGTGGTAATAAGTAGGGGGGGAAAGTAGCAAATCAACCAATTGGCTCAATATCTTTTTCACCATATAAACCAAATTTTGAATGTCAGTATCAAGCCTTCAAGTTTTAAAGTCACCACCCCACATTAACTAAGGAACGTTACAGTTGTCTTAAAAGGAAAATCCTTACATTTGCCAAGAAAATAAGCTTAGATTCTGCCTGCTAGGTTTCCCTTCTTTCAGATTTCATTTCTATGTCTACGTACATACATAAACATGTGTGGTATTCTTGTATATTTTTAAAGTCCTACCTGGACTTTAAAAGTCTTACTGGAAAAGAAAACTGTGAATTCAAAGTGTTGAACTACAGGTTGCTCTTGGTTGTCTGGAATTTGTTTGAGTATAGTCTCAGGTTCCATGGAGCCCTCTGTTAACCTTGTGACTTATTCCAGTTCAAAGCACTGTCTACGCTGTAGCTTCCTGAAAATGAAAGTGCTTGACAGAGGCTTATTGTACAAGCTCAGTGTGCACTGTTTTCGCCTCAAGAAAGCTTAGGTTACGTTATACCACAGCAATTGTAGAATGATGACAATGTCACCTTGCCAGGCTTCTGGCAATTTGCCAGTCTTCTAAGCTTGCAGACCTCAGAAATCCATTTAGCTCCCCACAGAATATAAATTTCAGTATTCTCATGTGGACTTAGTTCACAAGTGAATGTTTCCTGCTCAAAATCTGCAATTTTTTTCCCTCCAAATCCAGGCAGAATACCTGGGAAGATTCAGAGAAAATCTGCAGAGCTCTCCTCTGGGAGTAATGAAGGGAGATGTTAGAGGGTCATCTAGCAAGAACAATTTTTATACTGATGTGTGTAGTAAATCACCGACTGTCACAGATAATCAGTTTTTCTGTGTTATCACCCCAGGCCTCCCAAGTCTCTATATACAATCTGGCCCCAAAGGCACAGAATTCCCCATCTCCCATCCCATCTTTTCTAAGGTTGTCTTCCAACCCTGTCCACAGTAACCCACAGCATACAGCCTTTCCGTGAACACAGTAATGAGCACAAAGCTGGCAGGAAGGTAAGCATTAATATGGGATTAATGCCTATTCGAGTTCAACACTGTCTCGGTATCCTGCTTGCCACTTCACCCCCACCCATGAGGCACCCATCCCTGCATCCTCGTTTCTCACTGAGTCCATTGCTTATGCATCCAAGGGCACTCAACCTTTGCTGCATAAGGATACTTTGATGCAAAAATGATGGTACAGAAAGTGATAAGTTGGCACAAAGCCAGCTCAACTCTGGGGGAAGCTTGATAGCCAATCTAATAGATGACCTTCACCCACCAGAATCAAAAGTGCTACATGATCCCTTGAGAGCCTTTCCAGACCCATATCTTTATGTCTTTATCCCAGTGTATCACCTTCTAAATGTTTTACTTTCCTTATCAAAGCTGGAAACAGCAATTTACACAATGTCAGGTTTCAAGTCTTTCCAATCCTCTAGTCAGCCACTGAGGCCTTTTGTAAGTGATGAAGTAAGGTTAGTACTGGCACTCATATTGACATGAAGAATACATTCCTAGGTGTTTCTTCATAGTTGCAACCAATACATTTCCACACCTATTTTGTAAATGAGAGAATGAAGACAAATACAATAAGCTGTGTTCTGCAGAAGAAACAAAGTAGAAATAGATGCTCTCCTCCTACATGTCAGCGCGCTCTCTTCAAGGACAGTTACATCTCCCTTTTCATGACAGGATTTCTGAAATAAAATATTCTTAGGTTGACCTGCAGCCTTCTTCCTGTCTAAAGCAGTGACTTCATAGATTAAAACTACAATATAAGTTAAAGACATACCTCACAGGAAAAAAAATCAGTAATATTTAAAGAGAATTTAATATGTGAGTTTGAAAGTCAGTTTAAATATATACTGACATTCATCAAACTTGTATTTAAATTGGCATTCAGACCCAAAGCTACTGTGACAATGCAATTCTGGACTCTGAAATTTGTAGGCAGGAAAAAAATTTACAGACTAATGAGAAACTTATTAGAAAATGCAAAATTTTTTTGAAGTTTATATTAAGCATCAAGAAGTCCTATATCATTGTGTATGAAGAAAAATACACCATAACACATCTTCGGCTTTCACTGTGGTTCCTTTGTGTAAGTTCCTTAAACTAGTGGGGAGTTACAGATTTCACATACCCTTGCAAAAGCTGCAGGGAATGCATTGTACTCTGTTGAGGCTCACATTACACCGCACTGTCAGCTTACAACTTGGGCACTGAGGTCATAGTCTGACTGCACATTAGAGCCAGGCTTAGAGTCTGTAGTGCAAGATCAAAAATCACACAGTGTAAAGGCAGCATTAACACCATGTTGCGTGGTCTTAATTTCATGAAATTGAGTTTGTAAGACCATGCCTGATCTGGATCAAAAATATATTAGATCTGGAAATGTATCAATCAAGTGTTAATGACTGGGATATTATGACCTAAACCAGATATTTGTCAAGCACTTTGATACTTATATTTCCTAACTGATGCAGGATGCCAGAAGGGAAACATACTTTAAAAAAAAAAAAAAAAAAAAAGAATAGAATTACTTAAAAATATATGGAAACTTAGAGAGATGTAGAGTACATTGAGCACAACTTCACAAACACCAGGACAGAAAAGACAGGCTCTGAAACTCTCACAGAAGTGGAGGATTGCTCTGCTCCATGTTACATGAAAGGATAGAGAGGTGTTTTAAATCACAAGATTTTCTGACTTACAGAGGCCTAAAAACCTCAGATTTGGGAGGATAAGTTTGTGTATAGCAAATCACATTGGAAATCTGAAACAGAAGACAGGAATTAATAGGGCATTGAGTTTCAAGTCTTTAAAACTTTACTTAGATTTTTACTTTGAAGAAATGAAGGCAATTTCGACAGAGAAGATGCAAAATAAGATGAACCACTGCAAAAAGGAAGAAATAAAGTATGTGGAGATGAAAATCAGCATACATGAAACAGTTCCATGCATTGCAATAAACAACACAATGCCTGACCTTCAGAAGAAAATGCAGACACTGGAAGTAATTACACCACATTATAAGAGTTTACTGGTGCCAGAAGAGTCTGAAGGGAGAATGAAGAAACAGGAATTTTTGGACATCATTGCTTCAGAAGATGATTAACCATCAGTACAAAAGTAAATGAAAAATTTATTCATTTTAAGTTGAACACAGGTGCACAAGTCAGTGGGCTGCCAGAAACAATGATATTATCACTGAAAGAGAAGCCACAGTTAGTAGAAGGTAAGTGGCTAGATTCAGGATTAAATAGGAGTGATCTTTCACCTATTGAGAAAGGAAGAAAACTAAGTGTGGGGGGAAAATAACATGGAAACCTCACAATTTCTGAAAAACAAACAAACATAGGTGTCCTTTTTTATAGATTATCATCTTGAGAAGATGCGTTGTTAAACAAAATAAAGAAGAAGAGTTTAAGGACGCTTTCCAGTAGATAATATATTTCCCAAAGGAGTACATGCCAGTTCTGACAGAACTGACAGTTCACACCTCCGGCAAAGTTCTGCTTACTGTTAGCGACATACACAAGACATCTTAGCTGGCAGAAATAAGCATATGAGCAAGACCAGAAGCCTTGTATTGTTCCAGACAGTAACAAAGATATTTAAATTTAAATTGAGCATAAGGAGCAGTAGCAAGCAATGAACATGGTAAAGCACAGAGACAGCCTCCTGCAAGGCAGCATTGCCTGTAACTCCAGTCGGCATGTGTAGATCAGAGGAGGAGTCCATGGGGATCACGGAAGAGAAGCGCCTATGCCTACTCAGCTACCCACAGCCAGAGGATGACACTTTGCCTCACTACCCAATGACCAAGTGCAAGTCTGGTGTTGCACAGCAGCAGAGATTAAAAGCATGGTGTTTGAGGTGGCTATGCAAGAGGCACACCAGAGTAATGAGTTAGAAAATCTTAAAGACCCAGGCCTGAGGTGTCATGAGCCTAAGGACAAAGCCTTCTGTATTGCCTGTGAATGATGAGGAGAAAATCATTTATTCATATGTATGAGACAATAAATGACAAATGCATGACACCTATAGTCACTTTTGTCATGGGACATGCCCACATGATATCTCAAACTATGCCTACTTATTGTCCATTCTAACAAAAAGGGAGAGCTCAGGCCTGAGGAAAATAAAGTTTGCAAAGCTTGTAGCCACAGGCTACTTCTCCAAAAGGGACGACTTTATCCATCTTTTCATATTTGGAATGTTCCATGGCCCTGTCTCAGGGACCTGATGGCACCATGGTCCTTAGGGTCCTGATACCCTCCCCAGCGCTGCCCACGCCCTGCCCATGGCCCATGTCTGACCCCCAGGGCTCCCCTCACCATGCTCAGGGCACAGGACCTCGTGCCAGCCCCCAGAGCCATCAGCCTCTGTCTCAGCAACACTGCAGCATCAGCAGTGTCCAGCTCCCCACAGCCTGCCCAGCCATGGGGTTGGTCCTGAGCTTGGCCCACCCACAGCTCCATGTCTCAGCCTCAGCTTCATCCCCAGAGAGGGCCCAATGCCCAGGGCTGGGCTATCCCTGGCTGGGACAGTGGGATGGAGCCTGGAGTCAGGCTCTTCCCTGCTGCACCCCAGAACCCCAAACAGCATCCAAACCCACAACAGCTGACACAGTCCAGCGCTGCTCCAGGGCTGCCTCATTAGGAGATTTGCTTGAACCTATCCATGTCCTCTAATTTCTGCCTATGAATAGAGACATGGTCTCTAGTCTAGTTGTGCTCTGCTGGTAGCTTACAGGTTGATGGGACAATATTTGGAAATTTTCTGCTGCATTAACATGGTTTTCAGTCATTGATTTTTAGTTTACATTCAGCTGGAGAAAAAGAGTGGTGAAGAATTAAAACCTCAAGAAGCACTTTTATAACCAGAGCCATGACCTGTGAACACGAGGACTTGGTTCATGTCTTGCTGCTTAGCTTAAAATGGGGCAGGAGTGAAAGAGCACTCTGCCAGGCTTCTCTACTGCAAAATCAAGAAAGGACTTGCGGAATAAAGGATCTCTGTGAGAAACTGAACTGCATTTTAGCTGGTATCTGAGTGGCTGGAGTTGGAGTTTGCTTTCCACAGAAGCAATCCTGTTTGTCTCACATCTGAATTTCAGGGACTTAAATTTTTGGCACCCTGGAGATCTGGGTGCCTAAGTAGTACCTGAGAAGGTTAAGGGGTGGCAGAATCAAGCATCCATGTGCACAGTAGACCATCTACATCTTACCAGGGCAAAAAAACTCCACAGACAGGATTTACTTACTTTAGTCTTTCTTATCTATATTTATATTTACCCCTTATTAATTGTGAAATTCCCCAAATAGGTCTACAGTTTTTCATACAGAAAATTAACAAGTATTACTGCCGCCTTCTAAAATGTGAGTAGCAGGTGCTATAATCAAATAGTAACTTAAGCTGGAAAGGACCTCTGAGGTCAGCCCCCAGAGCAGGGCTAACTTCAGAGTTAGACAAAAGCTAAGATGAAGAAGACGCAGCAAGCGCCAGAAGACGGAGACATCTCCATCTGGAATGTGAGTGGCCAGAACACAGTAGGTGGTGGGGATTCAGTCTAGCCTTCCTCACATGTCTGGGACTGCAGTGACCACCAAACAGTGGCAAAAGAGGAAGAGAAAAGGGAGACAATTAAACATTTGTTTCTCTTGGCCCTGTTCTGAAGGGATTGTTTGCTTCACCTGTGTGCTGTGTGACGTGCAGGCATTTCAGACCAGTGCAGCAGGCTTGGGCAAGGGCTAGGAATCCCATCTCTCTAATCCTAAATTAGATCTAGCACCAGGCATGGACAGTGCTGCTTAGCCTCGCCAACATGTGCACATGCACATGCCAAGAATAGGAGCTAAAGATATCAACGAAAAGTCTGTCTTAAAAACAAGAGTGCCTACAGTGTTTTAGCAAATCCAAGGTCTGTTAGCAGCTATGCAGATATTTATAGGATTATATTTTTGTATATTGGCACTTACATGTGACCTAAATTTCACCTGAAAGGGTGTCCTTTTCCTGTGCCTGCAGTGCCACATTGTTACTGAATGTATGAACACAGGCCTGTGGTTGTGTCTCTGTGGGTCATTAGCAACACTTGATTGTGGCACTTGACCTTCAAAATTCTGTTTTCAAATTACAATTTAGAGAATAACTTTCTGACCTAGTACATGTGGAATCACTTCTGTGAATGACTACCAAAAAAAAGAAAGACTGAGTCCTTTTCTTGTAATTGTCAAATTGCTTGTTCTTCGGTTCTTTTATTTCTTTTATCATTGCAAGAAAAAAAAAAAAGTCAGTCTTTACTGGAAAACCACTAGTTAAAATCTTTTAAATTGCTTCTGCAAAGGAATTATGTACTGCTTTCTATACGTCTAGCACCTGATTTGTGTTCCCAGAACACATGCTTCATTAGCCCCTTTCACAAGCTAAGCGTCTGCTGCTCCAAATGTAATGCAAATCACTTTTTAATGGTCACACTGACTAGATAGGAAATGCTTTTGTTGGAGCTATGACTTGTAGTTAATTAAGCCAATTAGCATGTGATAAAAGCACTTCTGGAAAGATAAAGCCCAAGAGCTACTCTCAAGAGGTGGTGGAAGACTTTACTGCAGATAGAAATGTTACAGAAGCAGAGGGGAATGCAGCACGAGAAAGTTTAAAATAAATTCTTAAAGTATTTGCTTCTTTTTGTAGTTTACAGCAGTGTCAGCTGATCTTCTATGAGAAACATGATTGTTGGGCTGAGAATCTACTTACTATGTCTGTGTAAGGAGATAAAACCAAACTTTTTACTCAGCAGAGAAGACTGGCAATAACGTTCCTGCTGAGATCCTGCTTATATCACAAAATTATCTGATTTATCCATTGCACTTTTGACTTCTTTCCAAGAGAAGACTTTTTGATTTTTAACACCAGAAGAGAGTCTCACAGACTTGCTGTGAGTGTGAGTCCTTTCCTCAAAGTAATAACGAAAAAGATTCTTGGGCCTTTAAATGGAAATGTATCACATTCCTTCTAGCACTGTTTCTCAAAGCAATGGATAACACCAAGACATTGGAGAATTTAACCTATGCTACTCTTGAAATATGCAGTGTACATGAAGTCTTAGGAAGAAGTTGCATTGGTCTTTAAGAAGTCCTACTAAATTGGATCCATGAGTAGCTTGGAACATGTAGTGACCAAGAGATGTTAAGTTATGATAAATTCCTTTCAGTATGGAAGATACTCAGGTGTCATTTGCTGGGAATTTCTCAATGTTTTTGAGAAACCCATCATTGCTCAGTGTAAAATAAAAAGTCTTTCACAGTCTGTCCTAATATATTGTGAACGTTGTTCTTTTTTTTTGCCACTTACTTCTTCTGTTATATCCTGGAATGAAACATTGTTTTCAAACAAAAATAAAATCTCTCAAGTACAATTTAATTAGGGTGCTGAACTACTTAATTGCAATTGGTAGTCTAATTTTGTTCCCTTCTAATTAAATTAATAAGAGAAAAAGTGTTGAATCAGCTGGAAAGATTTTTGTCTTGGGTTGAGCTGGCAAAACGCCAACTGTCCGAGACAGAGTGAAAAGGGCTCATCCCCCCGCAACCAGCTAAAGGAGAAAGAAGAGGGAGAGGGGAAAAAAAACTCAAGACCCAGGTTTATGCTGAAAACTAACTACATGTATTTATACAGAAAAGAGAAAATTAAAACTACAATACAAC
>JAWWEV010000043.1:39688431-39730101 GCA_035583235.1 Hafferia zeledoni
AGTCACCTGACAATTTTCAGGCCTATTCCAAACTTTAAAACCCAAATTTAGGCCCCACCTGGCTGAAACCATGACACTTTTGAACAAAGGAAATAAGCTTTTATGGCTACATTACAGTCCTATGCTTACATTGGAAATTTGCTAACTTCTGTTGCAAAATTCAGGCTATAATATTGCTGCCTGTCAAATATTTCTCCCTGTCCTTGTTACAGTGGCCGGGACCAGCTTATCACTGTGTGGGTGTAGACAAAACTGTGTATTCTACACCCTGTGTCATGAACTGTCAGTAATGGACCTTTTGCAGCAGCTGACATCTCAGGCAACAAGCTTCATAGTGCAGAATCCTATGAGATAGGAGGGTAGTCCTGTTTCACACCAATGACTTCCCCCCATCCCATCCCCCCTCCCCCCAGCCTGAGGAGGCATTAGCACCTTCACACCCAGCCTGAGGGGTCATGTTTGATAAAGGACCATCAAAGATTCCAAAAATATCCCATGACTCACAGAGTTAAATCACCCATTGTGAAACTTCCTACCCTGGGGCAGGTACTGGGCATTCCCACCTTAACCTGAGCACATATAATCTTTGGGGTTTGGGACTTTGGGTACCATTCATTGGATCCAGAGGGGGACCAGAACCTCAACAAGACTGCAACGGTAACTGGTGACCAGATTGTGACCATTATCCTCACCAACAGGTTTTCCTTTCCTTTTACTTTGGACTCAGGAGGACCATGTGGGTCTCAGTACAGGGGCCAACGAACATCATTCCCTTTGTGCCCCAGGGTCCTGGGTTATACATCTGGGTTTTGTGGTTTAAAACCAGCTTTTCTCTGTATCATTGTGTTTATTGTAATCCTTTTAGTAAATTGTAACTCTTTCGCCTTCTCAGTGTGAATATACATATTACAGTTTAGCTTAATTAATCATAAGCTTGCAATTGGCTTTATGAGACTGGACCTGACACAGCCTGACTGAAGCAGGATTTCATACAAATACAATTATGTTTGTATGACAGACATCTTTTGCAGGAGGAAAGCTTGGACAACTCCAGTTCTCCAGTCTTCATCTAAAGAAGGAATAGACTCTCCTCTAGTTCTTTCATGTATTAAAGATGCCGTGCAAAGAGATTTTTTGGCTCCATAGTTGCTCCGCAGTTGCATGTCTATTTCTTTATATAAGGATGTCAGGATGGCTATAATCTTTTTATCAATAATCTTAGAGTACTCAGTAGCAATGGCTAAAAGAGCTTCTGTTCCTCACCCTTGATCTGGATTTAGGAAAGGGGTGTTTCCATTTCTCTGACAGAAAATAAAGAGGTTTTTTAATGGCAATATGCCCTAATCAAAGAGATTATAGTGAAGATGCAAAGTAGTCTTGAGTCTTGAAAACTTCAAAATGGTTTTTATGGAACAGTTAATTTTCTTTCCTCATAGAATAATCCTTTATCTTATCATTCAGTTCATCAAAAACGTAAATACTCTTGATTTATATTGGCTTGAATACAATGGAGGTGACTCACTGCATTACAGAATTGTGACCAATATTTGGTAATTCACAGATGGGCTCTCAAACCTGGCCTATACACACAGTTATAAACTGTATTTAACTTTCACAGAAGTTAAATTCAGTAGCTGACAAGATTCTGTTCATCAGTGTAATTTATTGACATTCTAATGTACTTTCTATTACCAAATCATCTACTAGATAAAGTCTTTTCATTTTTAGAAAGTCTACAAAATATTAAATCAATCTTCAGTTCTTCACTGAAGGATCATACAGTACAAATGATTTTTGGAGATTCTTCTCATTGTGCAATGCTTGTTGCAAATCAAGATGCAGAAAAATACTGTAGTTATAGTTGGTTTGTTACCTATTGACAATGCTACTGTACAAGCAAAGATGTTTGAGAATACTAATGCACTGCATGAAAATACATTAAGAAAAAAAAAATCACTTAATTTTAATATCAGCTTCAATTAGAAACAGACTTATATGATTAAGGAAAAAAACTAGTCTAGAAGAAAATATTTCAACCTGCTGAGTGGGAAATTAAAATCAGTGCAATGTAAACATCACCAGCAAAACAGCTCATAATATTCAAAACTAGTAAGTTTTTATAACAACACTATTGCATATCCACACTTGAATATTTGTAGTAACTTGTGCCAGTTATTGCTATAGCGCAGCAGTGGCTGCACATCCAGATAAGACATGCCCTAGTATTTGTGTTGGGCAGGAGTAGGGGGTAGTTGTGGGCCATCCCTAGGGAATCAGTGCCACTGGTTTTCCTCCCTGTACTTCTCTGATCCTGCATTGCTGCAAGAGGCTGAGCAAGAAGGGGCTCTGGCAGGTGACAAAGGTCATCAATCAGCCTTAAGGGGGCCATGGGTTATGTGAACTGGGTGCTCTGACAGTTCAGCACAGCCAGCACCTGCTGACCTTACGTAAACAACTGTGTGCCATTAAGTTGTTGGCTTTGCTTCCGTATTGACTGGCTTTAGAGACCAAATCTTGAATTAAACAAATGTTTTATTCCATTGTGGCTTACACCACTGTGATATCTTTACTTCCAGATGTCTGTGTTTTCTAAAGCTTTCTATTTGCCATTAATCTTTCTTTTACAGGATTTCCAGAAGGTTTGAGTCAATCTGAAATGTGGACATAGTAGGATAAGTGGAGCCATTCGACTGTTCATACCATGCAGTTATAGCAAAGAATCTGTATGTTGCATGTAGCAACACTTAAGGACCAGAAAAAACTGTAATATTCAACTCAAGCCCACCTATCTTATCTATACAGAGGCTGAGATGGAGTGTTTTCATGCTGATTGAGAAGTCTGAATGTGACAACTATTCAGATTAAGATTTAGGAATAAGTCAAATGAAAATTTTAATGACATTTTTCAGCGCACTGGCAACATCTTTCAACCCAGAAGAGGAATGCTTCAGATCCAATTAAAGATTAGTGCTCAATAAAGAATTCTCTTTCCAAAGACATTGGATATACTATTCAATGTGCTAACTGCAGAATCACATAGTGGACCATAATAGCACAGAGAAGTTTGGTTTAAAAGAATCAAAGAAAACAATCACAGGAAGACTGCTTTTCCTTTCATGGACATACATTTGCAGTAAAACTTCAAATCTCTTATGGAAGCCTTTTGGTGCATCACAGACTGTTTCATTCTACCTCAGCAAGTGACCAAAATGGCTTCACTACTCTGTGATCCTGTACCTTCTGTCATCAGTATTTTAGAACTTTACTAATTTCTGTTTTCATGAATCTTGAATTTTTGAGTTCTCTCTCACTTCTGATTCACAAAGGACTTCCAGCTGAGTGACTGACCTTTAATTACTGACTCACTTCATGTTGGCAATTCAAGTGCTATAAGTCAATAGACCAATAAAAGCTTCTTTTGAAGTGCAGGGTGACCTATATGTGAGGAATTCTATAGAGGGTAGGAACCTCAGATATGCAGCTCACTCAGGACACGTTTAACTTCCAGTTGTGAAACTTGGGTGGTGCACAAATATGCAATTCTTTGCCTCCTATTATAACCCAGAACAGAAAAATTTGGAAGTGGTAAGTTGGAGGAATATAATGACCAAAATTGCTTATGCAATTACATGAAAACAGTGAAGAGGAACAAAGTGACCAGAAGGTAAGAAAGTGTGTTGAAGCCACCGAGGAAGATGCTGTTCTGGACAGGTAGTTTTAGATTATTCATCAGCAGATAAGATGTTCAGGTATGTGCATGCACACCCATGTTTGGTAATGATATTATCTAGCTGATAAAACTTTCTAAGAGGTTTAGCTGGGACTCAGACGACCAGAAAGATTGTGTGGTCAGGTCACAAATGTTTGTTTTCTTACTCTTTGCAAGTATTCATCACCAAGTACACCTCACACCTCAAAGTGTAATAGCACCCTTCCTAGCTATTGTTAACTAATTGGTTTAGATTAGGTTTCTATCTCGAGTAACTTTCCAGTTAGGTAAGTTCTTACTTGATTGAAAATAAAAATTTATGCCTGTGGGGCCTGTCACAAAAGGGTAGATGTTAGTTTAAAATGGTGAATTAAGTTCACAGGTTTGAGTTAATTTAAGAAGAACAAAAAGAGTAGAAAGCTGAAATAATACACTTTACATTGGTTGCAAGGGATTCTTAAAGGAAGGATGGTTAGGTAGATCAGTGTGACTGTCTCATTTGACAGACCCTGTCACCTCATTTACCTTCGGTGGGATAACTGGAATAAAGAAATGCCATGGGGAAGGGAAATTTTAACTCAGAAGACGGACTTTGCATGTACTGACAAATACAACCTACTTTTTTTTTTTTTTTTTTTTTTTTGAGTAGAGCAAAGGCTGTGAAAGGGTTTCACAGACTAAACTTTTATTTCTTGTTTTCTGGCAAGGTAGGAGGGTTTGGCTATGGGCTAACTCTGTGCTTCCATTTACGCTCCTGCAGAATCATATGATAGAGATTAGATTCTTTTTTTAAGGCCAAACTTTAGACTGCAAAATCATCTCTGGAGAAGATCACGGGAAAGTTTCTCTTTTTGTATATGTATATGTGTCCCAAACAAAGCAGTGTATCCCAAACAAAGGAGTGTAAATGTCTTGCTAACATTCTACCCCTGGTATACAGATGTTACAAATCATGTTTATATTCATGAATATTCATTGCCTAAACAGTAGCAGACATGAGAAAGTCTCAATAGGAAACCTAACAGGAACAGTCATGTGAGTTTTTTTGACTAGTATTTATTTATTTGCTTGTTTGCTTGTTTATTATTTTTTAAACTTACTTCATTTAAAAGGTGAGTTAAAATTCTCTTTTAAAAAATCTTTTTGAAGACTTTAACTATGAACACTTGTGTTATGGGGTATTTTATTACTGGGTGTTACTGGCCTTTTCTTGATCTAAGTGCAGACAATAAATCAAAAGTAACTGCAATGTCTTTTAACAGTGCTTTTGCACTAACTTCTACAATGTTTCATGGAAAGCCCTGAAGGACTCTGAATTGCATCCTGAGAGAGAGAGGCAATAGCAATCATACATAATTTTGCTTAGCATCTTGTTGAACTATCTATCTTCTAGTAGTGATACTGCATATTTGAAGTAGATTTGACTAAAACGAAGTTTTTTTGGTCACTTTTGATTTTCAGTTTTTGCTCAGAGGATATCTTCCCAATTATACCTCTCTACCAGTACAATGTGCCTTTTTGCCCCTGAACCTCTAATGATGTGATATACCCTGTGCACATCCACCGTGTAGGCAGAAAGGAGTGATACAGGACCACACCTTTTTTCACTAAAGCCTCCTTACAAGTTCTTTAAGGGAAATATTCCTTATCTGTCCCGTGCTCTGAACATTTTCTTTTTAAAGAAAAGAAAACAAAACAAAACCAAACCCAAACAAACAAATCCACAAGCATACTCTGAGTACAGCACATACCTTAAAACTTTATGTTCTCTCAACCCTGGGTCTCTCAATTATGCCATAGCACACACAGGGCCAGCACTCCTAGGCCAGTCTCGCTCTTGAGCTGTGGTGCAACATGGAATCATCTGCAGGATCTGTAGCATTTGTGGCAGTTTTGCCCCAGACAGCGTTTATTAGCTCTTTAGAGGTGTTGGATATTTGAAATGTCACTTAGAGTCTTATAAGTATCTTGAGGTGCCCTTGTAATCTTTGAGGATTGTTTTATACTGGATGAAACAGGGTGGAGTTAAAGAACAGATGAAGGTCTAACCCACAATCAAGCTGTGGAATCATTTATGCACCTCAATCTCTTAGGCTGGGAGTTTCAGGATTTAGAAACAATCTTGGGGATTTTTCCCCTTCTTTCCCTGGATCTCTTGATTTTCATTTTTATCACTTTAAAAGGGGGAAGGAACATGTAGAAGAATAAAGTTGGAAAATGGGAATATAAAAGCAACATCAAATCTTTCAAATATTTTGATCTGAACAAATTTTATTATTTATTCCTTTTATTCCTAGGGATCTACCAACACCAAATTGCATTGTCCTGGCCATACATTACATAAAATGTGCGTTGAAGAGACACAGCATGTCTGAAGATGTTTTTAATCTTGAATCTATCCAAAGACCTTAGACAAATGTCACAGTTCCAGCTACTGAATCTCACTCCATGGTGGGTGGTACCATATCTTCTGAGAAAGGATATAAATAACTTTAGTGACTGGACAAAAAAAAAAAGGTAGCATGGAAAAACTCTTTTGTTCCAGAAAGAGGATGAAAATGCTAGCACTGGTCATACTTATTAAAGTACTCCCATCTTCTAAAACAGTTGTCATTTCAAGTTTTGTCCTGGTTCAGTTTTCTTTCCGTGGTAATATTGTGAGGCAAGATACTTTCTAGCATGCTTCTATATCTTATTGCATTCTAAATCTTGGCATTTATAATTCAGAAATGAATAATGTATATTTCTTTTTTCACAAAATGAAATTTCAGATAGTATATTTTAATCCTTATTCACAATTTTCATGCTGGGAAACAACAGATGCAGCCAAACACCTGGAGTTACACTGGACAGCATTTCAGCTGAAATGTTACAACACTATTATAAGACTGTGAAAGAGACACACTCCCTTTGATATACAGTTGTTTTTTCTGGACTTAAGTCACTTATTTTGCAGCTGGTTATCTGAAACTCTCCCAAAGTAGTCCAAGCTAGCATTGCAGACAAAGTATTCTATTTTCTTGATGAAATAGTTGTTGCAGTGTTACTTGCAGTGCTGTAGTGTTGCAACCTTCTATAACTATAATAATGCACAAGCAGCAGAGGTCACCACACACCAAGCTCCACCAGTGTCCAAACTTCAGCTGGGAACTGGGCTGGGCACCAATTCACATAACATTGGCTCAAATTGATACGAAATGCTGAAAGAGTTCTAGTCAGCACGTGGCTGCATATGGTGGGAGGAACATTGTAAATGCTGCAGCAATAATTGACTTCTGGGAAAAGAATACAAATATTTAAGTGTCTGTAATTAATAATCATTTCAAGATGCTTGCCATGAATTGGAAACTTTTTTGCAAACTACCCTGCTTAACTAATCACCCTATGCTAGTCCCTGTAATTCGTCCAGCGCCTCTAAAAGAAATTGCAAAATGACTGATCCATGCCCTTTAAAACACTAATAATAAATTCAAATGTGTTCATTTTGGCTCTCAAGTAAAGCTGAAGCTCCATGCTGAGCACAGTTACAAATAATGTATGAACTACCATGATGTTAACTACAGATGTCGACCTGATGAAGAAGAGAGCAAACTATGCTTCCTAGCACATATGCTCACGAAGTTTAAAATATATGACTTCTTTTATTGTATCTTGCCTTCTGAACAGTGTACAACTTCTTGCTGACACCACAATGTACTCATTTGCATTTGGATATTTTCATGGAGAGTCTGTAGAAAGAACGTTCTCAGGCTAAGGACAACAATAACCATAGGACTTTAATGTATCTACAAATTATAGGGCAAACTCATGCCCTCATACTTTCCATTGCAAATTGTGCTTTGATGCTGTCACATCCATAACAATGGTAAAAGCATGCAGGTTTATTTGTAAAACTAATAGGATGGCATCCTGACCTCCTCTGAAGTCAGCAGAAGCTACACTGACTTAACAGAACTGCAATTTAAGCCTTATTCTTGGCAGGGGTGATGCATTTGTATTAAAGCTTTATTTAATTTTTCTCTCAGAGTTGTTACTTAAACATTAGAACATTTCTTGTGGTACAATGCAAATGGACTGAAATACATACTTAGCAGTTTTGAGTAACATTGAGCAAGTTTTAGCGTAGAAATAATTTTCCCCCCGAAATTAGGTTAAAGGAGTTTGGCAATTTCAAGGAATGGTGAGTAGAAAAGGAAGGCTAAACTACTGTAGCTGAGGTTTATTTCCTTTAGTCTTATGCTATATTAAAAATCCTGATTTTCATAGCATGTGAGCTGTCAAGGTATAATGTCCAATATACTGTTTTCATTATGTTTTGTTTAAAGGGAGAAACTCAATAATACGATAATGTTGCAAATACAAAGTTGCCTAAGCAATTGTTATGTTTTTTGAAAAATACTGGAGCATTTTTTATGTAGTCTCTTCTTTGATTTAAAAGGCCATTTGTTTTTTAACAAGCATAAGATGATAGAAGAATGAGTTTTAAACCAAGGTCAAGAAGTAGCTTCATCCTATAAAGATGAGGAAATTACAAGTACAGCTGCAATTCTGTCCACAGGTTATGTTGTGTTCTGAGACTGGTGCAGAAGCACAACACAGAGGCTGAAGAAGAGGGAGAGATCAAGTACATGTCAGTGAGGAGCCTTGAGGGAACAGTTACAGAGACACAGAATAAATTTGAGATGTGTATCCATAGCTAATTTACAAAAGTTATTTTAAAAATGGTTTGTCAGTGAAGTATTGTATCAAAGACAGTGGCTGCTATTTTGTGGCTGAGACCAGAAGGATGCAAAACCTAATGACCAGTAACAGTTTTGTTACACCCTCTCTGAACTCCTGTTTTCAGTGGCTTTTATTTGGACATTTCAGTAACCCCAGATTGCAAATTGCTGAAACATTCCTTTAAATAAAGGTAAAGCTGGGATCGGCACAAAGTCTGCTAACGATCCATTTAAGACTTGTAGAAATTAGATGGTGGGATCTCTCTCCTAAAATAAGAAGGAGGACACACATGTGTGTCTGGTTTTCCACTGAAAAACCCTGTCTGGATACCTACCATGTGCACGTGTGATCTCCACACAGAGGTTTTCTTCTTTAAGTGATAGTTTGTCCTACACACTCATTTGTTGACAGGATTGACAGGAAGAGACATAGTTCCTAGATGGGGAATAAAGAAGGATAGGACAGGCTAAGGAGAAGTGAATGGGATGGGGTTTAGGGAAAAGGCAATCATCCATTCTAGCTGCAATTACTTTAGGGTTCTGGTATTATTATTCTTCTCTGCCTCTTTGGGTTTTTATTAGGGTCAGGCAGAGCCAGAGGAAATCCCACACAGCACAGGTACAATACAACAATGTTGCCAATAAGCCAGAAGGCTTGCCTGAGGCCAAAGCAAGCAGGAAAAGACATAGTCATTTGCTTAAGAATTTGAACAAATTAATAGTGCAGTGCCCTTTTTTGACTGAAGAAAACCTTAGCTCTCCAGTGGAAGAGCCTGCATCTCTCTCCAAAGAGGTCCTCATCAAGTAGTCTTCTTCTAGAACTCCCTTTTTGAGGATTGTAGCCCTGAAGGGAATGATGTGGTCCAGCTGTTGTAGACCATAACTCACAAACATAAGGATGATGAATCTAATGAGACAAATGCAGTGGAATGCCACAGAAATTAAATTACTCTGTCCGATAAAATTAGGATTGTAAAATATCATAGAACCTATTTCTAAAGATGTCTAAAATCAATCTAAATAACTTAATGGAAAAATATATCCATTCTGCTAAAAGTGTATGCTACTTCCATACTGACTGTACCAAGGTCTTTTTATAAATAAAGAGATTAATTCACATCTTAAATGATCCTTCATTTTTGTGACAGTTCTTGTAGCTGCTTAAAATTTCCTGCAGTTTCACCCTTCTTCCCAAACCAGACAATATTAATGTATTCTGCATTCATTTACTATACATTCCTTCTAGTCCATATATACATTATAATACTTGCAGGCAGAACATTCTATTTAATGAGCAATCTAAGGTTTCACAGCTGGCCAAGAAAACGAAAAGTTTTTGACTAGTGGAGATTAAAAAGAAGAAGAAATTCCAGCACTCTGAATTGTAAAACTTTACACCTTAGAGCTGCCAGCTGTAATCCACAAGGAGACAGTATTCTTAGGCTCCCAGGAACATGGACTGGGTTATTTTTTAGCAAATACTTTTGCTGTTTCTTCAGAAAGGGAAGGCAAGGGAAGGCAAACCCCAGAAGAATACCATGTACAGAGTACACAGCATTGATGAGGGGTTATTTTGTCCTGGAGTGTGGAAGGATTGTGGTGATTTGATAAGATCTATTAAGATTATGTTTTGCTTGTTATTACAGTTGAAATCTCACAGCTGAAATGTTACACAGGCTAAGTCACACTAAGCCTGAGAGGATTTTCGCAATGTAACATTTACAAAAGATAAGGACATGGTGGTTTCTGGTTCTTTTTAACTGAAATACCTTCATCATACTATTATCACGTTATTTTTATCTTAAACCAGGTTTTACTGTAAGATTAAATGTATTTGTTTTAAATCCATAACAAGGCTTATTTAAAAAACCCATTTTCTTAATAATGTTAATAAATTAGCATCAGACAAAATCCAACAGTGCAGTTAAGATTCCTGAAGCTGCAGCTAACTTGCAGAAGTGAAGCAATGCATTTAGCATTGAGGGGTACTGGGTAGCATATTGCTGTGCTGAGACTTTTGAGAAAAAAACTGCTTCCTCTTCTGAGTAAATGAGGGGCCCAATAGCTCCAACAAAAGAAGGAGCAATGGAAAACTATTTAGGGCAGGTCCAGGAAAGCTTGAATTTAAAAGGTGGGGGAAGGCAAGGGAAAAAAGGGAGAGAGATATGACAGACTACAACTCTGCATATCTATTCCTCATGTGTTTGTCTGCCTATGCTTGTGTGGTGAGAGAGAGGAAGAAAGAAGCACAAGAAATACCAAAGAATCAGTAAAAGGTCAAATCTGAAGATGCAATGGCCTCAAATTCAGAGCTCAGCTGGAATACTGGAAGATGGAGAAAAACATCTTCTGAGCAAAACTGGGTGATAGCATATTCCTTGCTAAAGACTATTGCATATAAAGAAATATCTGGGTCCAGCATGAGTTTGTTTTCCCAGTGAAAAGATCCCTGAGAAGCCGCTATAAGATCTAGCAAGCAAAATAACCTAGTCTTGTAACCCTTACAGTTCATTGGATATTGGGAAAAAAAACTGTAATCTGCATGAGACAAGAATGGGGCTTAGTTATCTATGTGCTCACTTGTTTAAAAACAGTGATTATTTTTTTTTAATGCTCCTTGGTTGTGTCTTTTAATTGCACCCTTGTTGTCAACTGATCTTGATTTTGTTGGAGATTTCTTCCATTTTCATTTCTATGGAACATATTTTTTGATTGGTATAAAACACTAACACAAAAAGAAATAGAAAATAAATCCCTTATATTATGGAACAAATCCACGAAGTCCCTAGAATTAGTCTGCTTTAATTCAGATTCGCATAGGTAGGTTTAGTGCTAGGCAAGTCTGTGAGTAGAATTAGAAGAGAGATACTTCCTTAGAGGCTCACTTAAAAGATTATCATATCTTCATCTGTGGTTTTAAATGCAGCCATCACTTTATGACTTTTCTTCTAGTTAGAAAACAGAGGCAAGAGTCATGTGGAATTCTACTCCTACTCTTTGGTTCTTTTGGTTTGAAGTAAGCCACAGTAAAATGGAAGGAGTAAGCACAAGAGAAATTGGTGTTTTAGGCTTATGTTAATCTTTGGTTTCTTGGTTTGACCCAGGGATAAGCACATGAAATGAAAGATCCAAAGGAGACTTGATTGTATTGTTTTGGATTTTCCCTTTTGGCCTGAAATTCTATGCATCTACGTCCCTTCATGGCACTTTGGAAATAGGTCATTAAAAGAATAAACCTCTTCACTGGGCACAGAGGGTACGTGTTCCCTTTTAGTAGCCCAGGTGTGGC
Organism: Hafferia zeledoni; assembly: GCA_035583235.1. Taxonomy (NCBI): domain Eukaryota; kingdom Metazoa; phylum Chordata; class Aves; order Passeriformes; family Thamnophilidae; genus Hafferia; species Hafferia zeledoni. The sequence goes on from JAWWEV010000043.1 coordinate 39,700,151, forward strand.
TGAAAAAAAGGGGACTTCACCGTCAGGAAGCCTGGCTATCCAAAGGGCCAACATTTGGTAAAAAACATTTTCCTTGTAGACAGTGAATGAACCTGCTGGCAATGTTCTAATACTGGGACACAATCCTTTCCAGAATTGGATTTTTTACATTAATTTCCTGTCAGTATCACTCTAAGAGAAGGTACACTGCATTTGGTGTGAGCTCTAGAAAGCATGAGCCAAAGTATCATTTGAATACCGTGTCAAAACCAGCTACCCAGTGTGGAATTATCTACTCACAATAATAAAAATAAATGTAAGAGAGACTCAGACTTCAAAAGACTTCGGGATAGTTACGCTTTTCACATTTTAATCTTTTCTGACATAACAGAGCCATCTACCCTGCTATCCCATTTTATCACGGAGTTTCTATGGCAGGAAAATTGCATACAGAAGAGCTCTTATCCTCTAGCTGAAATCATGGAGAAAAGGGCTTAAACTGGAATCTCTTAAAGACTATAAGTATTTTTCTACTTAGATATTGAGGAAAGCTCTGGTGAATGTACTCATTTTAATACAATTTTGATAAATTTTAACAAATTGGTGAGGGTTTGGGAAAACATGATTTTCCTTAAAATTTGCCAGGCTTACTATTTCAGCAAGAGCTGTTGAATGTATTTCTTTAATAAGTGACCGCTTCTATTCAGCTCAGTAAAAATAAAGTCAGTGTTTCTTCATTTATATTTTCTCTGTTGAATGCAAAATCCTATCCAAGTTCAAAAGATTAATTTATCATTATTATTATTATTATATTACTCTTTCATGTTATGGCTATTACTTACAGTGGCTACATGAAGAACTTTTACACAATTGAGATTTATATTGTGCAAAACTTCTGTCAGTTGAGATACCTACAATACCTTGAGTGATGAAGAGCTAGAAGAGGTGTGACATACAAGCATGGTCAAAGTAAAAAAGACTGATACACTCCACTTTACTCAGCTGATACAATTTCAGGAATAATTTGCCCATGTAATAACAAGTTTTACATATTTTTCAAATACAGCCTTATGCAAAATATTTTCAGTTTATCAGGAACTATATGTCTGTTCCATTTGTTTGATCCCCAGAAACTGATCTCATACAGATGCATTTTAGAAATTACCTTGCTAATAATTTTTCATCTTTTTAATTAAAGGATATAAAAATTCCTATATATACATTATGGAGAAGTTCAGTGTGACATGTCAAAAGGACATGTGACTGCAAAGAACAGCCTCACAGCTGTTTCTCTCTTTAGGAATCTTTCATTTGTTTCCATTATGTGACTATCTCTTATTTTATTCAAATGAAGCATGTTGTTATGCTAATTTCATTTAATTTTCATGGTTAATGTTTCTTCAGCAGGTTTTCTGAGGTCATGGGTTTTCTATTTTTCTACAACATGTGTTGGTCACAAGATAAACTTGCAGGTTATCACAATATCCTGGACATGAAAATGGTCCTAGTGCAATAATTTTTTCCAATGGCACAAACTGGTAATGGATAGTTTGAGAGAAGTCAGTATATCTTTGAACAAAATTATTTTTCTTTGATTTCTTTTCCTGCTCTCAACACCACAGTGATCTGTCAGCTTTATAGCCATATTGCACATGGATGCCTCTTCTTCCTTTGTATTTCATCATGTGTCATTTCCAAGTGCTTTGGAAGTACTCAGTAAAGATGCACCATATCCCTTTTTTGAAGACATTGCATGCAGGTTCTCAGGCTGCACGTCTTTTCTATGGATGCTTGAGAGCTTTGTCACATCTCCCACTCTTTCCCCCTATAGTTCACCTGTGGCCCAAGCTGTCTTATTCGAGACACTTTTGTTAGGTCTCATTACACTGAAATTTTTATTTTTATGGATGTTTCCCTTTGATGTTGATTGTAAGGTGAGCAGATTTCCTAATGAAACATACATCAAAGAGTTTTCACTCTTTCACGGATATTCTTTGGAGAGAGATGAGGGAGAGACATCTTGAAAATTAAATTTAAATTACTCCTGAAAAGGCTTGACCTGCAGACTGCTCATCTCAGTAATAAGTTCTGGCCGATGCAAAAGCCCAGCTGAAAGAGAGAGCCAGGATCAGCCCATGTGAGTGGGAAGATGGAAGAGGTTAGTCAGGCCCTTCCACAGCCAAGAGCTTTAAGAGATTTTCACACCCACTGTCATCACTCTTCCTTCTCCCCAACTCCTCCAGCTATCCTGCTTCTTTCCGTGAACTCTTTTCAACCACTGACATGTTTTTCTGGAGCAGCAGAAGCCAGCAAACCTTAGTTATATTTGCCCCTTCTGGTCATGCTCGCTCTGCCTTGGCACTCATGCACCATCACCTCTGTGGATCACTGCCCCCTTCACAGCTCACATTGTGTGTGCTTCAGGCTGCCCCTTTCTTCAGTCACCCCTTCCTCTCATTCTGTTCATTGTGCACTTTGTTTTCACCCAAGATTTTATTCTTATTGACATGAACTCTTTTTTCCCCTGGCAAAATAAAGGATTCACTGTGTGAATAAAAATTATACCTGATTGCATGCCCATGAGAGACTGTGAGAGGATAAAAAGATAAGTAAAGGACAAGGAAAGCTAGCACAAGGCCTGCTAGAAGCAAAGGTACCCACTAAATCCCTTGTCTGACTTCACTAAGCTAGTGTGCAGGAAGACAGGAAACATGGAAATAATTCAAACTGGGAAACAATAGGAAAAAACCTTCATATGAGAAGAAAAATTCAGTACTTAATCGTCACAGACGGGTTTATAGTACTACATGGAGGACTGAATCAAGAATATATGGTGAAGGACCATAAATTTAAAGGAATATTATTAAGGACCCATGAATATGGGAAAAAGGGAACATGATAAGGTCATTATTTGCCTGGAAGAATAATGTCTTTGATCTTTTGCTATTAGACTCTGACCCTGTGTGTAACACATTATAGAAAAAATTATTTGTCTTATAATATTTCTAGAGAAATAGATTCAACTTTTTGAATTAATTTCTTGCAGACATGTAAATATTATGGTTGAAACACAACTTTCAAAGGAAAGTGGATAAACGTTCAGGTGGTTTAGATCCACCGTTTGTACTTTCTAGATAATGGTATTGATCACCAGATTGCAAGTGACATGCCTGGTAATTTTGTTATGTTAAACTGTAAGTGTTTCATAAATCTGGGGAATGAATCATGGTCATGACACTCTCTCAAAATCATAGACTGGGAGACTTGCTAAAAACTTGTAAAAGTTGCTTTTTGAGGATCTGCATACAGTATTAATAAACACTTGTATCAGGTCTTGCAGTAAATAATGTCAGTGAGGTTATTTCTTAACAGTTTTCTATAACTTCAGAGGTGAATACCATTATTTCTACATGTGAAAAATTCAGTTCTACCATTTTAAATATGCTTAAATTAAAGCAGGCAGTTCACAGTATTGTTCTATATAAGAAGCTGAACAGTTTAATTGTGTTTGTGGAGATGCTCTGGAACAGAGAGGTCCAAATCTTGGGCCATGTTGAGAGTTGTGTTCTGTTTCATTTGCAGAAAAGTGCCCCAGTAGTGATAACTGCTGGTCTTGATTAAGTTCTACAATTGCTCCTGTCTGTACAGCATTCCTTTGGTTCATATCTAAGTGGAGGCACTTAAACAGTCTCCTGACTTCTACATGGATATGGAGAGCCATTAGGAGACAGAGCTGTTGCTGAGGAAGGGGAGCAAGCTGACACCATCTGAGCGATGGTTTTGAAACAAAGAGGTTTTGTTGTTTCAGGGTGTTGATATATGATAAAAGCAACCTAGCAATCATGTTTGTATTGACAGTAGCATCAGAATAAAGAAAGGAATAACATATAATGGAAACCTCAGGTCATATGTTCATCTATCCTAACACCTGTAAAGTAATAGCCTTCTGTGAAACGCAGGTGGTCCACAAAGGGAGGCATATATAGTGCTTAAATCAAAATACAGGCTTCAGCTAATGGCTGAAATAGGTCCCCAGAGGGATTGTCTTTCCTCGGAACAACTCTGTACATGACAGCCTGTAAAAGAGGTAAAACAAACACGGATAATTTTACAATGCTAATTGTAAGAGCTGAGCATCACCAATGTGTGAAACTATTGCAGACCTACTGTGTCCAGCACTAAACAATGGCACAAATGAATCTTAAGGTTTTTAACTATTAAAGGTCTTGACACAAAGGTGAAGTAATTCCGGCTGTTCTGGTGGACCACTTGAAAGTGATATGTGATATCTAACTAAGACATTCATACCAGGTGCAAGTAACAGATGCAACCAGCATGATGACAGATCAAGAGTTCTTGTAAATCTCATCAGAGGAGCCCATTTATTAACAGCTTCAGCACTTCCAGCTGTTTCATGTCAGCAGATCTGACTGAGCTTCTCTGTTAATAGACCTTATAAAGTTTCTGTGATTATCTTAGTCCTTATTCTAAATTCTTGGTTGTCAGGCTGAAGAGCTACAGGAAAGATAGTCGAAAAGTTCCTTGACTCAGACCTGATTTCCACCCCCATTTTGGTTTCTATTTGGTCATATTCAGACATTTCCTGAGGAAAGCCTTTTTCAGCAGAGGAGCAGAACATAGCACAGGTATTTTGAACAACAACAGAGAAGTATATGTGGAACTGCTTTTATGGCTGTGTCACTTTTCACATGCAATAGTGATCCTGGAGAGCAAGAAGCTGAACTTAGATAAGCTGCATGAATCAATCCCTTTCTGAACATGTGGAGAGTAATCTGAGGCACCAATTCACATTTTCCCCAGTGAAGTTATACTACAGTCTGTGAAAGACATGGGCTGCATTCATTGCCATGTATGACTCCCCAGTCACTTTCTCATAGTCCCTAGAGATGAGTTTCCTCTGAACTGGTCCTGACTCAGGTATCTACTCCAGTGTCATTGCAGACTTCTTAAGACATTACAAATTAATGATAATCCTAGCAAAATTTAGTAAAGCAACTGAGCTAGTATAAATTACACAGCTGGGCTGAAAAATTAATTTCTCAAATGATCTTCGTGTTATTGTTATACCCATTATCTTCTTATTACACATGACACATGACACTATTTATATATAATAAAACAAATACACTTTGTTCTCAGTTTTCAAGCCTGTTCTGTGTTTTCAGTTAAAATCCTTATTTATGGGAGTAACCATGAAGCTACAATGGCTGACCCAGTGTCAATACAGCCTGGAGGATCAACACATGGAGAGTAACCCCATGGAGAAAGACTTGGGGGTGATGGTGAATGAGAGGCTGGACATGAGCTGGCAAGGTGTGCTGCAGCCCTGAAAGTCCTGCATCAAAAGCAGCATGGCCAGGAGGTTGAGGGAGGTGATTCTTGTCCCTCTTCTCTGATGAGACTCCACCTGGAGTGCTGTATCCAGCTCTGGGGTCCTCAGCAACTCCAGAGGAGGGACATCAAGATGATTGGAGGAATAGAGCACCTCTCCTATGAGAAAAAGGCTAGGAGAACTAGCATTGTTCAGGCTGAAGAAAAGGCATCAGGGTGACCTAACTGGCTTTTCACTACCTGAAGAGAGTCTACAAAAAAGATGGAGAGACACTTGTTACAAGAGCATGTAGTGATGGGACAAGGGGGAATGGCCTCAAACTGAAAGGTGTAGCTTTAGATTAGATTTTAGAAAGAAATTCTTTACTTGAGGGTGGTGAGGTACTGGAACAGGTTGCCCAGAGAAATTGTGGATGCTCCATCCTTGGTAGTATTCAAAACCAGTTTGGATGGGGCTCTGAGCAACCTGGTCTAGTGGAAGATGTCCCTGCCTGTAGTAGTGGGATTGGACCTTCTAATCCAAGCCATTCTATGATTCTATGATCCCACTCTGGACAATGCAGGCTGCTCTAACATGAATGGCACTTGATACTTCAGTGACTCCACACTCCAGTACTAGCCACAGCTGTGTTATGCCAGCCACAAACCACACGATTTTCTTAGGAACAGGCCTGGAATGGTATCTCTATATGACCATAGAAAGAAATTTTAATGGCTGAATGAGAATGCCATGGCAAAGAAGCAGGAAATAGAGATTTGAAGGCAGCAGAAATAGACCTGTTGAACCCCCTGAAAGTCAGTCCTTCAGATACACTGAAGAAACTCCACTGACTGTTGAAAAATAAAGGTTAGAAAACTAGGTTGCATCTCTAAGGAATGCAAATTCATATTCTTATTTATTTGGACTTTTTGAAGAGTAAAAGTGAGCATGTTGTTTTTTATACATAAGGCTGGAACACGAAGAAATAATAAAGAAAAGCAACTGAGATGCAAAACTGGTCCATTATGCTAATGTTATTCTGACCTCCTCTGAGTCTGGTTGTTCTTGACTAAGGATTTGTTTGTAAGTTGGTGATTCTTTGCTCTTAATGCTACTTCAGTAACTGAGCTATTTAATTTAAAGTTAGCTCACCTATCTCAACACTGTACTGCAGTCTCATCTGTGATGCCATTGTAGATGTATACATCTCAGATCTCCAACATTCAGGTCAGTATGGTTTGTCAAGAAACTGTTATAAGAGAATTCACAGTGAAAGAACTGTCTTAAAAATATCTTCTTTCATTGCTGTTTTTCTCTGCACAGAGGGCAGTCTTGTACTTTCAGTCTGAATAGCCTCAGGCAATTTACACAGTACAGAATAATACCATTCTGTTGAGAAATGAATTACAGTGAGAGGTATTGGAGAGCTCTGTAACCTCAGAGAGCATCAGAAATACCGTGTTTCACGTGTTGCAAAACTCCCCATTAGCCAGGTATTGCAGTGAGTTACAACTCTGTGAGGAAACCTACCTATTACTCACAGACTACTTATCCAGGTTGTTCAGAAAGGACACAGGCCCAGAATCATACCTGTACTGAAACCTCAGAATCTGAGAATGGATTTAAGCATATCAAGATCCGTTACCTGCAATATTAATATATTAGCCATATTAGTAGCTGTAGCCCTGCTTCTGCTCCAGCTTAAAGTGTCTTTGCCCTTGGGGAACTTCTGCCCTCCTTCATTTTTCAATGACCTGAACATCTTTGACTGGGTGGAAAAAGAGGGCAGGTGTCCCACTACACTGTTGTTAAGCAATGTCTTTGTGCATCTGCTGACTTAGATCAGTTAGGGGCACGATCATCAGGAAAACAACTGCATGCTGAAAGCCTATCAGGACCTCACCTAAAAAATCCACTACGCAGGCTGGAAGGGCTCACCTACGTGGGTAGAGCCTTTCCCAAATTTTTTTTCGGGAAGCCGAGCCATCACATCAACAAAGAAACAGCCCCAGGCTGGTGCCAACGAGAAGGGACCCCCCAACAAAGGAACCTCTGGGCTTTTATACCCTCAGTCTACCTGAACACCAGTCTCACTCTTCTCCTGAGGCCTCTGCTCCTGATGTGTGTCTTAGTGTCCACCACCTGGCTTACACCACCCTTTTTGTGTGCTTTGTTATCCAAAGGGTTGGCATTTCACAGCCAATCGGAGCTCAATCGGCATCTCAATCTGAAGCTTGCAAGTAGACCTACCTTCAACAGACATACTCCTCAACAAACCATGCCTTCAGACTGACTGCTAAGGTGCTGTCATCAAAATTGGCTCAAAACCAGCTTGAGCAAAAAATCATTATGTGACCACCTATGACTATTGCAGACCCTGTGCAGGTTAGTGGGGAGCTCTTTCAGCCGGTTTCACTCTAGGAGAGTAGATCACTTTGTATAACTCTCTTCTAGATGACTTGCAGCACTTTGCTGTTTCTGTACCTGGCTGGTATGCATTAGCCTTGATACATGTCTCCCTGATGCTTTTTTATTTCTTATAACTAGTCTCTAGAGCACACCATAAGATTGCAGAGGATTATCTCATCTCTTTTCTATTTGTCTTTTCTTCCTTGTTCCCAAAGCTCTAGGATTTAGCATTTTGATTGTTTTCCTTTATACACCTTAGTTTGCACATTACTGCCTCTAACCTGCATTTTATACTTGCAGCTTTCTGAAGTCACACCAATGACAACTAATGCATTATATAATGAAATACAGTACATGAATGACATTCTTATTTAATTGACAACTGTCTCAGTTGGCAAGATATAAAGGCTTAATCTGGCAATAAAATACTTCTGATTAATTCATTGTCCCTACTCCGATACCCTCCATTAATTTTAGAGGGATTTCGACTGTGGAGTCTTCACTGATAACATCTTTGGGCAAACATACTAACTGGGGTGTATTGCAGTGATTAGGCCTTAGCCTAATTTTTGCTTAGTCACATAATCTTGTCCCCTCTTTCTGTGAGCCCCTAAGGTGGGTTCACATTCTGAGCAATCATTTTTACTTATTGGCTGCAAAGTATCTGCCTAGTAATCACCTTTAGATGTACCTGGAAGGTCCCTGATCCTTTAAGTCTTTGTCTATCACCACCTACTGCCATTGTCTCTGTCAGAGCTACCAGATTCATCTACTTTCCCAGCTCTGTGAGAATCCCACTGAAAGAACAAGTAAGACTCTTCTCTCAACAGACAGACTTGTCAGTATAGGAATACTTCATAAAGTTTTCAATTTATTGGAGATTATTTTTAAAGTATGGTTTTAGAAAAACCTCTGACCAAACCATCATAGGGCTCCTTTTATTTAAAGCTCTAGTTCATCTTTCCCTGTTCATGCTAGTGCCAAGTCAGACTGGCTGCAATGGCAAAGCAGAAGAGATGTGTTGAGACAGTTGCTCACCCACTTTCGGTACATAACGCAACTCTCAACACTGATAGCAGTTCCGTGCTCTGTCCTCAGCTCTAACATTACTTGGACCTGCAGGTGTCCATCCTAAAACTCCAGAACACTCTTACAGCTGTCTGCCAGCTTAGTTTCCTCACAGACCTATCCTAACTGGCTTCTTCCATGTCTCTTAGTGGACAGGAAGGTTGTTCCAATGGGACATGGTGTGTAGAGGCTAGAACCTCCTGTGAGAAGTTTACAGACCAGCTGACGCCAAAGTCCTGACAGGGAGCTCTCTGAAACAGACATGGAGAGCCCTTATTGAGTATACAAATACCCTGAAGTGTCAGTTCCCATGACTGCTACATGCCAAAGCTGGAAGAGTCCTTTTTCTCCACCCTCCATTACAGGGCCCAAGAGCCCAACACCCTCATTGAACAGACTGTCTCTCGCTCTCCAGATGTTCGCCCACTCCTGGGCAGCGAAATAGGAAAATGTTTCGTGTAGCAGGAACTTTAACAGTTCCTGTACATTCCTGAAAGTTTTAATGAGGCTGAGGCTCATTAAAACACACCCAGCTCTCACATCATGGGAGCTGAAGTGTGGGCATAAAATACCAGATTATTGTTACTGTGAATGAGGTGGGTACAGCATGCCTGGTCTCAAAAACCAGGAAAATCATTCTGTCACTACAACAGTTAAGTCTTCTAAAGCCACATTTGGCTACACAGTCTGAAGAGAGGAAAGTATGATGGAGGCCATAAGTAGGCAGTAGTATGTCAATGAGGCAGCCTAGCTGTCTGTCTCCTTCTTATGCACAAAGTTCGAAGTTTCTTTGTTCTCCCTCTCCCACCAAATCATGACCATCACCTTCAGCAGATGAGCCATTTAAGTCTGCAGATCATTCACTGTGATCCAGTTCATGCCTCATCTTATCTGAACTTATCACTCTCCTTTTGTTGTCTAGTCAACATGTGCAGAGATCAGTATGGAAACCAAATGGTTCTTTCAGATGCTGCTCCTTGGATTAATGTGTTCAGAATAGGGAGTCAGTTCACAGGTCTTGTCCGGGAGTACAGACTTCAAGGAAAGTGGCTAAGCAGACTAAATACTATATCAACAAGGAAGTTGAAAGGGTCTACAAATGTAGACTTGTGTTATTTATTTTCTGCTCAGAATTTGCTTCACATGGGATTCCCTCTAAGGCCTGCTGTGGTCCTATCTCAGAGAGAGGACTATGAAGAAGGACAGAAAACACCAGGGTCTGCAATGAGGAAGGAATCTGAGAACTTTCACAGCCATACGTCATCTCTCTTTGTGACCTAAGGGCCATGTTGGTGTACTGTGTATTTCCCTGAGGATGATCAGGTGTTCCTGGCACAAGAAGCTAATGATCAACTAAATCTGTGAAAATTTTTGGCATCTTTACAACCACATTCTTCTGTCCTTCCTACGGTGCCTACAATACCTCCTCCACGTGCTGATGTGGTACACCTCAGCTGTCTGTTTGTCTCCCTAGATTCTCACCATCCTGCACCTACTGAGGGTAAGTGAGCAGTGGTATCACATTGCTGCAAGCATGTCCAAAACGAGGTGGGGCACACCATAGTTATGGGGTGGGAAAGCATCCATTGCTTGAAAATCTCAAGCTGAAGGCCTAGATTTTGAGGATTAGATTTTAGAAGCTGTGCAGCCTTCATTGCTGAATCTTCATTCCTGCACTGGAAGACACAGTGTAAGAAAGTCACTTACCAAGTCTTGTTTTGTTTCCAAACAAATCCTAGAACTTTAAGCACACGGGTTTTTTTGTCATATTACTTTAAAGAGTAAGACGAATAGGGCTGTCTTTATGTTCCCTGTATATCTTTCAGCAATTCGCCTAGCCCAAGCAGGAATGCTAGTATTTATGTCTCCTATATTTCACAAAGTACTCACTCTGTGGCCAGAGGGTCTATGTATTATTGTTATTTTTGGTACAGCTTTCAGGGCCTGCATATTGCCAATAGCTTTTTTTCCCCTTTTCTTTCTTTTCTTTTTTTTTTTTTTTTTTTTTTTTTAATAAGGAGACAGTAAAAAACTTGGCCTTTGGCAATGTCTGTGTCTCTTGACTCAGTGCACTTTTGGAAAGCCATCTCCTCTGCTCTTCACACTGTATCATCCTCTATTACATGACAATTTAAAATAAGATATTCCCAGTCCTGCCAGCTTTCTCTAAACAAAGCTGAGAATGAGCTCACTATATGCATGATGTGTATTGGCACAGATGTGCAAATGGGAGGGGGGCAGTTAGGGTAATTTAGGACACTTAGGAGAGACCTGTGGACCTCTCACTAGCCTTCCTTCAGGATCTTCCTTTTCATTCATTTCAATAATCCATTTTCACCCTCAGACCATCAGCCTCCACAAACCCCAAATAAAGCACTGAAACAAAATACCTGGGCAGAAAGGTTTCCTATTCCTGTGGCTGCTACGGAGTAATAAGGTGAGGAGGCAAGAGCAGAAATTTATTCTCCATGAGGTGGTGGTTTGAGCTGCATCTGCCTCTGGAACAGACAACACATGCCCTCTTGTAAAGGTACAGTAGAGGTTCTGATACAGGAGGGTACTGCCTGCATTTTTACAACCAAAGCTAACCCCAATCATCATAAGGACAAATGTGGCATTCTTGTGTCCTTAGAACAGCTGCAATCTCTATTTATTGAAGATATGAGTCAGTTATAAACAAATAAAATTCACATCTGAATACACATCTTGGAAAAAGTGACTAATCAGACACTTTTAAAAAGCTGAACCTGAAATTCTTATTTGGAAGTGTCCATATGACTTAAATTTGATTTAAATATAATTACCTCTTTGAATCTTGTATGATGTTTTAGAAGCATTCAGGTGCCTAATTCCTCGTAATATCAGAGACAAATAAGGCACATAAATATCTTTGCAATATGTAAATAAAATCTCAAATGCACATTAGCACTGAAAACAGAACTTGGATTTGAGGTTTTGTTGTGAAATTTTATTCACAGGCTTTACCAAAAATTTGTCCACTGCTTCTTGACTTTTTTTTTTTTTTTAATGTTTAAGCACTTTGAATAGTTTTGTTTGTCCTCAGTGTAACCAATCTCACAGAGGGATTATTAGGCTTGCAGAATTTGTATACATTTATAAATATTTTGTGTTGTAGCTGAAACATTCTTTGAGGGGAGAAGAAAGTTTTTGCTAAAAAACTCCCTTTATTTAAAATGTACTTCTGTTTTGTTCGAAGAAGTCCCCATGTCCTAACTAGGCTGGCAGGAATGGGTGTATGGCTGCACATACAGAACACAATGTACTTTTTTTCGTAATTTTTTTAATCTCTCCCAGTCTCTTCTCCTTTTATACCCACAAACTTTAATAAACTGAAAGAGAAATCCTGTGAAGGCTGGAGCTTTCAAACCAAAAATGTAGTGCTTGAAATGAAACAGAGTGATCTCATACATCCCTAATTTTTAGTGCCTTTTTTATGCTTAGCGGACAGCTTTATTGTTACAAGACTTGAGTCCTTGTCAGCCTTGAAAATGCCACTTACTGACTTTAAGTCACTTGTATTTACTGTGAGCAAGTGCCTCTTGTATATGTCCATACACAATAACTTTCCAAACAAAATGTTGTTTTTTATGTTGATCAAGAGATCTAATTTCAATGTCAAGCTATTCTCAGACTGTGCTAAAGTGAAGGAAAAGTGTACTGTGGTACAGTTTTGCACTTCTATACATCTTACATTAGAGTAATATGCACTGGGCTTGATCCAATAGAGAGTGGCTTTTGTGTCTGTTGATCCTGGAAATTTCAAGAACCCCCCAGGATCTCTAGTCAGAAAGTCTATTTTTGATTCTAATGGGAGAAAAGTGCTTCCTTCTATGGCAGCAGAGTGCCAAATCATGCAGCCTATGCTGGCTCTTTCCTGACTGGCCCTGCATAAGAGCTGTGGTAAAGATTTTAGTCTTTAGCTGTGGTAGAGATTTTAGTCTTTACATCTAAAGCTAGTTTGGCATGAAAGATTGATAAGCTGATGACTGAAAACTACATGTAGTATTTCATAAGAGAACATACACAGAAAGAGCTGCTGAGTGTTTTCCCCTTTTGCACAGTAAATGAACTAACTAGCCAAACCCATTGTTAGGTTATCTGTCCCATAAATAACCCCTGCAAGTTTGGAAAATGAAATCAGCCATCACAAGCAGGCTTTTGGAAATGTCACCAGGGCTGAATGCAGTCACCATGCTCAAGAAATAATTTGTCATGATTCAGTCAATGGACCAGGGCAAAAATCTAAAGAAAGGCTGCAGTAGAATAAAACAGGGTCGGGTTCCATGCATACAATCACTTCAAAAGATGATTAGTCCAGCAACAATTACATACTTATTCTACTTTGCATATTAAAGAAATTACTGAAGTGGGAAGAATACTATATTTATCAAAATAAGCAGAACATAGCTGCAACCAGAGAAGTAGGCAGCAACAGGAAATATGGACTGTCTCTGTTGATACCTTCCAATGCTGTTGATCCAAAGCTGGAATGCGTCCCTGATTCACTGAACTACTTAAGCATGTGTTTGATCCACAGTGAGTTCAAAGAGACTTAATCTTGTCCTTAAAGTAAGCATCTGCTTAAATATTTAGCTGAATGAGAACCTACTACCTTGATCCCATTTTTATTGGAAACATCCACTGACTTCCATGACTGCAGAAGTAGACTCCTAAATAGGACTTGCAGGACTGTGGATCTGGGCCTTAGTCATTCACATATTTTGCTTGAAGCATCTGTCCTGAGTAGAGGATGTACTGTCTATCAGCAATATATATTTATCCAGCTTTGGGATAGTTAATGGATTGAGGAATATCCTTACTAGAAATCTTCTGAGCTGGTTGAGATGATAGAGCCTGACTCAGCAGAGTACATGAGCATGACTGCACAAGCTGGATAATAAAATGAAGTTGGTTGGTTTGTTTTGGTCTGGGAATGCTCTGAATAAATAATATGGTACCCAGTTACTCCCCATCCATTTTCCCACAGGCCAGATACAGCTGTGAGGACACAATTAGGTGGAACAAGGTCTAAGGCTCATGCAGAGCAAAAGAGGCTCTGGCGTTTCACCGAGATTCAGACCAGAGGCCATGCTGCAGGGTGGGCGAGGTGGGAGCAGTGGTGAAAGTGTCACGCACAGCACGCGAGGTTTGACAGGTCTGTGCGAAGCCCCATGAAAATCAATGAGAACGAAAAACACGCTTTACTCTGCAGAGATGGGATTACTCATGCGCCTAAAATTAAACATGTGGTTAAGTGCTTTGCTGAATCAGGGCCAGAGGGATGGAAAATGAGCACTGCCAGTACTGGTTCTCCCCCATCCTCTTTTCCACACAGCTGCCTCCTGACGCCTGCTGACTTCTGTAAATAAGGACTGTAGCTATAGGACTTATTAATTACTAAAAGAAACTAGGCCATATCCGAGGTCCTGGTCTGACTGAGGTCCTACTTAGTCAAAATTCCATTAACACCAAGTTAAGATCTGACTCCATGATCATAAAAATGGGATTCTATAGCATAAGAATAGAGTTGTTCCTAATACAATGGATGGAGATGAGGTTTCCTATGACTAAATCAAATTGGTTAGAAAGTATAACTAACAGACAAGTCCAAAGGAAAGGTAAATTTTCTATTGGGAAACACACAGTAGAGACCTTCTTCTGCATTTTTCTTTTGTGTGCACTTAACCAGTTCACTTGTCAAGTCTTTTAGCAGAAATTGGCTTTCATTTTACCATAAATACCTTTCACAGTATCTTAGAAAATTGCATATGTTTGTGCACGACAGATTTATTATTAACACAATCACTCATTTAGAAGATCTGTCAATAATTATTAATTTGATCTATCATACAAAAGATTCGTGGTCACATCAAATTGTTTCTTTGGTTTTAAACCAAAAATTCAAGCTAGAGTGTGGAATCTCTGTTTGAATCATGGGAAATGTCATATATGTGTGTTCGACAAAAAAGACTGTCCATATGACAAGTGTCTGGAATTTACATTACATAAATTTGGTAAATCACCATATTCTTACATTACCTCACCACTTGCAGAATGATGTTCAAAGAGTTACGTTCCACCTGCGTTTAGAAGAGGCTATACTTCCTCTGTCCATGCAAGCACCCCATGAGAAAACAATTGAAATAAAGTATACAAGAATGTAAGTGATACTACAGATATTACAAGAGCTTAATAAACTGTGTGTTTTATTTTTGTCTAAATTATAAAGCTATGGATTTCCTGATAAATGCAGATGATAACGCTTTGATGTGCATTTTATCATATTTGGAAATGTGGGCATTTGATCTTTCTAATTGAAATAAGCAGTACAAAATAGGCAAATTCTATACCTTTAGAAAATGTTGTCTTCCCCTCTCACAGTGCAACAAAGTTTAAAAGACCTTAGAACTACAGAGCGTGTGGTTTGTTCTGCTAAGTTAAATCAATATTAGAGTTAAGGCTGAGGAATTCTGAGAAGTTTTGCACAAATCATTTAACTTACTTATTTCTTTACTTGTCAGTCTATACAATAGTGTATTACTGATAACTGACTTTGAACCAATGCAGTAAAATGGACCTAGAATTATAAAAATCTTGAAGATATTAGATAGAAACTGATGTGTAAGTACAAATTATTATGTCTAATATATATTAAGTATAATATAGGCACTACATCATAATTAACAACAACAGTAGTAATAATGCAAAGCAACAATCCTTGGTAACACAGTGTCTTTCATTACTGCCAATGGATCTGGGTGTACAACAGAAGATACTCCAGCTATTTGCTTTTTAATAGAGAAAGTGAGTTGCCAGGCTGGACTCTTATCAGTAAGGTTTTCCTAGATGCAGACTAACACCAGGAAATGGAGAACTGGTCACATACCTCTACCATGCTCCAGAGGACCATAAAGACTCTTCAAACCATTCTTCAATGTTCAACTCCTTTCTTGGTTCTTGCTTTCATAATCATCATGAAAAACACAACCCAAGACAGTTGGTCTGTTTTGGTTTTTTGTTTTTGTTTTTGGGGTTTTTTTTTGTTTGTTTGTTTTGGGTTTTTTTTGTCAATCCTCACATATTAAATGCACAGATATTATGTCTGTAGTGTTTTAGGTGTAAGGGGGATGTGCCCATACCATACACATCAGAAAATAATTAATGTCCCTTCCCAAAATAAAGAGTCCAGCCCTCACAATGTCCATGTCTTGCAAGAGCCAGTTTTATTTAGCCATTGTGCCCATACTTAACACTTACCCAGCTGAAAACTGAAGACAGGGAGAAACAGATCCATGTCAAGTTTCTTTCCTCTAACTGACAGCTGAAGAACTCGGTGGCTAGAACTCAAAAGTGATGCTGTCTGTCAGACTTTCCTGTGGAGCAGCAGAGCTGGGAGCTGATGTTTGCTTTTTTTGGCTGTAAAAAAATCACATTAAGCTGAGCTCAAGTAAAATGTATTTTAAAAAAATACATATTTTCTTTTTCAGCATTACTGTTATGAGGGACTGAAGAGTGTTTAGGGAATGCAATCCAGGAAAGATGGTAGAAGCTTTTTTTGTATCTGTGACTAGATTAATATTAGAGTGACTATAACTTCTACATGACCAGCTCACTTTGGAAGATAATGCTTATTTGGATGAATCAGCTAAAAGGCCTGGAAGGAGATGAAAGGGAACAATGCTGCACTCTGCTGAGTAGCAAGGAATACCTAAGAATATCCTAGTGGAAGCACTGACCTGTGACAGTTTACCTCTGGTACTGGAGTATGTAATTTTTCTCTGTCTACATCACCATCATCTGGTCCCCCACTTCCCTTAACCATTTTACAGTGCTAATGTAATGCTCTGAGAACTGTTCTTGCAGTCCTCTTAAAGGACATCACAAAATCAGTAGGACAGAATCAGTGTGCAATGGGAGGTGAGGTGTCACAGTATTAGAAAACATATGTATTTTCATACATATTTTTATCAGTTTTTCATATTTTTTTGGTATGTGTATTTTCAGTGATGCTCTTTCACAGAAAAATCTACTGTACAGGGCCCAGGAGTAAGAAGCCTGCATGATTAACCCATCCCAAAAGTGAAGAATGAAAGCTGGAATATCTTTGTCTATCAGTTCTTAGCATGATTTCAAGAAGATAAGGTCCCTCAGTGTATTGTAGCTGAAGAAGTCATTTAGCCTGCGAGTCAGAGAGGACATGTAATTTAAGAATGACCCAGTTTCACTGGACTGGCTGAGACTACGGATATTCTCTGAACTATGCTGGAAAGCAACCACAAGTCATATGGCTCTGCTTGAGAAAACCATGGAACAGTAAGAATAATTTTAGCTTGAAAAATGAAGTTCTGTCAGTTTGGAGAGCTATCTCACAGAGACAGTCTGGTCTGTGTCTGTGGTACCCTCAACCTACCCAGTAGCAGGTGCCGAGCTGGGGGGTTACAAAGCTGGATTCAACTAATAGAAATAAAGAGTTTCATGGCTGGTCATTTTAACTTCCTGATGAAGGGAGAGCAATACGAGAGCAATACAAGAGCAGGAAGCATGAGGTAAGAACCACAAACAAAGCCTGGAGGAATGATTTGTT
Organism: Hafferia zeledoni; assembly: GCA_035583235.1. Taxonomy (NCBI): domain Eukaryota; kingdom Metazoa; phylum Chordata; class Aves; order Passeriformes; family Thamnophilidae; genus Hafferia; species Hafferia zeledoni. Next base: position 39,717,544 of record JAWWEV010000043.1, read on the forward strand.
ATGGATTAGGATCATGTAAGAAGTCTTAAAAGAGTGTCAACAAAATCTGGGTGTGGTAAGAGTGCATCCTAGCAGAAGGTCTTAAAGCAGGCAACAAAACAATAGCAAGAGTTCATGTGGTCTAGACCAATGGCCAAATACAGGAAACCACAAAGTGCGCTTGCTGGCAGAGAGGAAGAAGAGTCTGAGAGTGGAAAATCACTGCCACAGCCCAGCAATGTCCAGGAGGGACCCAGACACTTCCTCACATAGCACCAGGAATTGTGTGGGCGACTCTGGCTCTGTGTGCTCAAGGATGGATCAGGAAAGATGCCAGCAGTGAAAGCAGCATCTCTGGGGGAGTGTATGCAAAGGGGAAAAAGCAGAGCAGCAGGAGGGAAAGTTGGAACTAGACAGAAATACCCATTTCGCAGCTACCCATCACACAAAGTGGTCTGTAAGATCAATTGGGAGCTGAAAGCAGCTTGTCCTGCAAATGACCTTATGAAGGAGAGCAACTGGCTAAGGGCCCTCTCCATTTAAGGAAAACTGGAGTCTTGTGTCAGAAATTTATTGACATCTGTAGATGCTCACTCCTGGAGCACCTTCACCCAGTGATGAAGGAGAAAATCTAAGGGTCATGTTGGCCATGAGCAAGAGTGGTCCAATTGCACAGGACTACAGGTGAGCCTGACAAACCAATAACTGAGGAAAGAGTAACCCTTACTGAGACGTCAGTGGACTGGAATGGTCTGCAATGGGCCTGAACGGAAGGAATCACTGGGTGGACTAGCACAAGACAAACTTAGAGCACATATGAGTGTTGCAGGCATTTTTGGTAAAAATTAACATACTCTAAAATAGTGGAAACCATGAAATATGTAACCTGTTTTAACAATCTTAGGTAATGCTGCTGTACCCAGTACACACAGTCAACATAACAGTATAACTTCTAGTTGTCTTCCCTGAGAGGGCTGAAGTGGCTGAAAGGCTGCAGTGTGGGATCTGTCAGAACACCCCTACAGAAAAGCGTTCCCTTTTTTTCACTGCTGCTGGCAACTTAATATCGCCTGAAGACATGGGCAGCAGAAGCATTTGGTATTTTGCCAAAGCAAGAAGGACTGGGTGTTATACCCAAACTGCTTGGTAGCATTTGACTCTTTCTGTGTTTCACACATACCTCTGCAATGTACCCAAGGCACCATGGAGGCAAAGCAAAATCTGTATGCAAGTCAGAGAGGAGACTGACATGGAAAAGTGATGGAAACTGGCTGGATTTGGCTCAAAAAATGGGATGGAAACTGGCACTAGTACACAGTCCTGTGCCATCCAGCAGTGACAAGAGCAGAGTGACCACCAAGGGGCAGCATTTTCTTTATTGTTTAGTCACATTGTTTCTAAGATCTGCTGCCCTACCATCCCTACAACACCACTCAGATATCTGAAATAAATAAATACAGTTGTGGTTTTGAAAATGGCCTTGAGAGCCTGTAGATACCAGTCAACATGAAAGCACCCAGTACTGGCCTCCTCTTTGGATTAGGACCCAGTGGGGAAGTCACAGAGTCTGGAGAAGATAAGGTAAAATGTCCTGACTAACACCAAAGGTACCATTGATCAATATTTTACATTTAAATGTGATGAAGTGTAAAAGTGTGATTAATGGCACAATTAAATTTCCTTGCTTACAGCAGAGACCTGAACGTGCACTTTGAAGCTTTTTTCCAGTACCATAATGTTTTGCTAGTTTAAAGGTATTCCTTAATTTCATTTTGAGTTTACATCCCAATTTTACAGAGGTACAGTGAAAGCTTATGTCACATTATCAGCAAAAACTATTAGATTACGATCCTTTAATCACTTGTATTGAGCACGAAGGCCCTGATTCAGCAATGCGTTTAAGTGTGTTTTGAATTTTAATTATATGTGAAGACCATTGTTATTCAGAAAAGTGTTTAGGCATGTGCTTATATGTTTTGGTGAACTGGAGCTTGAGAGCAATAAGAAGGCATCTGGCACTTACCTAAGAGCAATCAAGGGTGAGTCATAGCAGTGAAACTGAAGCTGTGGCCACAAAGAGTTATTACATAGAGCAGTCTCCCAACCCTGTACTGATTATTCCTGTTTTCAGACTCCTGAGGTGTCTTTTTTGCAGGTTGAAAATGGATTATTTTACCAGAGTTCTTTCATTTCTTGTCAAGCAAGGATGATGAATATGGGAATGTTTGTTTTTTCATTGCACTTTCCACTGGACAAATAATTCCCTGCACACAATGGTGACTGTTAAACAAATTCCTGCTGTAAAACCAATTGAAAGGCTCCCATTGATTCTAAGGAAAGCTGCTTCAGGCCCTGGGTGAGTCACTGCACAGCCAGCCCTGGTCTCAGCACTTCTTGTCTTGTCTCTGTAATGTGGCAGCAGATCAAGGTCTCCCAGCCAGTGACTAAAACAATGCATAGATCAGAGACTCATCTGCCAACTCTAGTATTCTGACAGCAGGCTGCTGCCTCTTTCTAGCTGTTTCTTTGTTTCAAGGTGTTGCAGTCATCAGTGCAAGCTACCCTAGGGTGGCAGAACTGTTTTATCATCACCTGGCACAGGCTCTTCGGTAGATTCTGCAAGCACTGTACTTGGGTGTGGGGCACCACTGCTCCACATGCCTCAGCCATGATGCTGAGGGAAGAATTTAACTTGCTGTCAGCTCAGAGTAATAAATGAGCTAACTCTCGAACTGATTATCAGCTGTTTACCTGCAATGTCCAGGACCATTTAAAACCTTACTATGACTGATTAAAAAACATAATGGAAAATTGATTTTTTTTTCTGCTTTATAGGGGAAAAATCAATGCAGATTAAGAACAGGAGAAAGACCAAAAGGGAAGAAATGCAACTGAAAATTCCACTGGACTCAAACTCAAACCCAAGGGTATATATTCTCAACTGCAGGAATATATGCTTTCTAAAGCCCACTAAGTCTCTGCACTGGTAAAATAAGCTCAAACAAACTTGAAAGCAGATGGAAAATAGATGGGATGTCTCTAAGTAAAAAGAGACTGCTATCCTCTGCACCTGCTAACAAAGTTCTTTTTTTTTGTTTTTATGAAATGTCTCTAACTTAATACACTGCCTGAAAGTGAGCTCCTTCATCGATTCACCATGAATTCTTCAAAGGCATTTTGGAAGACACTCTAAACCATAGGCTTTATTTAGGCTTTGAGGAGACAGAATACTGCAATCAGAAAGGAAGAAAGACAGACAGACAGAGGAAATGATTACCTTTCAATCCCTCTGATTTAGAAAGAATAACATGCTTCTTTCTTGATCTTATGTACTTACAGAACAAGATTTGACAATGTGGCATAGAACTGTAACTCACTGCTGAAGTGATATCATCCTACATTGAATATCAGGGACTTCTGGACCTGGGACTTCTCTGCCCTTCCTAGAACGCCATCCTCCCACGGCTTTTGGATTAATCACTGTATGCTCCCCTCTGTACCTTTCCAGCAAAAGAGATTAATGCAAAGGGTGGGTAGCCATGCCCTCTCTGCTATGTAGTCACTTCTCTTCATTTAGAATAAAGGTCAATTTTGACAGCAATACAATTTTTATTTTATTTATTGTTTTCTGTTTTTAAATTCCTCAAACTCTCAAACAAACCTAGGTGAGTTTTCCTCCTTTCTGAAGTTGTGCAGCCACATTCCTCATGTAAAGGAAAAAAAGGTTGTTGCTGCAGTGCAGTGCTTTAGGCATTTAAGATCTGCTAAAACTACAGCAGCGAGTAGGTATATTTTCTGGTGGCGATGGGTGTGTATCTGGCTGAGGATGTACACCTGAGCCTGCTGTTAACTTTTGTAGGCCTTCCCATACACTTCACCATTTCACCTCATATGGAAAGTAGGCTAGGGAAAATGCTAGGCATTAGTTGTGGGAAAGATCTTCCTGTCTCCATTTTGACAACAGGATTAAGAAAACATGATTTCTAATGGCTACACTGAGAATTGGGGACGTTTGACATCTGTTTCTGTAATTCTGAGCTCCCTAAATGCTCTAAAAACCATCCAGAAGCACTAGGTTCTGTGATACGAACACCAGAAGTCCCTCAAGAGGAATATAACCGGGAAACTGGGCACTGCATATAATGGGTGCTGGCCTCATCCCCAGCTGCCTGCAGCTGGAGGACCCAGAACTGAGCATTGCAGGAAGTCCACTCCAGTGCTGTGCTCTCCTTTTTTTCCCATCATGTTCTCTGCTATGTGCATGTTTTTGTCTATCCATTGCCAAACTCTGAAGATCAGAAAACTTATAAACTCAAACTAAACCATTTGGCCTAAAAAGCTGCAATAAAAGTGAACACTGGAGAATATGAATCAGATAAATGTGTCCCTGTGACAAGAGTTTGTTATTTCTACTGAAAAATAATTTATTATTCCACATGTTTTGCCACTGAAGGTTGACTATAGAATGTGCGTTATAGAGACTATCAGAAATTTTCTCAGAAGCTGAGTTCAAATATGTGCAAAAATTAGACATTTCATTTTTTGGTATGTCAGTAACATTGCAGTAATCTCCTCATAGAGCGTATGGCAAAGATGGAGATATATTTACAGATAACTTATGTGAAACAAGGCAGTTCAATGCCACCCTGACACCTGATCCCGTCAGATCTTGGAAGCTAAGCAGGGCCAGCCCTGGTTAGTTCTTGGATGGGAAACCTCCTGGGAATACCAGGGGATGTAGGTTCTAGTCCCGAGGACTTCACTGTCACCGTCCAAGCTCTCTCGGCTGTGGCAGATGAACGTGAGGAGTTAAAGGGTGGGGCCAGTTCTGCGAATGCTGTGCCTCACCTAAAAAAATCCACTGCCCAGGCTCGAAGGGCACACCCGTGGCGGGGAGAGCCTTTCCCAAACCTTCGTTCGCAGAACCGAGCCATATGATGCAATATGAAGCATGTATCCAGCTTTGGTTACTGCACAAAAGCAATGGTGACTTAAGTGAACTAAGAACTTGCCCTGTGTTCATAAAATCGGGCTCATGGCTCAATTCCTTTTTGCTAGTAAAACCCTTGGGTTGCTTAGCAACATTTTTGGAGTCTCATGTGGTAGCCCTTTTGCCTGGCTGGTGCTGTCCGGTAGCCCTGGGGCAGTGCTTATCAGATAGTATTCATGACTAACTTTTGTCAAGGCTCTTTCAAAGTTAAAGAGAAATTCTTGTTTAAGGAGGGTTGGAATTGTAAATAAAGAAACTTTTTTCTTATCTGATTTCAACTTTGACTATGGGGAAAAAGTACTTTGTGGTTTGTTTGTGGGTTATTTGTACACATGGACGACTGCGTCACAGGAACCTTTTAGCCAACTACCATCTGCTGCTGCTAGTGGAAACTGTCCAAATTGGCCCAAATTAGGCAAATCTCTGAGACCAAACCATATGAAGAATGAAAAATTCGCAGTCAGTTAAATGTTCAAAATGGAATTCTAAAATGGGTGGGTTTCTTCCATGGCCCTCGCTAAAATATGCTACAACGTACAGCAGTACAGTGCTGAGGGTGAGTCCAGGGAAAGAGGGATAACTCTGAGGTAATGGAAAACGTAGTTGCCTGGAAACAGTTGGAATATGTCCTGTGCTTTGGATGGGTCTATACGTTGTGGGTGCTGGGAATAGGGTGGAGAGCCAGGAACCACTTGGGAATATGTATTTCAGCAATGGACTTTAGTAACACAAGACAACTGAATAGACCCACCTTGCATGTGCATGTGATTAATAGCTGTGGCAAAGGGTTAGTGAACAACAGCCTGATGCCAAATGGATATCAGTGGGATCAAACCATGCATTTGGCAGATATAGGAAGGAGCATTCATTGTTGTACACAGAATAAAGGAGAGTGCGGCAGCAACTCCCTGAACCCATGGTAGAGCTCTGGCACATGAACAAGAATCTGGCTGTAACCCTGTACAACAAGGACCACGCATGTACACATGTGCACGCAATTACATGGCATAAATATAACAAGAAAATTGAATATAAAATATTACAGAAAGCCAATAATTCTCATATCTTTCTTTCTCCCTGATGCATTAGGAAACCTGGCTATTTTAAAATCTGGGTTCTGTTTACATAGCCAAATTTAATGCTCTTTCTTGTGCAAAATAAAGTAGGAAGGATTTTAAAATGTCAACCTTCTCTAGACCCGTTTCTCTCTTTTCATGCCTCCCTCTGTATTTAGTACTAAGGAATAGATACTAGATGATAGGAACTGTGACAGTTATGTGAAGCTATGACAAGTTATACCAGCAGCAACCATGATTCTTGGACAATGCACCTGCCCAACAAAATACAGATTTAATTATATGGTAACTAGTATATGGGAAAATCTTTCTGCTGATCATGCAGGTTGTATCTTTCACTCATTCTCAGATTCAGGAAACTAAATAAAGGCTTTAACACAGAAAGTCAGTATTTTGCATGAGATGTATTCAGTAGGACATTGCCGCTTTCCAAAAATTTCTGATGGAAATGGGAATGATAACATTCTTTTTAAGAACTTTATCTACAAGTTATAACAAAACCAATCTTGTGATGCTAAATTCTCCGACAGGTCACTGGAGATTGATCAAAGTCCAAGTTTGCTGTTACTAATACGGAAAAGCATTGGTATAAACGGGCTGCTTTGTTGATAGTAAATTTCATGGGAGCTAGAGCTAGGTATATTTTCCCAAGCAAACAAAGTAAGCAAACATTTAGAAGGTTGCCACTTTATAAAACACAGGGAATTCTCTCTCCTGTGCCAATGTACCTGGAAGAATAAAGTGCCAGAATAGGGTCTCAAAATAATTTTATTTTTGTGTCCACTGGAGATTATAACCTTTCACTTCACTCAATTCTATGCCACACATTGATGTAACTGGAATCCAGCATCTGTACTTAATAGCCGGTAGCCAAGCAATTGACTGACTCACTGTTCACACAAAGTATACCATTCTATATCTATCTGCATGACACAGCAGGGGAGAAATCTGGGTCATCTGCATTTCCTGATTCACTGCTGTCAGTTAAAAGCTGTGAATGCTCCACTGAACTGATTAAACTTCTGCTAGAAACCTTGTGTGCAACGCCCACCCCCTCCCCCCCAACAGTTCATTTTTTGTATTTTACCATATTTGCAAATAAAAGCTGGAACTGCCTTAGCTCTAATTCAAAGTAGCAATGTCTTCAATCCACCAAAAATACAGTAATATCTTAAATCTATTAAAAATTAAATTTAATGTGACTTTATTGCTGGCATCTGCTAATTATATTTAAAGTATGGAGACAGAGGCCATCTGAGATCTCCATTCAGGATTTCATATATACAGAGAAGGTGTTTCTCCAACTGAGCAAGCAGAGTAGAAGAAACAATTTAGTTCTGCTAATTCAGTTGCTGTTTCTCTTTTATTGTTCATTGACAATCTAGAACTCCTTGATTATCCTCTCTGGATTTGTCTACATTGCAGTACAAAACACCATTTGGTTCCAACATTGTTATGAAAAATCAAATTGACTCTACTTAGAGTGATTCAAAGGTTTACTCCTTATAATAATTTTCCCTTGTTTATTTAACTCTTGAGAATTGTGCCTCTGCTGGTGTTAGATATGCTTTGGTAATGTTGACATGTTCCCTCTAAAATAAGAGTAATCATGGTTTTCCTGGCTTTACTTCATTCTTGTACAACTGGAAGCCAAGACTGTACTGAAGTTAAGAAGTAAATTAGATTATTCCATAGAAAATCTGCAGTAATTGAGGTGGAAATTATACTTGCATCTTTGGCTGCTTTTGCTCTGCCATGGGATGAAGGTCTGATGTTGCTGCCATAGAGATGTATCTTTTTTTGTCCAATTTTTACAGCCTATACCCCAAGTTGAACATTTGAAGTACAAATGAAGTAGATGCAGACAGACCTAGAGTAAAAAACTGCCTTTCAACATCTGCATCACAGGGGAAATGTCAGTACCCTGAAAAGTTAGAGGACTAATGGACAACACAGTGACTTGCTTGTTTCTATGGGAAAGAAGATGACAAGGAACAGATTTTCAGCTGTTGATGAAGCTTTTTGATCTACTGGGTTATACAACTGCCAAGAAATGATGAGAAGCAGGATATGATATACCACTCATACTCCCTATCCTCCACCTGCACAAAATCCAGGCTGTGCACCACAGACCTCTTGGTTATGTTGCAGGCATCCATCTGTCAAGTAGGACTTTCCTCAGAATTAACGTCTTAGGCCAAATTAATCCCTGAGATAATTCCATTGTGTTTTGTCTAAGGAAATATCAGTTACTGTGAACGGAAGGATGATCTCATGATGAAAGCAGATGAATGACTTGGAATTATGGCTGGGATCTTGGAGAGATTCCTCTTCTGCTGTAGAGTTTCCATATGATCTGGACAAACTGACACAAATGCCGGTTGCCCAGATTTCCACCTGTGTAAAATGAGGTTAATTCTTATTTACTTTCTGAGCCATCTTTTAAGAATCTGTATTCCTTTGAGCTGTTTTGATAAATGGAACAACAGCAACAAAAAGCAAACTGGTATATTTCTATTTTTATGAAGTATGAAAAAGCAGTAAAGAGGCCTATGTTCTGGGCGATGACAAATAGACATATCTGCAATTAGTAAGTTTACACTGTCAACTTACTCTGAACAAGAAAAATTAAAAACTTTGTTTGATCTCTCTTTGAGCTATCTCAAAGGACAAGGGAGATAAATATGTAAAGCAGATTAGGATTAGTCTAGAATGCAGTAATATTGAGAAAATCATCCTTGAAAATTGAGAAGAGACTAAGAACTGCCTTTTTCTTTACCACTGAGATATGCTCACCTGTAGGTCACACAAATGCTCTTGCATGTTTTGTGCATACAAGAAACTTCCCTTTAACTATCTTTTTTCCTCACAGAGAGAATCTGCATAATTAAATTAGGTCAAGCAAAAAATGCACTGTTTTTCTCTCTCCCTCTCTCTCTCTGTCCAGCTCTGCAGCAATACTCTAGCTCCACTGACTGATCTAAAGCAGGAACTGGTGCCTCCTGCAAATGTGCGCCCTTAGGAAATGAGTTCAGTTAAAATATCTTTCAAGTACTGATGGAAGTCCTGTGTGTTCTTGGGTTTTCAGCATGTGTTTAGTTTTTACTGTCTTATTTAACGCAGATTTCCATGAGATTTTACAGTTTTGCAGTTGCAACTAATTTTTACTTTGTCTGTCATTGCTGATATTATTATTAAAATGCTAGCAAAATTTTAAAAAAAAGCAATTTCTTAGAGCAAGCAGAAATATTAGTCTCTTGAGGATTAATATGATCATGTTAGCATGACAGGGAAACAACAGCTTGGATCCTAGTCCACAAAATCGAACCACTTTACCCCTATGAATGAATTATTAAATGTGAAAGCAGCACTAGGCTAAAACATTCTTCTCTACTCCACTTTCTTCACTTCTGATAAAGTAAGGTCACTTTTTCCTTCCTCTTATACCACCAGCTTATCCTTGACTGCTAACAACAGCAACTGCCTGGCTGTTTTGAAATGCACCAAAGTTTACATTTCTGAGGTTCATTAAGCCACATCTTTTAGTGTAACTGAGGTTGTTCAAAATTAGGCACAATATGTTATAACATCTATTTGATGGTATCTAAGCATAAAAAATTTAAAAATCCTACTTGATTATTCCTATAATGAACACTTAATATCCAGTTACCTCTTTCTAATCAAAAACCCCAACAGCTCTCAAAGGTTTAGCCTTTCTCTTCTCAGATGCTTCAAGGAAGCTGACACAAATATTTTCTACAAGCCCCAGCAAATGAGCCCAGTGTACAGAAATTGAAGTGTCTAATCTAATCTGTTGAGGGATCTGTACCACATGCATTACCCTGACATTTAAACTCTCATAGTCAGTGACCGGTTAACCAAATCTGTCACTATGACAGACATGTATTTCTACATGCTGTGCCACAACTTAATCTTTCAGGCACAGTTTAGGTAAAGTATATTGTAGCACAGTGACTCAGAGTTCATAATGTCTTTAATGAAGAAATTTCCCAACTGGTATTGATTGCCATATTTGCAATAAAGTGAAATAAATTGTCTACTAAGCTATTCACAATAGCTCTTAGACTACAAAACTTCAGTTATCTTTACGATTACTGTTATTTTTATGTGTTTTTACAACCCTATACCTCTTCCCTTTTCCCTGATACCAGAGCTTGTGACTTTCTGGAAGTGAAGGCTATTTTCAAAATATCTCCTTAGTGACAGGTCTGAACTTCTAAATTACCTCTTCCGACACCTTTTGATTACTGCATATCACACTGTAAATCTGCTGTGAGTCAGAAAGTTATCTGATATCTCTGGATGATAGAGTAAAATATAATGTTGTTTGTAACCCCATGCATTTAACTGAGGAAAAGAAGGAATTCTTCCATCATGATTTGATTTCTACCCGCTTGTTTTCTTCAGTGGTGTTGTTTGCTTAACAAGGACAATAATTTGTATGTTGAACTTGTTTTTAGCTTTCTGCACTGGCTCTTTCTGGCTGCTGCCCCCAGCTTGGCCAGGCTTGCGGAGTCCCAGAGCTGACAGATGGGGCGGTGCAGGCACACATTGCCATCTATTTCTTTGTACAAAACAGGTTATCTCCACCAGAGAAAGCTCTTGCCATTGGAAGGAAACTTATCCTTTGTTTATACAGAGAAATGTCTCTGCGAGATACTGACTTTATGAAATTCTTGTGAGTGTAACTAAATCCACTTGGACAGGATGGTGGAGCCCTAATGCTACCTCCAGTCACCCTGGAGCACTTGGGATGTCCTGGAGAGCAGGTACTCCCTACACAGTCTATACACCTCATCCTCCTCTTTCTTGACACTCATTTATTTTTATTAAAGTGTCAGGCTTTGTTAAACTTCTTTTTTCCTGAATGATTTGTTTTGTTTTAAAGCTTTTCCGCTTGTCCTCATCTACCCCAGTCAGGAGTTCTGCCTCTTTGAAGAAAAAATACATATGCTTTTGATGGATAACAAGAGACTTCTGCCACTGTGACTCAGCAGCAATTATGTTGCTTCTTATGTGGAGTTTACTAGGATGTTCTAGAGAAAGAGCTGTGCAAACCTAGTGTGTGAGCTCAGTAAGAAGGACTAAGTCATGATGATAGGGATTTTCGCAGTAGGTCCAGAAGCACATTGAGAATCGGCATTTGAAAGGAAAGCTCACAGGTCTTCTGGCAAAGAATCCTAACTCTTTAAAATCTAGGTTCTGTGCTTCAGGCTAAAATGTTTAATGCCAGATCAATGTGATCTGCTAATGGGTTCAGTAAGGTCCCTCAAAGCTTTAATATTCTGAACAATATGTACTCTCCCCCATATCTGCAATTACTGCCACTGATGGTGGTAACACATTCCCTAAATCTAAGTAGAAGCAGCTGAGATGTTTGTGACACTTCGGGCAGACTTCACAGGAGCACTTTAAGCCTTACTTGAATGAAGTCTTAATGCATGTCATGTATTTTGAGGTTGCAAAGAACAGCATTAAGTAAACACGGAAGAAAGAAAACTTGTTAAAAGCTCCCCAATTTATTAGACACAGCTTGATGTACAGACTCCCATTCTTTAGAGACAGCGTGATCTGCCACTCGATGGAAATCACGAGGAAACAGTTACACAAAAGGGCTGGCTAGCAGCACAAGGTGGCAACATTTTAAAAACTCCCCATAAAAAAAGAAATAATCAGCTTAATGGACCCAAATCCTTTCCATAACTTCACGCCTCTATATCCCAGGAATTCCAGAAGACGTTCTCAGTACCTTACTTCCTACAGCTAGATTTCCTCCCAACGCGTTTATCTGTCCCGCTCCCAATGCGCAGCTCAGGCTATGCCCACCTCGCCTCTCGCAGGCAGCGCCCCGTTGTGGGGCTGGCCTGGGGGAGCTCCAGCTTGCAGCGCTCCCTGCCTCGGGGTGTCTTACTGTCCGCCCCTGCTCTGCCAGATTTCAGTGGTTTTGCTCAACTGGAAGCTGAGCTAAGAGATCCCCATGGATGTTCACTGTGGTGGAAGGGGCAACAGCAGGCTGCGGGCAAGAGTGTGGAGTCCTCTGCTCTGGCACAGTCCACAGTGGTCCCAGACCCCTCTTTCCTCCTAATCTGACCTATTCTGGGGAGCCAAGTAAAAAGAAGAAAAGGGGGAAAAGGCGAACAGGAAAACAAAGAAAAGAAAGGTACGAAAGGGAAGAAAAGGGGAACAAAGAAAAAGGGAAAAGAAAAGGAACTAAGAAGAAAGAAAAGTGACAAGAAAGAAAAAGCAACTGAGAAAAACGACTGAAAAATGAAATAAGTCAAAAAGAAAACAGAGAAAGAAAAGCAGAGGAGAAAAGAAAGGGAAAGAAAATACCCCCCTGCAGAAGGTGATAGTGGTCAGCTGTTAGAGGCGGCAGCAAGGGATGCTCGGCCGGCCCCGCACATAGCCCCGCACTCGGCCGGGGCCGCGGGACCGCCCCAGCACCGCGGGGCGGGGGGCGCGGGGCGGGGCGCGGAGGGGCGGGCGCGGGGC
>JAWWEV010000043.1:39730201-39758143 GCA_035583235.1 Hafferia zeledoni
CCCCGGGCGCCCCACGCGGGCGCTCCCAGAGCCTCGGCGGCGGCGCCGGCTCGGCAGCGAGGGGGGCGCGGGCCGGGGCCGCAGACGGAGCCGCGGCAGCGGCAGCGCCGGGCGCAGCGGGAGGAGGGCGGGAGCTGGAGACGCGCCCCGCTGCGCTCAGCCCAGCCGCGCTCTCCCCGCCGCTCGCCCCGCTGCAATGGGGTAGGGGCGGCGGAGCGGGGGGACGCCGACAGGCTGCGGCGGCCGGCGGAGCGCGGAGCGGCGCCCCGGGGGGCGCGGGGGCAGCCGCGGCGGGGTTGGCGTGGGAGGCCGGGCGGGGCGAGGGGCTGCCTAGGTGCGAGAGCGGCGGCGGCAGGCGGAGAGATGATCGCGGAGTTGTTGAGCAGCGCCCTGGGGCTCGCCCTGTACCTCAACACCCTGGGCGCCGACTTCTGCTACGATGACAGGTAGGGCGCGGAGCGGCGGGGCTGGGCGGGCGGGGGCTGCCCACCTGTCGGGAGCGGAGCTTCGGCCGCCCGCTTCGGGGTGCCCGGGGCGGCGCCGGAGGGTCCAGGTGGCTCCTGGGCTCCGGGTGGCCGCGGCGGCACCCGCCGCTCCCGGGGCTTTGACAGCTTGGTCTCGGTCCTTTCCAGCCCCACGCTGCGGGAAGGGAACTGCCGCTCCAACTTGGCATGTCCTGGGCTCATCCGATCCCTCGTGGGCAGTGCCAGCGGGGTGCCCCGCCGCCTCCCGTCCCGCCGCCCCGCTCCTCCGGGACAGAGCCCCGTGCGGGAAGTCTCTGCCCGGCTGCTCCCGGGAGAGGAGCCCCGCCGGCAGGACCACGCGGGGCTGGCTGGTTATGGACTCCCCACCTGCTCCTCTCCTGGCCCTACCTGCCCGCCAGAGCTGCGGGAAGGCGCTGTTCGCGGTCGGGGGAAAGACCGCTTTGTGCCTTTTCCGGTGACTTAATCTGATCGCATTTAAAACAGATGCATAATTATAATGTATTACGGAGAACAGCACGCCTGGCTAAACTTATTAACCGTCCTGGGGTGATTCATGCTCCATTGGAACTAAACCATCCAAAAAGTGAGCAGGGATTGACTTTGACAGCTTTTCATCAGCCTCTTTCCTCCGTGGGCTGCGACCGTCTGCCCCGGGAGCGGGCTGGGGGGCTTCGGCGCGGCTAACCCTGCCCCGTCCCGGCAGCGCCGGAACCCTGCGGGAGCCGGGAGCCGGCCACCCGTGACGGGTGTCTCTGTGTGCGAGTGAGTGACTGAGTGCCCCTGGCGGGGTGTGTAAGCCAAGGGTCCCTGCGGCGCGGCGCGGCGCAGGCTCCCGGTGCCAGCGAACTCTCCGAACAGCCGTCAGGCAGAGTTGGTGTCTTGGAGCCTTTGGTGTGAGAGCAGGAGGAACGCGGGGAGCACAGTGGGATGGGATGAGGGATGTGCCTGAGCAGGAAGGTATTTGCTGGATGAGCTGAACTTCCCGGCGCGCTGATGGGATGCGAAAGGGTCAGATATGTCTTTGATTAGGTATTTGCCTTGGGAAATAACCTGCCTGTCCTGGAGTAGATTAGTTACTAAACTTGGAATTTTTCTCCCCTAAGCGGTATTACAGTGCACCTGCCGTGTTTAAGGATCTGTCACCGCTTCCAGAATACTCCCCCCTGTTTTCAAGGCTTGCTGCTATTAAATCTATTATACTGGAAGCAAATGCCAAGTGTTAGTCCTGGTCTAGGTCTCTGGCTGGGAACAGAGTTGGCTGCAGAATGTTGCAATTCAGGCTTCAGCCCTGCAGGTCATTTACATGCACTTGAAGCCTTGTGAGCAATTAAGTGGTTTTAGGTTTCTGTGAGTCTTCCAATTTCCTACAGTGATTTCTCTTAAACCTATTTTAAAGTTTTGAAACTTCATTCATAAACAATAAAAGCAAAATTTGCTCTTACTCTGTAATGTGAGGTCTGAGTTGGATCAAGAGAAAGTAGTGACTACTTTGACACACTGATATTATTTTAAACCCCTTGTTATAGTTAAGAACTGCAGGAGTTGTGTAATATTTACATAACTCCTTATAGCATATATTGCAATATTTGGGCAAAACTGGGTTATTTAAGGACATTCTTACAAGCCTGTCTTGTAGGCCAGTTCAAATGGGTAGGGCATGGAAAGCAATTTGAAGTACAACCTGGTGCTATTGATGTGGAGGTCAGGGTTACTCTTGATCTTGCCTGAGTGTGCTTTAATGCAATTAGAAAAAGCGATATTTGAGTGTCATCTCGGAAAGGGTGGAAAAGGTAATCATGCCCTGTCTTTGCTAGTGCTAATCCCCGGCTATTTAGGTGTTCTAAAATACTTCTTTGTTTGTGTGTTTACCTCCTAGCTAAATAAAGTACTTCTCGTCATTGTAGCTAAGATTTAGGTATTCACTAGAGTGCCCTGAAAGCCAGTTAATGGCATTTCCGTATATGGGGTCATCTAATTAGGATGTTTTTCAACTGCAGCACGGAAGGAACAAGGCAGAAATGGCTGTTTCGATCTAGTAATTGTTGAACTAGAAGGGTTTATCTATTCAAAAAGGCAGGCTCTCAGACCCAAAGTATTCTTTTAACTGTAATCACAGGATCTCGCTGCCCTGCAGGAGCCAGCTTGAGAAATAACCCTAGAAAAGGAGGTTGGTGCTGGAGCTGCAGGATACAGCCCTCTATGTGGGAGATGGATCATGCTACTAACTTTAAGTGAATCAAGATTGCGCATTTAAGCTGGGAACCTGCAATGTCTTGTTTCAGGGGGTCAGCGTGTTGCCATGGCTTTTTCTGCTTCCTTTGCTATCATATTGAAATTACATCAGATTGTTCTCTTTTTAATATAGTGATCAAGCTTACTACATAAAGGCTGTCTGTAATTGGTTTCTGTATTTTTTTACGTAGGTTGGGCAAGATTAAATGGCGTCATAAAACTTCTTATAGCAAAATCAATTTCCCAATGGTAAAACTTAATATTTTAGCAGGAGCACGGCACCAAACCAAAGACTATCTGGACAGCGATATAGCCAACTTGCTTGTAGTCTGGGCTTTATGGCTCTATATCAAAGGATTCAATATTTTATTTCCCACCTTCACCGAATTGAACTGAAATTGAATGAATTTAAAGCCTGAGGAAGTTGAGTGAGCAAATCTATGTGTTCTTACTTTTCGTCATTAGACTGCCTAACTTGTTGTTTCTTTCAGACTAAACAGATCTGTGGCACACACATAATCAGTACAAATGTGATACTTTTGATCAGTTGACTTATTGATTACTTTGAATGAAAGTTATGGTCTTTAAACTCAGGAACCAGTGTAAAGAAGCACTGCCTTTTTTTTTTCCTCTTTCTTTTTTTTTCCTGTATATTTAGACCTAGAAAACACAAGCTTTTGCCGTCCTGGTCCGTGCTTCTGGAATTTTTACAGACAGCTGTGATATTTCTTAGTTACATGTGAATTACGAACCTCCTTGTTCATTTAGGAGCAAATAGATGTATTTTCCCCTCTTTTTACTTATTTGTTTTATTTGAAGCTGAATGTGACATGCAGTAACCCAAAACAAGAGATAATGAGGGAAGAGGTGGGGAAAATACTTAAATGTTTGTCTAATGCCACAGTAGTTCACATTGCTTGATGATAAAAGTTTGTTTATTGCTGAGCAAAATCATCTTGGAACTGGTAATGGGGTAGGGAAAAATAATTTCCATTCCTGCAGGTGCATTGAAGATCTTGGTTGTTGCACCATGTTAAATCCAGTTTCTTGGCAGATTAAGGGGTGCTAATCTGTGCACATGCAGTTCGTGTTTCGTGCTAATATCTGCTGGTATTACAGGAGGGAAACCCATTGCTGCAATTCGTCTTACATATCTGCACTATTGTTTTTCCCTACCATTTTAGCCATCTCTGCTTGCCTCCCCCTCCCAGTAAGCAATTTGACCTGCAGGTGCCTTATGTTGAAGCTGTAGTCCTTCATGTGACCTGTGCTAACTAAGACAGGTCACTGTCACTTTATAGCTGGAGTGTGGAAGATTTAGTGTTTTGCATATCTGAGGTCATGCATTGTTGCAGTGAACATGTCAAAAGCAACTCATCCATTGAGGTGTTCCTTTTTCCCCTAAATGTCAGAAGAAAGGCATATTTTAAAGAGAGTATGAGTAAAAATGATATATTATCTCAGGGACACGGTGACAAAACTGGTGCTCTGGAAAACACGTACAGATTTGTCTGTGTCCATGTAGGGCTCTTCCATGAGTTTTGGTAGTGCAGACCAACTTGCGCTAACTTGTACTGCATTTTATTTAGCTGATCTGAAGGAGGCAGCCTTGCTGATGGTAGAAAACATCCATCAGCCTTGTTTCAAAGTTGCCGGGCAATATTCCAAACTGCATTCAAGAAATTCTGATAAATGTTTTCACCCTGTAGTGTCAGACATGCATAATTTAAAAACAGGCTGAGCCCATACACATTTGACAGTACCTCTGTTGGGTCTGCCACATGAGATTTAATCAAGCAAGTGACCCAAATACGTGCACTAGAAGAACAAGTGTAAGTACACTGGGGAAAATTGCTTGCCATCTGTCTCCTTGTTGTGTGTGTATATTTGATTATTAATTTACATCTCTGCTTTTTAAGGCCCCTTTTTGTCATCTACTCGCAATTTTTCAACTCCCAAGTGCATCTCTCCAGTAACTTTTAGTAGCTCCAGTTCACAGGTGGCTGAATTCTGAATTCCAGCAGTTAGGTTGGTGGTGGGAAGCCAGGGACTTCCATGCTTTCTCTGTAATGTTTTCCTTTTGTTCCACCCTCCTCTGCTTGCTAATTTCAAACCAGTGTAAGGGTAATTTGTATATGAAACAGGGGCTTTAACATATTCATAAAGGAAAAAGGTAACCTGAAGAGGATGCCTGAGTGACTTAGGGTGTGTAGTTTTCAGGTGTTGTAGTTGAGTATTAACCAAGTGAACCAAATCTAACCTAATGGGATGAACCTGGCAAAATAGTAATCTATTAATAGGATGTCAGTTCCATTTTTAAATGCTTAACATAACCTAAAAATATATTTGGCTTTTGATTTAAAAAGGATTTGTGTATAAAAAGATCTGTTAAATGAAACACTTTGATCAAAATATGAAAAGTGTGAAATCTTACTTTCATCAATTATTGTGGATTTTTTTTCTTTTCATTTGAGATGCTGTAGTACAGAGATTTTGCTTCCCCCATAGGCTTTCTTTTAAGGTTCTTGTTGCATATGTAACACTAACATAAAGCATGTCACTTCTGGTAGCTGGTTCAGAGAATAAATTCATGACTGTTAGCAGACGAAGAGTCTCTCTGAGTCACTGATGGGATGTGCCTCATCTGCAGGAAGTTCTTCCAGCACACAATGGAGTTACAAATTCAAATGATCAGCTTTCTCCAGCATCTCCCATATGTATTCCAGCTGCACTTCTGAATCCTTAAAGTTTGCCAGAGTGAAAGTCCCTGAAAAGGCTCAGAAGTATCTCATCTCAATTTGTTAACCATCTGATAGCTGCAAGAGTGATGAATCAGAGCTCCTTTACTTCCCTCATCTGGAAGTTTGCCCTTCCTTTGTTGTTGGCTGCTAGGATTTTTTCTGGTTGTTTTTTTTTGTTTCGTTTTGGGTTTTTTTGGTTGTAGTTGTTGTTGTTGTTTTTGGTTTGTTGGGTTTTTTTGTTTGTTTTGTGAAGTTGACTGAATCAGACTTTGCTGTTTGTTTATGGAATTTCTTTCTTTAGCTGAAATATTTGATGCTGAATCTGTAGATTCAGTCCTGCTGGCAACCTGAGGTGAAAGTTGCTCCAAATATACAGTTGGAAAAACAGATTAAATCTGAAGACAGAGATGGTCATTGTTATTGTTACTTAGGTAAAAGTGAATCTGTTCTTTGGGCCAGTGTTTTAGGTTAGATTTTTTTAATTTTTATTTCTAAATATTTTATAGGCCTTACTCAACTTTTGGGTTAACTGTGTTTTTTTGGAAAATAAAACTTTTTAAACTGTCCATTTCCCTCAATGTTCTTTTAACAGTAGTATTTGTCGTAATGGTTGTTCATTTTATCTGGAGACCTGAACCTTATGCTGAAAGTTCTTTGTTCTTTCACCCTCAGATTTTTAAATAAATTGGGGAATTTCTCTTGATTATGGAAGCCTATCATTTGCTTTTGGGCATGGCAACCTTTGAACTCCCTCTGCTTTCCTGCTTGGGGTGACTGATCATATGAACTTTCCTTGTCTTCATATAGATTCATATAGATTCCATTTCACATCTACGAGATCAAGTTCTTTGGTCCTATTCGCGTAGTCTCAGGATAGTCCTTCAGACTTGAGGTATTTGTGTTATTGTTTGCACAAGCAGTCCCTGCCCAGTAAGAGGGTGTAAATCTTGGAATCTCTTTCCACTTTCACCCTCTGCAGAGCTCCATACTAAACTGTTTTTCCCCAAAGTTAGCCCTTGGTAAATGAAACTCGAAGGTGATTTTTGGAATGGCATCCTAAATATTACTTAGGATGTCAACACTACTTCTCAGTTTGTTACTTCAAGACAGTTGAAATATTTTGCAGACCTGTGAATAGCTTGTAATAGACATCTCCAAAGGCAGTGACATGCTCTGGCTGTGCCTTCAGAGCATGCTTTGGGCTAGCACAGAGTAGCTGCTGTTTGTGTATGACAGCTTGTTGTGAAACAAAGAAACAAGCTGGATCACTGGGGCAGCAGCCAAAGATCAAGTAATCTATCAATCTCTGTTTCACTTCAAGGAAAAAGAAAATTGATAAATCAGACTGTTTGAAGCTGATAAAATTTGGTAACCTAGCCTTTGTAACTGGGTATGACTTGTTGATGAAGCTTCACCACACCAGCTACTTCTGGCCTTGTTAAGCTTTGTGAGGGAGAAAAAGTAAAAGTGGCTTTCTTGAATACTAATGCTTGTGTTCCCTAGGACGTTAGAAATTACTCTGTTAGCCTTCATTGTCCTAGTGGCTTCATGAGGAGATTTTTCAAGAGTAGTGAGAGGTTTCAGTTGGAGGGAAATATTACCCATTTACTGTATTCATGTCCCTTATTTTCTTCATCTCTTCATCTCTTTAGTTGCTCTTCTTATTGGAAATACTGTGCTTTTAGCCTAGATGTGTTATCTTCTGTATCTTAATTATTTTGATTTTTTTTTTGTCCAGTAGTGTATTCAAATGGCCCACATTCATTCTTCAAAAGCGGTTAAGGTCAGTGTAAACTCTAAATACATATATAGGTGTATATACTATCATTATATTTAAATAGCAGAATTTTGTTGTATACCTAAAATTTGAGACTACATCTTTTTTGGCATCTGTCTTCAAGCAGACAGCTGGACAGGGTTCCCATTAGTCTGCCACAAAGGCTCCTTAATTTATTTGCAGGGGTCACTGACTGCCTGAGATCATTTCCTTCTCTCCAGGATTTAAGCACATTGGCCTCAGGAGTGCTCCCAGTCCCAGCTGGCCCAGGCAGCCAGAGACTGACAGGTAATTGAACAAGGATTTTCCACATGATGGTACAAACCATTACTTCTAGCTGACTGGCCTGGTCTGTGGCATCCTCTGTTATTCACCAAACTGTCAGCAGACCCAAAAACCCTGCCCTGACCTCTGGCCTTGTGGTTCAATGGAGGACAGATTTTTCTGAATTTAGCATCCTGTTTCTGCACTTAGCATTACTCTAGGCTGTTTTGCTAATGAGAGAATTGTATAATTTTAACTCCTATGTGTTCTAGTCAGCTAGTCCAGTATGAGTTCAGGGGAACAACATAGTAATTGGTAGCAGAACTATAGCTGTAAACTCTCTGCCAGTGCCTGGATGGTATTTTCATGCAGATTGGTAACTTGCGTACTTCAATCTTAAAAAAGGACTTGAACTCTTGAAACAGGGTCACGATTCAGTGACCAAAGTGGTCATGGAAACAAACCCACTCAGCAACAGCCTAAACTCTTTCTAGATCTCTGTCCTGTCTTTTCTTCCTACCTCTGTGGCTTTTTATACATAGCAATTATTAACTGGTGCTGGGCCCAGGAAACCGGACTCCAAAGTGCCACTTCCCCATCATGGCTGTAAAATGACCTGCCCCCAGTGTTTAGATGGGAAGTCTGTCTTTGAACACTCTCAAATACCTAAATAAAAGATACACCACAAGTGTTTATCTGCAGTCCCAACTTAGAGATATCATTTAATTTCTATACATAGTGTTTCCAGTTGCTTGGTTACCTGCTCTGAGTAAGTGTAACTTTAGATTTTAACTGCTTTTCTAAGAATATTCTTTCCCTCTGATAACTCCCACTGAAAATAGTCTCTTTTTGATGTTTGCAGTGGTTGTAAGGTGATACAATTACTTGGGGGGTGAGGGGGAAGGGAATCCTAAATCACTGGATGTTGTCCATTATAAAGATCTTAAGAATTAACTATCTGTAGGTAGGGGTCAGCCAAGTCCTTTATTATGCAATATCACAGTTAAACCCAAGCCCCAGAAATCCACCCAACCAGCTCCAAACTCTTAGTTTTATTGAAGAGCCCCTTGATATGACTTCATTCAGATTCCAGCAGAAGATGAAAGTTCCCAGAGGAGTGTGCTGAAGGTACAGAAGGTACCTACCTCTGCCTACTCTAGAAGGTAGGCAGAGGAGGTCTGCCGTGTTGGCGTTTAAATTCTAAATATTCAGTGTGGGGCTGGTTTTGGAATTATGTGTCTTGCAGTAATTCCTGTACCTGCATTTTACCCTGTGGTGTTTCCCTGAGGTGTGTTGTATCAGGTTCAGTGTTTGAGCTGTTGTGAGTTGTCAAGTTGAAGTTCTTTACTATGTTAATGCCTAAATGCTTGACAGCTTTTACTAATCACTTTGCATTGAAAGATGCAATTTGTTGGATTATAAAGTAGTTGATCAGCATCTTGGAGGCAACATGGGGAGAACTGGAATTTCTAATCCAGAATAATTTTTTTTTTTAAATGTCTAATTTGTTTGACATTTCTCTTATGAAACCTTGAAGTGAGAGTTCATTCCAAAAGTCAGCTGCTTCTGGGTCTTTAACTTTGGTTTCTCCTAGTCTTTTGTGTGTGTATGCAGTTTGATTTAGTTGTTTTCAGAGCGTGTTTTTGATGGTGGACCTTTGAGAAGACAATGGGAGGATCTTGCTGCCCAGTGTGCAAAACAGCACATTCAATGATACCCTTAAAAATCTCATTTTTAAAATACACAATGCCTGTGCCTTTGTAGGCTGTTTAGTAGTTTCTCTTCTGCAGGCTAATCCTCTTGGTGCTTTTAGCCTTTATGTGATATTGTAGCCTTTTGGAAACATTGGGATCTCCTTGTTTTCATTTTACAGACTGTCAACTTTCCTGGGTCGGAATCAGTTATGTTTGGCTGGCTCCTTTGTTTGAGGGGAATTGTAGTTACTGGGATACTTTGAGAAGGGGATTAGGTCCAGTTGAAAATTCAGATGAGATGTCTCCAGTCACCTCTGGCCTTTAGAGTAGCTTTCCTAAGGCCAAATAACACAGGATTTCTGTAGCTGAAGTGGAAGGAGCCCTCACTGTGTTGAGTGTGACTGTAGGTGGAACTTCTAGCTGTTGTTCTGTAGGCTATGAACCTTTTGCTGTGTAATCTTTTTTTCATGCTTCATATGCATTTTAAAAATAGATTTTTTTTTCTTTTCAATTAAAAGTATATTTGAAGGAACACTGTGCAGTGTTTTATCCTCTCATTTACAACAGTTACGTGGAGATGAAGGTGCTGTCATGCTTTTTCTTGTATTTGATACTATTTATCTGATATGACTGCTTAGTGTAGCAACAATGTTGATTGCTTTAATTATTGTAATAAGAAAATAAGAGAAATTAGGCTCAGAAGTGAAGCAGGATCTTAAGAAACCTTATTTTGTATGTTATGCATCAGCACTCTAGGTACCACTAAAATGAGAAGAATATTTGTCTTGGATTAAGCCTCTTTGTACTGGCCTGTCTGACCTTGTTGGTGCCAGAATTTAGTCAGTGAATCTTGAGCAACTAACTCTTTGATATAATTTGTGAAGCTTGGTTTGGAAGTTCAGTTTGAGAATCTCCATCAAGGTTGCTCTCATTCTGCCATCCTTGCTTTGGCTTTCCAGGCCTTTTCCCAGCTCCCATGCCAAAAAGAAACACTGTACAGTTTCTGGGAAGATATTTCTAGGTATGGTATGCATCTCTCTATGTATTTCCTTGCTGCAAAATCTTGAATTATAACAAGAATTTCCTTGTAATAAATGCCATGATTTTTTAGTGTATGTGTTTAATTTTCTTCAAACAGTTTCAGTTGTACTTGAGGAAATTTTTAAAGATTGTTTTGTTTGTGGGTGATTTTTTTAGGAAGAAAAGAGGATCTGTCTCACAAAACTAACATTAGTTGCAGAAGAAAGGTTTCCTTTTTTAGCTAATTATTTGTAATTAAACTTCAGATCTTCTACATTTTTATAATTAAAGCAGAAGAAAACTTAGGTTTTTTACATCACTTTAATCTGAATTAAAGTTCCAGTGCCAAAAAAATAATTTAAAGGCTGCATGTCTGTATAAGTAAAGCCTGCTGAAATGAAAAGTTCTAAGAGAATGATGAAAAAAATAAATCAACCAAAAATGCCATTTTTGTGTCTAGCAGCTTTCATTTTGTAGCACAAACAGTTCTTTATTGCTTTTTTGTAATACCATTATACTTGAATGAATTTTCTGTTTGTGTGAAAAGATGTAGTTATATGTTCTGTTCTATTTCACATTGCTGTACTCATCTCTTGCATGTAAATCACTTGGCTTGTTAAAAACGTTAGTATTTCTCTTTAATAGACATCATGCTTCTGGAGAGTTCTCCAAATGCACTTTTATCCAGAAAACAAAAGACTTTAAGGATGGGGAAAGGCCACAAAGAAAATGGTTCCTCACATTGTTGGTCTCATGCCAAAAAAGCCAAACTCAAACTGGATCACCCCTGAATTCTGTCTGCACTGCTATTTGCTGCCAGACACAGTCATGCTCTGCCTGGGCTCTGAAATGGTGATGAAAGCAGCTCTGCAACAGTGATGTGTAGCTTGAACTGCTGTTATGGAGCTGTTGTGGTGATGTGGCTTATGGAATATCACTGGCAGGTGAACCCTGGGATAGATGCCCTCTCCACCTGTATGGACCTGTGGCTGTGTGTTTGGATGTGCCCCTAGTCATTGTTCAATTAGCTCTATCTCTTACTGCTTCTGCTTCTTCCCTCTCTGTTCCTACTCATGATGTGATTGCCAACTTTGGCAGCCAAAACTGCATCTTTTGTAGGTCCCTGGCTGGCTGGTTCAGTGTGGCTCAAGCCTTCAAAAGGGCATCTGGTTGTGGGCATCTGGCTATTTTAAACTGATGGCTTGGGCTTAATGAGAGGAAGTTATATATACTTTCCCCTGTCCATAGAATTATGAGGTGTCTAGATGCTGTGTAGCCAGAGGAGGTGGGCCATGGTTTTTTTGGAGTGTGTTTTGCTGTACTTGCTTTTATTAAAAGATGGAGAAGTTGTGGAGAGTCTCTTTCTTTGGAGCTTCTCAAAACCCACCTGAACACAGTTGTGTGCACCCTTTTGCAGGTAAACCTGCTCTAGTTGAAGAGTGTGAAGAGGGTATATGCTTGACTAGATGATCTCCAGAGGTCCCTCCCAACACTAGCAATTCTGTGAAAGTCTCACTAATGGTGAATGAGTAGGTTTGTATGTGTTCAAAGCAGAACCCTGGATTATCCTGATGGACTTGGGTATCTGAAGCTTCATGCCTGACTGATGCAGGGTTAAAAGCAAAAGTAAGGATTAGATATCCAGGAAATGAGGAAGCTAGTTGGTCCTCTGGAATGTCGAGCCTGCTTCTAGCACATGATAAAAGAAAATAACGTAAGGATATTAATAAAGAATTGATGTTTATAAGTTAACAAAATTGATCAGCTGAGTTACAGTAAACCTGTGAGAGAATTTTCAGGAAACTCTTCTCCTTTAGGGGACAGTGATTTTGCTCTTCCATTTTTTTTCCATACGTGTTCCACTTTGAATCAATGTGAGCAATCCTGTCTGAGAACAATTAAAGCTCACCTTGTTTAAGGGCTGGGTGAGTGGCTGGTGAGATGAGGAAAGGATCCTACAAAGAAGAAAGGCCTTAAGGAGTATTGACTTTCACCTATTTGTGTGCCACATATCTAGTCTGCTAGCTTACAATATTAATAATTAATATTTGATATTTTACTCTTGAAAAATGATGAAAATATTGATTGTATAGGAACACCTACAGCGTTTTGTCCATGTATCGCTAAGATACGTGCTCAGCCTACTGTAATTTTGACCTGTTGACTGATGTGCATGGAAATAAACTAGTTTTGCAGGAAAAAAGGGTTTGCTGCTGTCTATGCAGCTCTAGATCTCAGTGCTGCCTGGGGAAAGTGCTGGAGAAGAAGCCTGGTCTAAGCAGGAAAATTGGATAGTACAGGTCTGCAGATACCATGGTGATGAGTATCGTATACATATCTTGAAAGGCTGTGAAGCAGTAGCTTGAAGGAAGGTACCACCCTGTTAGGCACAGTTTTCAGAAAGCACATGCTGTGCATGATATTTAAATCTAACTTGATCTGTGCTTGGCTTTTTATGAACATCGTGCAGACTGAAATGAATAGATTTTGTTGAGGCTCTCTGTATTGTAGCTTATTATAAGCAAGAAGTTTCAGTTTATGTTCACACTATGCTATTTGTTAATGATGTGAAAAAGTATGAGTTTATTTTAAAGCAAAAAAGTTTAAAACTCAATTTCTTGCTGCTGTATCCTAATGTTAGGGTACTGTTCTTTGAGTAAATAAAAATCCTCTGAAGCATAAAGAACTAAAACACAGGTAAATATAAGTATGTAAAAGATGACAGGATTCCAGAATAAAGAGTATTTTATTAATACTTATGTCTCAGTCCTTCTGTAAATATTTAAGCAAAAATCTAAGTGACATGGTGAAGAATTTTCAGTAATGGGTGTGATTAAAATTATCAACATTTTATTTCCTTCTGGTCTAGTGTAATTGAAACAATTCTGGTTAAAAATATAAATTGCCCGGGATCTTAGTGTGGATGAGGATGTAGCACATCTATTCATTGTGTATCACCGTTTATGATGGCTGAAGGTTTTTGCTTGAGCAAAGGCACAGAGAGCACTTTATTTTGCGTATGATAAGAAATCATAGGGAAACATCTGTGTGTACAGTATGAAAATGCACAATGTTAAACTTCGTATGTGGCTGAGAGGATATAAGTGGAGAGTATTTGTTTTCCATCCTCCTTTTTCTTGGATTGAAATCCTATATAAAATGAATGAGGTAGTGGAGTGTGTTCCGGTTAAGGAAGAGCAGATACTATGATAATTCTTAGCATGGACTTGAAATTGTACCACTTAGTCCTTTGCCAAGACTAAGGAGCACACTTGTAGAATGACCTGCTCAAGGAAGACTGCTTATTCTTGGGGAACCGAGGGGGGAATGGCTCTTGAGTAATCCAGACACACACGGGAGTCATGAACGCTCAAAAGCCTTTATTTCCGGTTATGGTGGTGTTTTAAGGGCTTGGGTATGGGCATGGTTTGGAGGGGATTGGACAGTACATCTGAGGGCAGGGTTAGACTCAAGGGCAAGGACGGGAGAGGCTCGGGGTGGGGGAGGAGGAACCATGGGGCTGCGAGCAGGGGGCAGGTGGGCACACTGCTGGTCCTGCTGGGGCTTCAGGAACAGCGTCAGCCCCGTGCCACCTCAGGAAAAAAACACAGAGAGAGGGAAGGAACATGGGGGGTGCGAGCCTTGGGGGTTGACCCCGACAGCTTATCATGCTGTATTTTGTAGTGTAAAATGCAAAAAACTCTATTCATGACAGGATGATTGTATTTAATGTGCATATTTAATTGCTCATATAATAATAGACATATAAAAATAGGTGTATAAAAATAAACCCACAATTTTTTATCCTCTCTATACTTGCATGCTGTCTTATGTCTGCACCAGCAGCACTGGTTGTGGATAACGTGAAGGGGTGGTCCCTGTGATCAGTGACTCCTCCAACGGAGTGACTGAGTTAGTATCAAATGAAGCCCTTGTGAATTTCTGAGCTTATAAATACAGTAAGCACTATGGTAATCAGAAAAAGCAAGGGTTTTTTCTGTGTTCAGAGAGTTCTTAATTCTTTAGTCATTGTTCTGAGTTCCAGCAGGAACTTCTAAGCTTTTACTTTCTGCAGCAAAGGATCCCTTCTGACTTTGCAGTTTTTGGGTTTCCTTTTTTTAATTGCTGAAGGTTAGAAGTTAGGTACTTGGGTGACCTTACACTGTCTCTGTTAAATAAAACTAAATGAGAAAGCAAATGCAGGGATTACATTTCAGTTATTGTTTCAGGAACTGACTAAACCTTGATTTAATTGAATTCAGTTTAGATTGGTTGAATATTGCTGCTGTTGTAATTAAAGAAAGAAAACTGCAGCTTACTAATATGTTTTTCTTGTACCTGCCTGAAATTTATTCTTTTTTGAGGTACAGATGATCAAGTGAGCTCTCCAGCTAACCAAGGTCAATGTTTGTGCCTAGATGACTATGCATTAACTATTTTGTGCTTACTGGAATGGAAAAAATGAGCAGATTGCAGAGGATGAATAGCCTCCTTAGTAACATGCAAAAAGGAGGAAAAATATAACTTAATCTACTTTAGTGGTGATTTTTTAATTTTGTCCTAACTTAGTTAAAACTCAAGACAAAAGCAAATTATTTTGTCGGTCTAGGAAAAGGTAAAATGGCAGCATATGCCTTGGCTTTGCTGTTGGGATTTCAGTTTTACAAACACTTGGACATGTGTTCAGCTTTTCAGATGTAAATAGTCCCCTTAGATAAAATCTGAGTCCAACTGGAATCAATGGTAAAACCTGTGGCAATTTAAATAAGGCTAGAATTTCGTGAATGAGTTCAGTGAGACTACTTTGTATACATAAAGTTAAACACATGGCTAAGTGTTTGCAGAATAGAGGGCCTACAAGGATATGAGAATAAGACCCTTGCAATGCAGTTTCAAGTCGGACCTGTCTTGCTACCACAGTGAGGAAGTAGGTGAACCTTTCATGCTTTAACAAACACAGTATATAAAGCATCATAAATAATTACAATTCATAAAATGCTTGGTTGGTCCTGAATAATGGAGCAGTGAAAATGTTTATGGGATGTGCTTGTTCTTGTAATATATTATTATTTTATATATTTTGTGTTTATATATATATAAATATATGTAATGTATTTGTATTTTATATATATTTTTTGGCATAAATGCATTTAGCTATCATTATTATGTTTCATTATTCAAAAGAACTTAGTAGCAGGAGGCTTTTTCTTGGAAGAGGAGAGGTAAAACAGAAATTGCAAGGCAGCCCTCCCTGCCTCCTCCTCAGGACTCAATCACAGGAGTCGAGCAGTGTTTGATAATTATGCCAACTGTTTTAATCGTCATGTATATTAACTACTTGATTTAACCTCACCCTTGATAAAGAAATGCCATGGGTATTACCATAACTGTGATGATTCTCACCATCTGAGGCTCTCCCCTCCAGATGTTTCACCAGTTTGCAAATTTGATTTGGAGCCGCATGTGCAGCAAAACAACCATTACATACAGTAACACATCTGTGTCTCTCTTTGTGCAGAGCACCTTTGCAGAGCCTAGTTTCATGTTTCTTAGTGAGAAATACTATATGAATGACTGCTCCCTTATAATCCCGTGAGATTTAGGTAAGTGCAATTTTCCAGGTTTTTGAGGGAGTCACAATTTACATTTCATAACACACACAACAAGCAATTTGCATGAGTCTTATGGCAGGCTGACAGTCCTTTGTGCCGATGGAAACAGTTACACAATAGTGCATGTGCAGATAATGTTATCAGGTGCCCTTTGTATGTGCTCTTGTTCTACCTGGAGCAAACTAAAAAGCTGCAGCCTAATTCGTTGTACTTAAACTCAACCTGCTCTGTTGTACTATGAACTTGCATAAAGAGAGAAATGTTAAGGTCTTCAGAAAGTAATAGTTACTATTCATTGTTTTTAAATGACCTAATTTTGGCAGGTTCAGGCTGTTTTTCTCTACATGTGTGCATGACTTTTAAATGGCAGTGATGGGAGTAAAATGACCCCCTGGGAGAGGTTAGATTCTCCATACAGGTTGGTACAGAACCATGTCTCTTCTCCAAGCTGGAGACTGATACTGCCTGCATGTTTGGAGAATGGAGAAGAACATACCAGCTGCATTATTGTGCTGATGGTGCAATCCAGGTTTTGGGGAATAGACAGGGAAGACTTGGTATAGTGGGCAAGAAGGAAAAGAAGTAAAGCAGCAAGGCAGTAAAAGGTTTGATGCTGGTACAAATCTCTTCAGCTGTTGTTTGCATCAGTGTCTGGGGCAAATACTTCTTCAGTTCTTACTCATTGTTTGTTGGGTTTTGTGTAAGGGTTTTTTCTTTTGGTGTGATAAGATGCTGATGCAATTTCATTCACTTCAGTTATGTTATCCCACTGGGTAGGGAGTGATACCTTAGGGTGCTTTCAGGAGCACTTAAGAGATTTTCAGTTTTGGACTGAAGGGTATGAGAAAAGCAATGCATGGAAAAGAAGCAGCGTGTGGTCCTGTGTCTTAGAGACCGAGTGGTGTTTGCAGGTACAAGAGCTATGTAAACATGTTGTGGTGACAGTGAGGGAAGATCTGAAGACAGGAGAAGGTGTGGCAGAAGACATAATAAGAGAAGTGGGCATGAGATACAGACCTTGGTTGCTCTTATGTGTGTGGGATGCAGAAGATCCAAACCCAGTATGCAAGCTGTGAGAAAAATTGCTCTCAGAGTATGAATCCTGCTACTGCATTTGCTGAGAGATGTTATTCCTAGGTTTTGGTAATCTCAACTGTTTCTATTGTAGCAAGCCAGGCTGGGTCAAACTCTTTAAGCCTGTTTACCTGACTGAAAGAAACCCGAGATGCCATCAGCATGGCCAACAGGTCTGAAGGGATAATTGCTAGTAGAGTGAGTGAGGGTAAGCAATTGGTGCTGGTAATGTGGTCAGAGGGTACCAGCAAAGCCTGTGCAGGGAGGCCTCCATGAATTTCACTCCTGCATTTCATGACTTTTCAGCTTGCTCCTCTAACCTGTTCTCTCTCTGTCTCCTTGGGTGGCTTTCTGCTCTCATGTTTCTTCCGATGGAAAACTAATAAGACATATACAGAAAACAGATGCTGGAACTGAAGTAGGAGAAATGAGCAATGACTTAGTTAATAGATTTAGGCCTATTCAAGGAGAAAGGCACAATGTGGCCTAAAAAAGAGATAAATTGTTTGGGAAAGGAAAATGGGTAAAACAGTGTGACTGAAGACAGAGACTTAGCTGATGTTGTGCAAAAACTATATTGCTACAGAAGCTACGGTTTTGTGGCTGCCCTGTTTGGTTATTCCTCACACTAATTCCTAGTTTGGGACAGGCTGCGATGATGCGGAGCGCTGCTGCTTTGAGCTGGTCCTTGCCAAGGCTGCTGTGTGGCTAATGAAGCGCAAGGCTTTAACCTAGTCTTGGCAATAGTGATGTGGATGGAAGGCCAAGCTGAACTATCATCAGAGACAATACTATTTTTAGGGCTGTGTGTATGAAGAAATAGTTGATATAAAGCTATGGAAACTCTTAGAAAGTGGTGCTGTGTCTTTTGCTTGTAATACTTTACACTGAAGCAGTTTTCAGATTCTCAACATGGGAACTGACTGTGAGTTTCAAACATAGCATTTCACAGCATGTGGCATTCATTTATGACTCCATTATTAGATTAAATGTTAGGAATTAAACAAGTATTCTTTTCCCTGTGTTTGTTTAGGTTGTTGTTATCAAAGACACACATCTTTAATTCCAAGTATTTAGGCTTTTCTCTTTCTTTTTGGATTTACTCTTCTTTCCTACCATGTCTTACCTTCAAGGACAAAGGAAAACTTAATTTTTACATTAAAGAAGAAATTATTTGTAAAGACACATTATACTCCGAGGCTTCCAAGACTTGTGGTCTGAAACTGGAAATGTGGCCACAGCTAATGTATTCAAAGACCAGCTCAGTGTGGAGTTTTACTGGAATGTTTGGTGGATGCTCTCAAGAAAGATGAGTGAAGCTTGAAAAGTTTTCTTGTAATTCCCTCCATATTGCCTGACTCTTGATGCTGATATGAGCTTGGTAGAAATGCATGATATAATTACTTATCAATTTATTATAAAAAACAAAACAGCTTTCCCGATCCCCACTTGCTTGTTCTTGTATCTCCCTCTGTTATCCTGAACCATGAAGAAAATAATCCCGAGTTTTCCATGTTGTTAGTATTTACATATATATATATATATATATACACACACACACATGCCATTTTCTTAAATGTGAGGAATGTGTTAGAAGTGCTGATGGCAATGGCCTCTGTTCACCTTTAGCTAATACAGCATTTCTTACCATATGTCTGTGTTCTGTGCATGGTGGGATTGGCTTTGTGCTTAGTGGTAGGTAGATGACAATATTCAGAAAGCAATAATGAGACATACTACATGTAAAAGTAAAAAAGAGATAATTTATATCTAGTGAGTATTCAGGAATGGTAATAGTTTTCATAATACAATTTTATCAGTTCTTTTGGTAAACTATCTTAAGTACATAGGTCAATAATATTCTATTTTCAAGGTGATTCAGTTGGAGTTTTGGAGACCCTGTAAATATGAGGGATACCTGAGAGGACTAAAATTAGGAAATTGTCCAGGGTGACATATGGGCAGCACATACTCTTATGTTCCTCCGAGGTCTACATATACTCAGAATCTGAGTTGAAACAGTACTGTGTTTGTGCTTTGGTGTTCATCTGAGTTATATTTCTGACATAAGCTAGAGTTGTAGCTCTGTCTTCAGGGCAGATGTAGCCAGAAGACTGGGAGAGACCAGACTTAATCAATAAATAGCTTATCTGCAATATGGGTGGTTCAGA
Organism: Hafferia zeledoni; assembly: GCA_035583235.1. NCBI lineage: Eukaryota > Metazoa > Chordata > Aves > Passeriformes > Thamnophilidae > Hafferia > Hafferia zeledoni. Next base: position 39,749,272 of record JAWWEV010000043.1, read on the forward strand.
AGTATAAACTGTAATTTCTAATTTCTTACCATTACATGAGTTCTGAAGCAATCTGATCTTTCTAGTGTTGTCCTTGCTATTTGAGAGACTATAGAAATAGAAGCTGTCCCAGTGCTAAAGTGCTTGTTGTTCAGGCCTCTATTCTGGAACAAAAGCCCCTACCTCAAACCAGCATACTTAATACCTACCTTTGGCCATTTTTTATTTTACTTTATAGGATTGCTTGTATAAACAGTAACATTCGTATGACTGTCTCATTTTTTTAAGAATTTAAAAATCCCAGAGATTTTGCTCATTTTTTATTTCTGATTACTTCATGCTGTGGCTATTGATGAGGTAATGGAAACCTGTATCTGGATCACCGGTGTGGGGAAAGCAAATTGTGTGCCATGTTTTTCATCAGCCGTAATTAAAGGATTGACTATTACAATCAGAATTAATTGAGTTTAATAAAGGGTTACTGTACTGGGTTGAGGATTTTTTAAAAATTTTTTTTTGTAGTGTATCCAAATCACACTCTTATAAAATTTCCCTTCATGTTTCAGAAAGGTTTTGGGAAATTCTATTTTGCTCCTTCAGTGTAACTATTTCAAGGAAAAAAGGGATTCAAGACTTCCTGAATGTAGTTGTATTTCTTAAATCATTGAATCAAAATGCAATGGTTAATGTTAATAAATATTTTCTTTGGTTTTAAGCTTTAAATCATCAACAGTGCCACAAGCTAATCTGTGGATTTGCCTGAGGTGATGTTGAGAGCCTTCAGAGTGTTATGTTTGAAGTTGCGCTCATCCATTGATGTACTGAATAAAATTTGCGTTTTTAACAAAGACCTATAGCTTTATCTAGGTACCTGATTTTATGCATATTTTCCAGTAGTATTTTAAAAAATTTTTCCCCATTTAGTTGTTTTAACATTATTTTCTTCTCTGTGCTTGGTTTGTTTGTTTGTTTGTTTTCTCTTTTTTTGTCTTTAGTAAAACTGTTGCCTTTAAACTATCAGAAAAAAATGTTGGGAACAAAAGCAATTTCCTGTCATCGTAGACCATGAACTGTGAAAGTGATGCAAGCTCAACTAATTTCACAAGTCAATATTAAATTTGTTCTGTCTCCTGTTCTTTGTGGTTGTTGTCTGCTTTGTCTATAAATGCTTATTCTTTTCTGCCTCTTACATAGCACCTCCTGTGGGCTAAGGACAAACCTGCTTGGAGTTTGTACCATGTCTTGTAAGTGTCTTCAGTGATGGTTTGGATTCTTCAAATGTCATTACTCTGTACTCTGAACCTGATATTTTTGTTGATTTGTCTAATTCATGTAAACTTCTGGATCTTGCATTTGGAAGTATTTGGTAAGGATGAATGTCAGGGTTTATGTTGCTGAATACTGGTAATAGTGTCTCTTCTATATTACATGAAGTTCTTGAACCCTAAGAGATCACAAAATAGAAAAATAATAGGAAACAATGGTGCTTATGTGAAATTTGTTTTACTCATTGCTTTTGCTCGTGAGCTGCAACACACCTTCCAGGACACCTTTGCCAGAAGGGTGAATCTGTGAGAGACTTCCCCTTGTCAGGGGTTAGGGCCCTTTTTGAATCTGGAGCATTGTCAATCCTGAGGATGTGCTGGTTTCCAAGAATGTTTGCTGCAGAATGGGTGCATTGACCTGGCTGAAAGCCCTTGGCTTTTCCTCCCCTGCCTGCTTTGCTCAGATAATCCTGCAGCAGCTGTCGGAGTTTCCTTTTGATTCCTCTGGCTTCAGCAAAGCTGCAGGGACACTAGAAACCTGGCCCTGACCCCTGGTGAGCTGGTAGAGATAAGAGCAACATCATCCTCAATGAACGTGTACCATTGCCCTATTTCAGCTAAGTGAAGAGTCAAGATCAAATCCTTAATTTGATTTGCAAGGATGAGTGACAGGCACTCCTGCCATCGCCAGTTCCCTGGTGATGCCAGCTGCATGTGCCCTGCTCCCGGTGTCCCTATGCAGGGCGGATGTGGAGTAGTGATGTGCTGTCAGCAGTTCTGCGTCATTGTATCCCTGCTTGTGAGAGCTGGAAGGAAAAAATGAGTGTTTGTAGATCAGGTTATGTTCAAATTTGATTGGGACCTGCTGTCTGCGTTGTTGTGATCCACTACAAAAAGTGTTGTCAGTGGATGTCTTTGGGGGAGCTGGGAACTAGGCAGCAACGAGATCAAAAATACAGAGCTGCCAAGTTGGTCTTGTGTTTTCGGTACTGTTTGAAAAGCTCAGTGGAACACACATCTCTTATTTTAGATGATGTCTTGCTGTGCCTGAGAACATTTCTCTTAAAAGTTTTCCTCTTAACTAGTTTTAGCTTCAGCATGTATTTGTGAACTATCTGTTCAAGAAGGATGCTCTGCGGTTGATTCAGTTACTTTCCTACAAAGTATCCCCACTGAACTGATTTGGAAATGGCTTAATATATACTCTGCAGTGTGACGTGGCTGGCAGTGAGAAGGGTAGGAGTAGGTGATTAAATCATTCCGTAAATACTGATTGACGGTTTAAACATATACTGCTCAGATTAACTACCTCTGCTTTATGTACACTGTTAAAATAATTTCTTTTCCTGCAGGTAAAACTTAATGTTCTGATTTTAGATTAATGTGGTTTAACTTCTGTTAGTGTGATCTCCCTTCTCTTTTTCTTTTGACATCGTTTTCAACTATGTTAGGTTGATCCTATAGTTTTAGCATTTGAACCTGGTATGTGAGATTTTTACAAGTGTGTTGGTATTACTGATTTGCTTTTTCTAGACCTTCCATGTCACATCGTTTAATAATAACCTTTTTCATGCCTAGAAATATAGAGGGTGATACAAAGGTTATGCCTTATTGTTTCAACCTATGAACACTGTTCCTTGAGGAGCTGGACTTGGCAATAATCCCCACACCCTCAGCCCCTCTATGCAATATTAATCCCAACATAACTGCTGGAAGGTACACGTAAAAGATTTACAAATGTATTTCTGCGAAGACTTGTGATGTTGTGAAATTAAAAATGTATGTTCCTCCTTTGGTTTTTGCTGTTATCAAAATGTCTAGATTATGGCTTTCTTACTGGGTGGGTGGTATAAGCTTGGCTTTGACCCTTCCATGAGGTATCAGAAACTCTTGGCTGAAAACAGTTTCAACTCTGAAGTCTCTTAGTCTTGAAGCCTTTTTCTTTGTCCTATTACTGGCAGTACTGACCTGACAAGCTGCGTGTGAAAGCAACAGCTTGAGGTCGCCACTTGCAATGCGTCTGGGGACCTTGGGCTGTTCCATTTGCTCCTGGCTGCCTGAGAGCTAACAAAAAACACAGGCATGGGCATGGGAACGGGGACTAGCTTAGGGGTGCCTCAGCGGCTGGTGCATCCTGGAAGAAATAGTACCTAAGTGCTTTTTGCACAAGGTATTGTGAATATCATCCTATCGCTATTTGAAAAACCAGTGAAACAGAGCCCTTCGTGATTGTTCACTCCTTTGTGTGCCTCATGGCCTCCTAATTAAGAAAAAGCTGACTAATGTGTCTATTCTGTTCCTTTCTTTCAAAGTAAGAAATGTGCATTTATGTATTGGAAAGGGGAGTCTATCATTTATCCCTTTCCTTTTCCATCTGCAAAAATGGTAGGAAAGATGGAAATACTAATGCAGTGTTCAAATTAACATCCCTCTGTTTTTGAAAAGGGCTTTTCTCACCTATTGACTAGTTTATGCTTTAAAAAGTGACCCTGTGTATGTAACTGCTAATGTGCTGCACAGTGACTGTGAATGCTGGGTGGGGGGACTAAAGCCAGATCCTCCTTTAACCATTCTTTACTCAGCTCAGTCAAGCTTTACTCTGCTGTGATAGTGGATCTCTGCAGATCTTTCGGATTTACAGTCCCTAATCCAGGGCAGTTTTCGGGAGTTCCAGTTTGTGGTATTCTCACCACCAAAAGAATTGCCCAAATATTAAACTTCTTAAATTCCTGTATGTTCCTTCTGTTTGAGGAGATAGTGTACAATGGGGAGGAATGTATTATTAGTCTGTGTAAAAAGCAGTTAATCAACAACTTTACTTTCTGGTTCCAATCTGGTATTTCATAGGTTTTAGTGTTTGTTTTTGTTTGGTTTTTTGTTGTTGTTGTTGTTTGGGTTTTTTTCTGATGTAGGTATTGAGTTTGTTGAGATTTTTCAATTGCGTTTCTACCTTCCTGAGATTTTTCTTCTTTACTGTGGAAAAACTAATCGTTAATTTCCTTATTTTTTTTATGATAGTTTTGAACATGACCCTGGAACAAATGATTCAAAAGTGCTATTGGTCAGGCAGGTTTGCCTGAGTATTTGCATTGATGTAGCTGGGCACTGCTGGCAGTAATGGGGGCACATCTACTGGCTTGTATGTATATATTTTTCTTCTTCTCCAGGGATTTTCTAGTTTTGATATTTACTCAGATTTTTTTCCTTTGTAGTGGTTTTAATTTTGGATTGCTGAGCAGTATTAGGGACAGTGCAATGCCTCAAGAGATCTGCTTAGTTATCACAGAATTTTTGTTAATAGTTGACTGTGTATTTGCAAGATCAGCCTTTTGCAGAATGCCTCCATTTATTTATCTGTTTGTTTTACCTACCAAGACAACCTAAACACTAAACCAGCACCAGTCCAATGAACAGATGGAGAACACCTGCTGTGTACCTCTGCTTCAGAATGGGTGTTCCCCCAGCACAGATAATGTGTAAGCAGAAGCCGTGCATATATTTGTTTAGTTTGTGCTTTTCTTCAAATTCTGCTTCTGTTTACGGACCTTCTCTCTAACTCTGTAGTGTTTCTCTCCTGAACAGGTATGTGGAATAAGCAGGAGGTGAACTACTGTTTCCAGAGTAAAGTTGTACTTTTAGTTGAGTGGTGTTGTAAGCTCTTAAATTGTGTATGACCTGTTTGGCCTTACAAATCCATCCTAGAAGAGATAGTCAGCAGATGCATTGTAACTAGACTCTATTGGAAAAGGTTGCAGTCTGGAGAGGAATGTCCACTCAGTACTTTAAATCTCTTTCCATTAAAAGTTTCCTTTGTTGCCAAGGAAATAAAGCAATGATTATGTTTTGGGGCTGACCGTTTTGCTAACGCTTCATATTTCCAGAGCAAGGCTAACCTTGTTAAACTGTTGAGGATGATGTGAAATTCCAAGGACTCTTACTAATGTTTTTGATGGGACTAAGATATATTTTTACACCCCCTCCCTACCAAAATCCCGAACCTCTTTTCTCAAGGTGATAGAGGAAAGAACTCCTTATTTAATGGATTTTGGTAATTGTAGCTAGTAATTAGGTACTCTCTCCCCCTCTGGTGATGTAAAAAGCTCCATACATTGTAATCTGGGCTGCCTTTACTGAGGATTAAGTGTGTTGGGGTTTTCCCTGCTGCGTTTCCTGCTGCTGCTTTTTACTGCTGCTTTGGTGTTGTAGATTTTGCTGGGAAGAGGAGCTGTTACCCATGTCCCATTCTTAACTGTCTTGTTTCTACTTACCGCTTCATAGTGAGAAGTGTTATTTTCATCCCTTTCTTTTTTCCTTTGATCTGTGTACTTAGGAAATAAGATACAGACTATGGTTGCTCTTTCTGTTGCAGTTACTAAGGCATGTTTAAGGGCATTGGACTTAGAGTTTTACTATGTGCACTGGATATTTGTGCACATGATAAAATTATGTTAACTCAGATGTTGATCACTTTTCCTTCCTCTTCTAATTGAGAACATCACTGTGAGACAGGAGTGACCAATTTCCAGTGAGGCCGTGATGCTGCATCCTCATCCTCTTCCCCCAGCTGTTTCTGAGAAAGAAAGAGGAAGTGATATTTTTCCTTACTTTTGATGTTGGCAAACTTGGTGATGGCTTTTTTATTGAGTAAAGAGAAAACGGAAGTGGAGGCAGTTTGAATTCTAGCTTTTTCTTTCCGTGTGCATTCTTGGTGCATGTTTGGATGGGTGGTACTGACAGCACTGGTACTGATGGTACTTGCTGTGTAACCCATTTCTGATTTAAAAACTGGGGCCTGAATGACATACTAGTAGTATGAGCAAGATTTATTTTGCTTAACTTTTGTCTTCTCAAAATATTTAGGTCTAGATGAAAGTAGTTAAGGAGGAGAGAATATTGCTTAGAGGTAACAACGATGTGTGGCTCCTGCACACTCAGTGAATTTCATTGCCAGAGAGGCTTCTCTCCTTCTTTGTCTCCATTCATAATGGTTTTTTATTTCAAGTCAAATGTCTAAAGCATTTACTTCTTCTACATGGATGATAGGATTATCTTCTTTAGCTTGAGTATTGTTATTTATTCATAACCTCAGAAATAATCATCTTGTGGTAAGGAGTGGATGCTGATTTGTTGGTTTACATAACCAAGATATCAAAGATTACCAAATAGTGTGGCTAAAATATGCAGAATATATCAAGTTAATATTTGTTTTAAAAAAATCTTCCCTTGCCAGTAATACTCCATGAGAAGACTCATGTGGAAAAATGGTAAGTTAGAGAGACTAGCATTATTGTTGATCTCCTGTGTACACAAATACTAGTCTTTTTTAAACAGGATTACTAGAAAAATATGATTACAAAATCAGTGGTGCATCTTTTACCCTCCTTTCCTTCCCCTGTTTTTCATGTTTAAAATAAAGATCAAAACACAAAAAAGCCTCCCTAGTGCTATTAGCTCTGAGCTAGAGTTTTAGCTGATGTAAGTCAATATATAGCTAGTAAACAGAACGGGGCTAACAACAAAGAAAGATGTTCCTTATTTCAGCTGTCAGATGCAAGAAGGCGGCAAACTGATTTTTAAAAACAGCTGCAATTATGACAAATTAGAGAAATCAAAATATTCTGTAGAAACATAGAGAATTCATGGGGCTGTCTTTCCTAGGCACACCGGAAGAGAGAGACATGATGCAAGTGAAGTGGTTAAATTAGGTTGTGGCATGAGCTTTAGTGGGGATTGCTAGTAAATTATTTGCACAGTGGAGTAGAGCTTCCTTCCTTAATTGTTTCCACCTGGTAGCAGGCTATTGTCAGAGCAGGGACCTCTCTGCCCCTTGAAGCAGCACTCTGAATGAGAAATACACAGTGCTCTGTAAGTAGTGTTTGGATAATAGCTAATTCTGTCTGGGTTAGTTTTACAAAGCTGTTTGGAAATGTGGTAGAACAGTGCTCTCCTTGAGGAATACATGCTTTCTCACTGCAATCTCATTTGGGGACAGTCTTTCTGTGTTATTGTGTCACTGCTGCTTCGCTACTGCAAGAACCATCGTATGTTTTCAAAGATCAATATAAAAATGTGAAGTGTTGCATCTATCTGTTAAAGCATCGTGACTTCTTTGTTGAGGAAAACTGCACTCAAAAGTTGTTTAGGACTGCACTGCCTTAATAGAAAACAAATGAAGTAGAGCCCATTATTGTACTTTTGATTTACGTATGAGGAAGTTTGAGAAAAAGCCTTGCCTTACACAAAAAAACCCAAACCCAAACGAAACAAAAAACAACAACCCCAAAAACAAACGAAAAAAGAAAAAGGAGAGGGCATGCATGTGAAGTGATATCAACACTATCTTGAAAAAAATCGTAATGACTTCTAATGCAAGCACTCACGCTTTGGAAATCAACCCGTCACGTCTTATGCAGCTTGTGGAATTGCTCAGAAATTCAGCCCAGTTTTAGTAGCTGAAGGCTAGAATATGGAAGTCATTTTGTAATCTATGCCTCTTTAAAAGTGTCCTTGATTTCTACTTTCAAAGTCTGGAGGACTTAGAAGTGAAATGGGATAAGCATTTATCAGGAATCAACTGAAATGCCATGATTCGAGGTAAGTATGCAGGATTACTGCAGGCTGCCTGTGTACACCTATAGTAGTTTCACAGTCTCATTTAATTTCTCTCAAATGGTGGTACTGTAGCCTAATTAATAATTTGTTGGGAATCAAAAATTAAGAGTTAAATTACAGTGATTAAAAATGTACAAGCAGTGAGACTTATGACTGTCTGGATGTATTAATAAATGCAATCCCATCAGTTGCTGACAGCCCATTGCCTGTGCTGGATGGATAGCTTTGTCACGATCGAACATGCACTTTTGCTTTGATGTCCCTGACATCAAGCAGGAGACAGACAAATGCCTACTGACTGCCAGTGAAGCTTCATCTGCCTCGGCTACCTCGACTTCCAGGAGCTGCTTGGTATTAGCTATGGAATATTAAGCAGGGTTGAATCTGCCTCAGTATGTTGGAATGAGATTGCATATTTCATTAAAGCTTAATTTGTTTTTCATGGGGAAATACCAGAGGCTTCAGCAATTATCATACTTTTAAGATTGGGAGAAAGATGCTTGGATGAAATTTAGCAAACAAGGCTGTCAGTGCTCATTTAGTAACTCCTTTGTGTTTCATTTTGAACTGAATTTGCATGATTGTAGCAGACCCAAAAAACCTCTTGCAACAATTATTCAGTGATACCACTATATAATCAGCTGGCGGTAATGGGGATGCTTCTTACAAAGATTTTTTTTCACTATTTCTGGCTCTTTCAGTCCCTTCTGCCTCTCTGAGGGCGTTCTGAGACAACCTGGCACTGACCCAGAGAAGATACATGAAGTATCAGTGGGTTGGATGGAGGAGGAATACTGGCCTTTTGACAGAAGGATAAGATTCTGGTTTTTCAGATATGACCATATGCAGTTCTTGAAATCTGCGAGGTTTAAGGACAGAAATCTTGTGAGGTACTTAAATCCCTCGTATTGGAGCCTGGATTAAAAGTGCATCATATATCTAGGGTTCATGATGTGATCTAGGAATGGATTTAAGCCCGTGTAACTTGCATGCTAAATTTTGAAATGCTTACCAGA
>JAWWEV010000043.1:39758243-39769104 GCA_035583235.1 Hafferia zeledoni
GGGGGGGACCAAAAAAAAAAGGAAATTGGAGAGGAAGTAGTGCCAAGTAAGCTCTAACGTTGTGTTACATTATTCTTTCTTTCAAGTAGTGGACTAGGAACCTGAGTCTTGAGTTAAAATGAAAAAGGAATTTGTGCCTTACAATTAATATTGCTGGGAAAGTTAAGGATTTGTAAATGACAGAGTTCATGACTGGCAGAAAAAATAAGTTAAATCTGAAATAGAGGCACAGACATTTTTGATGGTGATGGAGTAGGGTGAAAAGTGTGTGTGGAGCTCTGTGGGACAATGTAATTTTTGTTTCCAGTCATGGAAGTGGTTAGCAGCTGCTTATTGCCCTTAACAGTTTGTTCTTAATTGACAAGGTTCTCATCTTCAGAGTTTTCAGTTGTATGCTTGAATCTCATCAGGCTTGGTTTTCTCAAAATGGTATAAGCAGCTTGGCATATTTCTTCTACCACGGCAGCAGAAATCAAATTGCATCAGAACAATCAGACATTGTCAAGTGAGTTGTTATGGAAGTCTCTTTGCATGAGATACAGCTGTTTCTCAAGCATATGTTATCACAACAGCTATAAGCCTCAGTAATGCTGGATGGGAAACAAAGAATTACCACTGAATGACTATTCAAAACAGGAATAAAATCCAAATGAAGGCTCATCTTAGGAGGAGCTGAAATACAGCTTGGCTTGCACTTGCTGCCTTTTGGGTGTGCTTGTTTTTTTTTTTTTTAATTCTGTGGCATAGATAGATTTCCTGAGAAGAAAATAGTTAAAAACACACAGATCCCTTTCAAAGATGGTGTTGCTGGTCTGAATAGTTAGCTCTGTGCAGCTGCAGTTCCAGTGTGTTGTTGCACATGCTTATGTTTTTGCATATAGAAAACTGGCTTCAGAAGTTTATTGCAGTTCTCCACAGTTGCGGTTGTAATCTCTTGGTTTGATACTTGATTTCAAAGCTGGAAATAGCTTTGTCTGTGTGCTTATAATGTTAACTAACACAGTCCTAGGGACATTTTTTTTTAATAATTCAAAGATAATTTAATAATTTTTAGATACAGTATCATTGCTAGTAAAAGATGTATTGACTAAGCCAAAGGGTAAAGGAAACATTAAAAATGTTTTTAATACGTACGTCTGAGCACTGTCTAAACTGTTTCATTTTAAACAGTGATAACACTTCACCTTGCAGTATGTCGTTACCCTGAATTTCAGTAGCCTTTGGTCTGATCCCTCCATGAGCAACTGAACCCTGCTAGAAGCAGAGTGATCTTTTCCAGCGCATTGCCATGCTGTGTGCATGTATTTTTGTATTGATACTGTTGCCTTCAGTAATATTTTTAAAACCATACTTCTGTATCTAATGTTCTTGGTTAGTAATTTAACTGATGTCGTCTATAAATGTGATCTTTTTGTTTCCACTGCATTGCTGTGAAAGTGCAAGGTGTATGTAATTTTATGGTTTATGGACAATCTCTCTTCAAAGGATTTGGGAATCCTCTCTACCAGTTAGATAACATCTATTTTGACATTGCTTTCATATAATTGTGTATGATAATATAAAACTGAGACTCCTAAACCAATTTGATTATTCGTTCAGATAAGAAGTTTTACCATAAATCCTTGTTGACAGTGAAATGGAAAATCAGAGTGGTTTTAGTGGCTTAGGTGGATGCACAACTGCTCCAGCATTGTGTTATGATGAAATGGTTCCCTGTAAGGGAATGCCTATAAGGTACCATATGGCAGTTTGTTCTGTAATTTTTTTCTTAGATTTTTTTTTTTAATGGAAACAATTTCTTGTAAAGATGGTGTCCTTGTATCTCTTACTAGGTAAAAGCATTGTTGTTCTCTCCTGTAGAGCAAGTATACAATGAGAGAATGGGTTTGTGGTGACGCTCCTGCGTTTTCTCTGGTGGAAGATAGAATGAGGTTGTGCAGGGCAGAATGGGGACGGGCAAAGTCCTTTAAGTGTTCATGTTCTGTAGTGAAGGTGAAGAAGAAAGATTGCAGCCTACAGGGTGGGGAGTGCACTTGACCTTAATGGTGCTCAGAGTAAGAAAAAAATTTACCTTTTTGATGTAAGCATCTTTCTCTTGAATCTTTAAGTTTCACAGCTGGTGGGAAAGGAAGCTGCATGTGGCCACTCTGTGAAGTAGCAGAGAATGTAATTGTGACTTGTATCCTTGATTTATTGTTGAGCACTGATAGTGAGTGACTGCCTGAAGAATGCTCTTAGAAACATAGTCTGTCTCAAACTTCATGTCTGGGTTTAGCTTGTCTTTAGCATCTGTGTTACGTGTGTTGGGTGGATGCCCAGTTGTCAGAAATGTTAGTGACTGCTCTCTGCATCTTCGTCTCAGCATCAGGAAACTGAACAAGAGATCAGGAGGCCAGCCAGACTTTCTGGCTTCTCTTGCTGCCTTGCCTTTGCTTTTGAAAGCATCCTTAAATCTGTGCTCTCTGCTGTCAGCAGAGGTGTGCTTGCCTAGCTGGGAAGGTATCAGCCTGGTTCCTACTTGCTGCCTTCTGGGGGTGAGGTGGGACAGAGAAGAATCAATTAAGAGATGAAAAGCACATTTTAAAATAAACTGAGTAGATAAAACTCCCAAAAGGATGAAACTATTTGCAGGACATGATGAAGGTTTTGACATTTGCATAATTACATTAACATGTGTAAATCAAACATATTTCTTGCCTCACAGTGAGAGAAGCTGGTTTTAAATATTCTATGAAATTTTGTTTAATACTTGATAGTGAAAGAATTTTTTTAGAGCGTGTAATTGAGTTGGATTCATGGATAAACAAGTTAAAAGTTATTTCCATCTGTGTTTCTTGTTCCACATAAATCCCCAATTTTCTATGCTCTCTTGAGTACTTTTAGCACTTTAGCAGTAAAACCTTTATTTTACCTGACATTAGAACCAATTTCTCAGTGAAAGCAGTTTTAAGTATTAAAGCATCATTCTTTTGTCAGTAAAAATGGTGCTTAACTGAGAATTCTGTCTGTAAATACTAAGTCCAGCTTCCAGATGACCTCCAGGTATGCTTCTAATCTTCTTGTTGGTATAGAAGAGTGCTTAAAGACCAAAGACAAAGGGAACACTTCTAGAGGAACTGTGTTCCCAGCTTAGTTACATGAAGATAATTTCTTCTTTATCGCTTAGGACTCAGTGTCCTTGGTGCATGATAGTAGCATTTTCTTCTGATTTTGTTTTGTTTTGCAAGACTGTTAATTGATGTATTCATGATTTGTGAAATGTTATGCATAGATCTGTTGCATATTATGTTTTTATAGACTTCTGTTATTTTGACAGTATTGTCACCACCAGTAATGTAAGATTGATTTGAAATTGAATCTGTACTATGCCAGCAAGTAGTGCATCCAATTTTCACATGAGGAACTAATCCATTTGTGTTCTGAATTCAGGGAAAATTCAGCCTTTTCCAAAAGAAGGCCTGATCTCACAGAATGTTAATTATCTTTGAAATACCTTGCAGAGCTGTATGAACACAGCTTAATAATCATGCAGATTTATTTTAAAAAAATGTGTTAGCCTTCTTGATGCAGGAAAAGCCTTGCATAGTTCTTGAGCAATGAGATTTGTATCACACTCTTCATCAAGCTAGACTTCCGTGGATTGTTCTGAGCTGCAAGTACAGGAATTAGCTTTGTAAATGGATAGTTTCACATTTGCTTCTAAGGTAGCTTGCAAATGAAGTGATAAGTTTTAGTTAAGGAAGATACATCAAATATTTATATGCTTAAAGGAATCTTGGAATTGCTAAACTCTGATGGTTGAGGATAAGTCCTTGCATCATGAATGGCCAAGCCAAATCCTTGCCAGCATATTACATTGCCATAGTTCAGTGTAGAAGGATCAGAAAGCGCCTTGCTGGGAATTGGTTGATATGGTGTAGTGACTCAGTCTTCGGTTGGAAATTAAGCTTTTTAAGTACAATAATATTCTTGTTGAGGAGAAATAACATGCTATCAGGAAATAACTGAAGAAAACTGTATAGCATACCAAATACTAATTGTAAGGGGAGGCAAATTCTTGGCAAGAAATTTAGGAGTGTTTTCATGTAAGACTGTAAAGGTCCAAACCTTTATTTTTCTTTTATTTCAAGAGGGGAAAGAAACATTCGCTTCTCAAAATTTGTTAGTGTTTTGTCCCACTTCGTTAAGTAATGATGTTGCTGTTGACTCTGAACTGGTCAATGTAAGATCTCACCTCTCACAGATATGGTACTTAAGATACTGTGTACTCTACATGTTAGTCACAGTTAAAAGTTCCTATCAAGGAAACCAGCAAATGAGGAGATAAGGCTGTACTTAAAATGTACAAAAATGATTGTAGACTCATTTATCTGACTGCTCTGGTACACACTGCCTTAAAGTACATAATGAGTAACTACATCATGGTTCATGTAGGGTTTAACATTCCTAGGTTAGGCTTTTATCAAAGGCATTAAAAGAATGAATGGCTATCGTATGTATAAATCATATGGATAAGCAGAACGTAAAGCAGAAGTGAAGTATGCTGCACCCCTTGGTGGCTAGTCTGCAAAGGATAACAGCATACTTTCCCTGAGTGATTATACAGCTACCCCTTCACTTTGCATAGCTCCCATGATGAACCTTCAAATCATATTTACTTACAGAATTTAATTTATTGTCTGAAATTGAAGTTACTATGTGACAATAATGTGGAATCTTCTCTGTTAATAATCAGTGCATACTAGTAATTAGGAAGAGTGGATTACAGTGCTGTCCCTTTTGTTTTCTCTTCTTCCCTGCCCAGGCCTCCCCTTATTTTTGACCTTCTAATTTTGTACTGGGTAAGAAAAGATTTGATTAACTTGTTTGGTGTATGCTTGGAACAGAAGACATTTTTCTGATAGAGTTTGGGGAGCCCATTGCCGGTATGGATGGATGGTTAACGGATTTTTCAAGGCAAGCTGAGAACAATGAAGACAAGTAATGTATTTTAGTAATGTATTTTTGTCTCCTTTGCTTTGGATTAGGGAGCTATGATCTCTATTTTTGATTGGTGACCTTTCACCTCCACATCATGATTTGGTCATCAAGTTAGATCAAGGTCTTGATTTTGGTCTTTATTTCTGTGTTACTGTATTGTACCAAGCCATTCCTTAATTCTCTTGAAAGAATGAAGCGACTTCAAGAATAGAGTGAATGTCTTATTTGTTCATGTTATTCTTTATCATTGCTAGGTGGCCCCTACTGCTATGTATGGGTGCAAAAAAATACCTTGTATTTGTCTGCGAAGTCTGCAAGAGAATCTTCAAATGAGATCTCAGAAGCAAGTGTCTTTGGGTAGCTATCATATACATACATGTCTCTAGGAGAGGCACCCAAAAATCAGTCTGTGTGGAAGGGGATCAAGCTCTTTGAGGTTTTTTTCACTTCAGAATTTACTTAGTTTCTTTTTCCCTTTGAGTGGTGTGAAGTAGCCCAAACTAGGATTGTCTCTGAAGCAGGCTGTGATGTCATTCTGTTTTCCCAGACTTTAGGAAGAGAAGGTTATGTTTGCTTTACTCTTCTTAACCTCTGTTCTCATCCATGGTCAGTGTATTCTCTGGGTTTCTGGCAAGCAGCAGACCTTATGGAGGAGAATTTAGTTAGCTGATAACCTTTTTCATGAAACCCTGAGCCTCTGGCTATGTATAAATACATATTCCCATACTTTATCCTACCTGGGGCAATGTCTGAAAATGACCTGGGAGGGGGGAAAAACATTTCTACTCACTGAATCTGGTTTTGATAATAAAAAGTGAATAATATTGAAGCAAAAAGAATTGTAAACCTTTAAACTGTCAAATAATATTAAAAATTAATCAAGAGGAGTGGTATTCTTCCTGTGTTCTCCTTCTGCCTCTGATTTTAAGATCTAAGCATTAGCACTATATGAGGCTGTGGGTTGTGTAAAGACACAAACTGTTTCCTCTTGGGCCTTCATTTTATTCTGTTTCAGTTAAACAAACAAAATGAGGACTGATTAAGTCTCTAATGCTCCCTCTGAATTATTGCAAACTTGGTTAAGATGTGTCTGTGTCTATGCTGATAGTTTGATAATATGGAGGTGCTTACAATCTGATTAATGCGTGCTGCATTTTTCTTCTCTCCTTCTGGGAATAAAAGTCTGGAGCTAATAAAATGTTTCCTGACCTTGAATAGACGGGTATAGTGTTTTCTTTCTTGATACAGGTGTAGGTATGAGTACTGATATTTGCTGATTTGGTTGCAATAAAATTTGAGAAGTATAGTAAACACTACAATTTGTGAGAAGATATGCACAGTAAATCTTACCTATCTCCTTTTTTGCATTAGAATGTTTAACTCCACGGGTGGGTGGTGTTAAAAAGAAAGCTGTGTATGCAGCTACTATGTAGCTAATAAAAAAAAAAGGCATGTTTTAGCTTAAAGGCGTCTTCTGTTCAAAATTTGTATTTAAAGCAGTGAATTAAAAATACTTAGGATAATTGTAATACTATAAAATGTTTTTATGTATATGACATCTGGGGATTCTACTTTGCATCTTCTTAACACAGGTACTAAATAAAAAAAAGAAGAAGGAAATGGAACATGTCTGGCTTTACAAGTTTGCTTCAAATGTATCAAAAAATTATGAAGACTTTCCCTTTTTTTTCCCCCTCCATTATGATTTCCCAAATACTTTTTATTGTAGTGGCACTTCCAGCTTTTTCGGGCTGTTTTGCATTCAAATGGTTTTCTTTGGAGTTTGCAATGACAGCATAATGAGGGTCTGCCTACAAGTAAGGTTGAATTAGGAAGTGTTGATTCAGTTATAGAGTCAGGAGAAATTTCCAGCTGAAAGGATTTGAGCTAGTAGATTTTTCATAACAATCAAATAGGGGAAAAAACAAGTCATGACGTGTTCTTCCCTCCTGGTTATGCGGCTCAAATTCCTTAACAGCAAAGGTTATCCTGATGCAGCCAAGGTCCCCTCCTAAAGCAGCAGCAGCTTTCTCAGCTGCAGGAGGTAACAGATGGAGATGGATGGATGGATGGATGGAGGTGCAGATGTAACTCGAGCTGGGGAGCTGTTTGCTAGTCACTCTGTCAATCCCTGCACCTCACTGGCATCCACCTCTTTGAAGAGCTGGCTCCAGGTTTTGTCAGGAGTCCCATTCGGCTTCTATTCAAATCTGATAGAATAAAAACAAAAGAGAAATTTGTGTCTTTGCTATACCAGACGTTCTCTTATGCCTATTTATTTTTAGTGGTTGGCACACCATATTTATCAGGAAACTGTCTTTAAAAGGGTATTTGCACTGAGCACCTGGTATCTTTACCACAGTAGAACCTGAGACTTCTCCAGCAGTCCTTGAACTGCTTTAGGGAATGTGGGAGCATCTTCCATGTCTTGAGCCTTCCCAGCCCTAAAAAGGATTAGTGCCATAGTCACTGTTTAAAACCAGCAAAAATAATAGGTAGCACAGCCTTAAGACTGTCCTAGAAGTGGGAGGATGGTGATCACTGAAGGGTGAGTCTGAAAGGTGTCTGGTTTTGTTCTGATGTCTAGGAGATGATGGCTTTTGGCCACCTCTGTTGATCTTTATTTTTAATGAGTTGTGCAAGGCAGGGTGAGAGGAGAAGCTCTGGGAGGAGCCCTTTGTTCCTAGAGTCTTCTGGCATTTAAGGTTATGGAGAGCACATCTACACCGGAGATGATAGCTGAGCAGGAACTGGGATGTTTTTGTTGCTATATTGTTTTTATAGTTGGAGGAGGAAGAGAGGAGGGATGCTTGTAAAAGGTGTCTTCCTCCAAAGCAGGATGTTTTTCCCATCTGAACCTGTGACTACAGCAGGAGGGAAACAGAGGCTGTAGAACTTGCAGGAGACACATTTTTCCAGTAGAAAATTGCTAAAATGTAACTGTCAGCTGGGCAGTCTCCTAAAATGCTGTTTGCTGTCAGTGATGAGCAGTTGGGCTGTCAGCTTCCATCTGTAACTGTAGCTAGATTAGTTCCTCCTTTTTTTGATGGGTGGGAGAGGCAGCCATGGCCACAACAGTGTCCTGCTCATATTTACTTAAACAGATGAGTTTTTGACAACGAATGGGAACATTTATCAAGAAGTTCAGAAGGATTTCTCTAAATGTCAGCAACAGCCTGTGCCCAGAAGGTGGAAGGAGGGGTTATAAGATTTCCAGTGGGTGTTGTGAACCTGCAAATCACTCTGGTTGTATTACAGTGAGGGTCAAAGGCTATTTCTGGATTTCTTTGGGGAGCTTTGAAGTGGTGGCATTACTTGAGTCAGTAAGCATTGCCCATGTAAAGATTATGAGTGTGAATCATGTGACACAAGACTACATAAATGAAATACACATTATTTTATATAATCACATTGTGTTTGATCCACTTGTGCTCTACTCATCTAGAAGCCTTTGGTGGTGGCCTGGCAGCCTGCTCAATAAGAAAAAACAAACTTTTCCCTGCTTTTTCAAGGTCTGACACAGTTCATGTGATTTTTATCTTGCTATTATCATAACAAAAAAAACATCCTGGACTTAATGATGTGTCTTTGAAAACAAATTTCTAATCGTTATTCAGGTGACCATCTATACCTCTAAATTTCCAATGTGTTGTTTATTAGAAAATATTTTCATAGGTTTGGACTCTTTCAAAAGAGAATTGTTTGATTTTTGCTTTTTAAAGGCAGCTTTTAGCAGATCAGTAGTTTTGTAAAATCATTACCCTGACTTATTGGCTGAGATTACTCCATGCCCACCTATCTCCTAAATTTCTACTGTGTCTTTGAAATCAATTGTTTTGGGATGGAAGTCACTGTCTGCAAGTGTAGTATTTCTTGTAAAGTTCTCTGAAGTGGTGAAGTGGTTTAAAATATGTTGTTGAGGAGGAGATTGTTTTCCTCAAAAATAGAACTGGAAGTAGCATTTTTTTTTCCTATTTGTAATATTCAGAGAACAATATCAAAGAATTTGGTATGTGTTTAAAAAGCAAACATGCAGAAGAAGAAAAAAATATGAAAGAAGGCTTTGATAGGCTTTTTACCCCCCTTAGGCTCTTATATTTACAGGCAGAAACAGGACTCTCAGCCTTATCTTGTAGGGATTTACACCTGATAGGAAACCAGAGTGCATTTTGAAGGACAGAATTACTTTGTTGTCTTTGGAATAGTTACTAAGCCGGGTAACAGCATGACTGTTTACAGGGAATAATGCCTCTAGGCTTTAGGCAAAGCAGTGTGAAGGATACGAGAATAACTGGCCCTGGGAGACACCAGAGAAAGCTGGAGCCTGTTGGATAGGCTTCAGCATCCCAAGGCATCTGATCCACTGTGAAATTGAGCAGAAATAATGGTACTTTGTAACTCAGGTAACAAGAATTTAGGATCCAGTGTTGCTGCTTATTTCTTTCCTGAAGTGGTCTGTTGACATTTATGTTGTTTCTTTTGTGTGCAGATGTGACTCTCTGGCGCTGTGGGGAGGTCTGGTAGTGAGATATAAATGTGTACTGTTTAGTGTGTCATTGGCTCAGACACCTTACATGTTTCTTATTTGACCCTTTGAA
This sequence comes from Hafferia zeledoni, assembly GCA_035583235.1. Taxonomy (NCBI): domain Eukaryota; kingdom Metazoa; phylum Chordata; class Aves; order Passeriformes; family Thamnophilidae; genus Hafferia; species Hafferia zeledoni. The sequence continues at coordinate 39,767,822 of JAWWEV010000043.1, forward strand.
CTTTTTTAGTGGGAATTTTCACTGTGAAAGATGTATTCAATTTCAGAAATTGAGCTATGAGATTGCATTAGCTTTATTAATGTTTGTGCAGTTGTAACATACTGTGTTTTTAGCAGTAATGGGGTTTGCAGCTCTGGGCTGATTTTAGTCCTGCAATACTACTTAAAAATAAAGCTGCCTAAAATGATTAAAAAAATTATTTGTATACTCACTAAGCATCAGGCTGCAGCCAAGATTGCCATCCTATGAATTAGTGTATGATTCTACTTCTCCCAGACTGTCCTTCCAGCTCTCTTCCTGCCTTTTCTATTTGTCCTCCAACTACTTGCTTAGTATGTGTTGGCAATAGTTCAAAAAGGAAAGAGTCTGTCCCCTGCTGACCCCGGGAAAGCCTTCGAAGCTGGAAAATAGAGGGCTCTGCTGAAAGGTGGGAGATCATATTTCAAAATAAAAAAAAAAGAGAAAAAAATGGAGGTAGGTTTCAGTCTGGCTTCGATCTGGGAAGGGAGTGCTGGCAGCCCTGCAGCACAGTGTCTCCCATGTGTTTCTCAGCCTCCTCATCCTGGCAGCCCCTGGAAGGATGCTGGTTCTCTGAAAGGATTGGTTCTTGCATTAACCAACAGAGTGAGACACAGTTACTTCATTTCGCCCCACCTTAACAAGTATCAAAAGTGTGAAGGAGGAATACAATTTATGCTGACCTAGGGGAAATAATCTGTTGTTCATTTTCAGTATGGCTCTGCCATTGAAGATAATGTGTTATAGGGCCTCTTAGCAAATCTGAGCTCCTTTTTGATTATAGGCTTTTCAAGTTGTTGATAGCAGTGGTACACTTGTAACTGTCTGCTGCTACCTTGAAGTCCCTTGCATAGAAAGGAAAGAGGGAACAGCTCAGGTAAATATTTGAAATAAATTTAGTAACATTAGTAAAGACCTTTATTGAGAACTTGTCTGTTCAGGTGTGTGCATGAGGTGATCCTGCTACCATTCTGTATTTCCTGTAATCTTGTTTTTGTGTGTATTGGTTCCCCTGCTTCTTGCAGTCCAACTCAGAATAAGGGACATCTCATTGATTTATCTGTACAGGGAATCCTGTACAGGTAGCATAATAAATAGTTCCAGTAGACTTGAAAACTAATGCTCAAAATACATTATTTCAGACAAAAGTGGCACTAATATGAGAATAATATTAAAAATTAAAGTATTTATGTGTCCTAGTTTAGCAGGTGGGACCAGTTGGCACTGTGTGGGGGTGATCAAGGCTGTGTATTCTACCCCCTCTA
>JAWWEV010000043.1:39769204-39792710 GCA_035583235.1 Hafferia zeledoni
GGTTATACTGTTGGGTTTTGGGAGTTGAAAGCAACTTCCCTTTGTGTCAGTGTATTTACTGTATTATTATTATTAAACTGTAGCTCTGATTTATAATCTCTCTCATGTTGAGTTCATTTCTCCTGCTGGTTTACCTTGAAACCAGCACATTATGAAACAATGTTTTGGAATTGGTTTGAACCCACAATTACAACAACTATGCTGTGGAACACTGTTTATTACATGACTTTGAACTAGCAGGTATACACAGGCTACAAAAATAGCTATGTTATTATTTCCTTAAAAGTAAACAAAAAAAATCTCATGCTAACCTACAGAGAAGGTAAGAGGCAGATACTTCTGTAAGTCAAATAAATGAGAGTATAAGACTGGTTATGCTTTCACAGTGTCATCGGTTCAGAACGAGATAAAAATGGAAGTGTGTAGGAGTGGCCACAAATTTGTATTTTTGAAATGGAGAAGGTCACCTTTCTGTATTTGACCATGTAGGGATTCTGAATACATTTAAGCACTGGGTTGCTAGTTAGCTGGTGATAGATGGTCTGATTGTGGTGTTGAGCTCTACTACTGTAAATTAAGTTTGTTTTGAGGGGTGACAGGGTTGAATTAGCACTTGTGTTAGTGGGAGAGACTTCTGGCTCAATGTTTGCTTTTTAATGCCAAAATCTAGCCCACAGGGGGAAAAGCTTCTATTAGTATTATGCTGTTTTCTGGAATAAGGTAATATACCAATGCAAGCAAGTTGTTCTTGGAGTATCAACTGTAAAAGATTGTATATCAAAAAATTGTTATGGATATCTAGTGTGTAAAGAAAAGAGGAGTCAGGTATGCTGCTGCCTGCATGTTCTGCTGGAAAATACTAAACTGAAAGAACTTTGAAAACCAAGAAAAGACTTTCTGAGTAAATAAAAATATCTTTCCATATAAATTCACAATGTAAGTCACAAAATTAATGTTAGGACGTCTTATGATCTGAATTATATTAGATACTTCTAACTTTCACTCAATTATCCCTTTTGTAACATGTTAAATAACTGGAAAAAGTCTAGGGTTATACAATGCTTAAGTACTTTGCTATTTTTTTCAGTCTTTATTTCTAATCAAGACTTGTGGTCTGTATGTCTGTGTCTCCTAGAAAGCTGAAGACAGACATATCTGCTTCCTTATCTAATGCATAATTTATGCAATTGTAATAATTCCCACTCATGTCACTTTTCATCTTTCTTTGTATAGTGCGTAAAAGAGGTGAGTTGGTTTCTTGAACATTTTCATGTTGAAATGTATAGTCTTGTGATTTTGGATGAGTTCTGTATCCACACTAAGGGATGGATTGGGGGACTTGTCTCAAAAGGGTGTGAAATGAGTTTCAGGGGTAGGTTGTGCTTATAAGGGCTCTCCCTGCCGTTCTCTCCTCCAGGGGAAGGCCAAATTTTGGTTCAAAGACCAGCTTGTGCTGTGGGAAAATTGTCTTTCCTCTACTTCTCTTGAAGTGCACATGAGTGTTCACTTCATCAGCTTTCTCAGGGAAGTTAAACTGCCTTGTAACTGAGTTTCTGCTTAGGTGTTGTTTGAGTTGCAGTATCTATGGCACGAGTAATTAATTAAGAATAATAACTGAAGCTGAGCAATGCAGTTAGAGGACAAGATTTCACATTCTGATTCCACAGGGGAGAATTAATACCTCAGGTAAAAACCCAATCACACATCACATCAGGTTATTAAAAATCCAGATGATATTTGCAGTGTATTTATGGCCAGAACATAAATCCATAAAATTTGGTTTCCATTGAAGAGCATCAGACTCTTAAAAGCAGCACTTGTGTAGTGTTGTTACCTCTGCACATTTGATTTCAAACTGTTTCTAGTTTTCTGTGGTGTCGCAAAGTGCAATAATCCTGTTGAGTCCCTAGAAGGGAAAATGTATTTAATTTTCATTATTTCCTTTTTTTTTTTTTTTTTTTTTGTTTAACTTTTGTTAACTTACAGGCATAGAGTGAGAAGCTTAGTGGACTTTGTCAGTGTTGCATTTCCAAGTGGCTACAGAGAATCGTGTATGTGGTGTCCTGCCTGGGTGCTTGTCAGCTTTTGCTGCTGGAGGGCAGAGCAGTGACTGTGTGCCTGGGGGCATCTGGCTGTGCCCTGGACACTGGATAGGTGGGCTCTGGAACAGGATGTGCCCTGGCCATGTCAAGGCATGTAGGTACCTGGTGGATGAGGCTGGTCAGGTGGCCTCTGGTCAGTATCCTCACTGGGGTATTTCTTGGGAATAAGGATTAGAGGAAACTGGGAAAGTGAATGTGTGTTGAACTACACAAATTGGTGGAGGAGTTTTGAGTGGTGTTATCAGTTGAACTGTTTCCTATCTCGTTTTCCTTTTTTCTAACTGGTTTTTAAGATTAACCTTTTTAGAAAACAAAAGAAATCTCAGGGATGAGCTTCAGCACTGCTGCATATGCACGTGCTCAATGGTTTTTTTTTCCTTGTTCTTTTTGAGCACTCTGGACTCTGAATCCTGAGGTCCTGAGTTCGAATCTCAGTGGGGACCATCTCCTGGCTGTTCAATGCCTCCCTGTCATCCGATCCTGTCAGATCTCGGATGCTCAGCAGGGTCAGCCCTGGTTAGTACCGGGTGCTTGTAGACAGTCCCGAGGACTTCACTGTCACTGTCCAAGCTTGCTCAGCTGTGGCAAATGGACCCTTAGGAGTTAAAGGGTGGGGCCAGTTCTGTGCATGCTGTGCCTCACCTAAAAAATTCACTGCGCAGACTGGAAGGGCACACCCACATGGGGAGGGCCTTTTCTAAATCTTTCGTGAAGTCTGGCCATACACATACATACACAGACATATTTCTCTGGTTGATGACTAGCCTTCACTTTAAATTTCACAGGGATAAGGACATGTTAAATACTATACAATAGAACAGGGCGGGGGGGAAATAAAAGAACTACTATTGAAGACATGGTATGTCTGAAGGAGTGAGCTTCCTAAGCTATTTTACTGTATAATTATGTGTAAAGGTTTTTATTACAATATGTGTTTTTAGTTCTTGACAATGCAGGTTGTCAAAGGCACTCAGCTGTTACTGCATCTTATCTCTCTGTTCTGAAACAAGAGTCTGTTAAAATCACTTATAATTTTAGGTGAGAACTAGAATATCTGTTTTAACAGGGCTTTCAGTCAGAAGCAGCCACAGAGCAGCATCAGTTCTTGAAACTATGATTCATGAAAAAAAAAAAAATAAATGACAGAATACAGACTTTTCAAAATGTGGAAGATAGCATTTGCAACTGTCACATAGTCCAGTGTCTTACACTGCTGAATGTCCAAAATAATTTACATCTAAAGGATAGAAATGTTATTTTATTGTAAAGTAAGCAGTACCAAAAAATGGCTAGAAACATTTTTTGTCAGGAAGGCATGGTAAATCCTTTTTGTCTGAGTTATTGAATAAATGTTGCTGCAGCACCACAGTCAGATACTGCAACACTAATATTCTAAGCATTATCAGTAAATTATAAGTTTTATTGTGAATAAACATGTTTATTGCAATGTGCTGAGATTCCAGAAAGTTACTGATGCAGTGCACTGTCTCTATCAAATCCCAAGTTATTCCACTCATGTGATTTGCAGATAAGTAAACAAAGTGCTTTATTATCCTGCCAGATAAACGTTTTCTGTAAAACTGGCAGAGTTGCTTTCCAAAACTTGCTAAAAAACATCTTTAAAGGATTTTCAAGTTCTACTTTTCATCTTATTTCACTCTTAGGCCAGTACTCTAATGATGGTTCTGATTCCTCATTGATGGTGATAAATTTGTAATTTTCATACTGAATCCCATCATCCTGAGCTCAGTGTTGGCAGAACAGTGCTCTACAACACCTAAGTGCTATTCTTGTGATCTCATGCAATACTCTCCTGTTTCATTTAATTTTATCAGGACTGATTTTTGAGTAAGCAGATGGCTCTAGGAGTCCATAAGGAAATGCCTTGCCATAAATACTTTGTTTCATGACATTTGAGTTTGGTGTGATTTAAGGGTTTATGAGCATATTCAGCTTTTTTTGTGCTGTTCATCAGTAGAGTTTCATTGCCGATCCTCAGACTCATAAATGGAGACCACAATTTTGTTGCCAGATGCCTTTCTGAGCAAAGCCTGTTTGGCCGACAGGATGCTGGTTCCGTGCGTGCCGTTGCTTAGGCTGCTCAGGCAGTCTCATCAAAAGCTTGATCCTCTGTCTGTTTTGAGGATCTGGATATATCTAGTGCAGCTGATATGAACTGGAGAAAAATAGCACAAAAAGGCAACCTGGTTTAGCAACATTGTGTGTGGGGGTTTTTTTGTTTGTTGGTTTTGTTTTTTTTTTTGTTTCCACAGAGTGGATTAATCTAAGTAGAATATTTCTAAAATGCAGTGTTAATTGCCTAAATCATTACTTTGGGGGAAAAAAAAAAAAATGAGGCAATACTAAGAAGAATGTTTTTTCTTCTTGACCTCTAGCTATCATTATGTATTGGTTAGTGACTAAGTATATAATTATTTAGTATGAAATTTAGTTTTCCATTACTTAATTTTTGTTCTTTTTCCAGTGTATATCTTGCCTTAATTTTTCCTATGTTATAAAAGAGTGAATGACACTTCTAATTGCATTTTTTATAGGATTTTTTTTTACCTTTTATCATGATCCTTTTGGTTAAATAATGTTATGTTGCAGTATCTTGGATGTTATTGTATTGTGTTCAGCTATCTAAAAGGGGGGCATTTAGAGGAGATGGATCTTGTTGATGTTACACTGGAAATGGAAGACAACAGTTACTTGTTGTTGCAGGAAAATTTTGATTAGGTGAAATGGTAAAAAAATATCCACAGTGTGAGTGGTTAAGCACTAGAAGAGTTTTTTCAGGTTTCTCTTCTCTTGGAGCCCTGAATAAAGTAGACTGAACAAGGAAGGTATGGAGCAAACTGATCTTTCTTTGAAATAAGCCCTGCCTGATGCAAGGGCTTGGGTAGGATGACCTCCCATCCTAACCTCTAGAGTACTTGGTGATTTGAGGAACATCCATATAACAATGTGTTTTTTTGATTTTATTTTTTATTTTATTTTAGTTCTTGTTGCCTTAAATAAACTGAATAACTAAGAAAAATTAGGTTTATGTCAACTGCACCTGTGAAGTGTACTTACCAAAGGAGGTATTTGTAGTTAACTAGGCCTAATTGATTTTTCTTACCCATGCCCCTCCTGATTTGTTCATGGAACAAGAAGAGATCACGCTTTCATTTTACTGATGGACTGGAAAATAAGCTCTCCTGTTTTTGCAACTCCCTGGGGGTTCATCAGTTTTGAATAAATTGGTAACTGAATGGAACTATTTGCATGAACCAAGATTAGAAGAAAAAATAGAGCCTTGCTGTATTCATAAAATGTGCTATAGCTGTCAAAGCTGATTTTTCTCTTTAATGAACTACACGAGTTTAGACAAACTTTTTTTTTTAAGAGCTCACTATAAAGTTTTCACTCTTGCATTATCATACAGTGCATATTCTTAAGAATGTTAGTACATTTTTGCATGAATAAAAATTCGTCTGTCTTGGTCTTCTCTCTTTGCCAGGCAGACCAGGTGCATTATGTATGTGGAACAGAAGAGTAAAGAAAATACATATGAAAAAGACTGTTTAAAGAAAAAGGAAATTAAAAAGACAGGAATTTTGTTCTGAAAATTTCTAACAGCTAATGGAGTGTAGCCTTCAAAACTGGGCTATTGTGCTGGATTTTGTTGTTACATTTTCCCTCTGTTTGTATAGCTCTTTGCTTTTGAATTGAATGTTTGCTGAGATGGAGGGAAAGTTTTTTTTTTAAAGGGTGAAATGAACAAAGTTGTCTGAGCAAAGTTGTGCCTCAGCAACACAGTGATTTTGTTTTTCAGTTGACTGAACTAAATGTAGGGGAAGAAACTGGGAAATGTCGTTGGATAGTACTGTGCACGTCTCCTTCATAGGGCTGATCATCAGCTCAAGTTAGCTGTCAGTGATTGGAATTGTTTTCATGTGTCCCAAATCTTACCTTTTCAAAGCAACTCTCTGGCAGGACTGCAGACTATTAAGGACAGAAATGGAACTTCTTTGGGTATAAGGAAACAAGTGATAGGATTGGGAAAAAAAAATCCTCATGAATTACTTTAGTATCTTCTTCATTTCTTCCCTTTTTTCTCTTTTGTCTCTTAGCTGACATTCCTGTTGGTCCTTCTGAGTGACTCAAACAAGGGCTTATGCTATTTCATTTCCATCTTCTACCTCCTTCTCCTAAGTCTGAATCACTGCCATTCTCTGACTATATATGTAGCTCCAACTATCTGCTATGGCTCAAACATCCTTTCCTTAATACATGCAATTTCCATGGGTGGTGAAATTAGGAGGCATGTATGATAGAGAAATAGTTCCTTAGAAATGAGTATTCATTGGTTTCTGTTCTTATTTGGTTTGCACCTTGTGTGTTTCGGGAACTGAGTTTGGGGAGGAGTTGCTGTAAATAACACTGCTCACGGTGCTGTTTTCCTACATAGACTGTAAATGTGTCTTTAAAAGCGTTGCTGTGTACCTAGAAAGGTAATAATGATAGAATCACTCCTTTCTGTCTTAGCATGGATTGAGAGCACTGGGCAGTATCATAAAGCCTCATCTTGTTTGTTCATAGTTAGGCTATTGGCCTGTATACTCTCTTCATCTACCCTGCTTGATTCAAGGAGGAAAAAAAAAAACCAAACAAAAACCTCAACAAAACAAATCCTCAAACAAACAGACCCCAGCAAACCCTCTAGAAACTCCAAACAAAAAGCCTGGCACCAAACTTCTACGTAGTCATATTGTGAGTGTCCTGAGCGTTCACAGTTTGGTGAGAAGAGTATATAGGAAGGACGGTTTGGCTATATGTTAATGTATGTGGTCACAGTCCTTCTGGCTATGCCGGTATACTGTGGACTGTTTCAGCAGCATGCTTTGCCCTCTGATCATGCCCAATGATTCGTTCAATGTTGTTCATCATAAATGCTCTTTACTATTAAAAGGTAAAGCTTAACTGTGGATGAAGCAAAGAAAACAAACCATTTCACCCAGCACTACTTTAGCAAGATGGTACATAGTGGTTTTTTATCACAGACAAATTGTCCATTCTATTTCCTCTTAATATAATTAGGAATGGAATTCTGTTTTGTTTTATCGGTTTTTGAAATAATATTCATGGTACTATTTTTCAGGTTTTGTGCAGACAAATAAACTGCATTTCCAGGGACAGGTCATTCAACAAACTTAGAAACCATGCAATTAGGTTATAAAGCATATAACCAATTTAATGCATTAGTAATAGCAGTATTTTTCCTGTATAAAGCTTCCCAGCAAAATGGGAATCATCACAACTACAATTACATATTTCAAGTGGTCCCATATATGTCTTTTACAAGTGAAATCAAACATGCTATTCTGTAGTAAGAAATGCATTAGACTGAAACAAGGTGTGTATTACTGGCTTTTGCAGGTGTCTCTGGGGTATGAGTAATGTTAGATTCATTGGCCTTCCTTCTGGCTTTAGGGATCAGCAGCAGTGGCAGGCACAGCTTTGGTGCTGCAAAATTTGTCTCTAGCTCCGTTGTTAAACTCCTCTCACAGTGGTATGGGGGTGGGGGATGATGTTCTATCTGAAGGTCAACTGAGAAAGATGCAATCTGCTTGAAATGTTAGCTTATTTGAAAAGCATTTTTTATCCCATAATGACTAAAATGATGGCACCAGATGCAGAGCAGCGGCTTTGAGATGATTTATATTGATCATCGTTGCTCATGTCCTGTTTTGCTGCCTAATAAGTACTGCTGAGCTTTTTGTCCTAAGCTGATGATAAGGTACAAGGATTGTCAATAGCTCTCATTATCATTACTTTGAATTTGCATATTAACACACAAACATATCATAATTGCCGTGTTTTTTATGGCTGTTTGCTGTATGTACACAGGGAGAGGAAATAAAAAAACCCCTGTATTTTTCATTTTGTTCCGTAAGTCTGGACAGTAGTCTTGATGCAGTAACATATAATCATTAGGAAGGGCTATAGATAGTGGTTTTAAAACTTAACTTGTTTTCCCCTTTGTTGTCACATTCGACCTTTTCATCTCTTTGATCCCTTAAGCTGTGTACTGCATAACCTTGGATTAGTAAAAACAAGAAATGCTGTGCATGATCTAATGACATATTTCTTTTGGCTACATCAAAGAAGGTTAGATAAGATCTGCTGTAGGAAATCTTCTGCGTAGTCTACAGGAGTGAAGGTTGTAGCCAAGGATACTATAACTTCCTTTTGCAAAGAAGGCTAAAACTGAAACAATCTGCCATGCTGGTTTATTTTAAAAGGCTTAGAGAAGCCTTGAACATACTTGAAGTAATGTTGGCAGTAGAAGAGCAGATCTTCTCATGTGTTCTCTCCTGCTTACTGACATTGGAAATACTAGTAAGTTACTGAATGTTGATAAGGCTTGTGTCTTATTTTAGAATATTGAGAAACTGCTGTTTAATTCGCCTATTTATGATGTTGTGCTGCTTAAAATTCTCAAGTTAAGGTGGTGAACAGTATTTTTGTCTTTCATCTGAAGCTGAAATAGCGGTATTACTAGTTTTCAATATGTGTTGCTCTTGTGTAGCCCTGAAGGTAAATAGGTTTCCTTGTATCCTGTAATAGAATGAATGGCAAATCTGGCTTCATTCCAGCCTCACGTGAAATGGGAGTAATGTTTTTATGGTTTGGAGATGGTGCAAAACTGGCAAAATGAGTTAAAGATGCAGTCAGTGAGTCCTTTTAAAGACACATGTTGTGCTCTTCCCTTAATCTTTGAATAAAATTGGTCTTTGCTCCTGTTAGGAAGAAAAATAACTGATGTGAGAAGGAATTTTTAAAGAAAATTATTTTCTCTCCTGGAAGCTTAAAAACAATTACATTTTCTGCTGTAGCCTTGCCGAACAGAAATGTGTAGGCATTGTGCAGAAACATTTGGGATGGAATGAAAAAGAGATGCAGGCACTGATCTCTTCTCAGGGGTGACATGACTTGAGGGAATGGCCTAAAGTTGTCTCAGGGGAGGTTTAGGTTAGATGTTAGAAAAAATTTGTTCACCCAGAGGGTGGTTGGCTACTGGAACAGGCTCCCCAGGGCAGTGGTCACAGCACCAAGTCTGACAGAGTTCAAGAAGTGTTTGGACAATACTCTCAGGCATGTGGTGTGACTCTTGGGAATGGTTGTGGACAGGGCCTGGACTTGATTATCCTTGTGGGTCCCTTCCAACTCTACATATGCTGTGATTGTGTGAATTATTTAAAACAGTATGTACAGGGGGAGTCAGGCCAGTTTCATTTTATGTAGAATTTCCAAGGTGCTTGTAGTTGATTGGAATTACTGTGTGTAGTTACAGTACAGGCAGGTGCTGACTTGGAAATCAGGCTGCATCTTCTGTCCTCTATTTGCAGGTCTTTCCTCCTACCCCTGGCACAGGGAAAAGTGGCACCTACATTGAGTGAACACCCTAAGAATTTGCATGTGTGATGAACTGCTCTGCAGTGAAATGCTTCTCCTTTGACAGTTCATCAGTCATACATTGGCCATTATTGTTGAGTGCAACAAATCCATAATGCTGTTCATGTTTAATTGATGGCTTTTAAGAAACCTGTGCAAAAGTGAGTATTTCAACTCTACCATGTTGTGAGGGATATTCACAGAGATGCTCAGTTGTGTCACTCACAAAGTACAGAGGAAACTCCAAGGTAAAAAGTACTTAATATTAGCCAATGGAATTGATGATTTTTGATTATTTTCCATTTTTATATCTGAAAGTAACAGATAGTTTCTTTCTTATATAAGAGAATGTATAGAGACTGTAATGAGTAGCAATGAGGTGATGTTAGTAATGTTAAATTTCCTGTGCATAAAGTTGTTTGACCGCTGACCTGGCCTGAATCAGCATTTTCCTTTTATTTCAGAGTGTACTGAAGGGATTCTGCTCCCCTTTCATTGCCTCCAATTCCCGATGACTAAATGTCTTATCAGAGATACGTCTTTGCATCTCTTAGGAAGAAAAATAATCAGTGTGAAAAGGAAGTGAGTTTCTTATAGCTGAGCCCTTTGGATAGGAAGAGACCAGAATAGCTTTTATATGAGGGAGGTATCCTTCAGGATGTAGAGGAAGGGAAAGAAATTGACACAGAAAAATTCAATCATGCTGCCTAGAATTTTTGTAATAAATATTTTCATAGGTAAAGTAGACAGGGTAACAGTTCAAGAATCCGCTTTGAAAGTGTTTTTGCAAAGCTTCTCGTGGGAGAAGTGAGGATGGACTGCTATTTTTGCTCTGGCATTTTAGCAAGTACAAATCTTTAGCTTTGGCATGTCTTATCTTGAAAATCTATTCTTAGTTTAAACCTAAATAGAAAAACTCACATAAATGCACTGAAGTGGTTGTGTGTGGCACTGAGTAAAACTGCCTACAGTAACAATGGATTTAAAGTGAATAAAATATTTAGGATTTTTTTTCTTGGCATTGGAACTTCAGTTACCTGAGACCACTATCCTTTCATCTCTGTTCATTGTGGACAAAAAGGCTTCTGATTAATTTCTGAAGTGGAAGCCAAACTGCAATGTAGATATCAGTGGTGATGTGAGATGAGAATTTTTAACCAAGTGTTTTCTGTACTTGAGGCAACTGAGTTGTAAAGATGTGGTAGTTCTTTAAAATTTGTTCTTTCATACAATTCAGTGTCAAACTGTATTTTGAAGTTCCTTTAGAGTCCAGTGTACACTATTTACTAAGTTTATGTAGAAGCTAATCACATTGTGAAGTGCTTCTAATCACTTAAGACATGTGGCTTATTGGTTGTAAACATAAATGGTATTCTTGATCTCCAAGCTTTATCACTGGGAAGAACATATCAAAATACAGTTAAGATTGTCTACATTTAAAGCACATTTCCACTGATACTGGTTGAAATGGTGCAAATGGTTGCAGTGGTTGCAAGTCACTGCTAGTTGTTTAGAGCAAGTTATTGATTTCTTTTTGCTGGTCAAAGAACCTACAGCTGCTCAGTGTATCTGACTTTAGTATTTTGATTTAGTACAATATGTAATGAAAAATACTTCATTAAATTCATATACCGAGAAAGGAATTCTAGTCAGCTAATAGCAACCAACTCTGAAAAGATTTCTGTAAACAGCAAAGAAAAGCATAGGCATAAGAATGAGTTTCTTGGTATTTATGAGGTAATTCAGACACATTTTGTCTAATGTCCTGAAAAATATTTTTGAACCTTCCTAGTTCACTAAGTTTGTACCTTTGCAACACTTCACATGATATAAACAGAACAAACCTTTTGGTAGATGCTCATTTTGCAAAAAATAAGCAAAGAAAAGAACAAACAAAAAAATATTTGTGTGACTAAGCTTTTTATTCTTCCCTTCTCTTTTTTCAGTCTATGTTCACTCTGTAGCACTGAAAGCCTTTCCTCCTTCAAATTAGCATGGAATCACAATTTAAACATATCCTTTTCAAGCTTCAACTGTTTAAACAGATGGGGGGTAAAAAAAAGAAACAGCAAATACAACTCTTTGCAGAAGATGACTCCAGCCAGTATGTTTAGAGGAAGTTTAGCTGCTGGAGAGCTTTTCTGTTCCTTAGTGATTCATTGTAGAACAGCTCTGCCTGAAGCACTGATGGTACTTGCTGGATTTGGTTTGTGGGACTTGGTGGTTTCAAGTTTCTTTTTTGTGTACTCTTGTGTCTTGCTTTAAAGACAAAATTATTGGGAGGCAGGAGCTCCAATAAAATGAACCCCCTTCCCTTTTATTTCCTCCAAGCTAGAGAGACAAAAAAATGTGATGAGGTAAAAGTGAAAAAATAGCAATTTACTAAAAAGAAAATAGCAGTAACTGCAAAGATACAGGGGAAATGCTTTACCCACAAAAGAGGAATCCACCAACCATGTGATCCTCCACCCCAGCCCCTGGAACAAAGGGGACGCAAAGGTGGTGGAGAGTCCTCCCCTGTCTGTCCAACCAAACAAAAGAAAACAGTGTGAGAAGAGGGGCAAAAGCAAAAACCCAGGAAAACTGCACTGCTTACAAGGAGCCACACTACCAAGTTGGCCACTCCACGCCTCCCTGTTCGATTCAGGTTCGATTCAGTGGTGCTGCCGGTTTGAGCTCTCTTCATTTCCTACCACATGTTGTCCCGCTGAGTTTGGCTGGGCTCCAGGCAGTAATGCTCCATTTCACTTGGCTCTGTCTGATTTCAGTGGTCCTGGCATGGGTGGCAGTTCCACATGGTGAATGAGTGGTGGGCGAGTGGGCAGCCATGGTGGTGCTCCAGTGGTGGTCTGGTATGGTGGTCCCAGGTGGATGGTGCTGGCAGGGATCCGGTGGCAGTGGTGGCTTGGGACAGTGCTACAGTGGCAGGGAATTGGGTTGGCACGGTGGCTGTCTTGGTGTGGCTGTTTCACTGTCCCAGCAAGGCAGGAAAGGTTTCCACTTCCAGTGGTTCCTGAGACCCTGGAACTGCTCTGGCCCGCAGCAAACTCCTCTTCCCCCTTTCCCCTCCAACTTCTTTCATTGGAACGGATGATGCTCCTAAACATGATACTGTTGTTAGGGTACAGAAATGTTATTTAATGACTGAGATGAAGGCAAGAATAGGAAACATTTAATTCTCCTAAAAACACACATCTCAGTAAAAATCTTATTCCTCTGCAATGTACTTAATTTCATAGATTTGCAAAGACATAAACAGAATTGAAAGACTGTTACAAGTCATAGTGTTGGAATAGGTTGTTACCATTTCCTGTCAGTTTGCTGACAGGGCTGGGTAAGATGCAATTCAACTGTTAAGCATAATTTTGAATATCAACAGTGTTAGTAAAGGTTTTTTGACCATTTTGCTGTCATAAACAGTCTAGTATGTAAGTTATATCTCAGTCTTTGGACACCAGGAACACTGAAAACAGTAATGAAAATAATGTGAGGTTTCTGAGTAGCACTCTAAAAAATGAAGTTCTAAAATGAGTTCTCATTTTTAATTATTAATCAAGAAAATGTGCTCAAATTTGTCCTGTGATTTAATTTTTATTCCCCCCTGCCCATGGCAGTGAGTAGATAGGTGCTGTCAGGTTTTCTTTTTGCTTTCTAACTCGGTTGGATGGAGCAACATGTTTCTACTGGCTACAGCAACTTCAGAGTGCTTAATTTATAGATTTTATTTTTTTTAGTTGACAGTGACATTTGGTCCGGTTTATGCTCTGAGGCTCTAATGTGGCATGGAAACACTCTGATTCAATATGAACTGGACAATGAGTTCCCCGAAAGCTGAAGAAGCAGTGCTGAGTAAAGCCTGCTGACTCCAGAGCAGCTGAGTCTTACAAGCTGAGCTATTCACTTAGCAGTAACACTGAAATGACACCATTTGTGACTGTTTTTTCTTGCTGGAAATGTTGGGCCAGAAGAATCATGTTTACTACAACAGCACGTGGTACGTGGCTGGTCTAGAGGGATTCATCTGCCTCACATACTGGTATGCAACCACAAACCATGTGCTCTTAGCTATTGAGTACATCTCTTGTGGGTTTGGGGAGTTTGGAAGGAACCATTAACCTCAAAAAAAAAAAAAAAAAAGAGAAACTGAGGTGGGGGAAATATCTCTGCAGTGGTCTATTTCATCAGAGGATTTTGCTTAGTAAGCAAACATACCATGTTAAATAAGGATGTGGAGAAACATGTACCTATAAATCTTGGTGGCTGTCTGCCATTCTGACTTGGGGAAGAGTTTTTTCATGACTCAGCTGCGGTGACTTTATATTTAGTGCTTGAGCAGAGAACATCAATTTAATGTAAGCAGAAACATTAAAACATCCTCTCTACAGCTGTGATAGACTGTTGATGCTTTAAAAGAAGGTGAAATCTACCCCGTCCTCATTAATCTAAATTAATTAATCTTCTGGCCTGTTAATAAGGGGAGTAGTGGAGCATTGAATGTTGTCCCCTTCTTTTAATGTCTTGGGTAAAAATTCTGATTTGCCTCTTTTCCCCTCGCTTCTGTGCTGTCTGCTTTGGGCTGATATTGCAGTGTATACCTGAAAATCCTCCTTTGTTCCCATTATTAAACCTGCTAATAAGTCCAGGACAGATAAGCTGAACTTTCCTTCCCTGTACAACTTAGGAGAGGCAGAAAGGGTTCCATATAGCAAGGGATATCTTTTAGAGGAAATGCTCTGAACTTCTACTAATATGTTCCTTAGTCTTCCCAGTGATTGGTAGAGTAGCTCGGCCTGTGTGGAAGACGTAAAAATAAATGAGACTTTACCCATTTAAATATTTTTGAGTGCGATCTCTAGTTCATAGGTGCAATAAGGTTTGGACATACAGTTCTATTCTTAAATTGGCATAAATTTCTTTATTATGTTAACTTCTGTACATGGTACTTGCTTTGGTTTGCACAAGAATCTGTAAAAAGGTGCTCAGATAAGCATCAGAGTGTCTCTCCATATTTTGATATTTTTTAAAAAAGAATTTACAAACAGAATTGTACCTCAAGGTCAGCTGTCAGACAAAGCAAATGGTAAAATGGAAGCATTGACAGGTGACGAGAAGTGAAAAGTTTGGCTTCATAGCACAAGGTTATTGCCTGCCTTATAGTAAATCAAACTGCTGTTTCTGAATTGTATGGATGTTGCACGTTACTGTCCTGGGCCCAGACTTTTCCTGGCATATTATAATTTTGTAGATCTCAGCATGGCCAAAAGGAAGAGTGATTAGAGGACTTTTTTGTTGTTGTTTTCTAACATTAGAATGGGGAGGCCTAGTAGCATATATAATTTGATAGAATGAAATGGAGCAAAAAGAGTAGTTAGAATTCTTGTACTCCATCAGCCTGTTACTGTATAAAACCAGAATGTTTACCTTTCCCTCTCACTTTGTCAAATACTCACACTATATGCTTTCTGTTGTTTGGATCCAAGACTGAATAATCTTTGTACTTGTGTGGGAATATCTGTTCTTGGTTTTTGACTTCCAACCTCTATGTAAAATGCAATGCCATTGTGATTATCAGGCTGTGTCAATGCAGTCATTATTATACATCAATATTTGTAAATGATTCTGAGTGGAAGGACCGCAGAAGACAAATATTAGAGGTATTTAATGTCACCATCTGATATCTGAAGCAAGCTATGCTGCTGGTTCTTAGTAGTCTGTAATGAATGATAGATAAAATAAGCATTTGACCGAAAGCTGACGATAGAAAGCAGTAGCCTATGTGAATGCTACTCCTTGGGCTACAGGTTTTTCAAACAAACTGATACATGAAAATAGTTTTTAAGAGGAGAAGGCAAGATTGGAGAGATGAGCTTAAAGTTCATTAAAGCAATGAAATAATTGGACTCCTCAAATTACATTTAATGGATGTTAAAATCTTGGCTTAATTTTAAAATTTCAGGAACTGAAAGCACACTCAGGAGTATCGTATCTAGTATGTGTAACCACAGGTGCCAAGAGCTGTTGTGCCATGAGTAATATATTTGTACCTGTCTAGAAACAGTCAGTGTCTTTTAATGTGAGTTCTACAATTTGGGAAGGAATGTGTTTCTGCATCGTCTCAACTGAGAGAGACAATGAAAGCTGGGGAATTGCTGGAGCTGGGTAGCTGGTGAAGAGCTGTGCAGGCTCTATTGGTTTAATGACAGTATGTTCAGAAGGTGGGACCTCTAATGAGGAAGAACCCTCTTTATTTCCCTCCCCCAAATACTGAAAAAGTTTGAAGTTATGAGGAGTCTGGGTGAAGGAGGAAAAAGATAACAATTTTACAAAAAATGGAGAACAAAAACAAACAGCAGGAAAATATTACATGGCCCCATCACTCCCCATGGTTAAACCCAGAAAAACCTGGAAGAGGATTTAGTTCAAAGAACGAAGTCTTACGCCACTGAGATGGCAGTGTGTATCCTGGCAAAGCAGAGCCATGTGATGTGGCAGTGATGGAGCTGGAGCAGCACCAGGACCCGAGCGATCACGAGCCATGTACTGGCAGTGCCCTATACAGCTCCCAGAAGGAAATTCCTGGGCTTTCGGTGTGGCTGTGGCAGTGGCTGAGAGTGGCACTGGAACCCCTCAGGCACCTGATGTCGGCTGCTGGTGATGGCGGCGAGGGAAGGCAGGCATGACTGAGTGTGGAAGACAGCCGCTGATGAAGCAGGCCAGTCCCTGGGATAGAGGCTTCAGTGAGCAAAAACCCAGGTACCAAGAGACACAATTCCAGATGTGCTGAAGACTTTTACCCTCTTTCCCCTGGTTTCTCAAGATGTTTTGCTTCAGGAACCCTCCCTCTTTCCACCAGGGTATCAGTGCTAGGGAACAGTCCTTCCCTGGCACAGCTCTGGCGGGGTGGAGTGGTCATCTCCTGCAGTTTGAATTATGTGATGATAGGAAAAATTCAACAAACAAGTATCGCTCATTTAACTAAAACTATAACACAGGTTTTGATTGAATCCATGATTCTGATAGATAATAGCCCAATGGACCATAAAAATGACCATTTTCAGTTGTGCATTTTATAAGTTAATCTTTTATGCTGCCACATACTTAATCAGTGTAAGTAAGCGTGGAAGAAACTCTTTTTTTGAAGGTACCTGAAGACTAAACCATATCAGAAAACGTGTTGAGTTTCCGTGTGTGGAAGTTTGGCAACTCAGAGGCAGTTGTGAAAATCCGTCTTAGTGGAGAGCTACTGTTATGAATGCAGTTTATTATTAATCAGTTGTATTTTGTTGGTAAAGCATCATTTGCTATTTAACTAGGTAAGCAATGTATTTTATTTAGACACATATTGGTTAAAACCTGTTGTAGTTTAGCAGAGGCTAAGTACACAAAGCATCAAGGCTGACATTGCCAGCGTGTCTTATAGATGCTGCCATTTTAGCTTCTGTTTGACTTGTTGTCTTAGTTTAGAATTTTTTTTTTTTTAATGCAGGCCCAAACACAGAATTTCAGTAGTATATGCTTTGATTTCTGAAATTTGGGAATATATTCTTTTATTTACCTCAGAATACTAACAGATATTTTTATGCCAGGGGGGACATAGCGTATTTAAAAGAATTCCCATTTCCATAAAATGTCAGTTTTGTTTCCAGCAAGATGGTGGGAATTTTCTACCTGAATAACTGACTTATTTAGTAAAACTTCACGAGTTGGTGAATTCCTAATTCAGTGACTTTTCATTTTTATATGCTCAAGTAAACAGATTAATAATTAATATCAAAGCTTGATAAAATCAAATGTCCCATCTCTGATTTATGGGGATCAAATAATCTATTTAATCATCTGCTGAAATGTGGGTAGCCATGATGTACCTCCTGCTGTTGAGGGCTGCTCTTCTTCCAGATGAAGCTAGTAGACTCTTCTTACAACAAGTTCCTGCAGTGATATAGCTCCACTATTTTTGAGTTTTTAATGCCTGGAATAGAAACACTAATTCCTACAGTATTTAACTTCTTAAACCTTTCTGGTTTGCTATCAGGCAGTATATTCTAATGTTTTAAACTAAGCAGAGATCTGAGCTTGCTGCAGTTCCTCTCCATTGCACATGATTTGCACAAACATCTTTGCTAAGTAATTACTTGAAAAATTTGTGTATACTAATTCTTCCTGAAAATATTGAGTGGAATATTAATTGGATTGTTTCACTTTGAATCATGAGTTGAATTACATGTGTTGAGCTTTTGTGAGTATAAGCAGGTTTCCTTTGTCTGCAATAGCAGACACAGTTTGTATGATTTGATGTAGCTTTTGGAGACTGCAGGAGCATTTGCCTATAGGGTTTCAAATGAAATTAGTTTTTTACAGCTGTTGGCTTCCTGATGCCCAGAGTCCACAGATAAAACTGTTCCTTTTTATTGTAAAGAAAGATCTGCAAGCATGCTTGTAACCCCTACCCCCACTCCCTCTGAAAACTCCTCACCCTTAATAATAGCCATATCTGAGAATGAAAGCAAAGTCTCTTAAATGAAAAATATAAAAATATGGTTTTCTATATATATCTAAAAATATATTTCAACTTGAAAGTTGATGGTGAATGTACAAGTCTTGTTCCCATCAGGTGAGTATATTAAATCGTGTAACAAATTTAACTTTATATTTAGGATGAGGAAAAAATAGTTCTGTCAACGCAATTGAACATTTATTATGCAAATATCCAATAAGCAGATGCTGAACTTTCGAGCCTTAAATTTAGATTGTCTGCTTCTGGTGTACATTGTGTAAACAGGCAGGGTGTTAGGATCCAGATAAGAAGCTGGGAAATAGTTCATGCTTTCTGCAAAGGCCACTGGAGCAGGCATGCTCAGAGGTCTTGTGTGTGGTTCATGTACAACATTACCAAACCTTACAAGCCTTTATACTCTCCCCCCTGCCTTCAAACTATGTGTGTGCAAATTAGGGCAGCATAATTGAAGGCTGTATATACACGCATGGGTGCAGATACATTCACTGTGCCCTGTGTGGGCTTTTACAAAAGAACCTTGACAACTAAAACCTATGTCGTATTTGGACCAATTTTAGTTTTATTGCTGTGTCCAGGTATGCATACATGCCTTAATACCTCAGCCATCTAGCTATTAATACTCAACTGTGCTCCTTTTAATTCAAAAGGAGACTTGTCTAGTTTCCAATTCCTGCTTCTTTCTCTCTCTGTGAATTATTTCAATACTCTTCGTTTAGAAAGTAAGGAAAGCAGCGTTATTTAATACCACTCATCCACATTAATGAAGTTGACAACTAAAGAATTTACATGGTATAATGTGATTGTGAACAGTAGATTTTGAAAGAAGACTATATAGTGAACTGTAGTGGAAAAAAGAGTGGAAACAGATAAGGCATGTAGTGAGTGTGGATCCTATAAAGACTGCAGAAGGTTTTTCCTCTGAGGATGGTGTAGTTTCTTCAAAAATTTTAAATTTTCTTTTTTTCTGATCCCAGAGAAAAGAGTTCTCATTTCTTTCCTGTTTGTTTTGCTTAAATCCTGTAAGGTATTGTTTTATACTTTATTACAACAAATGAAAGTCTCATGTAGGTCCACAAAACAGGTTAAATGCCTATTCACTTAATAGATTTCAATAAATATCAGAAAAAATGGGTTAAATGTTGAACTTGCTTGAGGGAAAAAAATCTTGCCAGTTCAGAGTTGATGTTAAAATACTGTAAACAGTGGAAGTAAGCAAGTTCCAGGCAAAGATTGCTCCAGCTGAGGTAGCTCAGTCCAGGTTTAAGCTTTTTGCAATAATGACCTGGAGTGCATTTCAACTGCTATTCATTATAAGTCTGAACAATTATGTTAATATAATGGGATGAAATGAAACCCAGTATCATATTGTCTGGGAGGATCTCAGCAGAGCTTGAATTCAAGTCTAAAGGATTTAAGTCTTCATCATGTGTGCTTTGCAGAGAGGGATGAGTGCAGAACAGGCTTTCTGAGAGGTGAATGTTCTCCAGACCAGATTGAGCCAGGCTGCCTGAAAGTCTCACATATACTCATGTTGTTACCTCCTCATGACTGAAATTTGATTAAAGCAGAGAGAGAAAGAGTTTATGTCTCGTCAATATTTCTGTACTGAGTGGTAAATTTTTCTTTTATGTTGGTTTAAAAGAAAGAAAACAAAAGTGCAGGTGCCATTGGGAATTGTGACCTGGATGTGTTTACCAGGTCACTTCATTGATCTGTAAGTTCCTCGGATCAACCTCATTAGAGAGCACAAGGTTAAAAGAAATGTCAGACTTTGTCGAGGAGGTAAAGGTCAGAGTTATGGCAGTGATTTTGGTTATAGAGGAAATAGAACTTTTGAAACCTCATCTTGATGATGAAGAATTCCCTACAGGTTGGCACTGTCTCATTTAAAGAAATAAATACAATTTATGCTGATCTTTAAATTTTAAGGCATATTGCGTGTTACTTACGTCTTTTGATCTGAAATTTTGAATGCAAATGTTACACTCCTTGCTGTTACTAAATTAATTAGAAGGAATCAACATAAAAGCAATTAGCATGTTCATGTCCTCAATCTAAATTCATTTATCTAGAGGAACTGGTTTGCATAAACAATAAGAATCAAAACTTCTTCCTGTATGCTGAAGAGCTGCAAATCAAGAGATGTAACACTGAACATACTGTTATTGAGGTTTTTGCTCTCTTTGAGGATCATGTAATGAAATATAAGCAGGTGCAAATACATTTATGACTTTAGTGAAATAAAATAAAATTCCTACTTGCCTATTTGCAAAAAAGTGAAAAAAGTCTCAACCAAAAAAAAAAAGAGACCAAAAACTCATTATACCTTACCTTGATATGATTTATTTTTCATGATATCTTGGGAATTCTGGATGTGCTCTGTAATCTGATCTTGCAAATGTTTCTCATCTTACAGCTTTATTATAGACCTGGTCTACCTGGACGCATAAGAAAATTACATTAGTTTTCCTTCTTAGGGTTGCAGTTTGTCTTTCAAACTTCCTTGTGATGACACTCACCTAGTCTGAATTGAATTTAGAAGGACAAAGAACTGGAACTATTTATTCCTCCCTAGAGACCACTCATGAAGTCAGGTTGATTTTGCTTAATCAGAATCAGGCCTTATGAATTTAAGCAAAGTGCTGTGATTTCAAAAGTGGACTTTACATTGTCCAGGAGAAAAACATGTGTGAAACTCTGTACTGTGCTCAGTGTTTCTTGGGGCTGTAATATACAAAAATATGAGTTCACAGAAAGGAGGGCGGGGTGTGAGGAGTCATAAGGTCAAGTTTGTTAAATAAATTAATCAAATTCTGCTTATAGTTGTTCTTTTGTAAGTCACTTTAACAAAGCAGTGTGTTGATAAAGCTGTACCAACCACAAGCAGAATCACTTGTCATTTAAAGAAGTTGAGGAGAGCATTCCCTTGCAGGTAAGGTGGAGATAGAGCAGGATCGTGTCTCCTCTCTGAGGAAAATCCATCACCTTTCAACACATTGTCCATCACAACTCTTAGTCCTGGAACTTGGGAAAAAACAAATTGTATATCTTCTCCTAAGAAGTGTCTGAGTGGAACTAATATATTATTTGTACTGTGGATAGGAAGAACATTCCTAAACCTCTGGAAATAATTCCCACGGTATGATGATCTGTGGTCCCAGGCAGTAATCTTCTCAGATTGGTGTGAATGTATAATCATGCCTAATAAAGCATGGCAGCTTTGGGCTGGGATAAAGACCATAGTATTGCTTAACAGTTGCTATCACTAGGTATCAGTTTATGAATTGTTTTGTTAATATATATAAAATACTTCAAAAATAGAATTTTTACAATACTGTGTTAATTGACCATTTAATGAAATTCCATGCTAGAAGTCTACCTGTAGCTTAACTTGAGTTCTAGGAAGCAGTGGAATATTTAAACCTCTCTTACCACATAAAGTTGTATTTCCAGCAAAATACGGAAAAATTCCCTTGTTTCATTTAAAAGTGGGTTTAGTGGTTTTTTTCCCCCCCCCAACTTGCGAGTGATTTGATGTTTGTATATATTACATGAACATCTATAGAAACACATAACAAATTCAGAAATACCTTGTTCTTACTAGCTATTTAGATGAACTGTCATATTTAATCTGCTGTTGGAGGGGCTTCAGTCTGTTGCAAGGCACGTTTACAGTGTGCTGTCTTGTGAACTCTTGCATATGGGGATTGTGTGCTTGTGGCAGAGCAGAGCTGTCTGATTTACTAGAGTAAGAGTAATTCATAACGTAAAGTAGAAAACATCCAAGGTAATGTTATATATCATGACAATCCATATCCCACATTTCTTGCCTTACTCACATGCTTTTACTGCACCTTTCGTTTTCAGAATAGCAGGTAACCTTGGTGGCCACCAGAGTGCTGGTGGCTTAACATTTGTCATCTCCTGATTCATACTGGTGAATCTGTTAGACTGCTGGCTTTTGCAGAGTTATGTGGTGGTTTGGTGGTGTGGAACATGTTGTTTTACAGAGTCTACTTTAACCGGTGCCTGATTCCAGCCAGTTACCCCAGAGAATCAATCCTGGCCCCTTGTGTCACTGCTATTACTGTGATAGACACCAAAACCAGATCTAGGCAGCTCTGCAGCTTCAAAGCTAATATTGCTGCTTTCTCTTGCAGCACTACTGTTGCTGTAGAGACATTCTTATTTCTTGTGCCTGCTGAAGGAAAGAAAGGTGAGGACTAAATACTTAAGATTAGAGGAAATATTTTCAAGAGAAGCACTCGAAATGTGGTTCACTTCCAGCTTGTTTGCCTCTCATAATTTTGAGTGCTCTTCATTGATTGAATGTTGTGTGCTGTTTTTTTCTGTATAGACCTCTAGGGAAAGTTTAAGAGAAACATGTTAACACAAATTAAATACTTTTTTCCCCTCTCCCTGGTTGACATGCCATCTGCCAATTCCACAGGGGTGTTAAGTGTTTTGGAAGTCTAATTGTAGTTTTTTTTCCTGTAGCATAGGATGTACTTTTCAAGCTGTTCCCAAGTGCTGAGCGCCTGCCTGTTCTCTATAGTAGCTTATACAGCGATGACTTTAACTTTTAATCAACTCATAGCTTGTTCTTGCTTTTTCCTCCACCTCTGGTGCTTCAGCACTTGCAAGTTTGACAGTGTTTTGGCTGGACTTCACATGCATATTAGTTCTGTGCAGTCAATGGTCTCTTAGCTGTGTTAAGTTACCTTCAATATTGCCAGCTTTTACAGTATCACTGGACATGTTCCTTACTGTCTTTTGCTTGCTTGCTCTCCCTAACTCAGGTGATGTACAGTGTAATAATTTGCTTGGAAAATATGATCCAAGCTCAAAAGTTTATCAAGAAATCTGTATTCTAGGAATAAAGCAACTGTACTCTTATTATGTGTCTGCCTCCTGATGTACTTCTGAAGACATTTGTCATTCTGTTTTGATATTTACTACATCTTAGTTGCTTGGTGGTGTCATGAGCAACTAATGTTCTAATCTCTTTTCTGTCAGAAATGGCATTTCTGAGGAATGTGAGCTAAGGATAATTGATGCTAACATGCTACAAAACCTTATAGGGACTATTTTAATGTTGGAATGCTTACTGATTTTTCTACTCAATTGGATTGATCCATAGAAATTACGATTTTAAGTATAAAAAGCAACATTGCACTGAAGCTGTATATAGCACTGCCATTGGTATTATGTGCCACTTGCTTATGAGAGCAAGGAGAGAGTAATGTTTGCCAAAGTTTACTGAAGCTATGTCTTCACTTAGAGAAGGGAAATTTGGTGTCACGGGTTTGGCCAGGTGGGCTAAATTTAGGCCTTAAAGTTTAGATTAGGCCTGAAGTTGTCAGGTGACATGAGCTGGGCTGAGCTAGCTGACAGCTGACCTCTTCTAGCCAATGATATTGTATTCCATACCATGATACATCATCTC
>JAWWEV010000043.1:39793075-39805136 GCA_035583235.1 Hafferia zeledoni
GTAGAAATATTTTGTTGTTATGCTTTCTCTTTCTTGCTGAATGTCTTTTAGAGTACTTATAGATTTAGAGTAATAGATTTTGTATTAATTGGGAAGTGGGAAGATATTTCTTGTTATACATAACTTGTGTAAGTGTGTGTTATATTTCAGTTTTAATTTTTTCTGTATAAATACATGTAGTTAGTTTTAAGCATAAACCTGGGTTTTTAGAGTTTTTTTTTCCCTTTCCCCTTTTTCTCAGCCGGGGACTAACTCTGTCTTTGGGCAGTTGGCGTTTTGCCAGCTCAACCCAAGACATTTGGAAATGGCCAGTTCTATCTCTGCACTAAGATAGAGTGAGTGAAATGGGAGAGTGTTCCTCCTGGAACTATCCATGTAAGTGAACTTCAGGTAACTGTGGTGCATGTAAGCCTCTTAAGAGAGGCTGTAAAGGAATGAATTTGTCAGGGGTAAGAGAAGAGCCCACCAGGATGGCCCTGCAGTCTTCATTATTTCAGCTCTGGATCCCTATTTCCAGTGTTGAGGCATGAATCCCTCAGAAAGCTAAAAAACCTCTTCTCTTCATAATACACTCATTAAAATGGACACTGCTAGTGCCAACATTTTCCACTGATCTGCATGGCAATATCCAGCACCAACCCTGTCCTGCTTGTTTGAGGAAATGCTGGAATTTGAGCATGGATGAGTGTCATTCACAGTGTTTCTTGCTTTTGGAAGCTCTTCTCATCCAGACCAGAGCAGATGGCATTAGGATAACAAACCTGAAGATTCGTGGTGCTGAAAAAGGGCATTGTCATTTATTTCCTTTATTCTGTTTAACTGAGAGCCTAAACTGAAGTACCTGGGGAGACACAAGAAATAGAACAGGAAGGAAGGGAAATCTTTTAATCTGGTCATGAGGATCATGAGCAATGGTCTCCAAAGTATACCTTGGCATCTGAGACTTGAAAGTAGAATTTTTGTATTTTTGATGATTCCTCTTCAAACTGAAACAAAATTTCCTGTTGTTGAGTCTCAACAAGACTTACACCTTATGTATTTATTTTTGCATTTGCATTCTGGCATGAGTCACAAGTGAGATGGAGTTTGTGAGATTCATTCTGTTCCCTCTGGGACAGTTGTCCACATCAGAGAAACATCACACACTGGCGACCTGTCTTCCACAGGGGCTCAGCGCCGGAACTGATGCGTAGTTGTAGATCGGGAGTGAGGCATATTGGCAAAGTACTGTGTCTTGATCAGGCTCTTACCTTAACATGTGAACATGCTAATAATATAGTGTTGTAGAGAACATTGTAGGTACTTCCTACAATATGTGGCTTCACTCTGAAAGGCAGACTGCCCTTGCAGTCATTTGAATTGTATTTTGCAGGCAGAGCTATATTTCAGAAGAACTTATACTGGCAGTCAGCAAACTGGCAGGGGAGAGGTGAAGTGCTACGATCAGTATTCTGGTATTCAGCTTGCTTGTGCAAAGTAGGCTTCTGTCCAGATTCATGAAGTCTTAGGGAAGAAAAGTCTCAAACTTGTGGATGGTTTTTTATGTCATTGCAAAATACGAAGCCTGTTTTTCCTTTTTAGCGAATCTTGCTAAAGGCTGTCTTCACTCTGGTTTGCAGCTTTATTCAGCTCCATTCTGGTTTTTCCCTTTTAAAGGTTTGGTTTCACTGCAGTATAACTTTCAGCATCTGTAAGAAATCTCTATGGATCACTGAACAATGGGGGGGAGTGAAATGATTGCCAGCTCTGTATGAACTGAAATCTGTACTTTTAAAATCTTCTGGGCCTTAGTGCATCCATCTAACTTTGAGATCCTGATTGATCAGTGCTGGGAATAGCATCAAATTCCAGCTGGTGGTGATGTGCCAGGTCACAATTAAACAGTCTCATTCGGGAAGGAAGAAGGTAAAGGAGATTAATAAATCTGTATTTTGCAATTCCTTAAAAAGTCAGGATTACTGTAACTTTCTTTGTAACTCTGTTAATAACTGTGTTACTCTCTTGTAACACTCTGGTGTGGAATAATTTTTGCCACTTCTTCCTTAGTACCTCAGAAGTACTAAAGTAAATGAGGAATGGTCTTATGGGATCAAGCTGTTGTTAGAGAAGTTGGAGTATGGTGCTACCTGTGATTTCTGTGTACGAACCCCAAAGTACTCAAACCTGGTTTAGCAAAATTCTGAACTCTTGTCGAAGCTGTGCTCTTGCAAACTGTGAAGTAATACTTCAAATAAGTTTTTGTGCGTAATTGAAGAAGGCAGGAAGATTGCTTTTTGTTTTGTGTGATGGGATGAAGAATCCCGTACTTATGGGCTCCCAGGTCCTTCTCTACACAGCTGCTCTCTAGTAGGTCAGCCCCCAGCCTGTACTGGCACTTGGGGTTATTCCTCTCCAGGTGCAGGACCCTACACTTGCCTTTGTTGACGCTCATTAGGTTTCTCTTGCCCAACTCTCCAGACTACCAAGGTCCTGCTGAATGGCAGCACAACCTTTAGATGTATCAGCTGCTCTTAGTATTGTATCATCAGCAAACTTGCTGAGGATGCATTCTATCCCTTTGTCCAGATTGTTGAATAAGACTGGACCCAGTACTGGCCCCTGGGGAACACTACTAACTGCAGGCCTCCAGCTGGATTCTGCTCTGCTGACCCTCTGAGCTCTGCCATTCAGCCAAGTCTTGATCCACCTCACTGTCCATTCATCTAATCCACATTTCCTGAGCTTACCTATGAGGATGTTATGGGAGACAGTGTCAGAAACCTTACTGAAGTGAAGGTAGACAACATCTAGTGCTCTCCCCTTGTTGACCAATCCTGCCATGCCATCATAGAAGGCTTTAGGATTGGTCAAGAATGATTTCCCTTTGGTCATTCCATGCTAACTACTCCCAGTAACCTTTTGTTTTATGTGCTTGCTGATGACATCCAGTATGATCTGTTTCATCAGCTTTGTAGGAATGGAGATGAGGCTGACAAGCTGTAGTTTCCTGGGTCCTCCTTCTTGCCCTTTTTAAAGATGGAATAACATTGGGTTTCATCCAGTTATCAGAACAGTATCCTGTTCTCTGTGATTTTTAAAAGATGATGGAGAGTGGCTTAGCAACAATGTCTGCCAGCTCCCTTGGCACCCATGGGTACATCACATCAGAGTCCATGGATTTGTGGGTGTTAGGTCTGCCTAGCTGATCTCTAACCCAGCCCTCTACAACCAAGGGGAAATCTTCCTTTATCCAGACTTCCTCTCTTACCTTCCAGGTCTGGGATTCCTGAGGGCCATCCTCAGCAGTAAAGACTGAGGGAAAGAAGGCATGTAGTAATTCTACCTTCTCTGTCTTCTATCACCAGGACACCCATCTGAATCAGTAGTGGCCCTGCATTCTCCCTAATCTTTGTTTTGCTGCTGACGTACTTTTAGAAGCCCTTCTTGTCCCTGAAATCCTTGCCAGACTCTATTCAAAGTGGGTCTTGGCCTTCCTCATCACATCCCTGCATGCTCTGATGATCTTCCTGTAGTCCACCCATGTGGCCTGTCCCTTTTTCCACATCTCGTAGATTTCTTTTTTTTCCATTTGAGATTTGCTAAAAGCTCTGTGCTCATCCATGTGAGGTCTCCTGCCCCCTTTGCTTTATTTCTTGCTCATGGAGATCCACTGGTCTTGAGCTTGGAGGAAGTGATGCTTGAATATTGACCAGTTCTCTTGGACCTCCTTGTCTTCTAGGGTTCTAACCAATGGGATTTCTCTAAGGTCTTTGAAGAGCTATCCCACCATGGCTCTGTAATTGCAAGTAGACCATGTCCCTGGGACTGCACATAGATGTCTACTTCTTCCTGCATGTGTTTGTATACAGGTCCTTCAGAGAGGTAATCAAGCATGCAGGTTACCTAGAAGGGGTGTACGAGGATTCACCACAGCCATATGCACCCTTGATGTGGTTAGCCCTAGCATTGATTCTCTTCGTGAGAGGCAGACAAGAAGCATTTAGTGCTGCACTGGTTGTCATGGCCTGCTCACCAGGAGGAAGCAATGGCATGAGCATTGTCACTTTGGACCCTACCTCGGGTCCCTCAGTTTAAAGCCCCTCTCAGCACAATGGCCAGCTACTGCCAAAGATTGTCTTGCCCTTTTTTAGGCAGGTGGGTCCCATCCCACCTTACAAGGCTACAATCATTGGAATACCATTTCTGTTCAAAAGGACAGTAAAGTACAATCATTAAAGTATGATTTCTGAAGTTCATTTTAAGATCTGTGGTATTCCTTTTCAATTGTAATCCAAACTGCTATCTTGAAAGGTGCTGATGAATTGCTAAAACCAGAGTGGATATGCCTTTACAACCTTTGTTCCTTAATTTCTTTGATTGAAATATTTAACACAACTTAATACTTGCTTATCTTTGATAATGTTACAGTTAATTGCTACCCTCATTCTCTGTCTTTTTTTCCACTTCAGCTTTGTTTAACCTCTTGGTCTAAAGATTCAAGACAATAAATCTGCTGAAACTTCAAATTAATTAGTCCTTTGACTTTAGTGGTATACCCTGAGAAGGGAAATTAGATGGACTTTCCCTGAAGTTTAAGTTCTCCTCCATTCTTTAAACCAGAATAGTGTGATACTGAATACAGAGAAGGAGAAAAAAAAAAATTTATTTTTTTGCTCCATTAGATTCAAACTGCCCCTTAAGGAGAAGCTATTAAAACCAAATTGCATTTAAAAAAACAACTTTATTTTTCAAGACAAAAGAATGTGCTCCAAAATCTGAACTGTGACTGAAATGAGAAATGAAGTATGTTTAACACATTATGCATATTCCATGTATTAGCGTATATAGTACTATGAGCATAAGTTGTTTTTTCTCTCCCTTCTTGGGAGAAAATTTCCTGAAAGTCATGCACCATGTTAGTAATCACTCTTAAGACATGCTATGAGGCGTTTTTTAAATTCTTAATTTGAACCAATAGGAATATAGATCTGCATTTAAATGTTATGTTCTCTAGAGCATTCATTGTAGTTAAAATAAGTAATATAGAAAATATGCCAGTTAATAAACAGTTAATGTGTAGGTGTAATTTTAGAAGAGCATTGCATTGTTCTGTTTGGCAAGGTTATTCCCTCTTCAATTCATCTATCTGTGAACAACATTCAAATGTGAAAGCACTGATTTATTTTAATATACTGAGCTGCTGATCCTGACCTATATTATTCTGGAACATCTGTTGCCCTATATTTTTAGGTTTTGAGGTAGTCTAAAGCCTACAGTATTTGTTCAGGTCATATATTGACTTTATCTGAAATTCCTCTTTGACGTTCATTTTGCTTGAATGATGACTTCAGATTTGACTCTTAAAAACAAGCCTTTCTTTCACCTTCCAAGACTTCAGCTGATTTCCCATCTTCCCTTGTGAATTCAGAGTTGTAGAATTATATTAGCCTTTCGGTCCATTCCTCTTTGTCATTGGGCTCTGGTTCCATTCATGTGTATCCTTACACTGTCTTTGGAACAGTTACTACCTGTTTGCTCTTATTTTCATTATATTTTTAGTAGTTACCTCATTATTCACTTGAATAAATGTACTGAGTGATAGTTCCTGAAGCCATCAAAAATGTGGAGGTATTTTTAAAACAGTTCCGTTTATTTCTTTTTAACCTAAAATAATGTTTTCCTATTTGTTTGCAAGTGTGTGGTTTACAGGATTAGCAATGCAGTGTATACCTACTTAAAGAAAATTATTGCATGATGACTCGCTATATTTTCATTGCATTTCAGCAAAGTTTAGGAGAAGTTTCGAATCCTGGAAAGTGTGGTGGGGTTCCCCCCCACCTTTTTTTTCTTTTTCCTCTCCAGTGAACACATGGATGATAATTTTTATTCTGATATGTTTTAAAATAATCAATACAAACCACCAAATGGGACAAGACTCATAATCTGTTTGATATGTAATTTCATTTCCCATTCTCTTTTTACTTTTGGTGCCCTGCATTCCTCTGCCCTTCACTGCTCCAGCTCTTCCCTTCCTCTCTGACTGCCTCAGCTCCCTTCCCCTCCCCTGTATGTAAACCTGGTTTTTGCCCTCGGATCTCCCCAGCGTAGGTTCATTTCCCGTTGCCATTTCCTGCCTTTGCTATGCGTTATACTGACGTTTGGCCCCTTGAGCTTTGAGTAGTTTGACTTCATGCCAAGGAAGCCATGAGAAGTGATGGTCTCTCTGGCTGCTGACAGCTGTTCCTGAACAAAGTGGCTGCAGGTAGATTTGGTTCTCCGGTAAGAGCACCCTTTTTTCTACTGGAAATTTTGACCTTTCTGAAAAAGGACAAACATCTCATCAAAGTTTAAGGAAGATGTGAGGTATATACAATGCCCTAATTGTAGCAGCTCTACTAAACCTGACAGTGGTGTGTTTAACTCCCTTTTAGATGAAATTTGAAAAGGAAAAAGAAACCCCACCAGCAAGAGAGCTTCAGTGTATATGTTAACATCTAAGCTAGGATTGTGGACTCCCTTCAAAGCCAATGGAGGAAAATAGGCTTTCCGGGAATGATTCTGGGCTGATGTTGAAAATGGTCAGATGAGTGCTTATTTCTCAAAGGGAGATATCTGAAGTTTGGAGTGTGTTACATCTCTGGAGAACCTGTTCAGGGATGTGTAACATTTACTTGGGAGCAACAATAAGTAATTCTGCTTTTAAGAAACAAACCTTCTGAACTTTATCTACTACATATTTTTTTTTTTTTCCATTAAAGCATCAATCCTTGTAATAAAGTAAGAGTCTTTGAATAGGTACAATTGATTAATTCCAGACATGTTTCTGTAAATGTTTCTGTATATTTTCTATCCTCTCTGTACTGGGAAGTGTGAAATTTTTTGAGGTAATATTGGTACTTTCTTAATGCTTAGTTAATTCGGCCCTTATATACAACATAAACAATTTTGGCTGGAAGTGGTGTGAACTTGGCCTCTGTTCATTTGTGTTTATTCAGGAATTTGTAACTGCAAATTAGTAATCATGTCACACTGACAACAGAGCCATTTAATTTCATTCTCTCTTTTAGGAAGGGCGAGGGAAGGAGAGGGAGGAAGAGGGTTTGGAGATTTTAGCATAGCTTATTGTCTACACAAACGAGAAGCTTTGCTGCCCTGTAGCTTGTGTATTGTCCCACAGAATTTGGTGGCTTGACCTGTGCTTCAGTCTGTTGACCCTTGTCTTTCTGCTCAAGCTTGTGCCTGTCTGATGCTAATTAGAGAGCTGTTTTCAGTCGTGTCCGCCTGAAAACAGAAACTTGTCCAAAGACCACACTGGTGGTCCCAGAGTGATGCAATGCATTTTCCCAGTTGCCCTAACAGCCTGCACTCTGAGCTGTCGCCATACGAACTACACTATGTGGTTAGTACGCGATGAGGTTAAGATATCAAGTGCTCAAACACTGAAGCACTGGCTTGCTTTCCACCTAGCTAGATAACACATTCATAAAGGAGTTTTGCTGGTGTCCTGCCTGTTTGCAGGCACATTCTGGTGTGTTTTTTTTTTTTTTTTTTTTAATGTAGATGTCGATTCAAAACACGGAGTGTTATATAAAAGACTATTATGCTGGAGATTCAAATAGTGCAAGACTTTTTGTGTGCTGGGCTGCCTTTGTACTCTTTCTAAAAGTAGTACAGAGGAACTAATAGGCATTTGGTGTTAGGGCTTGAAAATATCTTGAATATTTTACAGCAGCTGGATGAATAGAACAAAAAACAATGTATAAATTACCCTCAAATGACCTGTTTCTAGTCTTTCCTTGTCCTGGAGCAGTTGGCTAAAACTATGAATCTTGCCAATAGAATTACTTGTTTCTGAATAATTAGGATAACATTGTTATATTGCACAAATCAACTAGAATATCCTGTAAATATATTGTCCAATACTTTGATAGAAAGAAGAATTACCCAAGTCCAGCTCAGTAAGGTAAATGTAGACTTGACAAGCATGTCCTTAGAGATAGCTAGGGTGGCTTGGAAAACATGGAAACTAAAACTTTTGTTTATAGTTTTCTCTTTTTCTTTGTATCACAATTTCCCAGTTTGAGGAAGGTTGATGGCATTGAAGGTTGGTGGCATTCAGAAACTGTAGACACTTTGATTTTTTTTTTTCTGTGATGTTTTATTTTTCATGGTCAGTGTTAGGAGTGATATAATAAAGTTTGCTTATTAGTCCATTAGAATTTGAGAACTGTTATTAAAATCCAAGCTACTTTTAGATAGCAAAGGCACAGAAATTAGTTTCAGTTGGATTGCCTTATGTATGCATCAAACGAATAATTCCAAAATATCCATTCCTCAAGTGAGCTGAAACAGTTTTAGATGAGTATTTACAGGTATGTAAAGTTTGCTCAGTAAAGGAAATAGCCTGCAAAAAGTTGAAAAATGTGACAACTTTTAATTCCAGAAATTTTTATAGGGAGACTTACATGCTTTATTGAGTGAAGTTTGTGAGCAGAGGACTGTGTACAGTCTTTTTTTAATTGGGAGCTGTGGGCCTTATTATTTGGAACTGATTAGACAATGCTAAAAGACCGAGTCAGCTAAGATGAAAAACTTATTTTCCTACTGACTGTTTTTAAAAATTGCAAATAACGACCTAGAATGCAACAGGCTAAGGCTGATTATTATTCATAGAATCATGGAATATCCTAAGTTGGAAGGGACCGACAAGGTTTGAGTGCAACACCTGGCCTCACAGGAGAACCCCAAGACTCAGCATGTGCCCAACAGCATTTTCGTAACGCTTCTTGAACTTAGGCTTGTGCTGACCACTTTCTTGGGGAGCCTGTTCCAGTGTATGACCAAGCCATTGGGAAAAGAAACTTTTCCTAATATCTAATCTAAACGTCTGACACAACTTCAGGCCATTCCCTTGGGTCCTGTCACTGATCACCACGGAGAAGAGATCATAGTCTGCCCCTCCAGTTCCTCTCTTGAGGAAGACCATGATGAGGTCTCCCCTCAGTCTCCTCTTCTCCAGACTCTACAGACCAAGTCACCTCAGCTTCTCCGTATACAGCTTCACCTCTAGACCCATTCCCATCTTCTTGGCCCTTCTCTGGATACTCTCTAGTAGCTTAATATCCTTGTTATAATGCAATGCCCCAAACTGCACACAATATCCAAGGTGAGGCCGCCCCAGTGCAAAGCAGAGTGGGACAATCCCCATCCTCAGCTGGCTGGTGATGCTTTGCCTGATGCCCCCAGGACACGGTTGGCCCTCCTGGCTGCCAGGGCACTGCTGACTCATATTCAATTTGCCATCGACCAGGCTCCCCACGTCCCTTTCCACAGCACTGCTTTCCAGTATCTCATTCCCCAGTCTGTACATACATCCAGGGTTGCCCCGTCCCAGGTGCAGAATCCAGCACTTAACCCTTACTGAGTTCCATGATTGGTGATTGCCTAGTCCTCTGATTTGTCGAGGTCTCTCTGCCTTTGAAGGAGTCAACAGCTCTTCCCAGTTTTGTGGCATCTGCAAACTTACTTAGTATGTTCTCCAGTCCTGCATCCAAGTCATTTATGAAGATGTTGAAGAGCACAGGGCCCAGGATGGAGCCCTGTGGAACCCCACTAGTGAGAGGTCACCAGTCTGATGTCACCCCGTTCATTATTATCCTCTGTGCTCAACTTCTGAGACAATTGCTCACCCACTGCGTGATGTGTTTATCCAGCTGTGTGCTGGACATTTGGTCCAGAACAATCTTGTGACAGACAGTATGAAAAGCTTTACTGAAATCGAAAAAAAATTCCATCAACCAACTGGCTTCCTTGATCAACTTCATGAGTCACTGTGTTGTAAAAGGAAATAAAGTTTGACAAGCAAGACTTCCCTCATGAAGCTGTGTAAGGTGACAGTGTTTTCTTTTAGGTGTTTTTCAGTACCTACCAGGATAATCTTCTCAATAATTTTGCTCAACTTACTGTGTTTTGTGTGTGAACACAGTTACTGTATTGAAAGTTTGTTGTTGTGCTTGAATATTTAGAGAAGTACTATAATAAGTATATTGCCAAAAGAATTGAACAAATCATCTGATCTTGAACCGTCTTGTTTGTTGCATCAGATTGAAAAATTACTCCATAGAAGAAAAATTATAGGAGTAAAAGCCTTCTTGGTGCATGTATCTGTGGTCTGTAGTATAGGAATGTGGATTTCATATGTGTGTATGTTTTATTTCTGGCACTTAGCTGTTTGTGATTACTGCTGAGCTTTCTGTGATCCTATCACAGCCCCAAATTGCTCTTAAACATGAAAGTTTGTCCATTTGTTTTAAAAGAGGAGTGCTTTGGCTGATGTATTTGCCATGCACCTTGTCATTGACTGTGGTTACAAGATATCTTATTATTAAGTGACCAAGAGGAAGAATTGTAACAGAAAAATGTCATGACATGTAAGGTCTCTTCAGGTGTTCTTAATCACAGTGCCGCTTTCCTCTTCCTAAAGCAGCGTGAAGGTTTTCACCCTTCATCGCTCTGTGGTTTACAGATATCTTCCTGGATGTTACTTTGCTTCCAAACAGCTTCATTTCTACTCTATTTGAAAAAAAGCAGTTAGATTTTTCTCTGTGTAGAACCTGTGACTCTTTGAACCTATGACCTGAACATTTTGATAAAGCATAAAATACTTTTTAATGTTGATTTCAGAACTAGGATGCCGAAGGCATTGGATGTAAGATCTAGCTTAAAAGTTTGTTTTAAAACTTTATGATCTACTTAGGTGGGAAATGTACTTTAATATTTTTCATCTAAAAGTGAGTGAGGTTATGTAAAGACTAGTGTAAAAATCTCTGGCTTTATAACTAAATACAAATTTAGACTGCCTAGAGGTTGTTTAAAAAAAAGCCCTGGAAGTTGAGTATTGATACCCTTTGTAATTCTGTCTTATTGCATCTGTGGATATTTTTCTTATCTGTGTTGCCAGTCTTGCTAAACTGTTGGAGTCAATATCCTTCATGAGTTAATTCCACCTACTTCACCTTCTTGCCTCTATTATGAAAACTGTTCTTTTTAATTTTCTTCTAAATTGAGAGCTCTCTTCCCCCACTAGTTTTGTATAAGAGCATTGCTTCATTATTCCTTCTGAATTCCAAATGTTTTACTTATTTATGTATATTTTGAGTGGAGTGGGGTTGGAAAAGATCATTAAATAATTGGGCATTTTCCACCCCTTTTTCTCACAGCAAATCAGGTCTTAATGCTTAGTTACTCTGCAGCTATTCAGACTGTTGCAGAGTAGGTGTAAGCCACTACATTCTAGTTTGGCAGTGTTTTAGAATTTCTTTCTTGGTTTTTCTACCAACACTTCTTCCATTGGTATAAATGACTGTATGATGGAAGGTGAAGAAGAGTCAAACTTGAGGTATAACAGAACTTTTTCTTTAATACTAAATTTCTAGATCTGCATCTTTTGCTGTGGTGCCTGTGCCTTCAAGTTGTCATTTGTGCTGCCTTTTGTATGACTGTGTTTGAAGTTATTAATAAGCATTTTAAGTGGAGGAGAATGAGTACTGTGATGCTAATTTTAAGCAACATTTGAATTTTATATTATAGCACTTAAAAACCAGGAAGGCTACTTGTCTTGGTTTGAGGGGAAAGAACCAAGATGTTTACTCACAAGAGGGGGAGGGGACTTCTTCAAATAATCACGCCACTCTTTATCAAATTTAAGAAAAGGAACTTTAATACAAGAAGGGTAATTGTTTTTAACTGCTATATCTATATATCTATATATATCTATCTATATATGTAAACAGATTAGAGCAAACTACTTCTTTACACTTCAAGAGAAGAAAACAACAAAAACTCCCCCCAAAACTACAACTCCCACACTGGCAGATCTTCTCCTAGAGAAGAGTTATATTTATGATCAGTCACAACTTGGCTGGCAGCAGGATGAGTTAACTCTGTCTCTCTTTCTGCAGTCCCGGCAGGCCGAAAGGGCTGAGAGGTCCCAGCAGGCCGAAGCAGGCAGACCACGCGGTCACGGGCAGTTCCTGGGCAGGAGCAGGCAGACCACGCAGTCACCAGACAGTCCCGGGGCAGG
>JAWWEV010000043.1:39805236-39886955 GCA_035583235.1 Hafferia zeledoni
CCAGAAACAAAAGAACCAACCTGTCTCCACCCTGGCAATTCACAGTCAACGACCTTCTTTGTTAACGGTTGGCTAGGATCGTTAAGAGTGGCAGGGGAGAGAATTTACATAATAATTCCAAACTACAACACTACTGTATATGGCAGTTTATTATTTTTTTTTTTTAATGCTAGCTTTTATGAATTCTAACCCCCAAGATGTCATTTCTTTAATAATTTTCCCAGCATTCTTCAATCAGAAACTTTTTTCTCCCTAATAATAAGAATGTACAAGTGATCATAGTAGATCAAATTGCTTATCTATCTAGCTTACTATTTTGTTCACAGGAATGAACAGCAGGTAAATAGAGGTGTGAATGAGAGCAGAGGAAATCACAGGGATACTTTCCTCCAACCATAATACCAAGTATTTGCATTTTGGTTCTGCACTGAATACCCATCAAAGTGTGTGTAAAAAGAGTAAAGTGAAAACCTCACTTGTAATTCACTTCCTACAAACTATGGAATGTTTGCACATTTCTGTTCCATGGCTTTTTTGTGGTATTTTTTTTTCCAATTTGAAAGTTCTCAGTTTGTTTAGCTGCTCCTTGTATGAAATATGGTCATCTTTTTTCTTTGCCTTCTAATTCCTTTTTTAAGAAAAGGAAAATAGCATTAAGCACAAGGGTCTCAAAATAAATAAATAGGTGTACACATAAGTATATAGCATGAGATAATGGCTTTTAAAAAAAAATCTTTATATTCTACTTGAGCTTCATAATAAATGAGCATATTAAATCTCAAGCTTAAGAATATCTAATAACTGCTGAGATTTTTTTTTTCTTCATAGGCAATAGCTAGTTCCAAGTTCATTACTTTCTATGTCGATATACTCAGGATACATTCCACCTGACTAAATGTACATCTATGAGAATACATTGGGATTTATTAAAAGTGACTCTTTTCATGTAATTAGTTGCCTGCAAAATATCATGAGGGCTTTCTGCAACACTTCACAGTTGGCATGAATTTTTGCTATTTTATTAAACCCAGCAAACCTTGTCATTTTCACTATTACTGCTTTCTGCCCCTGCTCCCATTTTTCAATAATTTGATAGAATGGGGAAAAATAGAGGTGATTTTTCTGTCTATCTAAAGACATTGCAATGATCATTAAGAATATATTCTGAGCCTTTCATAGAGTTTGTTTCTGCTACCTCCTTGTTTTAAATGAAAACAGCATTTTCTTTTAATTTCTTTCTTAAATGGCAGCACTGAGCTCTTGAGCTTTTTATCAAAACCAGTGTATGGGAGTGGAAATTCACTGTCTTTTTGGAAGAAATTACCAAAGTTGAATCTGTCAGGACTAAAGCAAAACTTTAGTTTACTTATTAGCACTGTAATATATGTCTTTCTATTTCATTCTTTCTTCTATTGCATTTAGCTGTGTTTGAAAGTATTGGAAGATTTTATTCTCCTTTTGTTGAATTTTTGTATCAGAATTTTCATCAACATAAGTGCTTATTCCCCCTTTATACAAATTAAAATAAGACTTACTAGCTTACTTGCACCAGACATGGTAATGAGCAGATTTTTGAGAGATAAACTGCAAACCTAGGAGTGTAAATGCAGTTTGTCTTTTGTGAAGGTACGTGTCCTTTATTTAAATATGCAGGAAGATTTACCTCCAGCTTAGTTTTTCTAGGCTGCTTGGTAACTTTGCACAGTGCTATTTCATCTTGACTAACCTACATAATTTCCTGCCATCAGCATTTTTTCCACCTCCTCTAGGTCATTAATAAATACATGGAACAGTGTAAGTCCCAGCATAGCTCCCCAGGGCACACCACTGTTAACTTCTTTTTTTGCTGAGAGTCTGCCATTTATTAATACTCCTTCGCTTCCTACCTGTTGGCCGCCTTTCAGGCTATGACAGGACTTCACTACTCACTCTGTAGTTACCAGGGTTGTGTTTTGTTGTGTTGTTTTTTTAAACAGCCTCTGATGTAGGACACATAACCTACATCCAGGGCTTCTTCCTTGTCCAGTGTTTTCTTAACTCTCCCAAAGAGTTCTGTGAGGGAGAGAGGCAATATTTCATTTGTAGGGTCTGTACTTCTTTCCATCCCTGTAATGCTCGTCAAAATGCTTTATGTCTCCATGTAGATTCAACCTCATGGTCCTCAATATTCAGTTATTTTTCACTTTTAAGTATGCTACAGTATACTTTCAACAGAAGAGGGTAAGCAGAAAATCATAATTCAAGATGATGGTGTGTAGTAATGAATGATGCAGCTAGATATTTTCCAGTATCATTGATGTTCTTTTATTCTCATGCCTACTAGCAAAGAAAGTGAAATTATATCACATAAGGGTTTTTTTCAGTTACCTTTTTACTGTAAAGTATATACATTTGGTTACTGAAAATTGCACCCTGAAGGCAATTTACGAGATTTTAATCTTCCTGAATAAAGGACCCTCCTTTTTTCTATATACCAGAATTAATTCAGCATATAAGAAACTGTAAAATAGTTTTTTTTTTTTAATTTGGTGATATTGCAGTGTTTCTGTTATGTGGTATTTCTCTTCTATAGTATCATCCTTTTGGCTTTTGTTTTTTGCTTTCTCAGCTTTTCACTCCTTTCAACAGTTAACATAGTTGCTATTTTTTTATATTGGGTTCACTGCCCCATTTGACACTTCCTTCTGATTCTCTCAAATGGCAGAACTAAGGAGGCTGTTTTCTTGTTTTAGCTGAGTTACAATTTATAGAAAGAAAAGCTTTTTGTTCAGCAGCAAGCATAGATATAGTAAGTTTTGTAGCTGGTGTGTAGAAAAGCAAAGCTGGGTTTACCTTTCATTTCAGAGCATTGCTACTGTCAGTTGAGATTCAAAATAATCAAAATTCTGTCTTCTGTCTATTGTGATGTAATATAAACTTCCCATGTTGGTACTTCATAGGAGACCATGGACAAAAGCTTTGCAATCACAGCATTTGTGTGTATGCATGGACTCAATGTTGCCATATGCAAATGCCTTACTGGTTTAATATTTAGAAATTTGGATTATTTGAGGGCAGGCTATTGGTATTTTAATGCATGATGAATGTGTTAAATACTTGAATTTCTTATCTGATATTATTTAGATTATAAACTTTTTGAATTAAGGAGAAAGATAATGTGGATGAAAGGCAGATGGCCTGCAACAAGATCATGTACTGGTGTACTTGGGTATATCCTTGTGTTTCAGTATTTAAATGCATTGTGGCACTAATTACATGGGTATATATGGGGATACAAGTGTATGGATCACTCAAAGCTTGGTTTCATTTAGAACAGTACTTTAAAAACAGAAGAATAATGGTTTTATACTAAATGTTATGATGGATTCCACCTTGAAGAGTGTGTGGGAAGATAGCTTTGAAGAATGGGGGAGTCTAGTTCTAATCATAACCTGATAATAAATTTCAATGTGAGAAGGCTGCTGGGAAGCTGAAGACATTGTCCTTTGGCATAATTTCCTTAATTTTTTGTAGAGTCTGTTCCTCTGGTAAATACTTGGGTAATACCATTTATTTAGAGTGCTTGAGGTAACCATGTAAGTAATTCATAGCGGATTGCTTTGACTGATGAGTGCTACTGCTTTTCATCTTGATATGCTACTTGAAGCAAGAATAGCAGAGGTACATGTCTGTTCTTTGACACAGGAACTAGTGTCTTAAGTGTCTTAAAGCTCAAAGCTGTTCCTTGTCACTCTCCCTTGCCTCCTTCCAGGTGAGGTACCATGTTCCAGCTGAAAACACCCAACTTTCTTGGTTATTTAGAAAACAGAGAGGCCGTAGGTCTTCTCTCATTTATACTTGCTCCACAGTTGTGAGGAGTTCTAGTTGAGAACAGGCTTTGCTGTATAGCCTGTAGTGTAATCATACTCAACTGGAAGACCTTGTGCTGAAGAGATTAATTCAAATAGGCAAAGGGATAGGGTATTGCAAACCAAATTCCTTCCTTTTTTTTTCTGGAATGTAATGCGGTTCCTCAGCATTTGAAGATGGCAGACTACCATCTTCATTCTGTGAGTGCAGTTAAGAAGGGGACTTGCCTTGTAGGGGAACTGATGCTTGAGGGAGATCATTCAATTGGGTGCATGTGCATGGAAGATGCAGAAGTTAGGTGTAATCATTGATGCTTTTAAATACTCCTTTAGAAGACCCGAGAGGTAAGCCTGAGGAGGGTTTTGTAAGTTGTTTCTTCTTGCTTATGATGGGAGCCCAGCAGTAAGGTTGAGAATCCCTGTGGACCTGCAGGTCTGAGCTGCAACATACACATGATCAGCCTGAGGTGACAGGTCCTTTTGGACAGGTACATTTACACTGCTTAAGACCAGAAAGTGATTTTAATTCTTGTTTTTCCTTCATCACAATTACAAACAAATCAATTTCTCTCGCTTTCTTCCTTTATTTAAATCTTGGTTCATGGTTCCTGCTTTTTTTTTTTCTTCCCTCATGCTGTGTGGCTTGATCGTAGCAGGGAAAGGTGGCCATGCAGCTCTTTATGATTTTCTTCAAACTCCTTGTGAAGGGAGTATAATTGGTCATATGTGGCTCCAAGCAAGTGGTGGCATATCTTGAGTTGGGGACAGGTGTGTGTTGGAGAGTGGCACAGCGCTTCTTTCATTTGTTCAGCTGTTAAGAGCTTCCAGGATGGGCAGACTTTCTGCAGAGCATTTGTCTGCTGCTGTTCACTTGCTCTCACTGTAAAACTTGTTTCATACTTTTGTTTCTGCTGAAAGTTCTCAGTAAGATATGCTTATTTACACCTAAATCATCCCATCCTTCTGGCCAAAAAGTAGTTCTGTATTTTAATAATAAAATAATAATTAAAAAAAGCATAATAGTCCTCTGCGTCATCTGTTAGAGGATGACATCTTAGAGGTCAGGGCAGGCAAAGAGTTGTTGTTACATTGATTTGAAATGCCACAGAGTATTTCTTGAAGGCTGGAAGTCATTACTTTTACAGAGCTGTTATGTCTTATGTGCTCAGTGTAAGCTTACTCTTTTGGCCCTTGCTGTATGCTCTCCTGCTGTGGTCCAAATGTTTCATACACTGGCTACATGGCCTTGCTTCTGCCTCATATCAAACCCAGCTGATACACTGGTCTGTGACCTTTCACTGATCCACTGGTGGTGGGAGGGACAGAGCAGCTCTGTTACCCTTTGGAAAATGTATTATAAGAAACATATTCTCAGTACCAGCTTTATAAGGTAGGCATTCCCTTTTATAGGCTCTAATTTGCCTTTGGCAGGACAGCTTCACAGCTCTCTGCTTGGATTG
The DNA here is from genome assembly GCA_035583235.1 of Hafferia zeledoni. Taxonomy (NCBI): domain Eukaryota; kingdom Metazoa; phylum Chordata; class Aves; order Passeriformes; family Thamnophilidae; genus Hafferia; species Hafferia zeledoni. The sequence goes on from JAWWEV010000043.1 coordinate 39,810,545, forward strand.
TGTTGTGAAGCCATGCATAAGTGTGTGTTTGTTCTGTGAATAGATGCCTTTTCCCCTGGATGCTGCTTCCATGGAATGAAGCGTTAGACTCTTATGTGAGACTTCTAAGAACTGAGGACATTTGCATTTTTATAAAATCATTTGGGTAAAAGTCCTTTCTAACTGATCTAGGAAGGAATTGAATAGAGATAGATGTCTTTGCTGCTTATTCAGAAAGTACTGAGCTGCCACTTCCGTAGTCTGAATAGAGAGGTAGGGAATAAACTTCAGAAAAAGTTTAAGAAAACAGCAGAAATTATCGGAAGGATTACAGGCCTAATTCAAGCTGACTACCTCAAAAATTGATGAGAAATTAAGCATGCTAGTACTGATATGCAATTGTTAAAATAGGTTGTTATATGTATACACTCTGTATTGCTTTTTGTACTTTAGGTTTTGTTAACTAGAAGGCAAGTCTTTGCTTTCCTCCACCTGCTGCTTTTTCCAGGCACTTTTTGAACATCATGAAAAATGCACACATCTTGTTTTCATGTGTAAAAAGATTTTCGTGTGCCATCTCACTTGGGGTGCTATAAAAATATTAGTAACTTGATAATTGCAGGCTTCAAGTATTTCAAGTAAGTGCTGCAATGTGAACATTTCAGATACTTGGATTGGAAAGGGGTAAACAAGATTTGTTTTTCTGACAATAAAAATGGTATTTTGGTATTCTACTAATGCACAATCCAGTATTTACAAATAAATTATATATGCGTGAGTAAAGAATTTTTCTGTACACACAGTCAGACACTGTACATGTTTGCTCAGTAGCAACCACTTCCAAACTTCCGTCAAGTAAACAAGATTTAAAAGGAATTCACAGGTAACATACTGACTGATATTTTGTTATTGTGTTGGTCATAGTCATAAGCACAGAGCAGCAACTCTTGCATTGTATATGGAAGTTTTAAAGCCTGTAACTTAGTTCATGTTCTACAAGGACACAAAGAGTCTTTGAAAGGAGAATTTGGCATGAAATGTGATTGTTTGCAAAGTCAACTGATTATTTGCTGAACTGCCCTTTTCCATACTGCTAGGCTATTCACATAAATCCATATCTTTCTGAAGCTAATTCATTGTCAAAATCCCACTTTCATCAGTGAAGCAAGATCCAGATACACACTTACACTTAAATCTTAAAAGCTCTTTTACAGGCCTTTTCAGTTTTTCTGCCCTGAAATGTTCAATGGAAATATTAACCCCCAATATTTTTCTTGTAGGACTATTATGTTTGCTTAAGTAATAAGTAGGATTTTACTCCTCTCCACACACAACAGAAGAAAGAAAATTCCCAAATGGGACCTTCTGCAGAAATGATTGCCTTCATTGCAGAGCTCAAGTGGAGGCCCAAACACCGAGCTGCTATTTTTCTTTTCAGCAGGAGAAAAACATATAATGTCTTAGTGACGTTACTCGTACATTCCCATTAATGATATAATCTCTCTCTGTTCCATCAAATGAATATCTTCCAGAGAAAATATATGAAGGAAAAAGGGAGGAGGTATGACTATTCGTAATTATTTTCATTTGTCAAGCAAGTTAGTGCTTGTTCTGTCTTCGTTTTACTTCTTGCATATAAAACTGAGTTCTCTGTTAACAATGTATGTGTACCTACATCAGTATAAATTTGAGCTCCTCGCAGTCTTTGCAGGACTCATCATGACAGCCAGGTAAATAATTTTCTTTTAATTGCTTTGCTACAAAGGAGTTATGGGTAAAGAGGTTTTTTTAAAGTTACATGCCTAAAGAATTTCTTTGTATATTTCAATGATTTCAAAAGGCATTAGAATGGTGGTACTCTGAGTTATGTGAACACCATGAAGGTACTGATGGATACTGGTCCTTTAAGCGATGTTTCATTAGACCACAGGCGTAACATGTTTGGTAAAGCCAGCTCCAAAAGCTCCTCCAATTTGTGATATTTCTGTTGGTCTTTGGGACTTTGGAGGCATGATTTCCTGCTCTTCCAGATGGTTCAATGTGACCCGAAGCTGCAGCAATCTGCTGATGTTAAGGGACAGCCTTATTACCCATCTCCCTAACAAGATGTAGAGCACGCATCATTTAAGCAGTGAACCGGCAACAAATTAAATAGTTGTACTGTTCATGACAGAACCTTAATTAATAAAATCGGACTCAAAGTGAGCAAGTCTGCCTGTAGGCGCATCCTTGTGATTAGATATTTAAAAGAATTGTGGGAAATCTTTTCATATGGTGTAATTTAATTATTGTAGTTTTGGTCCTAGTTTTCATTCTTGCTTTCCATAACCCCAAAAGTCTGAAAACAGAGAAAGGAAGAAGGATTACTGTACTGTTGTGTGCTGAAGTATTGGCCACATAGTTCTTTCTATCCATGACTCCTAGAGATTTTATTTATCCCCTCTGGTTGCTTGCTGCTTTTTTCCATGCCTGTTGTTGATATTTTTAAAAGGAGACTGAAGATGAAGTGAAAATTGACTAAGCATAGATAAATTGTTTCAGTAAAAACGTCTGAAGCTTTTTGACTTGTCGCTTTGGGGCAGGTCCTACAAAAAGCCTGGGGCAGGCGCATTAAACCATTGCTACTGTCAGAATATAGTACTATTCAATCAACTTTAATTAAAATAAAATATTTGCATAAAAAGGCAGGGACTTCGCAGAGATTTTAAAATGTGTTTTTGTTTAAAGGGCTTTGTAAAGTGAATTTATTTTTAGCATAATAACATAAAAGAAAAGGCTTATCGCTGAACAATTCGCGTTTGGGGTTCTAATATATTCAATTTTCCAAGTATTTTACTTGCATGTGGAATGAGAGGAAAAAGCAATTGGGTAATGTAGTTTTGTGAGATGTGTTCTAGCTTTAGTATTCTGTGAGTAGTCTAATTGCCATTAGAGTATGATAGTCACTCAAATTTATTCTCAAATTGCTTAGATTGGCAATCTATTGATTCTTTTTTAAAGGGAAATCTTATATATTCAGTGCCACTATTTACCATTTTTGGCCCTCTTTCCTGGCTATAGTTAACAACATTACTTTTGGTAGACCGTGGTTTGTACATAAATGTCACAAGACCCTGGCGACTTGGAGGTGCCAATAAAATGGGTCCCATCAGATGCAGTGGACTTATTTCAGCTGTAGAAAACAGTTGTGTCAGTAGCACTGCTATGGGGAACAGGTAGTGGTGTGTGTGGCTTGTGTGAGTGGTGATGGCAGGACTCCTGCATGTATTGAGATGTCTTTTCAGGTATGGGCTCCTAAACCAATATCTGAGGGACCACTATTGCCTTTTATGAATGTAAAAGTCACTGGTGGTGAAAGTTGCTACATAAGTCTTAAGAACAGAAATGATGTTCTGAAATGACTCTTAATATTACTATTGAAGCCAAGCATGTGGAACTACAGATTTAACTGAAGTGTGACTACCAGGAACCCCTTTCTTGTTCGTGTTGCAAAAAACTTGGACATTGCTGTAGTAACAACAGACATTTGACCTCTGAAATGTGTCAACTTCAACAGAATGTAAATGGGCCTATTTGTGTAGCGTCAAAGTGGTAACAAAGAGAATTATGTTGATTTCTTACTGATCTTGTGAGTGAGTGCATATACAAGGTATGAGTTTTCTATTTTGATGCTGATTTGAAAATGTGAACTGTTTAATGTAGCTTCACACCAGCTTGTTCAATGAGGCTTATTATTTCACAGCTGTGAGAGGCTTAAATTTAGGTGTGTTTCTGCACAGACTACCAGTATATGATCTCTTTGAAGAAGATATGATGGAAAAGATCGGTAATACCTCTATCTTCTGTATACCTACCTAAAACAATTAAAATATTTTCAGTCATTTTTGGTTACACAAGTATTAATACGAATCTTCCATTTGTTGTTCTCGCCACAGGTGCTTGCCTCAAGTACTGTGTGCAGTTCTGGGCACCACAATGTAAGATGGATATTAGAGAGCATCCTAAGGAGGGCAACAAGGATGGGGAAGGATCTTGAAGGGAAGCTGAATGAGGAGTCTGAGGCCACTTGACTTGTTCAGCCTGGAGAAGAGGAGACTGAGGGGAGACCTCATCACGGTCTACAGCTTTTCTCATGAGGGGAAGTGGAGAGGCAGTCATTGATCTCTTCTCTCTGGTGACTAGCAATAAGACCTGAGAGAATGGCATGAAGCTGCGTCAAGGAAGTTTTAGGTTGGATATTAGGAAAAGTTTCTTTTCTCAAGGTGTTGGTCAAGCACTGGAAGGGACTCACCAGGGAAGTGGCAATGGCACCAAGCTTAACAGAGTTCAAGAGGCATTTGGACAGTGCTCTCAGGGACATGGTTTAATCTTGGGGGTTGTCTTGTGCAGGGCCAGGAGCTGGACTCCAGTTATCCTTGTGAGTCTCCCAACTCAGAATATTCTGTGGTTCAGAGTAGTTACAATCATATATCTATCATTATGTAAGTTCACCTGGTTTTAGTAGCCCATGTGAATTTCAAGTGAGTTGCCAATTGAGGTTAAACCATGACAAATAGAAACTATTTAATATTAGAATGGAATAAATTATCGTGTTAGAGGGTTAAAAAAAACTTGTATAAATAGTGCAGAGTGGAGTGTTGTTTTTTAACCTCTCTGTTGGGAAGCATGGCCAGGTGGAGGACTGCTGACAAGGATGTGGGACACTGTATAACACCCAGTGTTGGTCTTTTTATGCAGAACCATTTCTTCTGTAGAGGAATTAGCAGTGCTGTTCAAAAGTGATGTTTTTCTCCAACTGTACTGTTTAATGAAAGGTTGGTAAACATGAGTCTCTTCTTCTGTTACTCAGCTAATAAATGTTGACCTCTAAAACGTGATTCAAAGTTCACAGTAGTTAAAGCAGTCTTATTACCCTCTGTGGCCTTTTGGGTCATGGCAGCCAAGACGACTCTGAGTCCTTGCCCTTTCATTTCGGAACTGTGATTTCATGAGGGCTTCCTGTTCCTGTGAGGTGACTGCTCTGAGTTGACTTTGTTCAGAAGTGATTACAGAAACAATCTGAGGCTGTCCGTGCTTTTCGAGTTCTATTCAGTGCCTATTAAGTATTTTTGAGGCTTTTTATAGACAGTCTGTGAACTTTAAAAATATAAAATGCTTACATTCAGTATGATGAATGGAGATTTAGCTAAACTACTCTTATTAACATGAACTGAATGCCTTTAGTATTTATGTAGTATTTTACACTTCTGAAGTGCTATACTAACATTAATTTTCAAAACACCCCTGTACAGTACTGTAGGTGAGAAACTTGGTGTCTAAATATCTATCAGCAGTACTGAGAATATCCCCCAAGTGTATAAAAATGACTGAACAAAGATGTTATAAATTAAAAACCTGCTTAATTTAGTGTAATCTAATTTGCTAACTCTTAACTTTTGTTCATGCAGAACAGCAGATGACTGTGCTTGCTCTTAAGACTCCTGGCCCTCCTGGGCATAATGAGACAGTAGTATGCAAGAAACAATTCCACATTTCTTTGCTTCCTCCCCCCTAAATTATGCTGACTGTTTTTTGCACAAATACATTTAATGTGTTTGTGATACCTAGAGAGGGACATTGAAAGGTGTGAAGTTTATGCCTATGCTAAAAAACTCCATAAAACAACTATGTACTTGATGATAGATCTGTTGATGTAATTGGGGAAAAATAGAGGGGGGATGTATTTATAACAGCTCAGTCAGTTGTAAGAGTTTTCTCATCTGCTTTTAGAAGTAAGATTTCAGAACTTGGCATGAAGAAATTCCTAGCCAGGCAATTAAAAACTGACATAATCAAAAAATGCAGATTACTTGCAATGTTGATCACTTGCTTAATAGAATATTTAAGTTTCTAAGAGCCAACACCTCATCATAAATTAGCGCTTGATTTGAGAGAGAAGAACCTCTATCACTCACTCCAACTATTAGCAAGATAAAAATGTTATTTTCCTGTGAATTGATTAATTTCTAGATTATTTTAGCATCTCTTAAATCCCAACCAATCCTTACCCGACCTACAGTTGCCCATAAAGTCACCACTAGCACAAAGTGTAAAAAGAAAAAATGACGAAAATAGAAAATATTAATGTTCCTTTTGGATATAGTAAAATGCTTTTGCTTTTTTGATATTAAAGAAAATGTCTTCTAATCTGATGTAGAAGTAATCTGAAGAAATATTAAAAGGTTTGACCAGAGCAGAATAAGTCTGAAATCTTACAGCAGAAAAATACTTGAGGCTCAGAAACTGTAATTCTTGAAATTACAGTGTTTAAAGGCAGTTTGTCATTATAGTATTGAATGTTTTTTGTGGATGAAAGCATCACTTATAAGAAAAATAATGCTGAATGTTAAATTCCTGCTGCTGCTGTAATAATCTTCCTTTAGATTATCTTTATTTGGCTAAGTGACTCTTACAAAATGCAAATCTGCCAGTAAAGCATCAGTCATGTAAAAACAATTCTTTACAGGAATATTTGTCTTGGAATGCTTGAGTTTTTATTTATACTAACCACTTTTACCACATGAACTGAAAAGGTTTTGGGTATCTACTAATTTCAGCTTTTCTCCTGAATCCTAGTTTCTAGTGACTGTTAAGTTATTGTGCCTTTTCCTAGAAGTTGTGGAATTATAGAGTCCTCTACATTGAAAAAGATCTCTAAGATCGAGTCCAAGTCCACCACTATATCATGTCCCTAAGTGCCACATCTACATTTAAATGAGAACTAGGATCTTGGTGAATATTTTAGTTATTTGGATTAAAAAAATAATCCCCAGCAGATGCATATAAGTTATTTTTCTGTAAAACAAGATCTGTTTTAGAAAAAAGTTGGCAGATTAGACAGTGTTAATGGCAAAACAAGGAGATGTGATTTTGCATCATAATATCCTCTTGGCAGTGAATATTGAAGTTCAAAAGATGTTTTCTGTCATCTGACCATAACCACGTTTCCAAAAGGGCTAAATGGCTGCTTAAAAAATAAACCACATCACTTTATTGAGGGTGTTGAAAAGTGGTGTTCTCTGCCTTTATGTGTCTAGCTATTATGTCAGTTTTACTACTGCTGGCCCTGCAGAACAGGTACAGTCATGGGAGGCTGAACTGGTTCATACATCACCTAGAGAATTGCTAATGAAGTTCCAGCTGCCAAATTCTGCCTGCGAATTAAAAGCATGGAACAGTTTCACCTTGTTTATGTGGCTATTTAATATTCTGCTTTGCCTTTTAATTTCTAATGAATCTGCTTGCTGATCTGAAGCCTTACTCATGTTTTTTATGTTTGACTCAAGCGGGTTGTCCTGTACATTAATTTTGAATGTTACTGTTTTGGGCACAGTAGATGTACTCGTATGCATATCTTGTTGAGATCTGTAATGTTTAGCACTGCATTGTATAAATGTCACTGCAGTTGCAAATAGTCCACCAAACCTTTGCTCATAAGGCAAGGCCATACAAGCTTCGAAGGGGAACAGCTTGATTTGCAGAAGCCTGGTTGATTTTGTAGAGCTAACATTTGGAGAGGGGTAACTTCTTTTTGTGAGCACATTTTATCTGGATTAGAAGGCTATAAACCTAGAACCAGTCACCCATTTTCACATTTGCTTTTTTGAGAGAAAGCACTCTTTCATTTCTGGTTAAATGACACATAATTAAACAACTGTGGCAGGTGAGGGAATATGTTTATGTCCGATTATGAATTCTTATGTTTTGTGAATAGGAGCTGTGATTGCAGCTCTCAGTGTAGGTTAGGACTTCCATTTTGTAGCAGAAAACATGCCATGTCTGAAGACTTGAAAAAGGGACATAAAGGGAGTTGTCAGTGGGTAAGTTTGTAGAACAGGGATTGCTTAAGGCAGTCATTTGTTTTTTCCCCAATTTCTGTCCCTATTGGTCTCTAGCATGGGAAATCCTAGTGAAGGGCAAGAACAACGAAAGGTGTGTTAGACTGCTTTAAAGACAGGTGTTCTAGGACTGGGATCCAGCAGCTAGGGGCAGACAGAAACTCGGTTCCCTGAGTTCTAGTAATAGCCTCACACTTGCTTCCTTTTGTCTTTCCTTCTCCTCCCAAATTAATAATGAGTTTATGAAGGGAATGGATAAAGTTTGAGTGACTTAAGGTTATTTCTGTGGTCAGCGGTTGTATTTCACTGCTCAAGGAAGAGAATGGGAACTAAGCAGTGACTGGGTTCTGCCTTGCTCCAGCCCCAGGGAACATGCAAGATTCACTGTGCTTGTGCTGTTTTCCAAAAATAAGATCCGCTGTTGGAAAAACTGTAACAGAAATACTTTCCTACTTTCCCTCCCTTGCCTCAGCTAATCAAATGAGAGCCAAAGCAGTGCTCCATAGCTCTTTGTTTGGAAGAGCTAGAAGCACCTGGTTTTAAGAAATCAGTTGCAATACAATAATGATTTTGCTTTAATATAAAGAGCTTCTTAATATATGATCTAATTAATCCTAATAACCTCTGCAGTATAAAGTTTTGCACCATCTTCCTCGCTGTAAGTCTGTACCTGTAAAAGTAGTTCACATTGTTCTTTCCGACCTGTTGCCACTTCTCTACTGAAATATTTTGGCTACATTTAAGAACAGTTATCCACTTAAGCAAAGTTTTTTGAATTAATGCTAAGTAGACAAGAAAAATTTACCAATATATTTTTATTATATTCAGAGTGAGATTTTCTGTATTTATGAGAGTTTTGGGAGTGCTGGGGAGATATGCCAATATTTGAATATCAGTTTTCCCTGTAAAATCACTCTCCTAAAACCAAGCAGTAATTAGTGTATATCAAAACCAATGACCAGTTTTCTTTGTCTTCTTTCCAGACATGGATATCTGGGAGTATATACTTAGATCTGATCTGACTGGCAGAGATGAAGAGGGTTTTGCACTTGGAGGTTCACTTGTATAGGAGTTTGTACATCACAACAATGAAGTTTCATTTCCCAGAATAAAAAAAAAAAAAAAAAATCCCCAACAATCCATGCTATAATTTTCTAGTAGAAAAAAAACAGAAGCCTAAAGCTAAAGAGTCTAATTATAATTAATTGAAAAGGTCTTCTGTAGAAGCTAGTGGCAATGATTTGCATAAATTCTTATTAAGGTGAATAATGTATTTTCTTCAAGATCCATTAAACAAGCTGTAATCAGTTGAGCTTGAAAAACCATCACCATGGAACTTCAGTTTAAAGTAATTACACAGCATATATTTAAGTTCTGAAAAATTACAAAACCATATCTAAGAGACATCAGCATCCTTCAGACAGTAAGAAGCCGTGTAATAAATACCAAGAGGAAGAGTGGATTGTTTTTCCTGGCTTTAAGTTAATTCCACAAAGGCATAACGTGCCTGATGTGAAGGAAGCACCGTGGGGTGTTGTATCAGTGAGGTGTCAGCAAATTTGTTTTTGTGCTATTTTGTGGAGGAAAACGTAATGAACTGCAGGTATGCTACAAACTTCAGTATTTACCACCTCTACCTTATGTGGTGAATACCCTACCGTAGGTTTGGCTTTTTTTTTTTCTTCCTTTCCTTCCTATTTCAACAGTTAAGCTGAGCTGGCCATTGAAATTTTTACTTATGTATTCAACCAGAAAATTTGTCTATATTTCTATCCTGTTTTTCTTTCCAGGATTAATTCAGATGCATTCTTTCAAATCACGGGTGCTAACTGCTTAGATTGTCTTTACCCTGTGTTTAATTAACAATTTTTCTTTCTGAGTTAGTCCATTTGGTGATAGGAGCTGTGTGGAATTCAGCTTGGAGCAACCATCAACTTACTTTAACTTATTTTAGCAATCTTTTGGATGCCAGGAAAGGTGGAGTTTCAGGAACTCAGAGTGTCTGCTGTTCTTGGCAATGCTTTCCTCTCTTTATTTAAGGCCATAAAGAAATGAGCAATTTATAAAAAGGTTACTGTACCAACAGTAATAAATCAGTTTTATTAATTGATTTTTATTATTACTGAGAGGTGCACTGGATCCCTTCCTTGGCGTTTAGTGAGAAGTCATGCTTTTGTACCCTTTTGTGTTGCAGAAGCCAAATTGAAAACTTCATATGATAGCACTAAATCAGCTATCTAAACCAGCAGTTTGATTGTAGTGTGTATATATATTCACAGTTGTATAACTTATTATACGCTGTTGAAAGTGGTAGTTGACCAGGCTGTAACTGGTACTGCTGCCATTGGTGCGTGACAACCTTTATTATGGCACCTGTACAAAGAAAAAATTGTCACAATTTGATTCTATTCTATTACATTTTGCTTGCTGTTTTCTTTTGTTTGATATTTACAGTCTGAAATATAGACATGTGGCCATGAATTGCAGGATGACTGCTGTTAGTGAGTTCTAAAAATTCATTCTCTTTATTTGTAATTATTTGTCACTTACTGTCCTTGAGAGACCTTTTTATGGTAGATAGCAGTACCACCAGCAAGTAAACAGGGTAAGTATAACTTTTGTTACGTGTGATAGCAAGTTTGAAACATCTTTGCTCTTGCTGATCATTTGGCCTAGCTTGTTTGCCTTGTGAATTTGTCTTTAGAGACTTCAGCTGTAGGTTTGAAGCTTCTTCATTGCTTTTGGGGCTCTGGAGCCCAGAATGTAAAACTGATGGCATGTTTATTTAGTAGTAAGATATCATTAAGACTGTTGTTAATGCTAGTTATTTTTGAATGTTCAAATCAGAATTTGTTTCTGCTGTCCCCATGTCATTGTGGTATTCCTGACAATATGAGTTAGCTGTTACAGTTTCTTTTTATGACCTTGAAAAACGAAGGAGTTATTGTTACTTGTTAAAAAAACGCCAAACAAAAATGCCCAAACAAAAAACCAAAACAAACACCCACAAGAAAAAACCCAAAAGACCCCAAAACCCCAGTAAGGTGGTCTGAAGTACTTTCTTTGTTTTACGATAATTGTCACTGTTATTTCTTGTTTTATTATATTGAACAATTTGTGTATTTCTTTTGTCTGTGTGAGGGCTTTTAGGTTCTTTATTTTACTGTTGTAATGAAAATGCACCCAAAATATTGCATGACTCATCTATAGAGGAAAATACACACTGAAATATCTCCAGATAAAATCTGTTGTGATGTTTTCCTGTGTTTCTTCAGTTTTTGATGATTTTACATCTTTTTTAAAGAGCTAATACCCCAAGGCTAACTAGTGGATGCTAAGATTCACTTGAACAGTTCCTTTATATGTTATGGGAGGTCTATAAGTGATGGGTGGCCCAAAACCCAAAGTCACCACTCTACTCAAATAAACACACAAAGAAAGTATGTGCAAGACCTTTAACTCTTACAGGAGCTTGGCTGTGTGCCATGCTTCTGACTTAATGGAATGGCTGAGTTCAGGGTTGCCTGGGGCCATAACCACAAATAAGCATATGTATCTCTGAGGTCATTGAAACCAATTTTATATTTTCATAGCTATTGAAAATAACTCACCTGGCTTGATTTATACATAAAATATCAGAATATCAGCCTACAGAAGTGACCTTTAATTTAAATGTTCACCTGTGTTGCAGACAGGTCTAGAGGAGTCACACACATTGATACGATGTCTCAGGCAAATTCTGTGTTTATTCAAAATACAACAACATATATGACCTCTGATCTGACCCCGCCTAGGGGCCAGCCCTTTGACCCCATTGGCTTAGGGCTGCCTTTTGTACATATAAGGTAATGTCCAAAGCCCCTTACAGGGGGCGGTACCGGTGTTCGTTTGTTTTGCAGGTAAAGTTCCAGCGGCTTCCAGGCTCACCCAGGGACTGGGCCACAGCACACCTGTTTTTTTGGCCAGTAATATTGAATTTAGAGCAGCTTATGTCTTTAGAAATACTATTTTATTTTTCTGAGAAGTTGATGGTTAAGTATTCACTGTAAGATTGGGTTTCAAGCAGAAATGTCTTCCTGTGCAATAAGGCTTATACTCAGCACTGCTGCAGTTCCCAGTTAGACTCAATTCCATTTCCAGGGGTGGGACTTCTGACTCCTAGCCAGCTGGAAAATGTGATGGCAAGTTTTTGAGTTTCCTGTGGACTCCCACTGCCTCTTATGAGCCAGAACCCACCTCTGTACCACACTGGTTTCTACATGGACTTAGACCTGTTGATCTCAGAGGTCTTCTCCAACCCAATTGATTCTATGCTTTTGTCCAAAAACCTAGGAATGAGAAGGAACTATAGGAGGTTATCAGATTGGTTTGAATGAGGTATATATGGCTGATTACATGCATCGTCTGAGTAATTTTTTAAAAAAATTTTGTTGGCTAGCAATATCTTGTCTCAGCATTTCTTTTTGGGTTTCCCTAAAAGAACATGGCAGTCTCCAATGAAGTCTTGATATGCCTCTGCTGCCACATTGTCTTAGTGGATGGGATGTGCGAGTTGGGTAGCTGTACTATTTATTATGTCATAATTAATTTCTCAGTGTCTTTCTGTGTACCACAACATGTGAGGAACCTGCAAAATTTATGATGCATACACAGCACTGTATTATTCCAAACAACTGATTTCCTTTGGTGAGAAATAAATCTTTAATTTCTGATTACTTTGTAGCATGATCAATGCTACAAAAAAATGCCCCAGAAGGAGAATCAAGTCTCACAGAGCAGAAACTGCTTATTCTTTATTATGTTACTCTAGCTTGATTTTATTATGTAGACATAAATACATCCTGCTGTTTTTTGTGGCCTGGCAAACTATAATTTTCTTCATTAAACTTAGAGTGGCTAACAATGCCATGGTATGCAGCAAAGAGGAACTCTGAACTCTCAAGAAGTAACCTTCCCCAGCATTCTAGGCAATGGGTATTCACTTAGTTTATGTAAAGGTTCAAATGGACTGTTACTCTTTTGGTTAAAAAAAGACCGTATATTGCTCTTTCTTAAATGATATATAAAACACAGGTAGTGTGCTCTAGCTGAAAACAGGCTTTGTTCAAGCTCAGACACATGAAGTTGAAGCTGCTTCTCTCCAAGGTGAAATGCTCTATTTCTTCCATCCATACGTGACAAAATGAGATACTTGAAGAGAATACATTAACCCTGCCAACAAACACAACGACACTGTTTTTCTGTTTTTGAAGTCTGAAAGTGCTGACTGACCTCCCCCAAGGCAGCAGGTACTTTGATTCGTTTGGGTCACCTTCATTGCACTGTTACATGTTTTTCTCTTAACCTACCTGTGTTTTTTTCCCCATGTTTGAAGTTTCTTATTGCGATCTCAGCCAGTCCCCCTTTGAATAGAGGGGCAAAATTATCAGTGTTCTTTAGCAGTGATAGAATTTTGAAAGACATCTTAAAATTTCTGTCTTAGTAAAATACTATATGAATTGTGCTCCCATAGACCATTTTTGTTTGATGTAGACTACTGAAAGATACAAACTGTTTACTTTTTTAAATGTAAACATTTGTGATCAGCTTTCCTTCATAGGTCTTTCTAGGCAGAACTTACAGCTGTCATTGTCTAAAGGCCAGTGTTATGAAATATCATAACCTTTTGTGGCGCTCAGGTTTCTCATCTGCCTAGGAAAATGCAGTCCTCTGGTGTGCTGCTGTCAAGGGCAGTTGGACGTGAATGTTTCAATAGGGGAGTTGAGCCTAGCAGTTAAATACTGGTTTGATCTTCCAGTAGATAATTCGGACCTTCATTTATAGAAGTATACTTCTTTGGTAATTTAAAGTTGCTTGGGGGAAAAAGAAAAAAAAAGCTCATAGAAATCACTAGTGGAGAAAAGTGCAAGCAGTTGACTAGCATAGAATTGGAGGAACTTGAAAATCTGGCACTGTTTCGGTTCAAAGCAACCTGCTTTTTGAATTTCAGCTTGACTTGACTTAGCTCTAGTTTTATTGTCGGGAAGGTTGATCAGTTATGTGATTCAGGTAATGGCTGCAGTTTACCTGAATTGCTGTCTGAGATCCTTATTACTTACTGCTTGACTCCCAGCAGCTATTCTAAAACATAGAAAGGAATGGGTTTTGGTTGTTTTGTTCTTATGCTTGGAAGTCTGAAAACTCTACAGAAAGGCTGTAAAAGCTTATGCCAATTGCAGTTGATTATAAAACCTGCTGGTTTCAGTGACACAAAGTGGAGGTTATTCCAATACCAATGTGAATTAAAGCTAATGTAGCAGCAATCAGGATTTGATCCTGTGTGTTTTGATAACATAATTCAACTAATTTGTCATTTCCTGCCTTTTCAGCTCAATCTTTGACTGCATCCCATAAAATCTTTGAGAGTATGCTGAATGCAAACTTGCATGTAATGGCAATGATAAAGCCCATATTTTATTTTTTTTTTTCCCAAATAACTGTGATTACTCCTCTTGACGTCATTCCTAAGCTTGCCTATAAACTGGGTGCTCTTAACCAAGGAATTAATAGAAAATAAAATTTATTTTAAACACTGCTGTGGTATCAATTTCTAGTCTTTCAAAATTGCTCTGGTGTACCACAAACTGGCTTTACTCTAGTGAATCTCTGCATCTTGATAAACTGTTGAACTATCAAGATGAAACAAATCAGTAAAATTAATTTCAACCATTTTCAGTAGGATCCACACTTTCCAAATGAGTGAATGCCACTCTGCTCTATTAAAAGTATATTTATGAAGGGTGTCCCACAGGGCCTCCTGTAAAGAAGTTTAAGAGCTGGAAAGAACATGATTCATTCATAGAATCATGGTATCATTAAGGTTGAAATAGATCTCCAAGATCATCAAGTCCAACCTTTGGCCAAATACCACCATCCTCCCCTAAACTATACCTTAGAGTGCTCATTTTTTTTGAACACTTCCAGGGATGGTGACTCTACCACCTGCTGGGGAGCCTGCTCCAGGACTATGCTTAACAGTCACTCTATTCACTAGAAGTCATTACACATTTTTGTATGAAAAAACCCCTGGTTTTAATTATCTGGGTTGTTTTACCTTTTGGTAGAATCCTCTGAGAAAGTACTTAATATTTTCATTGATTCACTAGTGAGTAAACTATCATCACAGAGAAATGTAAGGCTCAACTACCTGTTAACCTTTCTTACTGCTTTTTCTATCAAGCTTGCTTTGCGCTTTGTGTGTTTCTGCAGACTATTTCATTGAAATGGCAATACATCATTTGGTTTGTGATCGTGTAGCTGGACTTTGAAGCTGACTGTGAACAAATTCTTTTAATCCTCTGGAAGGTTTCCCTTGCCCTCCTTGTTTTTGTTTAGTAACTGCCTTTAAATGCGACTATGGCTACAATCATCTGTGACTGCATATCAGACAAATTGGTAAACTAGATTAGGACTATAGTAATGACTTAGAAGACAAGTGATAGCTGGAAAGACAAATTTTAAGTGGAAGTGCTATCTAAAAAATGGTACCTTTTGTAGTGTGTTAATATGTGGGCAATCTTTCATATATATAATTGGGCAACTTGTGAGGGCAGTTATACTAAAAATGGACAATAACTGCAAGAAAAAGTACCTAAGGGTTCCAGTTTCTTGTCATAAAAAATAGTCCTTTAAGGCCTCAGCATAAATATTTGTAAGATACCAAAAGAACCTAAATGGAAAATGTGTAATCTGTACAATATTATTAAAAAAACTCAAATCCAAACAACCCACCCCACAACTCTGCTAACATGATATTCTTTGGGTAGCAAAAGTGATATTGGGTGTACAGTTGGTGTGTGTCAGAACATTAGTTTTATGCATTTAAGTATCTTATAGTGGGGCTAGAGGGAGGAAAGAGGAGACTTCTTGGCGATGGGAAACTGCTGCGTGGTCACAGATTTGCAAGGCTGTTAGTTTGTAGCATGGCCCAGTCTGTGCTTGGCGGTTCTGTGGATACGTAAAGCCAAGGTGGGTCTGCCTGTTCTCTGAATCACTTGATCCTTAGGGTGAGTAACATGGACATGTCCAATGATAGCTGGCTCTGGGATTGTTTGGAGTTTTTTCCCTCTCCCCTAATACAGATATTTCTTCTGTGTGAATTCTAAAACCAGTATGAATTGACCTCTGTGGAGATGCAGACACCAAATTGCTTTTGCTGATTAGATTTCGAATAAGGCTTTTCAGTTTAACCAGGAAATGTCTAAGTTTAGACCAGAACTTTGTTAATGAAGGGTTGTTTTGGTGCTTAAATAAAAGGCATGAAGAAAGGAACTTGTGCACAAAACCTTGATGCATTTCTTTATCCTTCTTTCCCTCCAAAAAAGAAATAAAGGAGGGTGCCTGTATGTTATGTTGTGGTTCAGTGGTTTCTTCTCTATTCATTATTTCTATATTTGTATGTGTTCCTGGGTATTCTCTTCAATGCTTCTCTAAAAATAAAAATCAAAATCAGAGTACTGCCTAAAAATTATTTCAGGCTTTAAATTTGTTGTACACAAGAGTCATGGGCTTAGGCATGATTCTGTATAGACTCCTTGAACTTTCTGAAAAGGCTGTATCAAAAAATAGCTTAAATGAGGCAAAAATGTAATTTTTCAAAAAATAAATGCTGAGCTTTTTTCTCAGTATAGCCTGCCCTATACTGAAAAGAACTGAGAACTGTATAGTCATGGGGCTGATGTATGGCTGATAAACTCTAGTGTGTTTTGCTACAGTATGTGTGTCTCTTTTTTCATATAATGGCTTAAAATGTGTGTGTCTTAGAGTAACCTGTTAAAAAAAGTAGTTTAATATCCATACTATTAATTTGGTTAGGAAAACCAGCATGTCTACTTTAACTGCTGTATTTTCAAGCCTTAAAATTTCTGTCATGTACTATTGTGAGTTGTTGTATGGTGAAGTAGCAAAAATTATTTATGTTATATTTTTTCAATGGAAAGTGGAGAAGAAAAATAGTATAGTGCAATATTCTACTGCAGAACGGTAAATCTGATATGGCCTGCTGGGCTGTGCTGCATCATCTCAAATAAATTTGAAAAGGGCAGCAGAGGTTCCAACTATGAATTCTGACCATGCTTCAGAAGCTGGTATTACATACATATATAAAGTAAACAAATCAGGAGTTCTTGCCAGGCAGTAGTGTGGCACTGAAGAATATTTTAAAGAGCAACTTTGAATGTGTATTTTAAAGAATAGGTATCGAGTAAGTTCAAAGTATCTTGAAGTCTTAGAAGAACAGAATTAGCAATTTCCTGTTGCATGGTGTAGTCAGGAGAGAAGCTAGTTTATAAAATAGCTGTGAGAACAGCAGGAAGCATTTTCTGCCTTAAAAATGTAAGTATGTTTTCACTGACCTGTGGTATATGCTGCAGTGAAGCAAGTCAGGGAGCAGACACAAAGACAGAAGCTGTTCTCCTTATGTTTTTATCAGCTTCCTCTTGAGAGGACACTGATTGTAATTCATTGTTCAGCATATGAAAGTATTAATTACTTCTCTCATTCCCCTCCAGTGTGTTTCTTTTTTTTAACCTGTGCATGAATAATCAAATATTACTATGCCAGGCAGTTGGAATTAATTAGAGTTTCAAATTTCCATAGTCCCTCTTTTAGTGTTTGTTATGTTAGGCTAAATCTTACACAGAGAAGGAGTGGGGTGCACTTCAGGTTACTATTAGGGCCATATTCTTTCAGCATATGAGAACACACTTAGAATGGAAAGGTACACTATGGAGAGCAAGTCAGTTCAAAGCCTTTAGAGTTAGCTTTTGAAATATTTATGTTCTGAGTGGAAAAGATTTTTCAAGCCATCTTGACCTTCTTGTAACTAAAATATTTTGAAATTTCAGTTATTTAAAGTTTTCAAAGTTCTCATAGTCAATAAGAAGATCAATACATGTGGCATACTTCAGTGTAGTTAAGGCAATTCCTGTTAGCATTCAGTGTTATGTGTAATTATTGCCACTACTTCCTTCTTTTGAGTAACATTATTCATCTTCAGTTGCAAAGTCTAGAAGTGTGTAGCTCATGGGCTGCTGGATTACAGCCAGTTATTGATAGACAAAGTCAAACTGCAATTGTTAAAGTCATTGATGGAAATAAACAAGGAACAAGTTACCTTACTTGGATGTCTTTTGTATTTTTTTTAATTTCTATGTTGCTTATTTTTAAAGATCAATTCCTTTAAAAAACATTGTGCAGTATAGAAAAATTGTAGAAAGTTTGTATGTTTTTATACTGTGATAGAAGACCATAACCTTTCTTTGTGATTTTTTCTTTTTTTCTTGAGGATTTTTATTTATTTGTCTGTCTTCATTTTTGGCAGTGCTTGCCATCATCTAAGGGTGTAGTTATAGTTGTCTCATCCACCTTTCCACTCTGCTTGTATCTAATTCGGGAAAGTTATCCAAGAAAGTTTTATGAGTAAAACACTGCTTCCAGACCTACTTGTATTTCCTGTTTGTTCTGCTACTGAAGTGAAGTTCACCGTGGAATTGCTATCATAGTCCAAAATACAGAATTAAAATTATCATTTATTACTATATTTTCCAGAGGTCCTGTACTAATGTCTACAGATAATAGCTTTCACTAGTGATTACATAAGGTATGAAAATTATTTTAAAATTATACGTTGTCTTCAGTGTTGGAGTTCTGAGTTTGGTGCATTCAGATATTTCTGTACAATTAGAAAGGGCCATCTTATTGGCAGAAATTAACCAGGCACAAGGTTCTTGTAAAGTAATTTCTCTTTTGTAATGTTAGGTTTAAAAAATTATTTGAACCTAGGTGTTTCCTTCAAACTGGTATGTATGGACTCATTCTTAGAGCCAGCTGGCTCAGGATCTTGCATATCACTTACCTAGTTGTTACCTGGTATTTCCCATCTGAAAACTGCTGAACGTTTTCCTTAAAGATTCATGTAAGAACAAATTTTCTTAAGAGCAACTGCAAGCTGCAACTTGAAAGCCAGAGGATTCAGGAATGTTGATCTCCTGCAAGTGTCCTAGTTGATACACAGTGTAGAGGTGTTTGGGTTTTTTTTTTTGTTTGTTTGGTTTTTGTTTGGTTTTTTTTTTTTGTTTTTTGGGTGAAGTGGCATGAGTAAAACTTTACTGCCTGCGAGATTTGTAGCTAAATTCCACTTGTACAACTGTTGAAAAAGAATGAACTTTAATACACAACATGTAAGCCATAATTGCCACCAGAATCCACCAGAATGGCAAATAGTTCCCTTGAGTCCATAATTAAACACTTAGATGAATGTGTTTTCATGTACTTAGACTTGTTACTTTCTTAAGACATCTCTACATACTAAAGAGTATCTTCTGATTTTTCCTTTATCCTGTCAATACAGACTGCATATATGTTGTACTCTGTGGGCAAGTAGAACTGTCCAGAGTATGACAAGTTCTCTTTACCTGCTTTCTGACCACCATGTGCCTAACAGATAGCCTGTAAGTAGCTTGGAGGATTGACTCAGCTGCTATATGCTTTGGGAGTGTGAAGCTGGTTGTACTCAAAAAAGTAGTCTCTGGCTGTATTTTCAATCTTGTTATCTATACAGGTAATGTATAATCTGGAAGGATACTTAGGGTGTCTCATTAAGATCCACTGTTAAAATACTCTAGGGTGCTGTCCTATTGCTATTGATGAAGAAGGACTAAATTAATACTATTTAAAAAGGACTTTGAAGAAAAACAATGAAGAACTTAGAAGTAGAGACTTGCCAGTCCATCACTGCCTATCTGTTTTATGTGAGAGAGGTCTGGTCAATGGCTTCCGGTGTGCACGTTTGGGATTTCTCCTTTTCCTTTAAAATACATTGTCTGCTTCAAATGCTGATGTTAATTTTCAGCATATGGGGACCATTAGCAATACTGAATCTGGATATAAGGCTTAACTGGTTAAATCACTTTAGAATGTTGCATCTGTTTTGTTACAGTAGTGTTAACACCTGGATCAGTTTAGCACCAGTGCAGACATTTAGGACATATATGGCTGTTAATTCTAAAAACATCTGTAATTTTTTTGTGTGTGTATGCATGTAGATGTGCATGTGTGAATGGCTGGATCTCCAGAATTTTAAAGTTTGATGGAAGAAAGCTCAGTGAATTGTGCTCAAGGTGTGTATTGACCTGGGCAAATAAGTGGTTATGGCATGAGGCAGAAGGTTTCTTTTGAGTGGATTAGAAATGATGGTTTTGTCTTTACAGTTTTTTGTCTATTTTCACCCTTCCATTTCTGAAGAATTCTTAGCTGACTCTCATTCCTTCCCCTCCCACCCCATAGCCTGTCCAGTAGTTATATAGTGAATAAGATTTCCTGCTCTCCTGGGATGTGGGAAATGGGCAGACATTGCAAATTGAAGAAAGCAAGCTCCCTGACTGAGTCTGCTTGAAAGTAAAAATGCCAATTGCGTTAAAATTCTGAGAAATTACTTTCTCGGGTGACCTGCTGCCTTTTAGCAAGAGCAGAGTTTGCAGTTCTGCTGAAGAATGATGAGTGCAATTGGAAGGCTTCTCTTATGATGCCCATTAGCAAGATTGGACTAATCTGCAGGACGTAACCTCAAGGTAAACTGTGAATGAAGCCGCAGGCAAGGCCAATAAGGCGTTTTGTAGTTTCCTTTATCCCAGAGTCTTTCACAGAACCTGCAATTAATATTATTTTCTATCTATGGAGAGTGAGGGTGGCTGCTAGCATGGGATGCTTTACTGGGGGCATGCTTGGTACTACCTGCCAGGCTGGGAGGAGGGGTTGCTCTCAGAATTACTGCTGAAATAGCTAACTAAGCAGGGTTAACCACTTGATTATTTGTTAACTAAATTAAAACAGTCTTGCCCCAGCCAAGGGCTTTGGGCATCTCCCTAGGAACAAGGACAGGCTGGTATATTTTAGACCCAGCTCAATGAGACCGTTGTCTCTGAAGTTGACAGGAGGTCCTGGGATGTGGGTAAAGTGTGGCAGCCTCAGGTTGGGGTCAGGTTGTAAAGGCTCATTAGTGCTCTCGGGGCCCTGATGTGAACAATTTAGTACTACCTATTTTTATTCTTTTGTTTTTTTAGATACAGAGCTTGTATTTGTCTCCCCTTCATAAATAAAAGTATTTCACTTTATGTTTTTCTCACCAGTGCAGTTGGACAATCAGGTTAGGGATGCAGGTGAGCACAGCCTGGCTGGTTGTGCATGGGCTGGATGCAGCCCACAGACTCTTTCTGCGTGACCTCTGTCTTCATGTTACTGAGACCTCGTTCACTTTTATTGAGAATAAAATGATACAGAGCACCTTAGTTGTGGTATCTCAGGTGCTTGTATATCTGCATCCTCCTGCGCAGTCAAGTCTAATGTTGGCCAAGTGTATTTTATAATGTGAAACACAGTAGTTGTTGACCTTTAACAATCAACCTGTGTGAGACTTGCTTCTTTGCTGTAAGACCTCCAAATTTGCTCTTGTATTAGACTTTTCTAGTATCCCAAAGCATTAGCTAGGCTTTTTTTTTCTTAGAAATATTTGTTAAAAAAAAGAACCATATAGAAAGAAATTCTAACTGTATTTAAAATCTTGATTTCTCAAAAATGCAACATTTGACCTGACTAAACCACTGAGTAAGCTGGAACTGGCAGATTCTGTAAGTTTTGTGCTGACTGGAGGTTCTAGAATGTGTTGCATTTATATGCACAAGAAACTAGGAGCATTTCAGAATTGCCTGCTGAAATCCATTCCCAAATACAGGCTGATCAACACTGTATCTTCAGGGCTTCCATTGGGTTTTTTTATTGTGTGTGGGGGTTTTTGACTTGTTTGTAATAATTTTGTTGCTAAGGCTACAAATAGAATTTTGCTGAATTAGTGCCTTTGGAGTGTACAATAGATTTCTGTATGATATGGAGAAAAGCACTTTACTTTTGGTGGGGAATAGTCCAATATGAGTATGTGCTGAATGAAAACTGTCGGCTTAGAGGGAGGGCTGCTCTCTTCAGAAGTGTAGCAGCATTTTGTTTGTTTTATACATGTGTACTGATGGACACAGTCCTGGGTTGTGGAATGAGTTTTTTTGTTTGTTTGTTTTTGGGTTTTTTGTTGTTGTTTTTTTTTAAGTGCTTACATGTCTTCGTATTGAAAGTGGCCACATTTTCAAAAGATATAATAAAAGCTACCATTGCATGGGAACAACCTGTGCTCTGTCTAGGCTCTTTGTAGCAGAATGCGATGCCTCGAGGGAGGATAGTTGTGCTGGCAATGTTGCCACTTATTTTCTTATTATTTCCCCAAGAAAAAAAAATAAAACCACAAAACTTTTGCAGTTGAAAGTTTTAACTCTAAACCCTGATAGCTATTCTTAGCCTTTGGGAGCCTGAGTCTAAATATATTATATTTTTCTCAGAGAATGTACTCTTTCTTGCCTAGCACCTGCTTCATTTTTGCTGAATTCCTCTTTTTCTGATTGTGATTTTGAGAGAGATACTACAAACTGAAATCACAAACAGAGGAATTAGGTCTTGGGAAAGGACTGCATGGAAGGACAAGATAAATAATGTGAAAACAAAGATCTTGTTTTCTTCCAGTGTTCTTTTGTGACTGGACTAAAATGAGAAAAATGTGTGTGGGGTTGGGAAAACAAATACAGGCAACCTGATCCACTGCATAAGCAGAAGTCAAAATGAAAATTTTCAAATATTCTAGAAAGCGTCATCAGATCTTTAAAGGATTTAAGCTGACCTTTCCATAACCTCCATATACTCAGAGACAAAAGGACATGCTGAGAGGAAGCGTGTCTGAAAGCATTACAGCAGTTTGCTCTGGACAATGGAAATACTGAGCTGCATGATATTTGGAGTATTTGCGTGGAGATTCTGTGGCGTAGTATGTCAGCGTTTGAGCATTTTTCTTTCCAGAACAAGGACAATATTTCTGAAAGTAATACAGTAAAAATAAAAACCAAAGGATTTGGATACAGATTTCAAGGAAATGGAGAATTTGAGGGGAGTCTTGGAGTATGAATTAGAGTCATGCATTTTAAATGTGATCTTGTATTTCACACCTTTTTTCCTCTCCTTCATCTGCATTGAAAAATTACTAATTTTAAGAGGATATTTGTTGGAAAGGCAGATAGGGAGTATGAGTAAAGAATTAGATATAAATCATCCCTCTTGTTTAGAATTTTGAATAGAAGAGTCTTGAGCTGGCTGGATTCTTAATTACCCTAATAAAATAAATGCTAAATGAGTTAAGCTCAGTAGTAACAATGCATCTTTAAATAATTGCTTAAATACAAGTAACTAATTAAATTCTACTCATCTTTTTGCGCTAAACAGGTCTCACACCTTCTCCTACTGCATAAATTTTCAGTGCAAATCTTTGGATTTGTACAAACACTATAGTAGACAGACATTTATAGTAACGAATTAGACATGGAGACTGCTAATGGCTGGCACTAGTCCTTGCCAGGGTGTTTGAAAGCATAAATGATGAAAGCTGCGGTGGTTTTTCTGGGGTTTTATTTCTAATCAAGCTGGCAGACTTGAAGTCATAAAAATAAGGCAATGTAAAACCATTTCCCGCCCCCTCCCCCGCCCCCCCCATTGTAAATACAAGAAAGTTAAAGAGAAGGAGAAGGTATATTTTCACCTATAAAATATTCTGTTGTCTGTCTCCATCAGAGTGTTAGCAGATAATGTTGTCAGTCAAAATATGTACAGGACAGTTTTTGGAGTGCCCTGTGCAGAAGCCAAAAATTGCATGCTCCTACCGACTTCTGTATTTATCGTTCATCTGTGTCAGAGAGATTAATTTCAAAATCTAAATTAAAATTTCAATATAAAAGGCCAGTTGGGGTTTTAGTTCTGAATTACTGGAGGATCCATTATTTCAACAATAATGTTTGCAAGTTTTTCACATTTCTTTTACATTTTAATTATAACTCATCAAATCTTAACCGATTACTCCTGGTTAGACTCAGAAGAATGTCACTGAAGGGTGTTTTAATTTAATGGAAGCAGCGTTACATCTGCGTCTAATGTTTTAAAAGCCAATTTATATGGAAATTCTGCTCTAGCAGGAAGTCAATGGGTATGTAGTTTTTAACACCTCCTGTAAAAATTTAAACTTGAATTAAAGCAGAACCAAAGCAATGCCATTCTTTCTTGTGGTAGCAATGTGATTGCATTTTCCCAGCCTTTCTTTTGTACTCTTTTCCTTCTGTTAAAATTAAGCTTTTATTTGTCTTTTACAGTCGTGCTATCAAGACAAACCAGGACCTTCTGCCTGAGACGCCGTGGATCCACATCTTCTACAATGACTTTTGGGGGACATTGCTTACCCACAGTGGGAGCCACAAGTCCTACAGACCTCTCTGCACACTTTCCTTCCGCATTAACCATGCTCTTGGGGGAATGGACCCATGGGGCTACCACCTTGTAAACGTTCTCTTACATGCTGCAGTCACAGGCCTTTTCACAAACTTCTCCAGGATTCTGTTTGGAGATGGGTACTGGACCTTGATAGCAGGCCTGCTGTTTGCATCTCATCCCATCCACACGGAAGCTGTAGCGGGGATCGTAGGAAGAGCAGACATTGGAGCCTGCCTCTTTTTTCTACTTTCCTTGATGTGTTATGTGAAGCACTGCTCTACCAGAGGTTCCTCACCAAGTACTTGGGTCTGGATCTTGGGAGCGGGGCTGTGCGCAGGGTGCAGCATGCTGTGGAAGGAGCAAGGAGTGACTGTTCTGGCCATTTCAGCTGTGTACGATGTCTTTGTGTTTCATCGACTGAAAATGCATCAGATCATTTCTGCTTTATACAAGGTGAGTTGTCTTTGCTGTAAGCTATTTGTAAGGCACCAGTCACTGTTAAACAGGTGTTAAATGAGTTTTCAAGTACACAATAATTCTTAGTAGTTTAGTCAACTCCCAGAAATGAGCACAGATGTCTGTCTAATGCTGAAAGAACACTTAAACAGCTTCGGTATGGGGTTTTTAGATTTTGTTTAAACAATGTATTATTAGCCATTGCTATTACTTGGCACTTGGGATGGTGTTTTTCCAATTACTTTCCTTACTTCCAGCAGTTCCCTCATTCTGTTTACTGACAAGCACTGGATATCTGAGTTGAGCACTGAGTATCTGACTGGCTTTTGCAAGGAATTCATTCATGCTCTTATCCTGTTGTATCTTGCAAACTCAGCTTAGTTTGGTCAGGCGTGCAAGTGTGATAGCTGATATCATCTGCAGGCTCCCTGAGGCAAAGACAGAGCTCTTGTTGTTCTAGTTTAACAGAGATGCATAGGACCTGAGTGCCTTCCTTTGGCGTGTGTTTTTTCTTCTCCTAGTAGGAGCTATGGCTTAAATGTAATATTGCCTTAACGAAATAACTCTTTCTTATTTTTTAACTTCTTGCCCAAGAACAAACAAGTAAAATAAGCAAACAGAAAAGCTCACCAAACCCCCATAGCTTTGCTCTCCCAACACTGCGCATGTATTTCAGAAACCCCAGCTGAAATCTAGACTCCATTACATCAGTTGCTATATGAATGAGTAAGCTGAGTATATGTAATTTTCTTTCCAGTGAAATAGCTTTCTTTCAGAAAAGTACTGACTTAACAAAAGGAAAAAAATGTTTCATATGGATGTGTGTTGTCACATTTTTCAGTGAGACATAAGGGAAAAAAAAAAGCAATGAAACAAATTATGGCTTTGCAATCTAACTCAAACACCTTGATTTTAAAATTCTGATTTCTCATCTATGTGAATTAAAAAGAAATTGTAGATTTTTATAAAACAGTGATGATTTCTCTTTGCATAGACTATATATCTGTAGTATAAAAGGAAATAGTGGAGTGAAAAAAAAACCAAAACACCTCTAGTCACTGGTAGTTTCCTCTTAAACTGCTGTCTATGCCAACTTGGTTATCATGCTGTTTTCTGACAAAATTGAAAAGGAAAGAATAATTTCCTATACATTTATATACATGCTTTCTTTTTTTTTTTTTCTCCTGTGTATTGGGGTAAGACCTGTTCCTTGTCAGTAACCAAATACTGTATAGTACATAGTGTACCTAATGTTGAACGGAAAGAAGCAGTAAACTAATTTAGTTTTGTTTTCTTCTCTCCCTTAAACTGCATCTATAACAGTAAGCTTTATACTGAAAGGCCCAGGATGAGACTTTTTTCAAGTACTTCAAGGAGTTTAGTTAGTAATTCAAGTATTAGCTTATTCTATACAATTAAACTGTGGTAAAAACATTCACATGACACAGAAAATTCTGTATACCTAGAAAGTTTTTTATTACTAAACACTCATTGCTGAAACCAAAACCTTTGAAGATACTTCTGTTTAACTTTTCATGGGGAAAAGCTTTTTCTCCCCTTTTTCCTCCTTTTCTCCTTCAAGGCCAGGTAAAATTGGTCCAGAAGAAACCTAAGTGACACAGATGAAATCCAAGCTTCCACATCCCAACGTTTTTGAACACAACGCCTCTCTTCCTAGATGTGGAGCTCTAAATTTGGACACCAGGGCTTGCAAGAATTTTTTTCACCCAGCATCAGAGGTGTCTTGGACAGCAAACTGGTGTCTATGGAAATGTACTTTTCCATCTGTAATGACAGATAATTCTGTGCTTTGTAGATTACAAGACTTTATGGAGATTAGAATTTAGCTGGAGGCAATGTTATGGGGAGAGACTACACTGAACAAAAATAGGAGTATTTTTCTTGATCTGCCAGAAATCCATTTCCTAATTCAATAAATTAGTGGCTACCTAATTCTTGCACATCTATTCAGGCTGAGTGCTGCTGACCGAGTTTTACCTCTGTGCCAGGGAAGCCTCTGTTCATTCATGTACTGCCTCTGTGCGTTTCATTACTGAGAAGCCCAGGTGGGAGCTTCAGTTATCAAGTATCTCCAGTAAGGCTTCTTTTTTATCTGAGTTTTACAAAAATCATTCACAGATTATATAGATTTCTGTAAGAATATAATGTCTTGCAGGGCTTGGGATGTCAGGAATGTCGTCATTGGCCTAGCTTGTTATGAGAATCATTCCTTTTTGAGTATTTGTCTGCACACTTTTTTGTACTCCAGTTTTGCATGGCCTCTACCTTTAGCATCACAGTTTCTTGTTCCCAAGCATTCCGTGGGCAATAAAGGAGTGAAATAAAAGCCTTTTGTAAAGATAATAATTGTAAATTAAAAAAAAAAATCAAGACAGGTGGAACAAAGGTAGCACCTTAAAAGCAAATTGAAGCAAATGTGTCAGTCTTCTGGAAAGCTTCACATTGTGTGATAAAAATGCTTTAGAGCAACAAACCCATTATGATTACCAAAAAAAGATACTGAAAATAATAATTCTAGTATATTGCCTCCTTATCAATCATTGTTTTCCAAAACACTTTCTTAGTGTATTTATATTTCCTTTAGCCTTTGCATTTTACCTTTTCACATAAAATACTGTTTAGTGAATGTTCAGGTTAGTGAGTCTCTGGCCATCTGCTCCATCTGAAGACTGGAAAGTGCTTTTGGAAGATGTATTTAGTTGATATCTGGATAATTTAAGAATGATCAATGCACTTGGAGTTGAGAAATTTGGATTTTGATTGTAGCAAGTCTGACCAATATATGACAAATCCTGACTATGAAGGCAGATTAGATGCTGTCCTTTTGATTTGAAATTACATTTAGATTTATTTTCAAGTAAATTGAGGATGATTGTGCTATAAGATGTACAATTTAAAGTAATAACCTGTTACTTTTGAAATAATTAGTAGGAACTAAATTATGTTTTTTTTACTAAAACCTTTTTATTTAGTTTGGTTCTGTCTTTATATATGTTGATAAAAACAAGTGAGGTTTATGTTGTTGTTGTTTGTTTGTTCGTCAGTTTTCTATTTAGTAAAATCAAAACCCCAAGTATGTAGCTAAGATTAATTTTTGCATTATGCAGAATTAAAGGAATTAAAGCACACACTTGGATTAAGTTTGTTCATTTTTTTCAATGTATTGCAATCACTATTTCTTGCTTGAAAAGACATTTCTACACTGTAAATTGATGAGATCAAAGTAGCTATTTACTGTGTAAACCCAACTGGCTTGAGCATTTAAAAAGCTGGAGTACAGTTTAAACTGAACCGAAACCCTTCCACCATACAAAACCCCTTCTCCTCAGAGAGCTCTGTATTAGAATGTCTGGGCAATTATAAAGAGTTGTGTTCATATTTGTCTTCTGGAATTTGTGCTTTATGTTTTCCCGCTTTAATACTGGGAAATGGCAGCTTCAGGAGAAAGGGGAAAAAAAATACATCAGAAAGGTCAGTCAAGGAAAAAGTTAGTCTTTTGTAGTGCAGTGGAAGGGTAAAGTGTAGAATGGAACCAAGGAAAAGAGGAAATAATTTTCAAGTTGGTTAGCTCAAATATGTACTACCTAAGTAAGCAGTAATGGTGGGAAACTGAAAGCTTTGTAATGGAATAGTAGGAAGGTGTTACCCCTTTCAATCTGAAGCTTTCAAGGTTTTTTCCACTTTCAAGCTCAAACCTGTCCAGTTGAGCTGGTGCATCTGTTTCCTAGACGGTCCTGCAAAATGAACCAAGAGAAAGTACAGGTAAAAAAGTAATCTTTAAACACCATTTCCCTGCCTTGTCCAAAATATCCCAGATATATCGTTAGGAGTTATTTCAAACCTGAATCAATTCAGTTATATTCAGTCCTCATCGTTGCCCTACAGATAGCTCAATGGCAAACACTGCGAATGGAGGTACAGGAACAACAGAGAGAGAGGGATTTGGGACGAGTGGGTGGTTAAGGACAGGGGCTGGCATGCTGCCAGACTATAACTTTCAGCTTCTATAAGCTTTTTCAGAATATACCACTGGGGAAACTGAGACGTGATTATTTATGTTTAAAGAACAGTAAAACTACTGACTGTCTTCAGGATGGTCAGTGTAATATGAACTTTTAAAAGCAACTTAAAAAATGCTCCAGCTGATGGTAGGAAATGGTATTGGTGTGACAAGCCTATTTTTTTCCACTGTGTTCTTACTTTGGGCCAATATCCAATGAATATAAAGTGATGGCTGCTACACAACACTGAATATCATGTGAGTCCTGATTTGTCACATCGAGGACATGACAGCATCCCAGTGTGATTTGAGTACACTGGCAGGGCTTCTGAACAAGGTGGCTGCAAACAGGAACACCAGCAGAGTAGATAAATGTTACCCCTTATTTAGAAGCTATTCTTAAAGCACCTTAAAAATGTATATAATAGCTATTTATTGAACTGTTCAGCTCTTTTCTCTGTCATCTGTGTATTGGTTATTCAGTAGAACTTGGATACTGATTTTTTTCCTTTTGCCAAGTCTTGTATTCCCATCTGCCTGTGATGCTCTCACTCTGGCAGGAGAAGTTGTCAGTCTGGATCCCATCTCATTTGGTTAGCTCTGTTTTATTCTGACTGGCTAACACGAACATACTTGCTATCTTTAAAGTCAGAAGATTTTGACGGAATCCTACTTATTGTGGTCATAAATTAGTTGTCTGAAATGAGACAAATTAAAAAAAGTGGTGTTCCACTGGGGGAAAGCATTCCTTATGAAGGAAAGTTAGAATTTTGTTTGATTTTTTTCAGCACTTTAGACCAAGGGTCATTTGCAGTGTACATTGTGTAGCAGGTACACAGATTGAGTTGTCAAGTATGATAGGTATCAAAGGATTGTACCTCTCCACAGCTAGACTTGTGCAAGTTAAACCACCAAAGGTGATGGAGTGAGAGGCGGAAACTTAAATACGGGAGAAAGCTCTGATGAAGTTTGTTATTAAAGAAAATATGGAAATTCATAGGCCTAATTGTTTTTGTACTTGCAATATTCAGCTTGAGAACAACAGTCTTCTGTCCATTTATTAGTACAAAGCTAATACAAACACTACTACACTGATCTGTTTTCATCTCATGGAGTTTTTTAGGTTTTGTTTTGTTTGCTTGGGAGTTCGTTTTTTGTTTTGGTTTGGGTTTTTTGGTTAGGGTTTTTTTTTTTTAAGTGGGAATGGAACTGGATAACATAAGCAGTTAAAAAGATGGGGCAAATGCATTTAAAGCTTATTTTTAGTATAATGGTAATGATAAACTATTGGTCTGTGGTTTATGCGTACAAACTCTCTTACAGAAGTAACTAAACCAGATGTATGTTCTACTAATGTTCTGTTGCTATAATACAGTAACATTTTACCAGATCAACATATTGTTAGTACAGGGGGTTGTTATTCTAAAATAAGGAAATGTCTCTTTTCCCATCACTTATTTGATTAAAATCTCCCTCCGGGAGGTCTGTCTCACATGTGGAATTAGTTACTGGTATCTGTAGCTTATCACGAGCCACAAATTGGATTGCAGGATGCATTATCCAGCCTTCTGTGCTATTATAACAGTATTGGTTTTGTAAAAAGCAATTTTATTGGAAACTTATATTTTATTTAAGGTAATGATGTAAACCTGGGGCCTCCGTGGATGACATGGTCAACCACCAAACCAAGTTTTATAAAACTCTATTTTCCTTAATGGTCTTGGAACAACCGTAATTGTGGCTGATATGTATGATTGCTGCTGGGTATTAGATAAAGCTACTGATTTTTGAGAACACTTTAACTTCAAGTAAGCTTTCTACATTCTTTAGTCTTTGAAGCTTCTTCTTTTAGAACTATTGTGCTTTGGAAAGCAATGTCAAAATGAAATGCTGCTCTTGGTTAAAGTTTGCAGTCTTATTCTTCCCTTCTGAGGAGCTCTAAAGCCTTAGCAGTGCAGTAGTTGGTCTTGCTTATGCTTTACCTCTTCTCCACCTACGAGTTATGCTGTTTTGCAGCAGTGTTTCAACCTTATTTAAAATATATTTTCTGCTTATTTCCTACGTCTCAGGAATTTTGTTACACTTGAACTTATCCACAGGTCTTGATATTTTGACAGATCTGATCAGTAAGGTATTATTTTGTAAGTTTCCCTTTTGGGTGCCTTGTATCTTTGAAATGCAGTGTTTACCGTGTTTAGACGGTTAGGGTGCCAGCTGCTCTCTTGCAGGGCAGACTTCATTCTTAGATATTTAGCAGATATAATCTTCCTTGAGACTGCTTTTATTCCAATTAAAAATAATAAAGAATTTACAGCTTAAAAACATGACTTGACCTCTCACAGGTTCATTCTGTCTAACAACTGCATATTCAAGTGTGCTGTGCTGTTAAATATTGCATTTGTGGGCTGGGTAACCTTTATCATTTCAAGAGCTGTGGAAAAGATTGAGGGCTTCATTGCCAGCTGGGGCCCCATGCTGTCCCTACCATCTCTGTCTGCAGTGGTCAGCTGGGGGTTAATTTTCCTGGCAGCTTTAAGGCTGAACAGAGCTGTGGAAATGCTGAGATGAATGTGCCTCTGCACATACATTGCTCATCTTTGCCAGCCTGATGCTTTTCTCTTCACTCTGCTGGATGGCAACAGCATGGGGCCTGTGCGGTCCTGACCACACTCCCCTTGCCTCAGCAGATGTCTCCTAGACAGAAGAAGCTTTTTGCAATTTACTTCTCTTTTGACAATTTCAAGTAGCTTATACTGCTGTTTCATGTAGTTTCCACAGCTCCTTGCTGCTTTTCTGTTTGATCCTGAAATAAGAAAAGTGAGATTGGCCTCCGCTGTCTTCTCAGAGATATTGATCTCCTGCAGGTCCCTGTGATGTTGGAGTGGTACTGAATTGGACATCAATATGTATAAATAGCTGTTGTTTTCTGAAAGTATTTTCGTGGAGGGATTTAAACAGATCACATATGACAGAAATACAGCATCCAAAGGCAAATTTATCAATGGTGTATCTTTTAAAAAAAAAAGGAATCATAAGCTGTCTTGGTGAAGTCACTGACACTGGCATAGTAGGGATTATATTTTAATATTGAATCTGTAATGCCTTTATTGGTATTGTTACTAAAATCCTCATTACTTTTGTCTAGCTGCTTGAGGTCTACAATAATATTTGGGAGCCTGTATTTGAGAATACCTCTCTGGAAAGATGAAAAAGGCAAAGTCTTCTTTAATAAATGAGTAAGTAAATTTAAAAAAAAAAGAAAGAGAGAGAAGGCTTTTCGTATTTACAGAAACTGTGAAGAAGCTTCTATTTAACAGAGAGGTTAGTTTGCCAGAGAAGAGTTGTCACTATCTTCAGTAATCCATGAGATTTATACTGTATTGTAGCATGCAAAGTATACTGTGTTCTTCCTGCTGTGGCTTAACCCCAACCTGACACAGCCACTTGCATACTCCCCCGGTAGGATCGGGAAAGGAAAAAGTTAGAAAACTAATGTATTGAGATAAAGGCAGTTTAATAGGTAACACAAAAACTGCATGTGCAAATGAAGCAAGGAATTAATTCACTACTCTCTATGGGCAGGCAGGTGTTCAGCGATCTCCAGGAGAGCAGGGCTCTGTCATGTGTTACATCTTGGGAGGACAAACACCACCACTCTGAGTTATCTGCCCCTTCCTCCTTTTTCCCCAAGGTATCTATGCTGAGCATGACACCATATGGTCTGGAATGTCTCTATGGTCAGGTGTCCTGGCTGTCCCCTCCCCACTGCTTGTGCACCCCCAGCCTCCTCGCTGATGGGACGGTGTGAGGAACAGAAAAGACCTTGATGCTGTGTGAGCACTGCTCAGCATAACATCATCCCAGTGTTATCAGCACTGTTTCCAACATATAATCCAAGTAAATATAAAACCACGCCCCATTCTAGCTACTATGAAGAAAATTAACAAACCAGCCCAAACCAGCACATTCTCCCTGGTTTAAAAGGGAACATCTCTTCAAGAGGCACAGGGTGAGAAAGTTTCCACAGGCTTTGCGCAGGTTTTGTTAGCACTTGTTTTTTATTCTGAGGTTATATGCCAATTGCTGACATCAAGAACAGCATGGCATTTTCATAATGCTGCTTAATTTTACAGGGTCTTGGTGAGCTAACTAATTTCCAGTCTGTAAAACCTTTGCAAATAGTATCAACCTGAAAATGTTACTCTTGTAGTTTTTAATGTTTCTCAGAATCAGTTGAAAGCACTGAGCTTATCATAATATCTAACAACAGCATTTCAGAAATAGGCATTTACAGGCGTAGATTTTTCTTCATTTTAGTGATTATTTTAGTTTCCTAATTAAAGAAGCTCTGTAAAACTGTTTTTCCAGAGGCTGGCAAGTTTTCTGTTTAAATATTGCTATTAAAGAACAGTTGAATTTCGTGCTTTTTGTTAGGGTAGGTAAATGTTTTATATGTTTAATACTTTAATGTGTTTTATGCTGAGATAAGGGGACTTGGGTATCTGTAAACTTTGGGGGATAAGAAATACATGCAACTTTGCCCAATCTTCAGTTTTCCATTTGTCCTCTAGCTAGAAAGCCATGTTCCTTACCCTGTAGCTCTGCTTCTCCCATGGGTCAGTTGTCTGAGTACTGGCCACAAAATGGGATAAACAACATACGGTGCTAAAGCTTGATCATGTTTTAATGTGTTGAACATTTGCTGGTGTAATTTGTTCTGTGCTGGTTTTCTTCAGGAGTTATGCCTTTGTGCTTAAACCTGGTTTAGTGCCTGGGTTAAAATGCATACATTCATAGTTGTATTCATCAAGTATGGATTTTGTTTGTTAAATACCACACAAAATTTATACCTGTGTCTGTATGTTCGATCATGAGTACTTTACATTAGCTTCCTAGTGTCATGTTTAGACTCCTAAATGTCCTGATGAAATGTTAAATACTTGTAGCTCCTGGTGAGCTTTACCTAATGAAGGGATCGCATTTGGTCAATCAAGCTAAATAGCAAGCTAAACTTTCTGCCTCCAGCAGTCAGGGCATGCAATAATAGTGTCAGAAGGCGGAAAACCTGTAAGCATGTCTCTCGTCAGAATCAGATTAGGGATCAGGTGCAGCTTCTGGATGCTTTGAGTTCTGACTCTCAGCAGTGTGTTACAGCACCTTTGGGAAAGATAACACTGCTGAGAGCACATGAAGATCAGGCTCCTGATTTTTGAGCATTTTAACTGTAGTCATCTAAGTTTCAGAACTGAGCGCTTTGACAGCATTGCCTGAGTCTATATGATAGAACTGCATTCTCAGTTGTCTTCCTAGAGTCCTGCACAAGAAAGACCTGTTCTGGTATACGAGCATGAGCTCTGATTCCAGACCCGGGAGAAGGTGTTTTTAAGGAGCAGGAACATATGCAAGCCCTAAGCCACAAGAGAGACTTTTCTCTTGGTTTAGGGTTTAATTTTAAATTTCCTGGCTTATGCTCATTTTTATTTAAGTCATAATGATTTAATGATTATGTGTGCACTTTCTCTGATTCTAAACATTAACCTTTGTAGACAGTTACAATATTAAAAAGAGGGAAAGTACAAATGCATAATATTTACAGTCGAAACAGCCAGTTGTGATAGAAGGCAGCAAACATTTTTTGGCATATTTACTGGAGGAACTGGACAATACTCTGTACATATGCCTGTATTTCTTTTTCCATCTGCAATGTAGATTAGGTATGGGGAGGGAAGGAACCCAGGCTTGCAATTCTGTAGCTGTCTTTATGGGTCAGTTATTAGGAGGTGAATTTCTAGCCTCACTAACCTTGCATGTCACTTAGAAAAGAAGAATCTCTTGATGCTGCGGATAATCCACATTGGGAGAAAGGGAAAACAAAATATTTTCTATTCCTAAGTTTCTAGGAAGCAAGGTGAAAATGCACATGCAGAAATTATGTTAAAATTTTCCAGAAGCTTTTGAGGGAAGGCAGAGACAATTTTTGTACTTGGCTCTTAAATGCCAGGTAGAACATATGTACCTGTTTATGATCAGAATGGTAAGATTTTCAGACACATACACAGATTGTTTTTAAGGCTGTAGATTTGATTAGGTTGTGCAAAAGTCAAAGCTTCTGTGACATTTAATCACCAAAATCTTGTTTTTCTCCTTGACAATATAATATGAAATTAAATTCCCATAGCAACAAAGTCTTTAAAGTTAGTATAGGGACATACTGACTTAATAAAGGCAATGAGGGAACAAGGCAAAAGAGAGGGCAGAATAGTATCGTGTCTCTGTAAATTCTTTCTCTCCCAGAAAACAGGACTTTGGGGGTTATGGATAAATTTTTTGCATGTTTTAGTTTGCATGTTTTAAAAGTGTCCTGGGTAGCTTGTACTGCTGTAGAGTACAATGAAGCTTGCATCAACAGCCGTGTTTATTTAGTAGGGATTGTAAGATTATGGTTTATTTTTAAAATATGGTTTATTATAGGTCTATCTCTTACTTGGAGATTTTTCTCCTTAAAATACATTATTAGAAGTGGCAAAACACAACCACAAAATAGCTCCCCTGAGTTTTAAAATATAAGCAGTGCCAATTTTTTAACTTTAACTCTTGCTTCTTTGGACTACTTCATATATAACATTTTTGGCTTCTTGTAACTTGAAATCTGAGGAAAGTCAGCATTAGCAATTCTGTAGAGTGATTTTTTCATAGTTTGTTTAAACCATTATACTTTTACCTCTTCTGACCTGAGCTGTTAACCAAGAACATGACAGTTTGTGGGTAAGTCTGGTTGAGAATATGGATTGAAAAATACCAGTTTCCATGATTATGCAATTCTGTTTAGTTACAAAGAAAATTCCAAGAATGATTTCTTCCAGAACAAAAAGTATCAAATAATGTATCTTTATTCCAGTTTTAAACTCCTTTCTGCTAGAAGGTATCTGCATAGTCTTGCTTCATTTGCCCCTTCTCTGATCTCCTACTGATTCACATACTTGCCATACCATACCATACCAATGTCCCCCATTCCAAGCTAGACAAGTTAAAAATCCCTAACAAAAACAAAATTAAAAAAATTCCCTCAAAACAAACAAACCCCCCAATTATGACACCTTTTGTCCATGTCTCTTTGTTCTGGTAGTGACATTTTTCCTTGGAAGTGAGCATCAATTAATTACTTCAGTCAACTGCCTGAAAAGATCTTAGGGGTAAGAAACTCATCTCAAGTTAGACCTGTACCATAGTATGCAGTTAGTGATAATGGTATAATGTGAAAGTATCCAAGTTAACACACCTTCATATAGGCTGCAAAAATGGATTTAAAGGCAAGGTGAGTAGGTGGAGTCCTTGGCCACCTGATACTAGACTGGTGCTGCAGCACAAAGTTTGATGCTGGCCAGACAGGTACATATACCCTGATTTCATAGTTTGACCCAAGTATTTGTGAGTCTTCTTTTTATCACTACACATTGTAGTAAAAATAAGTTTGCCCTGTCATCATCTCAGGCCTTTCAAAATCAGAAAGAAGTGTTAATAATTGAGAGGTAAACATTAACTTTGAAAATATTTAATTTGCTTTCTGTTTTGTAAATCTAGAGAGTAAACCTTTTCAAGATTTCATCTCTAATCATGAAGTTTGAAAAGGGGGAAGAAAAATTCCTTACTTCCTCAAAATTGTGCTTCTTAGCCCATGCTAGGATACTTTCAGATAGAAGTGTGACCTGGCTGCAGGTGTGGCAGATTACTTGTATCTGGAATCCCACTTTTTACCTGCAGTTACACTTCAGACACTTTATGTACCCCCAATTTTTTGGGACAGGGGATAAAAGAAAAAGAAGCAAGCACCATCAATACTTTTTTATATTTTATTTATTGTTTTGATAGCTCTGCGTTGACATATTTTGAAGATGTGATTTCTAAATGCAGCTTTAAAACCATGCCACTTTTATATCTGTCGATTTTCAGTCTAGAAAATTATTTCTGCTCCAACATAGACTTTGATATATACAGTACCACATTAAATCTTGATCTTTGCAAATAAACATTTCTATCTTGGCACTGCCCTGCTCATGATACGGTGTGTTGTCAGCAATCTGTGATTGTACAGTAGCGATAAAGGTTGATGTGTCCTTGTGCTCTCAGGTTGGTCTCCAAGGTTCTGGAGCCACCCAGATGGCTCCTCCATGCTCTGATAATCTGATAATAACCTCTGCCATCATCAGGTGAAATAATGAAGATACAGGTGTCAGCCTCTTCACTACGATATGCCTTACTCATATTTGTAACTGCAAATCTGCATCTAGTAAGGAGGTGAAATATCCATGGAATAGCTACGTGGGATAGATATCTCCTTCGGTTATATCCTGGTTTCCTGCTAGAAATGAATTCAGTCAGAAATTATAACCTTATTCTGAAAACAGCAGTTACTTAATAGGTTTATTAATGAAGATAGTGCTCTTTGACTTGGTCCTTGGTTGCTCAGTGTTTTAGCTTCAGGTCTGTACCAATCCAAACTAATACTTGTAGTTTTTTCCTGTGATATTAGAATGAAGGAATTTCAGTGCCTGCTTACATCCAACCCTTTGGACTATCTGCCTGAATTATAAGGAAAAAAGGGTAAAATCAGTAATGGTGAAAAAAATAATTGATTGAAATGTTAAGCATATGAAAATTTGGGTGCCTCTACAGGTTAAATATTTCTATATTAATCAGCAGAGTTGTTCTTACCAGCCAGATGATACAACACCTGTTCTCTGTCTATATTGTATGCAGTGTCTGTGCATTTTCTTGTAAGTTTTGGCAAATAAATGAAAAGTGAAATTTTATAAAATCTTATTTGGTATGTGACCTTCCGCTCTGTGTCACTGGTGATTAGTAACCAACGTGCTACCTCACTGGGGTAATAAATTCATGTTTTAATACAGTACTTGTAGTGTGGCAGACAGCTTTAAACCCTCAGAGGGAGCTTTTTAAATCTGTCTGTCTGTCTACTCTGTGTTGCTATTTCATCCTCTGGGCATGGTTGCAGTATTTTGATTAAATGTTCTATTATGCGATACATAAATAATTTAAAATACCTTTTTAAAAAAAGTATTAGAATTTAAAAGAAGCCCAAACACACTTGTGTGCAAACTCATTGCAGGCTTAGCCTTTTTGTGAGTCCCAAAGCCATGCTGCTCAGCATCAACAGACTTTTTCCAAGCCTATCAATATGAAGAGATGCAGCAAAATGGCTCCAAAATTTTCTGACTACAAGTCCTAGAAGTGCTTTTTAAGGAAACTGAATTTTCTTTTCATTAAAATAGTTAAGTAAGTTTTTCCTTCCCCCCCCGTTGATAATGTCAGTGACTGTGGAAATTTAAGTCTATTGTGTTTTCTTTACACGGTTTTTTTTGGTAAACTGGTATATTCTGCCATGAGCTGGCTGATGCAGCCAATTGTGAATTACGTAGGCTGCTTGCAGAATTGGACTCCTTGTGAAAGCTGAATTAAATGTAAATATGCAGTTAACATTGTCACAGCTTCTGCTGTTCTACACTTGAATTTTACATCCTTGTTCTATGTGCTGTCCTTAAGAATGAAGACCATGGTTTTAATGTGGGACTGTCAACTTTTTCTGGGCTTTGTCCTGTGAAGGTCTTAACTGAACCCTGAAGCAGGACTTCATGTTCAAGAGTTGTTGTTTTGGTTTCTCTTCTTTTCTTTTTTTTTTTTTTTTCCCCCCTTGAGATATTTGTTAATCTAATAAAAGCTGCCTTTGTGATGTGCTAAAGCCATCATGGGTGTACCTCTAGTTGTGTATGGGAAACAGTGAGCTTCTTCCAGGCTGTGAAAATAATTTGAAATCTAGTTCTGATGTATGCTAGTTCTGTTCTAATGCTAAACTGTTTTTCTTCAGTGGACAAACTTGTTTGCAGGCTCATGCAAGATCTTAGTCAAGATTTACGTCACAAATTTAGCTTTGATTGCTATTTGATGGTGTTTTCTTGGTGTAGGTCAGAAACAACTGGGCCTGAAGAGAGATTATCTAGAGATACTCTCCCCAAAATGAGAGGCTGGTTAAACAATATCTAAACTGTTAAATCATTGCTTAAAGGCTTTTTATTTTTCTGCTAAGTTAGTACGTAGTTTTCAAAATCCTGTCTGAAGCAAAGTTGTCTTCCTATTTTTCAAATTATTGGAGATAAGCAGAGATGGGGAAAATGACTATTTCCTCCATCATGCAGAGAGAAAAATCTTTCATTTCTTGTATCCTTTGGATGCTAAAAAATTCAATAGTGCATAATACATAAATAAATCCTACATGTTAACCCACAGCTACTTCAGATAGGAAGTGTTAATGAAGTTGAGGCTGCTGCTGAAGACTAGTTAATCAATTTCCATGTTAAACATACTGTTTAGTGCCCCACTGAACACTAAGGACTTGCCATCTAAAGTTAACAGCAGCAATGGACAGGAAAGGATTATTGTTCTGCTAGAAGATTCCTCTATCTAAGTGTGGCATTATTGTACATATGCCCATGGGTTTATCCCCGTCTCTAAAAATCTGTGATATTTTTCAAAGCATGCACAAAAAATTATTTAGATGAGGATCACATTGAAATGCTTGATACAAAGTCAAAATTCCTACTGCTAAATCAGAGTTAATATTACTTGAGCCTATTTGAACTGCCTGTTGGGAAAATCCAGGGTTGATATGTTGCAGGAAAGAAGATTGTCATGAGGCTGCTTAAATATGAAAGTTGTGGATAAGTGATTGGAAATACCAGGATCATGAGACTTGATTTTGAGCCCAAATATCATGTTCTCATGAAGTTAACAAGTGCTTTTAGTAGCAGACAACTAAAAGCACTTTTGTAAAAGGGAAATAAAAGAAAACATGGACAGATATGTCTTTGGTTTTCACTGTCCTTGGATTTCTTCTCAGAGTGATTGAGTGGTTGCCAAAGAGAGTGAAGTGAGAGAGAGAGAGTTAGCAGCAGAGAGGGAAGAACTTCTTTAGAGACAATGAGGAGGAGCTGACAAAAACAAAACCGTGTTGTCTTCCTCAAAATCCCACACCCCTGCAAAATCAGGATGGAGACTTTGTCAGTAAAATTATAAGAATAACAACGCAGTTTGAGCAGCTGGGAAGAAGAACATCCATGAACTTAATCCTGTTTTCTTTTTGTTTGTAAAGATTGTAAAGTAAAACAAAATGATGATGAGAGGAGAGTAATAAGAAAAATATGAATTCATAATGTTATTGGTTCTTGAGTTCATAGTTTAAATTATAAGTTAGGCTTTAATGTTTTAGTTTTCCACTCAGTAGAAATAATAGGGTATAAAGAGGACTGTGTGTGCAGTTATATTTTCATATGCATTCATTTAGTTGGTAGATCATACACTGTGCTCGTAGTAAACTTCTGAAGAGATGGTGGATCATCTTACCTAGAAATTCTGAGTTTTAACATGTAAATGATTAAAAATATACAAATTTTTTCCTGTAGTTTTAAAATTTTGTTGTCTGAATTTTGCATCTTGTTCTTCTGTTATATTTCTTCTCCATCTGAATTTTACTTTTAAAAAAGTCATATTGATGTTGTTAAGACTGTTACCATGTGGATGAAAACCTGGGTAGGTGACAGACAAACCAGAGGTGTAAATGACTGTGTCAAAAATAACTGGAATGCTAGAGACTTATATTTAGGTCTGTACTATGCTATGTCTTTCTAAATACTTTATAAGAGTCCCAAAGGAAATTTGTAGAGGATTTTGAAAATAAAGGGCTCAAATATACCACAATTAAAAGGGGTCAAGACAAGTCACAGCTCTCAAGCTAACAGAGCTAGTCTTTTGAGGTTATTTGAAACGTTTCCAGATGATCAAGAAATATATATTTTGTGTATGTTGTCTTTTTATTACAATAGAGGATCTGAAAAGGTGCATTTTTTTTCTTTAGTGTACTAGACTCAACCCTTGTGCCTCTCTACACCTTGCCCATCTGCTGCAATTTTTATGCTGCCAAGCATTTCTTTAACAGGTACTCTGTTGTGCCCAAGTATACATTTGTAACTATAAGCAGGGACCTAAACTTAATGATCTGCAATTTCAAAGTGCGTTTAAGAGATTAGGGTAATTTGCTTGTAAGAAATTATAATCTAAAACTAATGATCACAGATGTTCACTCAGGTAAAAGAAATAATTACCCCACCTAAAGTTAGGATAGAGCTTTGCCCTTCCTATCTTCACTTAACATTTCAAAGTGTTGCTAACTTACACTATTAAATGTTACTTCAGAAGATACTGAATTAAAGATGGTTTACAGTCCTGTATTTTAGGAGTAACCAATTGGGTACTACTACCGAAATTAGATTAGAAATGTGGATGACAATATCTTTTTAAAAAATGCTAGTTAATGCAAGGGATTTGTTTGAAAAAAGAGTAACTGTGTAAAGAAAATTTGGGTGATGGTGTTACGAAATACAAACCAGATGTTAGAAGAGGAGTAATTTGAAGGAGGTAATTGTGAAAGTGTGTCCTGCCATATCTTCCTAAAGAAGATAAGTCTTGAATTAGATTCTGTGAGCTGTGTCATTCTTCCACAGTGCAAGAATGAGGTTTTTCCTTGCTATATAACATTTTAGTATTTAAAAGCCAAAACTTTTGCAGAATTTTCTCCACGTGAGATAATTATGAGTAAAAATGTTAAAAACAAGACAAAAGCAGCAGAAAGTCAGGGGCTAGATGCTTTTATTTTCATTTTATTTTTTATAAGGGAGGCCAGAAAACAAAACTTTCAAGTTTAGCATTATGATGACAGAGTTGACTATTAATTTATAAATAATTGAATAATAATAATATAATGCTTGAAGGGACTTTTTTCACGTTCTGTAGTGAAGAATGAGCCTCTCTTACACCCGGTTGTGAGACTATTCTTTCAAGTTAGAGGGAAGCCTATTATGTATTGTGAACAGAGCTAGCTTGGAAAAACTTAGTCAGGAGAAAAAAGGTACATAAATTGTGGAAGTGGAATGTGTTCCTAATTGACAGTCTGATAACTTAAGGTCTTGACTTTACTTCATGCTTTGTCAGAAGAAAACTGCCAATCTTAAGAAAGGAGAGGTAAAAATCCAAGTTAGCTGTATAAGCTCACTGGTAAGACATGTCAGTCCAGACTGATAACCACACAACAGATGAGCCAAGAGCTGAGCAAGACCTTTATTGAACTAGTTTCTGCAAAATAGCCCTTCGCTTTAGAAGGGCAATGTCATACACACCAAATCTAAACATAATTTAGTTATACATGCCAAGACTGGAAATTTGCCATAGAAGGCTTTATTTTAGGAAAGAGGAACCAACTGCTCTCGTGTTAGTTCTGTACTGTCCCAAGGACCCAGCTCTTTATTCTTTTTCTAATGCCATCAATGATAACCTAAAGGGGAAAAGTTCAAACTCTTACCTAAATATATAATCTTTGAAATTCCAGCAAGAAAATGAAGTAGGAAAAAATCCCTGAACCTGAATGACCTGCTAATTGCGCATGCATCTTTATCCACCATGCGAATTTACTTTGTCAGTGAGACTGAGTGGTGTCCATGTCTCTGTCTAGGTCTAGTAGAAATTTTTCTTACCAAGAAGGATTTAAAAATGCATTTGACCAATCTTACTTTATACTGTCAACTATTATTTAGATAAATGTTAAGCAGCAACTGATTAGAAAGCCTAGACAACTGAGTGACAGTAGATTTTTTTGTTTTGAATTCTGGGGAAAGCTGAAGAGCTTTTAGCATATTGTAACATTTGATTGTGTATCTCTGGAAAATACCAACCTCTTAGAAGGTTATGCTGTCATGTCTCTCCCCTGTCAAGTAAATCATCCTAATGTATGTGTGAAGCATCACGAGGTTCTCACTTCATTCACCCATCAAACTTAAAATGGAAAATGCCATCCCACAAAATTAGTGAATCTTATGATACATTTTTACAGAAAGCTGAAGTCCCCTGCCTTCTGATTTCTGAACTGTGTTATGTATAATACTTAAACCCAAACTTGTCAATCTGAAGGAAACATCACTAATGAAAGCTGATCAGTCAGTATATTTATAATGGAGTCTTCAGACCCCAGGGTGCTTCTCAATTAGTAAGCAAGCGTAAAGCTTGTTGAGATCTGCATCACTGAGAGCTTTTAGGAAAAACTCAGTGGGAAAAGATAAGGATTAAGCTGACAGTTTTAGCGTCTAATCCGTAACTACAGAGATGACTGCTGGTAGCAGTTTCAGGCATGAACCAGGAAAGTACCATCCTCTCAGCCCTGCGCTCTAGGGGGCTACCAGGATATCTGTCACAGCCATGCCGTTGTGTGCTCCAGGAATCAAGGGAATAGACTGATTCAGCAGCATAGTTCCTTGTGTGGAGAGGCAAAGGGACAACACATTTTGGACATGACTTCAAAGGAACAGAAACCTGATGCCAAATACTGGAAGCAGATTATTTATTATGAATCAGAGAAATAGAAATATATTAAAACTCATATTTGCAAGTTATAAGTGTTTAGCACAACTGTGTTTCCTGCTGTGTATCTTCCTTTTCGAATTGACTTCAAGTTCTATTTTGTAGTCCAGGAGGAATTTAATTTGAGAACTCTTCCTGATAATACTTGAACATTGGCATTTTCAGCCATCTCAGTGCTGGCTTCTCCCCGCGCATTCAACAAAATAACATTGTTGATACTTTCCTCCCAGTATCCTAAAGAGGCCTCAACAAGCAGATGTTAGTTCCAAACTTATTTATAGCATTTATAGCCTAGCTATAAGAATTGTCTAGGACAGAATTTAGCACAGAGCATAATGGGACAGAAAACATGTTTAGTATTCCTAAACTGTAGATAGAAAATTTGTGAGTTTTATCTCACAAAAGATCTTTAGCAAGTTAATCTCTGGGTGGTGTTGTATAAGAAACTAGTTTTAGTGTATGCTTATTTTAAAAGACAAAGGTTATGAAAATTAAGCTGTCTTTCTTACTTCTTCATGCATCATCACTAACAACCAGACAACAGAAAACAAGACTATCA
This sequence comes from Hafferia zeledoni, assembly GCA_035583235.1. NCBI lineage: Eukaryota > Metazoa > Chordata > Aves > Passeriformes > Thamnophilidae > Hafferia > Hafferia zeledoni. The sequence continues at coordinate 39,854,301 of JAWWEV010000043.1, forward strand.
TTCTGGCATGACCACAGTGAAAAATTATTGAGCAGGCAGAGTTGTTGTGCTTGGTATTTCTCTCCACCTTTCTAAGTTACTTTAGTGTCCATCAGTCAAGGAGAAGCCAATTTGACAGAGGAACAGTGTTCTCAAAGTTAGACACTTGTAAGTTTCATTAAAAGTGTAATTGGAATAGAGAAGAGACCTCAAGTTGCCCTGAGAGAAAAATAACTCAGAAGCACCTTGTTAGATATGGAAAATCCAAGCAGCAGCAACACATTTTGAGTTCTGAAAAAGCACTGTATCTATCAGTCGTGGTGTCTCTTGTCATGATATGTGCATTCAGTGGAAAGGCTTCATAAATGCTAATGCTTGCAAGCTAATTGTGTGTAGGTGGCTTAAAATATTTTTTTCTTTCTCACTCCTTCAGAAGTACATAAGCTTTTATGGAATACTGATATGTATTCCTAGTCTCCAAAGCAGAAGCAGGAAGGTATTCTGTTGGAACATCTGAATTCAAAAGAAAGTTTCTTTTCAGTCTTCATCACTGAACCCAAACCCTTCCTCATTCAAAATATACAGAAACAAATAACAAAACAAGATTTGTCTGACGGTGTGTTTTCAATTTTTTTTTTTTTTTTTCATTTTTAAAGGACTGCCACCAAAATAGTCCTCTCTATATAGACCTGTGCCCACTGTGACCCAAGTCATGTTAGTTTCTCCTGTAATTTTGCTTTCTCTTGCTTTTCTTTGGGAGTTCCAAACTGATAGTCCGGCTACAATTTTTGGGAAGAGTTTGGATGCTATGTGTGTACATAAGCATTCATTTTAATACCTCGTGAAGAGGAAAAAAAAGCTCATCAATTAGCTGAAAGATTCTCCAGTTTGTGACGAAAGTTTTAAATACTTGCAGTAGCTATTAAAAATGTTCTTAGGGTTTTCTACTATTTATGTATCTGGGAGTGATACTTCATGTTCTATTTGATACTGAGTCACTTAATCCTTTGGTTTGGCAATGTGGTTGAAAATGTTACCAAGATGTTAATTAGGAATTGTTTTTTCCCCTCCCTTGTAATGTTTAAGATAGAATATTCTTGGTGGCTGTTTGATCAAAGTTCTTAATCCCCTTACAGGTTTTCTAAAGTCACTTTACAGCTTTCAAAGAACGTTTGTTTTTTTTTTTTCCCTTTAAAAATAAAATAACTGGTAGTAGTTGCAGGAAATGTTTCTTAAATGTGGTCTGCAGCTATTTGTGTGTTTTAATATTTAAAATAATAACAATATTTCAGTTTGCTTTGTTCCCTCAGAAGTTCTAGAAAGTTTTGTCAATTCTGAAAAACGTGACTAGGAAAGGGCCATATAATGTGATTACTATTCTTGTAGCTAGTTATCACAGAAATTTATCAGAAAAGGGCAAAATTGTCTACCTCAAAAGTCCGTACCTCAAAGTGTAAATTTTCTCTGGAGGAATCTGACAATGTTTGCCTTCCCCCTTTAGTATTCCCTGCTGAAATAGTTGCTTGTGCTGTGTTTACCAACATGTATTAAACTGTTGTGGCAAGATGAGAAGTATTTTTAAGTATCTTGGATTCTGTCAGTTTCTGTCATTGACCCATCATTACCCTAGACAATTCATTATTCTGTCTAGATTGTTTCCCTGTGGTTTAAGAATAATAATAGTAGACTGTTTCCATTATTTCCATGAGTAGCTATCCTCTGAGAAGGTTCATTTCTATAGACTGGTTTGCTATAAGTTTATTGATATATTTTTGAAAGTAGTATAGTTAAATAGCTGGAGAGAGTTCAGGATGAGAAATAGAAAGGAATGGGACTGTCTGTAAATAGTATTTGTGGTGGAAATTCCTTTTCCTTGAAAGACATACTGTATTTGTGGTTTCAGGTTTCAAGTATGAATAGAGTCCTTTTATAAAGTTTTTAAGAGACCAGCAGTTTTAGAAGACATGTTTTTGTCTGTGAGATTTCTTTACTGAGAAATTTTCCAAATAAAAAAGATATGGAATAATCGGTCTTAAAATTCTGATGATCAGTTTGTGTCAAGAAAAGGCCTGGTGTCAGAAGAATTTCAGAATATGATAATTTTGTCTAGTGGTAAAATTGCAGCTTTTCAGTTTGTAGTTTTACACCTTTAATTAAACTCCATTCATAGAGATTAGTAACTTTTCTCATCTACTGCTCTTTCAGACTGCATTAAGCCTTCATTCCTTCAAGAGGAATGCCAGTTAAGCTAAGTGGTGGATATTCCCCTTCTTTTACGTATGTTAACTTTATCAAACTCTAATCAGTTTTGTCAAATCGTATAATTTACAACAGCCGTGAGAAAGCAGTGTCAAGCCTGGAAATGCCTTAGTCTTTAGAGAAATATGCTTTGCATATAGATCTCATAGTTTATGGGGGAAATACCAGTGCTATTCAGTGGTAAGTTTCTTCATTCATGCTTTATCTGCTGCACTGGCTATCATAGCAGTATGAAAATCTGCTATATCTTCACATTTCTGTTAACAGTTCACTCTTTAATGCAGCAAAGTTAGTTTGGCATAACAGAGGTTTTCTCTTAAAGAGGTGCTTGCTTCCCACCTGTACAGGCTTCCTTGCTGGTCTGCAAATTTGGGGCCTCATGTGGGCCGTGTTTGCTTGCATGTTATGCCAGATGTGCAATCCATTAGGAACTTGCACTGGAATGTTTCGCACTTAAGAAACGATTTCTGTAAAATAGCATGACTGTTGGCCACCTGGGACAAGGCAAAAATCCAAGGAGGTGCCCAAAGTGAAAGGTCAGATTCCACAGATTTGCCCAGTGCCTCCCCTGCTGCTTCCCTCCTCCTGCTCTCTGTACATGTACTGCACCTGATAAAGCACCACCCAGCATTTGCCAGCAGGGCCGTGAATCATCAGGAGATGACTGACAACTTGATGGAAGTTCTTCAGCTCAGCCATGATGGCCAAACCAGGCAGAATTCCCACTAGACATATTTATCTAGGAATTAATACAATTACTCTAATCTGTTGGACAAGTTGTCTAATCTCATAGGTCTGCATAGCAGAGAAAAAGGTGTCTGTAAGAATATCAGTGTTGGCAGTGGAATTAACACATACTGATGGTTTTCAGTCATTGTGGAAAAATTGTGTGGGGTCAAAAGAGCACTTCCTAAATAATTTCTGAAATTCGTTAATCCTTTCCCGGTTTTCACACAAGACCTTTTTTTAACATGTACAAAGTACTTGTTATATGGTGTAAAAAAACATGTCTATCTCTGGGTTAAGTTATTTGTGAAAGTATTTCCTCAATAGTATGCTGTTACGATAAATTTTTGGAACATAGCAACTTTTTGTACAAGCTATTTCTAGTTGCCCAAGGGCTGTACAGGGGAAGATACAGGATGGACATGAGAAGCTAAGAAAAGCTGAGCTAATTCCTAAAATAGGTTTTACATTCCCAGATATGTTACACTTTCCGGGTTCATATTCCTATTTTGTTTCCAGGGTAGAGCACTATATGGGTTGTCTGTGGGCATTGCTCTGTGACCGAGTACTATGTACACATCTCTGTCTGGTGTAAAGGGGTACTCATCACTGTTCCAGAGGGCTTGGCCTGTAAGAACAGCTAACTGGTCATGGAGAAGAGAGATGCTGCTTTACAAAGTACAGCTGTTGTAGGTATTCAGTAGCTTTCAATGTCTGCGTAGCAAACATACTTTAACTGTACTAAATTTGCTCTTTTTGTTCTTTATTGCCTGTTTGGTTTTGTTTTTTCTAGATGCAGTGGAGGAATGTGGGGGGAATCTGAGATCAGTTATATCTTGGATGAATGATTTTGACTATTCTTGATTTTTCAGTTGCTCAGATCCTCTAAATGTCTGCTTTTTTATGCACGAGACTGTTGAAAAGACATGTGATTAGGACTGTGAAAACAGAAGTTAGACATATACAGTAATACTTTATCAGTCTGTTTACAGCTCAGACACACAGACCAGTGAAGGCTTAGGGGAAGTTTTTGACTTCAGATAACATAAAGATGATTAGCCAACCAAAAATATCTTAAAGTACCTTCCTTCGTTCTTCATTTGTTTATCCACCCCGAAAGCTAAGCTTGGATTTCTCAAAGCTGTTTTAGCCCTCTTTAGACTCTGCTGGAAACTTTCAGGCTTATCTCTAAGCAGTTAATGTTAATGAAAGAATGAATGTAGTTAATTCACAAAGGAGATCCATTTGTGTAAACTGGTTATTGTCAGTTAGAAACTATCATGGTCAGCTGAAGAACAGTTGATTTATTCAGACAAATGAATTTACCATTGCAATGTTAAAAAAAACACAAACAAACCACTGAAAGCCCCCAAATCAATAAAAAAATTTCAGTCTCATTAGGTATTGTGGAGAGTTTGTATGGCTGAGTTCTTAAGCACTTATTTCAGTAGCCTGTCCAGCCGAGTCCCCTCCAATTCATTCTGTGAGTGCTCTCTCTCTGCCTTCTGTATGTGGAATTTTTCTTCACTCTGAACGAGTATAGTCTATCAAAAATATTACTACTCTGAACACCTCATCTTTAGTCCACTTACCACCTCGTTTTTCTCCAGGCTCATTTTAGACAGTGTTGTTTCACTGTCACATGGGTGCTTTGCAAAGCTCCTTCTGCCTTGTCATGCCTACTGCTGCCCTGCGCTGCCCTTCCCTTATTACTGGTCTGCAAGCAGAAGAGGTATCCCAGCCGGCTGCTAAAGAGGGAGTTTCAGCTGGTGGGAAGGGTGAGGAGAGAAGAGGGCTCTGTATTGCACTGAGAGTCAAGGTGGGCAGGGGAGGAAGACCTGGAACTGCTGTGGGACGGCAGGGAGGGAAAGAGGAATTTCCTGCAGCAAGCTTTTAGATGCTGCTTCTGCCTAACTGGAGGAAAAACCCCAGATCTCAAGGGCAAGTTTCTGTACCATGTCTTAATCCCACACATGCTTTGTTCAGTGACATTTCTTATTCTTCAGGATATCCTCTCTGACATGTTTTGCAATGCCCTTTGAAAAACCTGTTAAACTATTGGTAAAAAATTTTGCTAGGTATGTGGAGGGGAATTCGTTAAATTTTAGCAAAAAAAATACATAAGATTAAAAGAATAAGTAAATAGTAAAGGATTACATAATTGGAGAATATAAAGTGTTACTTTATTGCAGAATTATCTAGTAGCTACATTCGATCTTTGTATAATTACCCCCAATATTGTGGTTGGTACTTTGCAACTTCACAATTTCTTGGGACTTTTGGTTGGTTGGTTGGATTTGTTTGTTTGATTCTTTGTTTTGTTCTTTGTTTTTTGCTTGACTAATGAGTTTTGGAATTGCTGTGGTTTTTGTTTTGTGGGGGTCTTTTGTTTGGTTTTCTTTGTTTGTTTCTTTGCTAAGTGTGTTCATTTTGCATTCTCTCACAATCTGTAATCCAAAATGAAATTACTATGCAGAGTAAAACAACCATTGTTCTTTTTATTCATTTATTCTTCTCTGAGATTTCCAATGGCATGATTTAGCAGGTATAGTCAGACAGTTCTAAAGAGGTTTGAATGGTACACTCTTCAGCCAGTAAGACTTATAACTGGGCCATTATGATTCAATTATGGGTTTTAGAGGTTACAAAAGTTTTTCAAAAGGGACAATTTTTCCTCCCATCTATTTTGGGTTTGACAGAGAAGTGTTAACCTGTCAAATGATTTTAATCTGGAGAATTTTGATTGAAGTTCAGAAAGAGCTTGCACATTTTTAGTTGGTGTTAACACAGTCACAATGACATGTTCAGGAGTGCAAATGTCTTTTCTTATCTGGAAACCCATACTGTGGCAGAGGCAAAATGAAGTATCAGAGGATTTAAAGCATGCCACTCATCAAAATATGTTCTTCACTTGCTTTTCCAAAGTTCTTTTCTCTAGAAATGAATATCCTCTGCAATTATTAAAACCAGTTAAAATGTTATTATTTCTTTTCTTTTTCTTTTTTTTCTTTGTCTCAACTCTTCCATATGACCTCAAATAATCGAACAGAGGTGTTGCATAATGACACCTTATATGTTTATACTTGAAAGAGCAGTATTTAAAGTGCTCACTCATGTGGATCTGTCCAGATCAAGAACTCAGTCACAGCATAAAGAGATTTGGGGTTACATTTTCAACATTCCTCACGTAAATACATCAAAGCTTAAGTATTTCAAGAGCAACCCAAATTTTTTATGCTTCAAGACAGTGAGGGATTTGAAGAAAAACAATATGCCACTTCTCCTTTTGGTAGTTGTTGTAGTAGTTGTTTAAATTGAAGGAAAGATATTTGCAGGAAAAAAAAAATCTTTATGCAGTGATGCAAGTTACCTTGAGTGTTAGCTAGATGGCACTGAAACATGCTTGTGCTGAGCTATCAAAATGACTTGTCTGGAGCACAGTCTTTCTTAAATGAAATTTTAAGAATGAGGTATCTCTTAGCTGCTTCTTATCCTTTTCTAACCATACTTACGTATCTGTTAAGTCTTCATCTGAATGTATTTTTCTTTGAAGCATGCTTCCAATTTCACAAGCCTTTTCCTATTCACTAAGTATCTTGTCACAGAAGACAATGTGAGAAAAAAAGTGCTGGAATTTTTGCAAACCATATTGTATTTTTGGATTTTTATTTCTTTTGAGAATTGAAAGTCCATGTTTTAACATACAAAGGATACCCTTTTCTTTCTAACTGATGTGTTAGGTAACCTTTTCCAGTCTACAGCTATAGAAACAAGCATGCTGAGCATTAGTAACATTTTAAAATACAAATTCTGTGTGAATTGCAATTGTGGGATAAAAGATAAAACTTACTTTCTAAGAAGTTAGCAAATGTTCTAGTAATACTAGCTGCATCGTCAGAGAAGGTTAGGTACTACCCTGCTGGGGGTCCTGCAGAGAGACCTTGATTAATTAGAGGACTGGGCAATCACCAACTATATGAAGTTCAACAAGGGAAAGTGCTGGATTTTGCACCTGGCAACCTGGGGATCCTTGGTTGACGGCCAGTTGAATATGAGTCAGCAGTGCCCTGGTAGCCAGGAGGGCCCACCATGTCCTGGGGGGCATCAGGCAAAGCATTTCTTTGGTGCTCTCTGAGAGCGAGCTCCCTCCTCCTTCTCAACATCCAGCTGAACTAGTGCATAGCTGCTTGGTAAGACAAGCAGTCAGTTTTGTGCTCTTTTGACAAGCCACAGCCCTTTAGCAAAACACATACACATACTGTAAACTGTGAGGAACGAATTATACACTTGTAACATCTGTCCTTGTGAGAATATCAGCTTTCACAGAAAAAAAAGAAACAAACCAATATACATAGTCCTCATGGTTTTGGCCAGTGCTTAAGAATGTAAACCTTTTTAATCTGGGATTTCAGAAAGCAAATAACAAAAATTAAAATGAAGTGGGTTTCCTAGCCTTCCAGTTGTTTCTGTGATAAAATTCAGAGGCTGACTCTGGATTTGACAGAAGTGAGGTCAGCCCCAGCTGTTAATGCTCTTGTCCAAGGGAGGCCTGTTGCAGGCAGTAGGAGGTGTTCTCCATAATTTAACTGGTGGTTTAAAAACTCCTCTTTTTTTATGCTTTTGGTATGTGGAAAGTATGTAAACCTTGGCCAAGATGCAGAGGAGGAGATAGGGAGCAGTTGATTCTATACTATGACTTTACGCAAGCCTGAAACTTGCATCTCCAAGTTCTCAAGTTCTGTTCATCTGTTGCCTGCAGTTGAACCATTGTTATCTCCTTTTAGGCACACACTAACAAGTTTAAGTGCACAGTGCTTGTAAAGCCTGCCCAGGTTTGCACATCCTCCATCCACCTTTACTTCTGTGCCATCAGGATTTTTAGTGCTTCATCCCACTTGTGCACACAGGACTGCTATATGGACGGTGAGCTCTGAGTGATGAGAATGTGCTCTAATAGATGCTAAATTAAATATTTATTCAATGAGATGTGAGAGCTCAGGCCTCCTCCAAAACAAGGGACTCAAATCATGTGTACTCATGACAGTCTTAGGAAGAGAATATCTGTATAGTCTGGATAATGAGAGACTGGAAATTCAGGTTTTCTCTTGAAAAGAAGGGTGTTTCCATGGTTCTGTGAAGTCACTGAGCAAAAGGAAGGAAAATACTGTCTTCTCAAAAAAGTTCAGCTACCTAATTCTTCTATTTGTGCAATTAAGATGAGTTCTAAGGAACTTGGAGACTAGCCTTGACAAAATGATGGTTTCTGTGGAGTTTGTGCTTTAAGGCTTTTCACTTCCAAACATTTGAAGTGCTGATGCTTTTAAGCTGGTAGGCAATTTAAAATGGAGTTGCTGTTGTTTTCAACATTGTAATGTTTTTATAATTTTCATAATTTCATCATTTTATTATTAAAAATACTAATCTCAAAAATCACCTCAGACAAACAACCCAGAAATACTGAAAGTTTGTTTCAAAGAACTACAAATACAACTATAGGGTAGTCTTTACAGTTGAGTTTCTACTTAGGTGTGTGAATTGTAAGAGGCAGGTAAATGCCACCCTGATGCCAGATCCCGACAGATCTCAGAAGCCCCAGTTAGTACTTGGATGGGAGTCATCCTGGGAATACCAAGGGCTTGTAGGTTCTAGTCCTGAGGACTTCACTGTCACTGTCCAAGCTCGCTCGGCCGTAGCAGATAGACCTCAGGAGTTAAATGGTGGGGCCAGTTCTGCGCATCCTGTGCCTCACCTAAAAAATCCACTGCGCAGGCTGGAAGGGCACACCCACGTGGGGAGAGCCCTTCCCAAGTCTTTATTCGCAAAGCCTGGCCATGATGATGATGTAGTTTTTAATAACTGGAAAAATGCCAAGGTCCCTTCATAGGGACTCCTGAAAAATTTACCAATTGGCGTTTCTGTCCCTGAATGTGTTTTGTTTAATGATTTTTATGTTCCTGTGCAGATAAGAAGGAATTTTAATGAAACTTGGAAGTACGTAATTTAAAATGTTAGCCTTTTCAGTCAAATGTTTCATCACAGAAATAAATATTGACAGCCAGGTAAATCCATAAAGCGTGAGCACTCCTCATCTTTAAAGGTTATTCTTAGTTTTTTCCTCTAAGCAAGGTCAAGAAATGTGTTTTGTTCATTCATTGGCAATGTTGAGAAGTGTGTGAATGATTAACAGCTTCTCTTTTGCTGCTCTGAGCAACCTGATTTCCTTGAAGATGTCCCTGCTCATTGCAGAGGAGTTGAATTAGATTGCCATTAAAGGTTCCTTCCAATCCAAATATTCAGTGACTCTACAAATATTTCACTTGGGCTTCCTGGAATGCAGTGTTCAGTTGTGTTAGATTTTACAAGACACTAGACATAAAATGCTGTACACCACCTTTTTGAAAAGCACCATTGCATTTCAGGGTAGTACTTGGTGGAAGCAAAGAGTGAAAGGAGCTAAGGGCAAAGAAAGATGAATCCACTGAAAACTGTTACTTAGGTAGGATATATGCGCATCAGAAGCATGTTAGATGAAAATTTCCAGATCACGTAGTAAAGGAGTTTACTACTCTCTGTAGTGCTTAATGATTTGTATAATTGATACTTACGTGGGGTAGGACCTTCTTGAACACCATAGAAAGCATAATTACAAGTTCCTGCTAGTTAGAACATCTGAATTTAGAGGCAGTAGGGAAGGATTAGGGTGAAAGAACACAGAAAGTGGTTAAGTAATCTGCTTAATATGATTCAGCATATCTGTGTCAGGAGAGGAGTCTTGATCTCTTACCAGGCTCATTTTGTCGTAGTACTTGTAACAAAACTTGGAAGAATCTCCACTTTTTGGAGTAATTTGAGGATAGCTGTACCGCCTTTGAGAAGTAGATGAAGAAAGTTTCATAGGGAGCCTTAAGGTGCTTTTGACAGGAGAATGATGAGCTGATGATCTGTGGTTTGGGCAGACGGTTTGAAGCACAGACAAACATGAGCAGTGAAGTTCATCTTACTGTCTGAGGATTATCATGAATCTGAAGATGTACATATTTCCAATGGACAAGGAAATATGTCACACACGTTTCTGAAAGACTCAGAAGTTTGGGCCTTTACTAGCATGACATCTAGGTAACCTCTGTACTGATCCTGAAAACAAGCAATTTCTGTAAAATGAATATTTTTAAGACTGCTGGGTGGGAGGGAATTTTGATGTAGATGCAGATCATTACCATGTAATGCATCTTTGTGCGTGATAGCTCAAGGACTTCTTGATTTAATGGAGACTATGTATTTTATGTTTAGTGAAACTTGGTTTTTTTTCAAGACTTAGAAAAATGAAGTATTACTTCTTGAGGTATAAGAGTTGTAACTGTTCTCATATAAGTATTTTTATTACAAGTTTCAGTTTGCTGATGAAGCGGGGATGTATGTTTTGTTACAATGTATGGCAAGATTGCAGCTATGATAGTGATATTCTTGGAAGTCATGGTTTCATTGCCATCTTTGGTAGCAGTCATGGCTTAAAGAAGTTGCACCGCTTTCTTCAGCTTTCTGCTTCCCTATACTGTTCCCTCCATTGGACTGACACAATATGTCCCTTTGCACAAGTAATTTATGACTCTGAAAACAATAGAAAAAAGTAAACAAAAAAGTTCCTAAAGCATCATTGCTGTCTAAATTCTTATATCATCACAGACTAAATTTACTAGTTAGAAAATAAAATCAATTTGAGCCAATTATGGCCACATATTTGATTTTAAGGATTCTGGCATACTGTGCTCCACTGTCTTCTCCCCACCTTCTCACTGTTGTCCTTCATTAGCAAACTCAATAATGTAATCTGAAAGCCAAGATAACTTCTAGCATGCAAAGTCCTTACGTCCCTATCTCATGCGTGAAGATTATGGCTTGTGTTTTACTGAAAATTCACTTATTTTTAAATCATTATTGGAGGCTCAATGTTGCTTTGATCCGGAGATGGATTAAGAGGAAGTTTTGGTTTGCATGTAATTAAGTCATCAACATGCTTCATGCTTCCCTGAAGGGAGAGTGCTGCAAGGAGGCAGGCCCCTCCTGGGTTAGCTCAGGAATGTTACCTCTCTGCTCTTTTATTGTCTCTTTGCCAAATCAGGTCTTGCTTCAGGGTGCAATTTTTTCTTGTTAGCGCTATGGAGTGTCTGACCTTAGGCAACCTAGTTTGCTTCATTAAACATTGGTAACTTTTTTTATATTGACATGTGTCTGTTGCCTAATCTGTACAACATTGTGTTGTAGATTTGAAAGTACTTATTAAAAACAAGCCAAAAACTCAAAGATAGGAAGAACTTTGAGAATTTTTATTTTGATGGTTTTACTGTAGCAGAAATGTTCAGTGATGTGGGTGTCTGCAGAATGTAATACATCGTATTCCAAACCTTGCCTTTTTGGAATTCTTGAAGAAATCACACACTCCTTAAATAGCTTTCTCTTATGATAGCTCATAGGGAGAGCTGCTGTACTTTGGCCTTCCTACTGAGTGAATTCTCATTATGAATAATCTTTTTATGACTTCAAAATGCAGCATTTCCAAACTTCACTCATTAATGAGACTGGAATGAATTTAATGATGGCTGGCTGTTGCACTAGAGCAATGCTAAGGAAAGACTGTTGCCCTTACATATTTGATGCCTGAAACATGTTTGCAATGCATTGGACGTGCAAACGGGAATCACTAAGGGATAGCTCTGTGTATGTGTATCTGTGTGAATATGGATGAATATGTGCAGGCAACGTGATTTCTATTTGTATCATTTTTTTCCCCTCCTCCTTTATTTTGTCTGAAATGCCAAGAAACTTATTTAAAACAAATGTTTTGATAATGGTACTGAATTTATTTAACAAAAAATAAAATCTCTTTGTTTCTTCTAAAAGAGTATGCAATTTTTCATTTCCTTCAGAGAAGCTGGATTATTTTACAGCTAAGCTGATTTGACCACAGATCATTACCTCTCAGGAAGTATTAAAGATCTTATTTTAAGCTAAATAAGAAAACTGTGCAGGCTTTCAAGTTAGTTTAATGTAATCAGTTAAGGGGTTTCAGCATACCTCTTGCAGTACCAGTAACTGACCTCATTTAAATTCTCTACCCTCTAACAGTTTGGTTGAGAAGTGTCTTGGTATTGGTTCACAGGAGATTACTAACTGCTTCATTTCTTCACATTGGCTTAATGGAGAGTATTGACATTCCATGTCATGAAGTAAGCTTTGTCATCCATATTCTGCTTTACTATATTAATCTCTCTTTATTTGGATTATTAAGGATTTGGTTTTGCATTCCTGAGGGCAGCAATAGTGCTTTACCTTTAACTCCATCTCTGATTCAGACCCTGGTAATGCAGTTGGTATTTTTGAAAGGCTATACTTAAATATTTCTTTAAGTACCACTTAAAAAGGTATCTAGACTAAGGGTAGGAAACAACCCCCACCAATAATTTTTATATTGTTTTCTACATATCTCCTGTGTAGGGAAACAAAGTAGAGGACATCCTATTCAGGGTGTTCTGTTATTGTTATCAAACATACATTTGAGAAAGTTTTCTGTTGAAATGTTTACAATTTTTATTATTAGCTAAATATTCTTATATTTGTGCATTTCTACTCCTTTGATATCTTTGCAACAGTATTTGCTATCATTGGGTAGTGATTACTAGCCAGAGCTATTTTCTGCAAACAGTTTAATTTGTTTTCTCTGTTCATTTTCTAATAGGTATTCATTCCCATTTCTATTTAGTGAATAGGGGATGAATGCAGATAAACTTCCCCAGTAGTTAACAGAGGACACAGCAAGCTTCTTCAAATTACTATTTGACCATAACCAGCTCTATTAAAATGCTAGCAATCTAATGAAAAAGAGGAACAAATGAAGTTGTTATTAAAATGGTAATTTTCCCAGTCTTGCTTCTCAAGATTGCACTACTTACTGGTCAAATCTTACAAAGGTTGTTCATGCAATTTCTTTTATGAGGTTGTTTGGTTTTTTTAGTTCGGTTTTTTTTTCTACTCCGATATGTTATTCTTCAAACTTTCAAGCATATATTTTCAGAATTTTGTTGCCAGTGCTTCATAGCTACCCGGTTAGCTATATGGGAGGCAAGACTAGGTTAGGTGAGAAAGGAGCATGTAGATGTGCTTCAGACTGTTTTGACTAGGAGTTTGAGAAGAGTTCCTCTCAATACACTTGGAAACAAAGCTTTTCATCAGTGGTGGTGACCTACTGTTTGTTAGCATTCTTTGTGAATTACCTTTCATCTGCTGTTGGTTGGACGCTGAATCTTCAAGGTGTGTGGTTTTCTAAAGGCTTTCTGAGACTGTTAGCCATTGCTGTGTTGCATTTAGCTTCTTCAGTTCTTTGTGGTTCCCATTGTTTGAAATGTGATGCTAGTGTAGCATAGAATAAGTAGTAATTAAATGGAGATTGCATCCAGACCACAGGAGACGTCCTTTAGGCTGCTATTTGTAATAAGCACTGCATCTGAAATAAATCACTAGTAAGTGGCTGATACTGTGAAATGTATTCCTACTTGTAAAGGTTACTGACTTCAAGCATAGTAGTTATGCTACTTGTGAGTGTCTGTTGGCCATTCTCTTGTACCTACTCATAAATAAAAATGTATTTTGTCAGTGTAGAAGGGAGGTGGTGGGGGGGATTTTTAAAAATATTTTTTTAGTTATAATACAACCTGTATTCAGTTTGTCACACAGATGGATTCTGAGTCACTTAGTAATCTTTTTCTTGTCTTGCTGAACTGCTGGATCTGAAAATAAAATAGCTGCACAAAAATCAGCTTTAAATATTCTCTTTTTTTAAAGCAAATAAGTGACTACTTGTAGGATCTTAAATTAATCTTTCTTGATAGGATAAAATGCTTTCTGAGATGATAAGTAGGTTCTGTGTTTCACCTTTCAATAGACTTTCAGTACTATTTGTGTTTCTCTTTGAAATGTTGTAGGTTTTTTTAACCTTTACTAGAAGAGGTAGAATGAAACATTCAAAATTGTAATATACTTTCTTTTTTATGAGTATAGTTTCTATAGATAACTTTGCTGCTTCTTTTTTTACCGTATTTTAAAAGTACAAATAAAACAAAAAGAACAACTCAGGTTTTTCAGTTGGCAAAGAGAAAAACCAAAAAAACCCCACATGTATTACTCTGCTTACATGGCAGATCCACGATTCACTCCAGAATCCTGCTACCCACTGCAGCAACTGACTTTTGTAGCTGGAAGGGCTTCCAGCTGATAGATTTGTGTTACACTTAGAGAGGTTATTCTGTCAAACCTAGAGCCAACTTGCTATTTGTCCCACCTACAGCAATTGTTTACTTCCTTCTACTGCTACTTGATAAATGTGCTTAGTTATTGCCAGAGGCTTAATCTGGGATTAAATGACACTTTTGCTCATAAAATGCATTTCTATTTGTATTAGTCAGGTAAAAAATATTCATCTACTTATATTTGTATAGTGTGTGTTTTTCTCCCACTGCATATTAAACCAAGTCATAGGCTTTAATTTTTCTTTATTGCCCTCTTATTAGTGAAATATGCCATAATCATTTTTTGTTGGTAGGTAGGATTGCAGTCTGTGTTCTTAGGAGCCATTTTATACTTCCCTCTTTTTTTATTAGGGATGGCTCTACATTGCATAGAAGACCAGAACAAACTTCTTTAAGAAGGAAAACTGCATATCCATCTGTTCAGATAAGCAGGGCTTTACTAAATTGACAACACTTCATACAGGTTGAGTAGTTCAAAAGCATTTTCAGGTAGGAATTTACTTCATATGGTGTAGGAGATACAAATGATACAGTGAGCCTCAGCTGTGGGTACTCATTTTCATGGGTTTTTTTTGTTACTCAAGAGAACAGGCTAGCTATACAGCAGGTACAGACAGCCCTTACTTTCCCAGAGGGACTGAGCCAAACCTTCCTTTATCCTTGGGGCTCTGCAGGCCTGATGATTAATTTGCTCAAGTGTAGTGCTGAGCTGTGCTGCCCACCTCAGCTGTGCCACTCACCTGTGAGACTGCCCTGTTTCCTTGTAGTCCATGTGCCAGAGACAAGCTGCTTTCAGAAGAGTGGAAGGACTACTTCACATATCTTGGAGGTTGTGCTTTCATCTGTAGTCTCAGTGCCGTGTTTCCCCTTTCTTCCAGTGTTTTAAGAGAGTTGTTTGTGATCTCTGATAATCCCTGATGTTTCTCTGAAGATGAGCCAATTCCTTGTTCCGCTTCCGATACTTGCGTAGCTTTAAGCAGCCAGTGTTGCCCCTGCCTTTTATGCAGGTTTGTTTTTCTGAACATTTCTCTGTTATTTCAAAATAATTTTGAATTCCAGTTCTGCCTTACAGCATACTTGGATGTTTAGTGATCTCTCAGTGTGTCTAGCAAGGAAAGTGCAGCACCCTTCCTTCACTGCAGAACCTCTCAAATGAAACAATACTTGCTAAACGAAATGCAGATATGACTGTTGGACCACCTGTCTACCAGTGAGGTGTAACAGTAGTGCTGGACTGAGCACTCTGGCAGTTCAGGAGTGTCTTTTTGTCCCAATGGGTTTCTCATCTGTGTAACATTTTGCTGCTGCAGATAGATGGATTATATCTGAGTAGATATCCAAAGCATCGCCATTGTCACACAGCATTAGGCTGTGTGGACTTAGAGAAAGCCTTTTCCTTGCGCTGATCTTGCAAACCAGTTTATCTGCATTGGGTTTGTAATGCCAGGTTTTGGTAGCTGCAAGGTGGCTGCATGAGTGGCTTCTGTGAGAAGCTGCCAGAAGGTTTCCCCACGTCTGGCAGAGCCAATGCCAGCCAGCTCCAGGATGGACTGGCCACTGGCCAAGGCTGAGCCCATGAGGAGTGACAGTAACACCTCTGTGATAACATATTTAAGAACAGAAAAAACAGTTATTGTGCAGATGAAAATTGCACCCAGGGAAGACCAGAGTGAGAACATCTGAACAACTCTGCAGATGCCAAGGTCAGTGCAGAAGGAGGAGGGGGAGGAGGAGCTCCAGGTGCTGGAGCTGAGATTCCCCTGTAGTCTGTGATGCAGCTGAAGCATCTGTGCCACTGTAGCCCACAGAGGTCCACAGGGGTGCTGAGATTCACCTGCAGCCCGTGGAGGAGACCCATGCCAGAGCAGATGGATGCCAAAGGAGGCTGTGACCCTGTGGGAGGCCTGTGCTGTTTACCTTGTGCTATGGGCTAATTATGATAAAAATATGTGCACATAAGCTGTGTTATCAATGCACTGACTTCCTTGTTGAGGAAGAATTGTGTGGGTCATAACACTAGAAGTAAATGTCATTAATTATGTATAGTTGGTCCCAATATTGGACAAGCTATAGACAGAGTTCCAACTCAGAGGAAAAACAGACCTTCAGGCCAGCTCTTATATCACCAATGTAAATTAGTGAACCTCATTTAATGGGTCACGTGAGCTGAAGCAAACTGGTCCGGTGATCAAGTGGCGTTAAAGGCCACTTCCATCTCAGTACTGTAGTGCAGCAGGGCTAGTGGTAAACAGCTTCGTTTCCGGTGGAGGTATGTTTTGAATTCTCGTTTGGCTCAAACTTGGCTGAGCTATGATCCAGGAGCCTCTACCTACTATGGAAAAAAGATGCTGTCAGTCTAGTGATCTGGCAGTGTTTTACTACTTTGGGAAATCCCAGTTTTCAAGCCCATGTATTTTTAAGGAGCTATAAGCTGGAAAAGAAACTCCTGTGAGTAATGCCGAGTGAGTTATCTACTTTCATTTCTGCATTTCATGAGTTCTAAAAATAACATTTTGTGCGTGATGGTTTTGATATCTGGACTGTCTTGACCATGTGCTGTATTTAATACTCCTTTGTGAAATGCACAAGGCGAGGTTAATAGAACAGTGTCCTTTGAAAATGCTTTGGATACCACTTACTTGATGACTGAGGTTTGGCAGGGGCTGCCCAATGAAGAAATCTGCTGCAGTACCTTATTTAAGGGCAGTATAATGAAGTGAGGAATTAGGATTTAATGGAAGGGAAATGGACGATGTGGGTGGGTTGATGCCAATGGACTTTGATAGGGTAATGAAGAAGGTTTCTACAGTCACAAAGACTAAAATTGTAGTGGTCATACTTGCCTGTTAGCGGGCAGGAAAGATGTTAAATCTGATCTAAATCACTGCTCATTTTTTTTTCTCCAGATGAAAATGACTACTTAAGAAAGGTTAGAGGATTTATGGGGGTGTCAAAACATATGGCAGATGGGCTGGATTAGGACTCATGAGTATAGTAATCCAAATCCTTTCTGTCAAGCATTACAGAGGATCTCTTCTGCTGCTGGACTGCACTAAATGTACACAGTCAGGTCAGAGGAACACAGGCTGTCAGGAGGCTCAGAGAAAGGGTTACTAGTGAAAGTGCTTGTCTGAGTAGGGTTCATTTTGAAAGCACTTTCTTTGCAGGCAAAAGTCTACAGGGGAACTGGCTTTATTATTTAATAAATCGCTGGAATTATTTTTTTTTTTCAAATTGCTGGAATGATTTTCTTCCAAAGCCTGGATGAAAGTAAAGCTAGAATATATGCTAAACCTTTCTCATTATCTCTGACTATATTAGCACAGAGGGATAAAAGCTGTGCAAGAGTCATGAATGTTGAGAGAGGAAAAAAGGGGAATGAATTTGTAGGCCAGTGCTATCTGTGTGATTTAAAAAGAAGAAAGAAAAAAGGCATCTTACTTTAAGTTGTTGTGACAGAAGTTTTAAGTGTTATGGTCTGTTTTAATCTTGGTTCTAGATTGAGTCTCCTCTGAAATCTGAAAATTCACAATGGCATGTCAGTGTTACACTGGTTATTACTAACTGTTGGGAACATGTAGTTAATGTAAAAAGGTTGTAAAGCTACTGACTTTTGAAAAGATCCATGTCTGAAATAGTTTCTGGGGAAGGATGCAAATCATTTGTATCTGAGGCAACAACAGGATATTTGCACTTCACTCATGTAGTCAGTTAACTAAGCTAAACAATCTACCAGAGCTTTCTTTTAACTAGTGCTTTACAGCATGATAAATTGATACGCTGGTGTGGAAAACCACCTGCTCAGCTCAAGCTCCATGAGTGAATGCTTAGATACTTCATTTGACAGTCATGTAAAATGCTTAAAAAATAGTAAAAATGTTTAGTTAAAGCATGAAACACAATATTGTATATGGATAATTTGTGTTCTTTGTAGTACCAACATGGATGCAAGAATACAGATCTTAGAGCTCTTAAGTGTAAGCTTAAAGGGAAGGCTGCAAATAGTTACTTCAGCAATGAAGATGGATTACCTCTGAGGTAGAGTTTGTTAGCATTTCTAGGGATAGATGCAAGAGGCAAACTTTTAATTGTTACTATTTTATGACCTATGGGAAGACCTGAAAGCTTTTAGAAGGTGTCCTAGTTTAAGGGAAACTAAAGTGTTTACCAAGACCAGAGGAGAGGATTCCTCCTCAATAACTACATCATCCCTTATTAAACTAAAACCCCTCTTAATTAGAAAATGTATATAAGAAGTATTACTGTTCTTAACTACTATATATAGATATAACTATAAACAGACCACAGCAAACTACTCCCCCAGCACAGAAAAAAAAAACAAAACACCCAAAAACTGTGGGTTCCTCCTGGTGCAATTATGTTTATGGACAGTGGTGGTGTCGCACCTTGGCTGGCTGCGAAGTGAATTCTAGTCTTTTCCCAGCGAGGCAGAGACAAAGGTGGGGTGTATGACTCACGTGGGGGCAGGACAAAGCCTTTTGTGTGGGGAAGAGCTCGCTCACTCTGTCCCTCTCGCGCTCTCGCGCTCTCACTCTCTCACCACCACCCCCCCCCCCCCCCCCCCCCCCCCCCCCTCCCCACTTGTCCTTTGTTGAAAGAAGGAAACACTGGGAGTTGAGGAGTGGTGGTAGTTCCCAGAAATCTCCTTGCATTCAAAGTCAGTCCCCAGGAAAACAGGATCTGCAGTGTATCCTGAAGCAGCCGTGACCCTTCTGTCTCTCCTGTCTCTCTGAAGCTCAGGGTGCCCAAAGATGGAGGGGGGAAGGCGAAGAGCAGAGCCAGGAGCTTTCACCAGCTCAGCAATCAGTGGCTTCTCCTTCAGCAGCTGCCCAAAACCCAGTGAAACCAGCAGCACAGGAAAAGCCTCTCTCCCTCCCACGTGCTGGAAGTCTATTTCTCACCTACGCCCCACCATTCAGTTGGAATCTAGAGCCATCAACCACTCCTTTGTTCTCGGACCTGGCTCTTCAACTTCCAAAACCTTTGTGTTGGTAGGGAGAGAAAAATGCTCTGAAGAAACCCTCCCCTCAACCACCTCTTTGAACCTTTAGCAGAAGGTTTCAGTATTATCCATGAGGAATGGCATATCTGCTGTAGCATGGTTTTGTTAGAGAACTTTGTAACGTGAACTTTCTCTGCATTTAATTGAACATTGGAATGGTTAGGAGTTTAGGAAAGTGACTTTTTTTCCTAGTTGTTAAGTAAGAATTAACAAAATAACAAAACAGTCTAATCAGACCATGAAAGTTCACTTCTCATCTGTTAACCTTGACTTCCTTAGTATTTGGGATATCTTAATGTTTTAAGTGGTATGTAGCCTTCAAGCAAAAACTTGCTCTGAATTTATAATTCAAGCAAATAAGGAAAAAACCATCTTTCACTTCCCGGCTTCTTTCTGCCTAAGCAGCATTCTCTTAGGAGACTTTATAACAATTTATAGAAAGAAAAAAAATGTTGCATTTAACATTTGAGAGTTGTGTATATGCATGTTTGAAAATAATTGAGCCAGAAGGATGGACAAAACAAAATTAATGTAGCACAATATGACAGGAACGAAAGGACAAGTTGAACCAGGGACATAAGGTTTTACTAAGGACATACATGCAAATCCATGAAATCTGAATAATCCATTATTTCAAATATAAACTTAGTTGGGAGCTTCAATGATAACCAATTTACACAGCTTTATAACATTAAAAGCATTTAAGCAGTTCTGGCAGGTATGGGTGAAACCGTACATGAGATGAGTTGCGAAGTATTCTCCTGCTTACAAATTTAAAGTAAGTTGTTCTGATAGGCTTTCCAGGGAGCGTAGTTATCATGAAGTGTAGATGTGTGTTTTGATTGATATATTACTAAAAAAGTGTGGATTTTCCAAGATACAGAGATACACAAAATCTAATAAATCAAACTGGAATTAATATGGCAAATTAAATCTGTGACCCCATGTATAAAAAGTGCCAGTAGTTTTTAGATGTTTCTGATACAAGTGCATAAATGGTCTCATTATAAATTTGTTCGTTCTCTATTACTGCCTCCATTAAATCATTCCATATTGCATCAAAACTGAATGCATTAATATCTAACTGCCATTTAATATTTTAAACTTCATGAGGAGAAACTCTATAGAAATTTGAAAAAGAATGTAATTCTTCATGATAATTTATAAATGAGCATGACTAGACTGCATCTTATTACTGGAAAATTACTAAACTGATTCTAGGAAACTATTAATAATTGACTTAAAATGAAGCAGCACAATCATCTGTATCTCATGATAGTGAGAGTTGAGCCTGCCCACAAAGGAGAAAAGTGAACTGTTTTGAGGAAATAAGATAAAACATTCCAGTGTGAGGTCCTGCTTCTGAATAAGTAAATAAATATTGAATAACCATGCCAGGAATGTATGGTATGAGATGGAAAAGAGACATAATAAAATGAAACATGACTGACAAATAATTCCTTTTAGTAATGGGGGAAAGATTATCAAAGCACTTACACTGGTTCTAGAACTATTTGGCAATGACTATATTTTTTCTTACAAAAGGCATCTTACAAATAGAAATATAAAAATACACATATTTTAGCCTCTAGAGATTCTTCTGTAAAGAGAGAATAATGTAAACCGGGCCCCCATATAATTGAGAGCAGAGCTTACCCAAGAAGCAGCTCCTGCTGCAAAATGCTGTTACACCATAAATAAGTGGAGGATCTTCAAGTTGCTAGCATAATGACATGGATAGGTGGAGTCAACTGCTTCATGTAATATTATTTAGGTGTGTATGAAGATGTGAAAGGTTTTGAAGCACTTAATATGGTGTGCTTGAAGAAAACCACTCTATGTATTGTTTGACTGTGAGATCACAGAATTTAGTGCTGGAAAGGATCTCTGGAGCTCATTTAATACAATTCTTCTGCCGAGGCAGGATCCCCTACAGCAGCTTATAAAGGAATGTGTCCAGGTGGGTTTTCAGTGTCTCCAGAGAGGCAGACTCCATGACCGTCCTGGACAGCCTCTTCCAGTGCCTTACCACCCTCAATATAAAGAAGTTCTTTCTCATGTTGAGGTTAAACTTTCTGTGTTTTATTCAAAATGAAGTGGGACTTTCAGTAGTAGTTAAGTCTGAAGTCTCCAAATGATCACTGTAGTTAGTAGGTGGGAGGTAGGTAACCTAACCATGGAATCCTCATGTGTTTTCCTCTCATGCCTTTGGGAAGTTTAATCAGTTTTCTGGTGAAATGCCTTAGGAGAGACTTTCATTAGGGAAAATGGAACTGGAACATTCTTTAGACTTTAAATCTAGTTAAGGCAAGCTGGTGTTTTGGTCAAAGCCTGGAACAAAGAAAGGATTTTGGAGGTTATGTAGGAACTATTGTAAGATTCAATAAATTCCTCTAAAATAAAGTTTTCAAGGAGTTACACAAACAAACAAGGACTGATAGCCCTAAGATGTCTGAAGACTCAATTCTGATACAGGCCGGATACAGTTTAAATAAAAAGCCAGTTCTTTTAGTCTGTGGTCAGCATACCCCACACAGTATTTTGTGATCCAAATGTCAGAGACCGAGATCTATTGTGCTTGTTTGTATTACTGAAAAAGTTGTACCAAATGATTTCTTGGTTCCTTTTGTGTATGATTTACAGAACTAAGTACCTGGTGTTGACTTATGCTATTTTTTTTTTTCAGCGAAAGAATTTGACCCTGTTCTTCAGCATTGGTTTGTTGACCTCCTGGGGCACTGCACTGCTGGGTGTTCGCTTGTACTGGATGGGCAACAAGCCCCCGAGTTTTTCCAATTCTGACAATCCAGCAGCTGACTCAGACAGTTTTCTCACACGTACGCTGACCTTCTTTTACTTGCCAACCAAGAACCTCTGGCTGTTGCTATGCCCAGATACCCTCAGCTTTGACTGGTCTATGGATGCCGTGCCTCTTCTAAAAGCAGTCAGTGACTGGAGGAATCTACACACTGTGGCCTTCTATGCTGGACTCCTCCTCCTTGCCTATTTCAGCCTGAAGGGCTCCAGCAATGAGAGAGAATGCAACGGGAGAACTGTAATGAATGGCAAGCCAAATGCTAATGGGCATAGCTGCCACTCGGAGATGGAGTACAAGACACTGGAGGTGAAGTCAAGCTTTTCATCAAAAGAAGAGAATGGCATAAAAAAGCATGAAATTAAGAAACTGCAGCTTCCTTCAACTGAGAACATTGTCATTCTGTCTCTCTCTTTGTTAATAGTGCCCTTTGTTCCTGCCACAAACCTATTTTTCTATGTTGGCTTTGTAATAGCAGAGCGTGTGCTGTATATTCCTAGTATGGGCTTCTGCCTGCTGGTTACAGTAGGTGTCAGGGCCCTTTATGTCAAAGCCCAAAAGCGCTTTTTGAAGAACTTGGTTTTTTGTTCCACTGCTGCATTAATTATTTTCTATGGACTCAAGACTGTTGTCAGGAATGGGGACTGGCAGAATGAGGAGATGCTGTATAGGTCAGGGATAAAAGTAAACCCTGCAAAAGGTAATATTTGCTCTTTATGGTATATGATTTCCTTATTTCAATCTGTCTTTGCCTTTGAATTGTCTGATTTTATCAGCTACATCTAAAGAGGATACTTTAAGAAATGTCCTTTTGAGTTGCAGTGGTATGTGCATTGGTACAAAATGAGGAAAAGCAGGAATATGTTTTGATTAGGTGTTACAGGTTTGGCATTACCATGGAGAAAATAAGACCCTAAGGTAAGAGAATACTTTCTTTTTCACTGATATTAGTTCTGTATTCTGAAATTAAAGCTGCATTATTGGTATTATGGCCCCCATCCTGGTAGTTTTCCATTTCGAATCTGATATCTATCATGCTAATGAAGATTTTTCATATGTTCACCAAATGTTCTGTTTCTTTGAGTAGAAAATATAAGAAATAGTAAAGGACAGTATCGGGGAAGTGCTGTTTCTTTATTTCATCTGATGCAAATAATGTCAATGCTACATAATAAAAATGAGGAAATGAGATCATATAATTCAGCCTAGGAAATGACTATAGTTCCTCCTGCATTCAAGCACTTTAAAGAGTTACTGTCAAATACTTACGCCTTCCTGTTCATGTATAAATGTCAGCTATTTGTTACATTGACCAGCTATGTCTCTCAAAGGTTGTATCTATGGGGTAATGAAATGTGACCACAGCTTATGTAAACACATCCAAACAGGCTGTAAACCTGCTAGTTTAGGGATCAGTAACAGTGTTTAGCTGTGGCTTTGTGGTTTCAGCATATATGGCAGATCCAGCTGGGATCCTGAACTCCATGCTGCATGGCTGTACTGCTCTTGGCACACATGAAAGTTTATATGAGATACCACCTGTGAGTGCAGTGTAGATATTGACTAAGCCTTCCTTATTCGCAAATTGTCAGAAGTGAGAAGGGATCAGTTGACTGCTTAGCCTGTCTGTGAAAGAAAAAAACTGACAGTGCTTGGAACACTTTGGTTTTTTCAGTCCTTGGCTCAGAAACCTATTATATGATGCAAAGTCATCTGCTAACAGAGTTATGCTTCTTGGTTAAACAGTTATACATGCCATAGTTTAAAAGCTGTGATAGTAAGAGAAAAATTCAGATAGTTACTGTGAGCTGATAGGGAGTAAAAAGAGTAGATTTGGCAGATAAGATGCCTTGCAAAGCATCATTATAGTAATTGTCAGTCTGATTTTGTAACTCTTCTTCATATCCTTTCTCACCCTAGGAAAATTATGAAACTTGTTGCTGCAGTAAGTGACTTTTGTTAATTGTGAACAAGCGCATCCCATTTATTTTACTTTTTTTTCAAAACTAGCACATGAGAGCAAGAAATAATTAAATGAAAAGCAAGACAGCACACCAGAATGATTACATGAGGCTCTGACACTTACGAGATTAGTGACAATGTAAAGCTTACATTAAAACATTTGCATTCCTTGGAAAGAAAAGAATGTATGTGCACTCAGTTAATGTATGTTCCATTTTTGCTCTTGGTAGAGATCCCCAGATATTAATAGTTGTCTGATTGCACTGAGCCAAATTTTGTGATTAAAAAATATGTCAATTTTTTTCCAATAGTAGGAGTGGCTGCAGCATTGTCTGGAAATTAGACTACTGGGTGTTATGCTCCCAGGAGACAAGATGAGCTATTTTCATCATACAAATCTCAGTATGCACAGAGTCGTGTATATATATGATCGTCTGCTTTCTTGCCATATATGCTGACATTAAGTGTCTTGTAAGATACGTAAAAGCAAAGACAGCATGTCAGTATGATGATACAGACATGACTGAGCTGACTTTAAATCTCCTTAAAATACCTTGTTAAACTTCTGCTGAATATTTACAAGCCCACACACATTGTAACAAAGCTGGGTATAAGAAACTCCCAGCTAAAGTGACCTGTCACCCAACTCTATTCGTTATTTTGAATACATCTGAGATTATCCTTGGCTTTGACTATGCTAATTTTATTTTCTGTTTCTCATACAATCAGGCAAGTCTGACTGGACTATACTGGCTGCCAGTCCTGCCAAAGTATTAGGAGATCAACAATTCAAACTACTCTTCAGTAATTAAATGAGGTTGACATAGGAAAAACAATTTATTTTTGTTTGCCTCTTTTTTTATTTTTATGAATGCTAGTGATAAATAGGCTATTCAGAGAGTGAGACAATGGGCTGCTCAGTCAAACCGTAGAGTGGAGAAGTGTTTTCCTTATTTTTAAGCTACTAAGAGGCTGTCACTCCTCATTTTCTCTGTTTTCTTCAACTTGTAGCTGTTTCTCCTCAATAGTATTTTCTAACTTCTGAAAATTTTGAAGTGGTGGGGTAATTTTCCCTGATGGCGTGCTTTTCCTCTCTTCTACAAAGACCTGTCCTAGGCTAAAAAGCAGTGAGGGATCCCTTCAAAAACTCTCCGTATGGGAACTGATAAAGAAGTAGAAATCTGTGAAGACCAGTTTTGCTAAAGCAAAGAAATGAGTGTTTTGTTCCAGATTCATCTGTATTCTGGGCTAGCTGGATTAAAGCCACTTGTTGCTGGATGCCATGCAGCAATATTGAGCTGATGTGCTGTACTAATAAGGTCATTTGCAAGGCAAGCTTTTAGCATAGGTGCATTTGTGTACTAATGTGGCTGAACTGCTTTGGAAGTAGAGTTGTCTCACATGGTGATGGTTTATAATCAGTTCCTCTGTGTTGTAGTACTTGTAAAAATATAATCTCATCTGTTGCTATGGGACTTTTAGGCAAACATATTCAGCAGCGTCTCCGTCTCCAATCCTCAGTGAAGAATGGTTGATAAGTACCTCACCAGCACTTTCTTCTCATCCCTTCAGGGGCACCTTGCAGGCAGTGCAGACAGAATAGTGTTCTGCCTCAGGTGAGAAAGTCCCTACCCCCGCAGGCAGCCAAAGCCTTTCTGCAATTTATGTTCCCCCAGACTGTTTTTGTCTATCACTGAAATTGTGGAAAAAATACTCAAAAGCATGGGGCACAGATTATCTCTTAAAAGAGCCCCAGCATATACTGTGGAAGAGTCAATTGAGAAGGAAGTGGTGATGCTGCCTCTAAGCTACCATGTGTGTTCCAGCTTTCCTGGCTGCCTCACTGTGTGGCAGGCAGCTACCATCCCTTGGCTGGTGGAGCTGTAATGAGGACTTGAGATGTTTCAGCTGCGTCGTTTCTGGTCTTGTTATGCTATTTTTGTTATGACTGGTATTTCAAATAACTTTAAAGTGATCCAAGCATTTTCCTGTTACAGTTTGTCAGCATATGAGGGAGAAACATGCAAGACTGATTGATTTAGTTTCTGGATCCTGAAGTGGGTGTATGCATGTTTTGACTCTAGAGAGGGAAAGGCACAAGTGTTTCTCTGTGCTGCCTTCAATCTAATGAGCAGCCCAAGTGATATAAAACCATTCTCATTATCTGAGTGTTCTTTTATAGTGGAGGAAGCCTCCCAAAATGTAAAAAAACCAAAAATTAAAAGTGGGTGGTAGCTGTCCCATCTTTTTCAATTACTGTGTGTCATTCTATGGTGATGATTGCCTCATGTTTAATATAAAATTATAATGACACACAAAATAATTGTGCTCATTATGCCTCATTAACTCTACTTTTCCCTGTAGTACAAAAAGTAAGCTTGAAAAAGCATAATCTTTTTCCTTCTTGCAATTTCATACCTTGAAGTCCACATCTGAACATCAAAGATAATCATATATTTAATATACCTGTTACAGACACTGATTGAAGGAGCAGAAAATAACAGAGAGAGGCTTAGACTGCCACAGAAGCATTAGTTGCTTGGCTATATTTCCTGATGAAATTTTAGTCTCCTGGTGTTTGCCCTGTTATTTGTTAGTAAGCTTTGAAGATCCTTCATGGAAATAGTTGACCAGGTACACCAAGTGGATGCTTAACTTTAGCCATGCGTTCAAGTTTTGCTGAATTTTTGTATATAGCTACTGGATTTGCAATGGAATGTACAGCAAGAAAATATACTAGGCTGCTTCCAAAAACTGTATTACTGCATTATTGTGACTCTACACCTGATCTGATAAGCCCTGTATAAGCCCTGACTAAAGTTGGCCTTGCAGCTGTTGGCTTCACAACCAGTTCTGCATGTTGCTCAGGTGTTTGTCCTTTTCCATCATGTGGTAGTGTTAGCGAAATGTTGTATGTTCACATCTGGGGCAAGGCATTGGGACTTGCATATGTGCTTTAGTCCTTTCCAGAATCAGTTCTGCAGGGGAAAAAAGTTTTAATATCCATTACATGAAGGCAAAGTTAGGGTAAGAGTGTTGAGTTTCTTGGTTCAATTAAACTGCTGTTGGAGTTGAATTGTTTAGATGATCCTGGTAGTTGACACAAAGAATAAAATAAATAAGTAAAAAAGGTTTTGCAGGTCTTGCCAAGTCATTCAGAACATGTGTGTTTTAAAGTTAGTATTATCTACCCCTTAAAATCCTGCTTTGAGTTAAACATCCTGTTCATCTTTGTTCATCCTTCTTTCTTGCATTGATTACCACGTTGTTCTCAGTGAGCAGTAGGACCGAGACATGGTGTAGACAGAGCAGAATATAGAAGCTGATCCATACAAATACAGAAAGCCACTATCATCCTATCTTTCTACTCTTCGTCCTACTCTGAGTTCTTAGGAGTGTGAATCATTCAATCCTGCCTAATATTTTCAGAGGATATTATAATACTGAAAGGCTCTTCTGGACCACAATGCTGCTGCTTTTCCCTGTCCTACTTTGCTTTTTTTTTTTATTTTCGTTAATAACTTGTTTCACTTTTTTGGCACCTTTGGCATTCAGTCCTGAAGTTCTCCTGGAACTTCATGGATAATTGTCTTTCTTTTTTTAATATTTGTTTCTGTTTTTCCTTTCTCTTCCCCTTGGCATGAGTATAGATTGGATTGGTAAGGACTGCTGCTTTATAAATGTGTGAATGCCAAGAGTTGAAGTTCAGATTGAGAAACATTTTAGTGGAACAACATGTGAGGTAGCTGTAGGCTCATTTGAGCAGTCATTAAAAAAGTAGCAAGTGCATTTTTATTTCTTTTATAGTTGTAATGCCATTTTATGTAGTTAGTTTTAGATTGTGAATACTTTCTGCTGAATAAAATTGAAGGAATTGTTAAAGCTGAATTTAGAATTTAGATTATTTAATCCCTCTGTCAAGCATAATACTTGCTTTTCAGTCTGAACTGAAAAAAATATACTCTATGCTGCTAATATTTTTCAAATGCCAATTTTGATTTTGTTATCCAAGTTACATAGTTTGTAGTGTGAAATTCCTCTTTATTTTACCATAACTAATGATGCTAGCAGATTTATTTGCTATATGAGCAGTTTTAAGTGTTAGTATAGCAGGAAAGGCAACCTCCACATAGAGCTCTATGTCACCCTGATGCCTCATGCTGTCAGATCTGTAAGCTAAGCAGGGTCAGCCCAGGTTAGTACTTGAATTGTACCTCCTGGGAATACCAGGGGCTGTAGGTTCTAGTCCTGACGACTTCACTGTCACTGTCCAAGCTCGCTCGGCCGCGGCAGATGGACCTCAGGAGTTAAAGGATGGGGTCAGTTCTGCGCACGCTGTGCCTCACCTAAAAAATCCACTGCGCAGGCTCGAAGGACACACCCTTGTGAGTAGAGCCCTTCCCAAATCTTTGTTTGTGAATCCGAGTCATGATGATGGTCCAGTTCATATAACATTGTACTGAATAGAAAATGTGGGTTTTTAAAAACAAGCCTTTAGAGGGAAAGTGATTTCAGTGCACAGGTTGTCATATAAGCCTACAGATTTTAGAAGTATAAAACCTACTAATAATTACACTTAAAAGTTTTGCATATTATCACTGTGGGTTTGGTTTTTTTTTGTTTTGTTTTGCTTTTTTTGGTGCTGTTTTTGTCTTGTTTTGCTTTTTTTTATTTCTCCTCTAGAGGGAAAGAGTAACTTTTAATTAGAGAAAAAGGAGATTATCTAGATTTGTTCTCAAGCTGAGCATGTTTGTTTAAGTGCATTAGATAGTCATCCAATTGTTTCATTATCTTGCCTTTTTTTTCAAAATATGTCAACTCTGAAAAATTTCTTATGTAATGACTTCTTTTATGAGTCACATGTCTTCATTTTCCTTTCTGTAATGAATTGCATATCAGTACATATTAAGGTCACCTTACATAAATCTGGTAGAGAAACTAACCTTTAATGTGGACAGGACAGTGATTTACATGTATGCCTTTTTATACCACTTCTGGTAGTGTAAAATTCCAAGCTATCTGCCGGTGGTTCTTCACAAACACCATGGCCTTGGCAGGGCATAAGAAAGCTTAGGAATCTGTGAGAAAGAGTTTTAGTAACTTTGCAACACCACTTAAAAATGTGAACAACCAGGAGAATTCATGTAACCTGTAAGATTCTAAAAATCTACAAAAGCACACTAAATCTTTAGGCATCACCATTTCCTTCTCTTTCCTTGAATACTGCAGCACCCTGAACTTTTCCTTGAAGTATTAAAAATAAAAAAAAAAGTTATTTGGAATATGGACTATTAAATATGCTAATTAATAGTTGTAGGGTCTTTAATTACTGTCACTGCTGACAAAAAATGCAGGAGGTAGTTTTATGACCCACCTTCCTACCTGCCACCTATATTTCCATGCCAGTGTGGGTATGTGTTGGCTTGCAAAGCTTCACAGGCTCTGTCTTGCCTTTATAGGTGATTTAAAGCAAAACAAACAAAGAGATACAGCTTGAAGTGTTATGAAAAGCCTGCTTCCTGGATGTGCACTAATTTGCCTTTTCCGAGTCTGACATATGTTGTCTGAGCACATCTGAAGATTCTTTTGGTTTGACAAACCTGAACACTGATTTTCCCCTCCCTGTGGCTCCTCTGGCATGTCCTGACACTGTCCTCTCTGTTCCCCTTTCCTGGAAAGAAGCCAACAATGATCCATCACTTTTAGCTTTGAGGACCGTGGCTGATGTTTCAGTTCACTCTGCCATTGCTGCGGGAATCTGTTTTACAGGTCATCACTTGGGACATAAGTTATAATTTTGAATGTATCATAGATAATTGTTTTTAGAACCATGCCTGCTGTTTAAAAAGTTTTGAAAGATTTAGTATGTGGTCACCTTCTTTTCTGAGTCAGTTTGGGTCTCTGAGAAGTTCCTCAGGGTTAATCCTGAGGTGACTGGGCTGCCCAGAGATGTCCTTTTGTTCCACTTGTATTATTTCTGCTGCTTTGTACTCATTTCATTTTCTTGCATGATTTAGATCCATTGGCTCTGCAACATACGGTTCCTTATCACATGGGAGTTTTGGGTCTGTTCACAGCGCTGTTCACAGGTCTGTTCTTGGCCATTGTGAAGTTTCATGGAGTAGGAACTTTGTGACAATAATGTCTTATGGCATTCACATACTTTCCGTGCCCCCACAGCTAACAAAGCTGTGCAAGCTTGTGATCAGATTCACTTATAAACAGAGCAGTGATGATTAGATGTTATGCGTATTGTGATCTCCCTTTTCTCATTTTTTTTCCTAATCTGGATCAGTTCAGTTGTCTGATTCATACAATACCCTTCCCAAAAATCATTTTAGCTTGAGGGACATTGTGGCAGAACTGAATGGCCTGGGGGTGGTAGGTACAGGAATTCCTTAAAATAGTGATTCCACCAGAGCCACTGTGTCATGAAACATTGCTCTGAAGTAACCTCTGACAGATACCTTCTTCGATAATGGGATTTCTGTTGAAATAAAATTTAATCTGTGTCTTTTGTTATTACCTTTCTGTCAGATGAAAAGCTTTTTCCTCATGCACTGAAGTGTGCCAGCACAGCTCAGGAGGTAGATAACTGTTGTATTCTCAACAAGCCTGTGATCTTACAGGAAGTAGCTTTAGCTTAATCAGAATGCCTTTGCCAGAGTTGCAATATTAAACAGAACAAAGTTATACAAAGACTGGGAAATGAGAGGACATATCCAAAACAGTGTGTGTTGGGATTTTTTTATTTGTTTATCTCTTTATAAGAGTCCCTACAACACTGCAGTGAGGTTGTGATTTCTGGTTTGTATACTTTTAGAGGTTCTGCAGTACTAGCATTGGCTTTAAGGGCTGAGTCTGGTTTACAGGACAGCTTTGTCTGTAGCATTGTCTTTCAGTTGTGGGAGAAGTGGGAAGGTTGTTCATGTAGCACAGTGGCTGCACCGAGGCAGCTCCTGGAAGATGTGAGATGGTACTGCCATCAGAGGGATCTGTAGTTGGGGGGAAGCATGTTTTTTCCTGAATTTGTTGACTAGTACTGAGTGAGGGCTGTGCTGTTAAGAGTTTCTGTAATTCTACCCTGAAAATATTTTACGTTTTTGATAATTAACTAAAAACAGTAAGGAAGTTATTTGATCTCGTGGCACCTCAAACAAAGGTACTGGTGAGAATTTCTTCATACTGTAGTCTGTCAGGGTGTATAGAAGCGTGTGTATGTGAGTTAAGTGTACTCACCTACTTTTCTGTGATGGTTCACTTTACTATTCATCCAGATTGTGGAGCACTCACACACTTGAGACTAGGATCATCAAAGCTAATTGGATTACCAAAATCTGCAAGTATGTCCTAGGCAGAATGAGAAGTTCATTCTCTAGACTAAACAGGGTAAATGGTGAAGCCAAATGACACTTAAACAGCTGCTCAGTCTCGTCTCTCGGGTTCATTGGACTGACAGAATTACTGTGCTATCCTTTGAGGAGGAAAAGTTAATTTTCTATAACATAACAAGTGAAGCAGGTATGTCAGGCAACGATGCTAAGCATAGTAGGGAGTCATGCATCAGTACACATTTGCATCAGGGTTTCAGAACTAAGAAACAAAACTGAAGCACTACCTGCCATAACTGAGTTGGTTAGTACCTGTGCTGACATGGTGTTGGATAGCTTTCAGAGAACTGCATGGTTTTCCATTCTGTTTTTCTTTCACCTTCTGTCATTACAGAAGCCATGCAATTGATCAATGAATTAAGTGTTGAACAAATGATATATGAAGCAACCTTAATAAAAAGAAGTATATGTAAAAGTTAGGAGGTGATAGATGGCTAATACAGTCTGTCTCAACATTACTACACACCCACTGATATATTAAAAAAAATGTGCAAAGTAGATCAAGCTCATAAATTATGGATATATAGAAACCATTTATCCCATTAGGAAACAAGAAATACAGCAGTTTTGTGGTTGAGTTAGCAAAATTAGGTAACTTGATCAAAATGTTCTATTAACAAGTGGAGTTTTTAGAGGAAAATTACTGCAAATTATGTGCATGGATTTATGACATATTTTGAAAAAAAATTATTATTTCTTTGAAATAACAGGAGAAATACAAGTACCTTGTACAAACCATAATACAGAGCTTAGATGAAACATGTAGGATCGAAAAACTGTTTTATATGTTGAGCTCTCTTAATTACCTTTTTTTTTTGAGTGTGCAACTAAGTTTCTAATTTCACAAGCTAAAATGTAGTAAATAATGCACAAGTATCTGTAAAGCTCCATAGAGGTTTTCTTGGCTTGATGTGCATTTTTCTGTGAACTAAAGATGCTTGTTTGGAACTGCTGACAAGCTGATTATGAAGGACTTGGCTGTTCCCTAAATGCTTCTGTCTTTGTTCAAGTAGGTTGGTTCACTCTGGTAATAATCTAGTCCATGCTCTTAAATCAGTGCATTAATTTATAGTTTAACTTATTGTTTGAGTAGGTCTGATAGCTTAATGTGAGTACGGTATTACAAAACTTCAGTAATTTGTTCATGTGAATTGCGAATATCACATATCAAATTTTTCAAGTCCTACATTTTATTTCATT
>JAWWEV010000043.1:39887560-39974461 GCA_035583235.1 Hafferia zeledoni
AGTCACCTGACAATTTTCAGGCCTAGTCCAAACTTAAAAACCCAAATTTAGGCCCCACCTGGCTGAAACCACAACATCCTGCTAAGATTTGAAGACAGTGTTTGCCCCTTGGCATAACATACTGGGAAAGACAGCATTTTCTTTTTCTTGCCTATGTTATTTTTAAAAGTTCACGAAGTTGTATTTTAGTGATTTAATAGGCAATTTTAGTTTTCCGAAGCGGAGTTTGGACAACAGATATGTTAATAGGTTGTGAGTTTCCAAACAGAATTTATTATTAGTGACATTTTCATGGATTTTATAGAGGTGACAGGTATGGAGAATCCTGCTTTAATACTTTGGGTTGTCTTTGTTAATAATTGGCTTATGATAAAGGTGATGAATTGGTTTAATTGTTTATAATTGGTTTATGATAAAGGTGATGCAATATATTTAATTTTTAGTACGCTCATTTATACTGAGCACAATCTATAGAAAATTAAATAAAATTTGAATGGATTGACTGTTTTGTGGGTGAGATATGAAACATTTGTTCCCATGCTATGATGGAGTATTATTCCTAAAAGACCTGGGTCTGTTTCGGTCTTATTGCTTGTTCACAGGGAATTAAGCAGCAGGCAAAAAGTAAATATTGTAAAGCTCTTTCGTTCACAGCTTATTTTTTCTCTTGTGCTGAATAGGGTCTTCCATAAGGAAAAATTTGAATTTTTAATTAAAGACTAAATTGTGGTGCATATTTATATATACTTTAGCATCTTCTGAATGTTAAATGTTCCCTTTTGCAACTTCAGGTGGTACTGTTTTTATATGAAAAATATTTATTAAAAGTAATTGGAATAAGCATCCATTTCAAATTCTAGAATTACTGATCTAGTTTTCTTTTCTTTCAAGAATATTAATGTTTCATTTCTCACCATGTACAGATGGAAAAAAGTTGTCTGCTAAAATTTAATTGTAGGGTATGTTAACAGGGATGTGGCTTCACTTCGGTGTCACTTTGTTTCTATTTCTGAATGTGCCCATATTTGAACAGATGTTGTTACAGTTTAACAGGAAAAAATTTTGTTTGAGATAGGACAGTTAATAATTGAAGTTCTTTGTTTTTCGTGTAGTGAGTTACACTACTTAAGACAAAGCAGCAGAGAGGTTCCTTGAGTAGCTCATGTAGCCTCTTTCTGTGTACGTACACCATCCTCTTTTACCCTCCCTCATATACCAAAAATGAAGAGGATGTGGTTGCTGCAGATATTAGCTGTTCATAACTTCTAGGGCTTATGAGTATGATCTCTGCACAGAAACATTTATTCTGCAAAATGTTCTATATAGCTTCATCTCAGCCAGAACTAGGTAATTCCTCATTAATTCTGTATTTAAATAGATGTGACGATTTATACTAAGCTTTTAAAGTTTGCATAAGTAAAAAGACCTGGTTTTCTTGTTTCCATTAATGATAAATTGTGAGATTATATCATGTTATATGGTTGATATTTTCTGCTGCTATCACTTCTTCTAGTGCATCGCATAAGGTGAATCATACACAATTTTACAAGTTTAGACAAAAGTCTAAATGGAATACATTTAAAATGAAATAATGCAGATTAGTTATTGATTGACATTAAAAACTTGGCACATTATTTTGCAAAGTGTAAATTAAAGCATTGCCTTAAAAATTGTATTGACTGAGATAAATATTAGAGGCTACATCATGAGATGAAATGTAGGGGAGAAAATATTGCATTGAACTGTGTTAACAGTGTATTTCCAGTCTAACAGATGAAAAGATGAACTGAGTCATTCTTCTGTGCAGCCTTGCACTTGCAGAGCTGCAGAATGGTTAGGAGTAAATAACTATATAGCAGGAAATTTTTATCAGTAGTCCAAATGGTCTTTTGATGTAATGATTTGTTATGGAGATCAGAGTGAAAACAAAAGTAGCTGCAGATTATATGGAACATACAGTTATGGGAAATTGAATGGTCATGTGCTGCAGAAGCAACATCAGGATATGTTTTTGCAAATTAATTTAAAAACCATATATAAATCTGTGTTTTTCTTGCAAGTGTTACTGTTTACACGCTCTTTTCGGCATATAAAAGGAAGAGTTGCAGTAATGGGGAAATAAATTCAGAATTCTGCCCATATACTAGCAAAGAACGTAAAAGTTGATTGAATCAGAGAATAGTTTTATCAGCTTTACTTCTAAATGATGCAACGTTTTCATGACTTTTGTTAATTTATCAATAAATAATGTTTGAATTATTTCTCATTAAGTACTAGGCTAAACTGAAGTGACTCACAGAAATGTTTTCTCATGGAAATATTGAATTTATTTTTTTTTATTTGGCTTTACAGAACGTGTTGTGCACAATTGCATGACATCTTTTTTGTGAATCCTGAAAGGATTTAATAATTTTTTTGCCAGCAATGATTAATTTATTCTGCTCAGAGAAAATTCTGGTTTTGCTGCTGTTTTCATCCCCGTGATAGGATGATTCTGCAACAAACCACAGCAGCTTAACAGCAATGCACTTTCTGTGGAAAAAAACACATATCACAATTATCAACATATTTTGCAATGTTAGATTAAAACTACTTTGAAATTTTGCATTAGTCAAGATTGATTCTTATTAAAAAAAGGCTTGACTAGAACATCAGAGTTAACTGCTACTTGAGCTAATGTTTATGGTTAGTACATCTGGAAGGAAGACTATTTTGACATATATTGTGTGTTTGGTGGAAAGGACGTGCATCATCTTTCCATTGTTTTTTTCTCATTAAAAAATATGTGTGTGAAAGTAGTACTTTTTTATGAAACAACTTTGATGTATTTATAAGCATAATGTGGTTTGGTTTTTTTTCATGTACATGCACACATACACTATAATTATAATGCCAGTTAAATTAGCTTCCTAGATTCTGACTAGCATGGGCCTGTGTTTTCAATAAAGAGTTCCAATTCCTTTTTTAAGTAGTTTTTGTGTTACTCAACAAAATGGCAAGGGAAACATGTGGAGCTCTAAATATTTTTTACCTCAAGTCCTTTATAGATGGGTTATAAAAGCACATTGTGTAACATAATAAATTGTATGGAAAGGAACCACATGTTTTACTAGTAGAAAAATTGCATTTTAGTGATCTGTGTTGTATGTTTATATCCATATGGCATATTTTTAATCCTAGTTGCTTACCTAACTGTTCTTTCAATTCCTGCGTCATATGTTGAATTTCTGTACTTCAGTGAGGACTACATCTTCTCTGGGAACATTTCTTGCTCTTTAGGGTCAATAGGCTCAAAGAAATGCTAAAACTAGGAAGATGCCCCAGATCCACATTTCAGTCTTGGAAATTTCTTTAGAGGTGATATAAAATAAAATGGGCCCTTCCCTTTGCTACAGTAATTTCTAAAGCATAGAGCCATTTATTTTTTTAAATTTCCTTTTCCCACCTGGAAGCTTTGTGCATGCAAAATGCATGTATTTCACATCTATGAAATGTGAGTCTCATAGTAAGATGCAGAGATCCAGAGAACTTGGGGGAAAAGTTCCCTCCTGTTCCATAAAAACAGGGGTTTTTTTCTCCCTGAGGAACTTCCTGATACTTGGATACTCTGTCATGTGTAATTGGATTGTAGCTCTTTCTGAATACTGTTTTCTCCTCTTGACAGCGTGGGGTAACCTTGGAAATGTTCTTAAGAGCCAGAGCAAGATTTCTGAAGCTGAAAGCGCCTATAGAAATGCATTGTACTACCGCAGCAACATGGCTGATATGCTCTATAATTTGTAAGTATGCGTGGCTTTCCTGGGCTTGAATTGTCTTTGAAACCTCTTGTGAATGGAGCTATTTATTTACTTCTTGGAAATGGAGGGGATGTTATTTGTTGCTATGTAGGAGTTATTTCATTAATTGTGCTCCTTAAACTATGGGGTGGACAAGATTTTTTCTTGGTCCACATTATTGTGTATTCATGTAATGGGTATGGAGAAGGTGAACTTACAATCTGTTTGCTTTAAAAGAAGGGAAAAAAAGAAAACCCACACTGAACAAAGTACCAGTAGATGACCTGTCAGCTGTAACCCCCCCATCTGTTCCTGACTCCACTAAATTGTAGAGGTGTTGCTTAGACTTCTTTTTTAAGTCTGGATAACACTGAATGGAGGGAGGGGCTGTAAGCACTTCCAAGCATAGACCAATATCCCTCCCTTAGTTTCAGAGGTCTGAACTGTTTAAACAGCAAATTACTTTTCTCCTGTAACTGACTTCAGAGCAGCATAGGTTAAGCAAAGTTTAATTACTAGAACCCTCTTGTAAGTGCATAGAGGATAAATAACATGAGCATCAAAGTAACTATGCAGCAGGGATAATGATTTCCTAACTCATTAATGTTCCAAATCATGAACATGGAAGGAAATGTCGTGCTAAGCTTCTCACTGAGGTGAGGCTGTGTGTCCCCACAAGGAGGGGACTGATTCTCTGGGTGGGTGTTGCACCTGCTTCCTGCTCAGCTCTGCTTGTCGTGCGGGTGCTCACCTTTCCTTCCCCTCCTGCCGTGACCCAGCCAGCCCAAGCCCCCAGAAAGGCTCTGCTGCAGGACAGGCTCATCACCTCCACTAGCCGTATGCTCGTGATGTGTGTGGAGGGCAAAATCCAGGTGACTGCCATTCCACTGGGATTAGTATGAAAATAATGTCCTGTGCACAGCAGAAAAGTGTGAATGTTAGATAATGAAAATGTACAAACACTAAATTCAAATAATAAGCCTCTTCAAATAAATAAATAAAAAATAATGTTCTACCTGTAAGTCCAGTTTAAAGTTGCCACTTAGAATATCTAAAAATTATGTCTATCATAAGACTTTTTTTTCCTGATTTTTTCCTTGTTTGGCAAGGAAGAAGTTGCCAATTTCATTAATTTGCCTTTCAGTTAAGAATACTGTAAAATCAAAATAATTTAAGGATAGAATTTCTGTTCAGAAATGATATTCATATATCAAAATATGTATATTTTTAATAATTGTACGGTTACACAAATACACATATGCACATAATTTTCTTGTCTCTGTTAGGCAGTAAAGAGTATGCAAAGCTTATTTTTAAGAAGAAAATCCTTTTGGTTACATTGGAAAAATAACTTCCAAAGCCAGCAGAAGATTGTAGGAGATAAAGTGGCAAGATTGGTACTTGTACATTTCTCCTATGTCATTGGTTTTGGAGATGAAAATTATAACTATTAAAATCTTTTGAATGCCTATACAGTACGTTTGTCTCTTACTCACTATGTCATAGAGGGAAACTGAAGTTAATACCAGGGTAAGAAAAGGAAAGGGGATTGAACAGTAAAGACAGGGATATAAAAGAAATCAGATTGCAGTTGTTTTGCTGTTCTCAGAATAAGCTGCTAGTCTGTGAGGTTGCCATTGATATATAAAATATATGCCTATAAACCTTCATCTCTGTTGAATAGAAAAATTTTTAACTTTCTACTGAATTTGTGTGGAAGGAACTTAACTGGAATGGCGGTTGGAATATATTAAATATACCTGTGAAAGTAAAGGAAGTAAAGTTGAATTCTTAACCTTTCTACTATTATATGAATACCATAGAATCCTTTACTTTTTTAAAAAAAAATGCTCCACAAAACCATTAGTCATTCAACAGTAGTCGAAAAATCTTGCATAATTTTTTTGCATTTTTAGTCTTTCTCCATGTTGGATGTTTCAATATCCAGCATGAAAACTAGGTGGTAAGTGGATTGTCCTTTGATATTGCATCATCACAAATGAATCAATTCTTTGAAGCACAAAGTCTCAAGAGCTCCTTTGCAAGCTAAGCCCGTCCTTAGCATATAGTTCTATGACAGCCTTTTGCAAAAATCCTCTGTTTTCAGTGCCTTTGAAACTGAAACAGTCATGAATCAAACTCCAGGAAAAAAGCATCCTTACAGTAGCTTAGAAGCAAGGTGTGTGTCTCATGTTCGTTACTGTTTCTAAGCACTCACACCTCAGTATTTGATACAAGTTAATTGGCACATGCAGCCCCATGTTCACATACAGCATTAACAATCCTAGTGCTCTCTGATTGGGGAAAAAGTTATTAAGTTTTGACTCACAGTTTTAATAGATAATCAAACAGAGAAACTGCATAAACAAAAGCATTTGATCGCTTTCCTTCTTTTTCAATAAACTGAAATGTGAGATTGGCTTAAAAGTTGGCTATTAATACCTGAAAATATAAAGAATGTAACAGATGAGATGAATGGCTGATTTCAATCGTATTTTATTTTCTGTCTATTATACCTTATGGCTGTGAGTTACAGTTGCCTTTGCTATTTAGAAGAATTTAAAAGGCATTAATTTAGGTTACATAATTACATTATCTGCATTTGAAAGTTTTCCTGATTCTGCACATTATTTCCAGTGTTCAAGTATGTCAATTCTGTAATGTTAAATAAATTTCTAAACTTTTAGAGACCAGAAGAATTTTTTATTATTATTACTTGTATTGATTAAAAACAAAAGGAGGGGGATAGAGGGGAACCAAAGAAACTGCAAAACCTGAGCTTATGTTAAGGACTTGAATTATTGTTAGGAAGCTTGTTTTCTGAAAGCGTCATGAAAAACTCAAGGGGTACATTCCTGGAAATTTGAAGTGTTATATTTTTGGAATATACATTGTCCTATAAAGAATGAATTTTGACCAAACAGCCTTCCCCTTTCTTCTCTTCTGAAATACCTCATTTTGCCTTTAGTGATAGAGGGCTGTGCATACAAGTTTGTTTTTCAAATAATTTAATTTCTTTGAATAAGATTGATTATGAATTTTCATAAACTTTACATGGGAAAATTTAGGGAATTATATCAATAAATTTAGATATTTTTAGGTTTCTGTTAGGTAAAGTCTCCAATAGTGGCTGAAATTTTTATTCTGTAAAGACTAGGATTGCAGGAGTGTTTTACATGCAAAATTTAACTTTGCATCCTTGGGTGAAATCCAGTATGAGCTAAGTTCTTCCTTGTCTGTTGTTGTTAGCCTATTTAGCATCTGAAAATGTGTTCCCTGCCTTTTAAGGATTCTGGTGTAAAAATCTCCTTATCAGGTACAAAAAGCACTAAAAGCAGGCTGACCAACAAACCTGTGTTGAACTGTGGTTGAACCTGCCCTCGACAAAATTCATGTAGCAAACACGAAGTAGGAAACAAGTCAAGGTTATGGTTCCTCTTCCTTGAAAGCCCAGAAGTTTTTATCATTCAGGATGTCTAGTTAGAAAGCAAAGAGGATGTGTCATCTGGTGTCTGTCCAAGTACTTGATTACTGTTTTTCTCAGCTTTGAATGCCAACTTGTTACAAACATGTTTGGAATTAATCTCTGCTTTGCCAGCTAATTCTTCCTCTGTCAAAAACAGCAGCTAATTGAGTCTTGCTGTACCCATGCCTTGACAAAATCATGCTGTATTGTGAGTGACTGGTGGTGTCCTGCAGGGCAGAACTCTGCTTTGGGACATTTTGTAGGGTCTATATGAAGTGCAGATATTTTTCAAAGTAATATTGAAAGGTGAAAGGCATTCAGTGACCTAGATATTCAATTACATGTCTCAGTATTTGAAATTGTGGACATTTATAGTCCTTATGTAAACTTCCCCCATTTAATAAAATTAGGAAAATAATTGAGTCTGCCATGCAGTTTCAAAAAAGGCTCCTCTTGTAAGAAGTTTTTTTCCAGCTCTCTGTGTAGACTGTTGAGGCACACAAGGGACTGTAGGTGTCTAGTTTGAGGACTGCAGGCATGGCACAGCACTGCCCATTGGCCAGAGGACTGAGCAAGACAGGAGCGGTGCTATTCCTTATCCCCACCGCAGCCCTCCTTCTGTCAAGGAAATCGGGGTTGTGAGAGTTGAAGGGTGCTGGAGTAGGTAGTAATCCCAAACTGCACCAGTGACAGAGAGAACAGGACTATATTTCCTGACCAATTTACTTGCATTTGGGAAGCTCCTCCCTAGATCTAGGAGAACATGACAGTTTTACTCCATTATCTGAAAGACTAGAGGTTGTTCTGGGGGTATTTGGGGTTTGTTGGTTTGTTTGTTTGTTCGGTTGTGCTTTTTCAGTTTTACAAAGGGAACGAGCATTCTCTATATGTTTGGGTTCTTACTGATTAAAAAAGTAGGATTTATGGCAGCATCCATACTATCTTTCTACTGACTGGTTTTGCAAATGACAGTGAATGAGTTGCCTTAAGCAAAGCATATCCTCTCTTGCTGTGTTGCTGGAGACACTTATGTGTGAGGTATAAAAGAGAAATCTCTTCCATTTCTTTCTTTGTTTGCCAGTGCAGTATTTAGGTAAATATAGTGCTTTGTATATATTCCCACCTGAAATCAATGGGATGAATGTAGCTTGAAGCATGGAAGAAGTGCAGTCATGGCAAAATAATAGCTAACAGGCCCTGTGTTAGTTGTTATAAACCAGTAAACAAAATTGATTAAACTGTTTCATTATTGTACCTGGCTGTATTTTATAAATATTTCACTAACATACATGTTTACTTTGACAGTTACAGTCAATTTATGCCAACTTTAGTCACTGAGGGTTTGCTTTGTAAGTAGACCAGCTGGTTTTAATTGGACTACCAACAGGAAGAAATGAATATGTAACTTGAGAAGAAGGACAGACCATCTATTGCCTGTTTATATTCAGTGACTGCCTTCCGGTCCTTGAAAACATTTTTGTGCCATTAGTATTTAGTGACTTCAGGTCAAAACCACAGCAGAGGAGGAAGACAGGAAGATTTTTGTTGTTGGTCAAGCAAGAT
Source organism: Hafferia zeledoni (assembly GCA_035583235.1). NCBI lineage: Eukaryota > Metazoa > Chordata > Aves > Passeriformes > Thamnophilidae > Hafferia > Hafferia zeledoni. The sequence goes on from JAWWEV010000043.1 coordinate 39,896,366, forward strand.
AGGTAAAAGAATTCAGGAAGGTTGCAAGGAACTCACTTGGGGAAAATGTTTTCCTGCACATATTAACGAGCAATTCTATCTATAGAAGTGATGTGCATCGTTTCTAGATAGTCTGAACTTGCTTCTCATTTTTTTCCTTCTTTTTATTTTTCTTCCTATTAGAAAAACAGGCTTCTGAGCCACTTCCTAAGTCACTTGGTGAAGTCTGCTACTCTTGCAAGCAGTTAGCACATATCCTACATTTCATAAATTGACTAACACTCCACTGTGAAAGTAGCTAGAAGTAATGCACACAAAAAAAATCTTGTTGTAACATTCCAGAATCTTGCTATTTATAATAGTTAGAAGTTTTCTCCTAATTAATCCTAAATAAATTCAGGGAGAGGTTACAACTGTCTACTGTGTGTCCTGTGGTTTATGTAGCTTTTTCTTTCTGCTGAAGTATTTTCATCCTCATGAGAGAGCAATGAGATAAGAAAACAAACAGTAAGGCAGCAATACTAATGACAGAAGGTACAAGAAAGGAACGATTCACAGGATACCCCCCGACAACAGATAATACCCGAGGGCTCCCTCCAGCTGCTCCCCCGCTCCTTCCAGCTCGGAGCTGGGGCCGCACTACCACACCCTGCGCACGCTTACCCAACTGGAAGGAACACCTTCTCCCTGGAAGATACTCCTTTCCCCCCACCTCTGGCAATTATGTAAGGTGGTATAGAATAACCTCTGGGTCCTAGACAGGCCCCCTCCTGGCTACTGCAAAAGTTACCTGTTTCCCAGCCAGGACCAGACAGAGCCCATCTCTTGGCTTTCTGTTTGTCTTGACAATTGTGAACAATTTTAGGGCCAGCCACTTTCAGAGGCAACGCTGGGACTTATTGCCTGAACTCAGCATTGCTGGAGCAGCCAGCAGAGAGCCTTGGGAACAGGTTCCCTGCTCTGCTCTCTGGGCCCTTACCTGGGGATGCTGTTTCTTCACCGGCCCTCCTCTCTGCACTGATCAGCTCTACTGATTCAGCAATGTAGTATCGAGGTTAAACTCTGTTGTTCCTCAGAACCTTGTGTCTGCCTCTCAGATGTAAAGCCTAGATGAAAATTGACATGATTTTTGTTTTGGAAATGGCTTAGGTGCTGTGAAATACAGCAATGGAAAGGAGAATATAGGACTTGATTTGCTTGAAATGATTTTGAAATAAACAATAGTTTGTCGTTTGTTCCCAGGACTTAATTTATATTTTGCTCAAAAGTTAAATACTTATAAGAAGCTGGTGGTGTTTTGCTTGTAGAAACTGGGGGCAGATGCAAATATTGCTCATTTATATTCCTCCTGTGTGGTGAATGAGACAATAGACCTGTGGAAGTTGTAGTGGGCAATAGTGTAGTTGGAGACCAGGATTATAATACATCCTCTAAAATGGGAAGTGGAGTATTTCACAGGCAGTATTAATTTCGGCAGTAACCAAATTTGAAGTGTTTGGTTTTAGTTTTAGTTGCGTTTTGCCAGTACTTAGATAGAAGTTAGCAAGCATATTTATATGCCTACGTTTTATTTGAGCTTAAAGCTAGAGAGGATGTGATCTTTCACCTGAGCAGTGAGGTATAACCGTGCTGGAAGATCTTCTAATATCTTTGTAAATTTAGGAATGATTTGCAACTTTAATGCAATGTTCATCATCTTAAACTTTTATCTGTTTAAATAACTATTTATCCCTTCATGAGTGAACATCCAAGTCATTTATCTCTCAGAAGCATAGTTGCCTAAGTGTTAACTCTATTCATCTAAAAGTTGGGATTTTTTTTCATTTTCTTTAAGCTTTTTCCTGACTTTGTTTAATCTGAAACTAGAACTGGAAACTCATAAATCTAGTAATTTTTGAACTGCCAGAAGCCACAGTGAAAACTAGCGATCAATTCAGGCCAATTTCACATGGAAAAGAGGCAGTTTCATGCCTTGTTAAGATTTTTTTTTATTATATCCCTGTTCTTCTTCTCCTTCTTCTACCTACCTAACCTCAAAATAATACACATGAAAAACTAATTACTTGCTGGAATTCAGCGTTCAGTCTTGCATCTGAGCAGCTTGGGTTATATATATATATATGGGAGAAAGAGAGGGACTGACAGACAGACTGACTGTAAATGGAAACAGTTAAAAGAAAAAAAAGTCTTTTGGAAGAGAAGTATGAAACCCCCCAGCTTAAAGTATGAAGGAATTAATCAAGAGTGGGAGTATTAAGAGCACATAGTGAACATAGAAGATTAATTTGTAATAATTGCAAATAAAAGTTATTTTAATCCAAGCCCATAAATGTTGTACACTTACCAAAGCAATTTATGTTGTTGAAGTTGACCAATTATTGTTACTTTTCTTGGTATGTTAAATTATTCCAGAACTAAATAAGAATGGAATTTCATTGATTAATTGTTTCAAAATTGTGTGTAAGAATGTTTTTGCTTTTAAAAAAATTAAGAAGCAGCTTAAATGTAAGTCCAGGCACCTCATTTGTTTTTTCTGTTAATTCTACTGCTGTCAATAGAAAACAGGATCAAAATATCATAATTAATTTTCCTTGGAGTAATGACAGTCTATAAAATTTTTTACTGTAAACAAAATTGAGGTTCTAGGAAATGTAGAACATGTCATTTCTATCTTGATGATCATATTTCTTGCCGTTTGCAAGATACTTAACAGTTGTTACAAAGCTTGATGCTGTGCCAGAAAGTATCCTGAATGTTATTCCCTCATTGTTCACATTACTGCGAGCACTAACTAAATGTAAGTTCTGTTAATATTAGAAGTGATCTACTACCTAAGCTGAAGTTAATTGGGAGAGAGTTTCAAAGGGAGGTCGTGCGGTGCTGATAAGATAGAAAACTAGGAAAAGAGAATATATACCTCTATTCTGTTAAATCCTAACCCAGTGACAGGAAGCAAACGACAGAGATGGTGGTTAGTACTTCAGCTAACTGCCCTTCTCTTTTCTTCCTCTGAAGTTTACTGGTTTAATTCAAAAAGCTTTCCTGACGTGTTGGAGTGTAAAAAAATTTTCTCTGATTAGAGACTGGAGATGGAAGAGGTCCAAGCTCTTTGTAGTTCGAAAAGCTATCAGCAGATAAAAGTATGGAGGAAGAAAATTGCTGTAGGTTAGGGAAACTATGGATGGATATACCTCTCCCATCTTAAGAGAAACAGCTACATTTTCCTGTGTATTTTGAATTATGTGACAAGGAACATTTATGCCTGGATAATAAGGTCTGAGTCTCCACTCTGAAGTTACTAGTTTTTAAGGATTTTTAAATCCTTCTGGTTTTACTATATTTGTATATGCATTTTTCAATCTTCTAAAACTTTGGGAACACTGTAATGCTTTGTGCATTCATATCAATGATGTCCAGACCACTTATTTCTCAGAAATTTGTGGGTGGCTGGTGTAAATTGTAATTCACAAGGATGTTTGTCTTAAAAGCTAAATTAAAGCCCATGTACTATGAAACCGGAAATACTCAGTATAATTTTTAATACCCCTTCAGTTAGTGAAATTGTTTAGAGCATAAAGAATGCAGGAAAAATGGAACTGTTGTAGGTGCTTAGCTGTGCAGTGAATAATCTAGTGAAATTGCTCAACAAGGGGCCTATTAATGTACTACGTGTGAAGTGCTAGGTGGTTAACTTTGTCATGTGTTCGAAAAAAGACCTTTTGGAGTCAAGAGAAGATGACAGGCTAAACTTGAATGACTTAGTTACAAATACCTCCATCATACTCCAGCTACTTTAAAAAGTCTCATAGGCTAACAGCTTCTGAACTGAGAAAAATGAATCTTCTGGTTTCCAATAAAGTCAAAAGTGTTGCATTTAATATCTGCTTTTTAAATGTCAAGTGGATGCAGCTGATGTCTATGAATTCATCTTTTTACACAAAATAATTTTTGCACTGAATTATTAGTAAGAGAGTGGTTATATCTCTGAAATACCAGTCAGCATATTTTTCTTTGTTACCTGAGTTTTGTTTTCAGTATTTGTTTTCAAGTTACTCTTTGTAGTAGCCTCACTCTCTTTTATTTTTTTTCCCTTATGCAGAGGATTACTACTTCAGGAAAACAGCAGATTTTCAGAGGCATTGCATTACTATAAACTGGCAATTGGTAGCAGACCCACACTAGCTTGTAAGTATTTCAGCCATACAAGCTTGTAGAATATTGATTATAGCTTTTATAGAAAATTTTCCTATTCTTTAGTAACACTTCCCTTTTTTTCAGAAGTTCTTAATTCAGAGAAAAACCAGTGAAATTGTGCACTTGATAGCACGTGTTCATCAGTAAACAATTACATTTAGTGTGATACAAGGAAGAAGCACCTAATGAGTTAAACTCAGCAACAAAACTAGAAAATAAAATGCTTTTTCTCTGGGATGTTGAGCCACAGATACCACTGCCCAAATTTTCAGGTTCTTGTTTTCTGTTTGTTATAGTCACTCCTTGATATTTATGATATATGTGAGTGAATAATTCAAATATTTTTGAAGCCCTTTCATTTTTCCTTTCTTTCTTGGGGCAAATGGAGAATAATCATTGAGATGTTGTGACTGATCAGTTCTAAAATTAAATGGGTGCTTTTTAAGATTGCTGAGACTTTTGTATCATTAGTATTAAATCTTCTCTACATGTGTAGATATATATATGTACTTATGTATATGTATATTTTTGTAACATTTCAAACAATGGTATATGCTTGATACAGTCCTAATAATAGGAAGGAAATGGAGTACCCTGTCTAACAATTGTTTCCTTTCCTCCTTAGTCCATTTTTATGGCCACTTTCTTTTTTCCTGCTCTCTGTACTTTTACCTCTCACATTGATTATATGTTCATCTGAATAATATCATCTATATTATACACAAACCCCAAATTAGATAGCCATGGGATCTCCATCAGATGCTACTTTGAATTAAAACAGTAGATAGAGCATATTAGAACTCCATTACAAATAACAGTTCTCACTCTTCACAGCTGCCTATTTAAATACTGGTATCATCCTGATGAACCAAGGGAAGACAGAGGAAGCCAGGAGGACTTTTGTGAAGTGCTCAGAGATCCCTGATGAAAATCTGAAAGATCCTCATGCTCATAAAAGCTCTGTTACCAGCTGTCTTTACAACTTAGGAAAACTTTTTCATGAGCAAGGACAATATGAGGTAAGACTCCAGATTTGTCTATAATACCATGATAAAAACATCATACATGAATAATACCTACTGCTTCCACCTAAACTTTTAAAATACATCATTGGCACACATTTCACCAAATCAGGATTAGCATTCTCTACAGAGCATGTTTGTTCTCTACAGCCACAAGTGTGATGATATTAATTAGCAGTGGGATGTTCTCATGTCAGAGTCAACATTGGCAGTGGTCACATCTGATATGTGTAACTTCATTGGTTTTGGCTTTGTACCCGTAGCTAGTATGCAAAGGATATAACCTGATTACAGACCAGTCAACCTAAAGTGTACTGACTTTATAATTCAAAACAGTGTAAATCCGTCCTTAGTTGGAAAAATGCAATTATGTTTGTGTTTGAGTCTCCAAAAGTAAGACCCAGTTGAAACAATTTCAAACTTCAGTGATTAAAAACATCCCACTCTGTGCTATTTTCAGCTAACTTAGGCCGAAGTGCTAAAGTGGGTTGGATATTTTTAATGTAACCATATGCTGCACCAAAGCCATCCTGTCTCATTTACATGTGCAAATGTGACTGTTGTGACTCCACTATCCCAGATGAACTTACTGAAACTGGACCTTCCCTTGAGTTTTGACCTTTCAGAGTATTTGAAAGAAAGTAATTCTCTCCTTGCATTGTCAGGCATCCTTCAGAACAGGAGTTGTGTGTGGTTTTGATCAATGTAAGTGTTCCTGCAGTGACAGTTACCTCAGCTGTTTACGATTAGGCATGCACAAGCTCTATGGATTCTCTGTCATCTGTCTGCTTCATCCGTGTCTGTCAGGTGGCTGTTACTAATTGGTTAAAACACAGACAGCTATTGCATACCTAACAGAGAAGAGAACAGCATCATGTTATCTGCACAGCTGATACAGTGTAGAGTTGGATGTTTTATATTCTTAAAATCTCTTGCACCTCAACACCTGAGAGGTGCAAGGGATTTTATGGATATAAAGCATCAAATATCTGCCTGGTGGTCATTGCATTCTTGATTTGTTCATACATATAGATTCTTTTCAAGTGTATTCTAGCCTGCATAAGTTGTGACTGTTTTGATACAGAGCTGACAGACTGATCAGTAAGCATCCAAAGTGCAGAATGTATAAACGTGTGATCAAGTAATTTGAAGTACAGCGTATTTGCAGAGGGATTCCTGTTTTGGCATCCTTGACTTTATAGTGCATCTCATTATTTCTGTGGAGCAGACCTCAGTTTTGAGGGTTATATTTTGTTATGACTTGGCAGAAGACAATGATTTCTTTATTTTTAGGTCACTTCATTGGAACTTTATCATCAGAAAATTCTTTGTATGCAGTTTGATATTACTTCATATTCATTGACAGGCTATAGAATTCTGCATCTGTTCGTAAACTCCTCAGTCATGAAGGGATATTAAAAAATGTTCTTGTTACTTCTGCCTGGGAAAAGAGATGCAATAGTGGGACTAATTGTTATGTAGTCAATATTCTTCACTGAATTTGGTAAAATTCAGGTTAAAAATCTTTTTAAAAGGAGAAACTTGAACTTTTTGTGGTATTTTTGATGCTGATGTGTTTCCTCTCTCTCTGCACCATTCATTTGGGGAAGAAAACTAGTTTGGTTTTACTTTATATGTGAAAGAGTGCTTTTAAAAGTGGTGCTTTCCAACTTGTGTGTCTCTTTTCAGGATGCCCTTCTCGTTTACAAAGAAGCAATACAGAAAATGCCAAGACAGTTTGCACCACAGAGCTTATATAACATGATGGGTAAGTGTATTGTTAATGCTTCAAAATGATATCTGAAGAGTCAGGCAGGGTGACACAGAAGAGCTTAGCCAGGCAACTGGTGCTCAAATAAATGAGCTAATAAACTCCCAAAATAATTACCTTCAGTAGATACAAGCCAAACTAGGTTCAGAGCTTAAATGCCAGTAATTGCAATGCTGGATAAGGCACAAAAAGTGATGAGACTATTAGATCCTGGATATCTTTAAGGGTGTCAATGCGGCAGTTTTGTATTTAGAATGCATGGATTAGTGTTTTTCTCTGCCTTCAGAATCTCTCATCTTCTATCGTGGAGGCCCCATATGCAATTCATACTTGGTTTTTTGGTTTGGGTTTTTTTTTTTTTAGATCTCTTATAATGTAATCTTTGTATAGAAAATGAAGTGAAATTGATTATAACATAAAATTTCCTGTGGAGAATGAGATGTTGAATTGCCTTGTAAATGAACAAGGTGTCCAAACAGGTCCACAGAGATAGCTATACTTTTTTTTTTAAACTTGCGCCAAAAACTTTCTTCCCAGTATGTACTTTTGGTTAGACATCTAAAATGAGAGAATTCTTTTTCCAGGACTGGCTATCTGTCCTTCAAAATTTTAGAAGAGTCCCTTGAGTACTGCAAGAAATATCAGTTTAGCTGTGAGGTGTTTTTAATTTCAGCTCCTCGTACATTAAACAGATAAAAGAAAGAATAAAGTATGAATTACTTTTTATAGTACTCAGATCTGTAAACAACAGGATAGGTTCTTATTGTTCCAGTGACGCTTTTAAGTGGAATTCTCTCTGAAAGGGTATGTGTTTCTGCTAAGCAATCTAAGTGTCTGGCCCAGTGAGCTCCTCTCTGGGACAGAAAAGGATGTGAGAACCCTTATTTTAATGTAGTTCAACATGGAGCAATTAAAAATATATGTGGAAACAATTAAGATCAACTGGAAGCATGTGGGGGTTTGTGTGGTATTGCCCTACGCCAATGCCTAATATACAAGGGAATATATTGGTTGGTACCATTTGGTTTGACACAGTTGTTGAAAGGAGGCACCACCAACTCTTCCCTACTTATTCAGGAATGGCATCTTTTATTAGCACCTTACAAGTACTGGGGCACAGGAAAAAATAAAATTGTAGTTGTAATTGATACTACATATTTGAAAAATGTATATATAAATACTAAACTAAGTTCTTGTCAGAGAGACAAACTATCTGATGTCAGTAACAGTATAAACACTTCCTTAGCAGTCCATGCAGTTCAATGGAGACTTATTTCTCCCTGAGTGTGGAACTTTATCAGATTGATGCCAAGGGCTAAATTAATTAATTCAGGTACTTTTGTTCATTGTCAGCCTTAGTGAAACTATTGTTTTATCAGTTTTGTTTAATAGCATTTACCGATAAATTTGGTGGTATTATCAACAGTTACCACTCTGTGAATTAAGCCTCTGCTTACTATTGATGTTCTCTTAGTGACTGCTGAAGTACTCTTGTATTGTATTTCACAGATTATTCTGAGTTGTAAGGAACCCAAAAGGATCATCGAGTTCAACTTTTAAGTGAATGGCCCATATGGGGATTGAACCCACAACCTGGGTGTTGCTCGCAGCATGCTCTAATGAACTGAGCTAATATCAGGGTCACTGCCATGCTTGAGCACATCCTCTGTAGTTTGCTCCTTTAATGCAGATATAAATTTCATAATTCCTCAGAAGTACAAAATTTAAAAAAGTAAACTGGTGCTGTTTCTAGCATGATGGTTGTCCAATTACAAAACAGGCTCGTGCCACTGTTTTCTTTTCCCATGAATAGATGCTCCCTTTAGAACCACTGTGACCTGTAAGTTTCCCTAGGTTTTTACTGTTTTGCCCATTGGTTATTTTTTTAGGTTCAGGAGGCCTTTCTCAACTTCCTCTTTAAGAACAGTCTGTGACATCCAAGTTCACTCTGTTCCTGGGATTTGCATTTATTAACTCACAAAACCATAGTGAACACAAAGCCTGCCTCAGTCCTTTGCCCAGGCTTGGCTTCTGCTGTATTTCCTCGCTCTACGACCTAGTCCATACTCTGGTTTCTGCTTCCTTTCAGCAACTACCAGCACTTCACAGATGTCCTAGTGACGTAACAAACTCCGGTCAGCTGAGTGTACCTTAGCCCCATATGGAGCTCTGTGAAGTTTAGCTAATCATTAACATAGGATATATTTGTATTTTGATTGCTGTTGTGATGGAAGCTGTTGCAGGAAAAACAGAACTTGCTTTGTGCTGGTTGCTCAGGTGTTGCTTTTAGGTTATGTTGCAAGGCAATCCAAGAGGCTACATAATGAGTTGGGTAGTGACTTGAATTGAATGCAGTGCAGCTATATTAGCAGGACTCAGACTGATTTGTTCAAAGCTGTCCTGGATGTGTCTGCATAAGCCCATATGACTGCAGTTAGTCTCTCCTAATAGTATGAAGGTTAGATGACAAGATAGAGCTAGGTTGCTATGCTTCTTTGTAGTGTGGAAAGAAAATCATACCTCTGGGGACTAGTGAATCCTGTCTGACTTAGGTATCTATTTTAGATTATACAAATAATCCCCTACAAGCATACTTCTTCTCTAAAAGGAGCTGAAATGACTAGCTTAGACTTAATAGCTCAAGTTGGATGAGATAAATCCTAAATACTTATTCAGTCATCTCTTTAGATTGGGTATGACAGAAGAACAAGGCAACTGCATCCATTATCAAGAGTGAATCCACTTTGCAGCTCATGCTGTGTCGTTATCAGAAGGCTGACTGGATTGTTTATTTCTGGTTTGATGTTCAAGATAAAATTATAAACATGTTCACTGTAGCACTTTTTTTGATAAACAGCATTACATAAACTTGTCTGCCTTTGAAAAGGAGACTAGAGGAACTGAAATAGGCCAGTGAGGCCAGTGCTGTCTTGTGCACTTGTGACTGTATCAACCTGACTGAGCTGTGCCCATTCACTGCTTGCTTATTGCTGGGGAGAAATGAGCTGGGGAGAAACTGGGGGAGTGCTCGGCATCTGCTAGGAAAGTAGCAGAAGGAAGTAGTCCTTCCCCATTTCTCCACATGTGGAAAAAGTCTTCACAGCTTATCATGAAATACAAGAATAGTTAGTTTGAGCATTATATGCTGTGGTTGTTACTGTGGTTAATGTATTCTGAGTTCTCTGGCAATCTCTCTGCTTGGTTGAATGGCACACATATTGTGGCATATAAGAAACCTGCTTCCTCTAATTTTTAGTAATTATTCAGTCATTAATTGACAAATTCTGAAGGGTTTTTTCCCTTGTATGATGTACATGACCTACTTGAAGGAGAATGAACAGGAGATGAACTGTTTAAACTGAATTCGGTTTGAACTCCAGCACTCTGAGTGTGGTAGCATTAACACTCCAGCAGTGCTAAGCCTTTACACCACCTGCTTTCCCTGTTTGTGTTACACTTCTTTTTCTGTGCTTGCTTCTATTGGCCTTTTGCTCTGACAAGCCCAGTGACTCATTCCTCTGGTGTGTCAGTCTGCCTGACAGACTCTCATCCTTTAAAACGTTAAGTAACTTGCCTCTTAATGGGAAAAAGAAGCACATCATCCATTTGACTTTGCATTTTATTCATGGTACAAAAGACAGGGCTGGAGTACCAGCATCAGATGTTCTACGTTTATGCATATGAAAAGTTGCAGAAAAGATTTTGGTCTCCTGTTGCTGTGATTTATTTTGCCAGGTGTGCAACAACTCAGCTAAGAAAACCATATGTTTCTCTGGCTTTGTACCAAGAAATAGAGCCTTTTTTTTTTTTTTTTTTAAGAACCTAGAGCAGCCAAAAATTGAAACTCTGAAACTAGAATCAAAATAGTTATTCAACAAGCTGTATAATGTTGGCCTGATATTTATTTTCTCTATGTCATATTTCTTTGATGTAAATTAAAAAGTACATGCAAAGGTTACCCAGATTAATTTGCTTGGCATGGCAACTTGCACTACAAAGCCCAGAGTCCAGCTCAGCTGTATTAAATAGGTAATATATTTTGTTTAAAGTTTCAATTAAAGCCTGAGGTCAAAAGATAAAATGGTCCCAATGGGAACTTGAATGCTTTAATGCCAATATTAGGATTGCTTAAGGATCAGCCTATGCTCTAGATGTCTTTTGCGTTCCTTGAAATCTGATATTGTACAGTTGATTGTATTACATTGCTTTTAAAACCACACTAGCCCACCTGCTACAGTAATTCATACTCCTGACAGTTAAGTGGTGTGAGGTGGACCATGGAGGCTTTATTTTAATACCAAACAGTAACAAGAAAGATATTGGGGTGCATTGTCCAGATTTAGGTTGGCAGGATACTGTCATGAAGACAGATGTCTTGATTGCATTTCATCTGCCCTTGCCAACTAACATCTGAGTGTCTATTTTCAAATGCATTTAGTGCAAAGCCTTACAAACATTTTTTATGAGAAATTCAAGTTACAAAAGAAGCTAACATTCCAGGAGTCAATATAGTTCATGATGCACAAATTGAAGTTTAGATTTCTCTTTGTTAATCTTCTGCATTGCACATGGACAGAAACCAAATCATAGAGAAGTATACAGACCAGAAAAGGGGAGCCAGATTTTGTATCTGGTGCAGAGGTTCGTATCATAAGTACAAAGGCTTAGCATGCAGAGAGACTTCCTGTGTTGGTGATTATAACATAACTATCACTTTATTTGATTGTGCTTTTGGGTGGACATGGCTGTTTCTACAAACCTGTTAATATTGTTAAGGCTCCTATCCCATTAACCCCTTGCTCCCATTAAACGCTTTCTTACTGAATTTTTAAAAAATATTGTTTAGAACTCCAGGAAACCTTTATGCTGGTATGGTTTTACTGTTTGTGCTGTACAAAACTTAATTTTTAACTTAATTTTTAAGATCCAAAGATGATTAATCTGTGAAATAAGCTCCAGTCATTGGTGTGTTTCCTATGCATCTCTTGAAGTTTTACTGGTAATTTCTTACTAAGTGTATATTAACATTTTTTTTCATTGAAAACTAGTTTCGTTGGGAAAAGTGAATTTCTTTTCCTTTCATAAGTTTATTTTATTACATGTTCCATGGAAATAAGAATGGAGTTTGTTCCAATGGTGATGGGAACAAAATGCTGTGCTGCTTCTCTTCCCCTTCCTGCCCCCATCCTGATACTCTAACCCTTCCCTCTCTGAGACTTTGCAAACTGTGGTAGTTTATATCTGCTGCCCAAAGCTAAGTAGCTAAGTGCTGCATCCAGTTAGTGGCCAGTCACTAGAGGCCAGTCACTGAGGTGCTGGAGCATGTCCAGAGAAGGGCAGCAAAGCTTGTGAAGGGCCTAAAGAGTGAGGAGTGGCTGAGTCAGCTGGGGTTGTTTAGCCTGGAGAGGAGGAGGCTCAGGGGAGACCTTATTGCTTTCTACAACTGCCTGAAAGGAGGTTGTAGCCAGATGCGGATTGGCCTCTTCTCCCAGGCAACAAGTGACGGGGCAAGAGGAAATAGCTTCAAGCAGTGCCAGGGAAGGTTCAAGCTGGACATCAGGAAGAAATTCTTTACTAAAAGGGTTGTCAAACATTGGAATGGGCTACCTGATTGTAATGGAAAGTGTTTCTATTTATAGTATTTTAAAGAAACCTATATGGGCATTAAAATGAAATTACCTATCTCATATGAGCTGAATGCCTCTATTTTTGTCAATATACTTCTTTCACTGGAAACCTTTGTACAACAGGAAACAGCTGTGCAAAGTCCATGCTGTTCTATGCTGCATCCGATTTTATTTTGCCCTTCATTTATATCTGTTTTCTACTTTAGGTATTTTCTGTCAAAAGTAGCTTAGTAGTCTAATTAAATCAGATAAAGCTTTGCTTTCGCTAATTGAGGCCTATAAGAGTTTGTTCAGCCAGAATAAATGTGGATTGACTCCCATCCATCAAAAGCCCTCTTAAAATACAGTACATTCCTTGAAATCTTCAAGGAGATTGTTCTGTAAGAGGAAAAAACACCCAAGCAGAATATGCTTAGTCTATGCAGCACTTGGTGCTCATTATGTTCACATGCTTCAGCTGTTTCAGAGAAGGTGTGCATGCACTGTATATTTATAACCTAAACTGTTAATCTTTTATAGTATATCTTAAACATCAGTATAGTATAACATCAAACTGGGCTTCCAGATTTATTTTGTTGTTTTATGCACTGGTGCTGAAGGGAAAAAAGAAGGAAGTCATATATCTAGGGAGATGCATTTATGGTAAGCACGTCTACAGCCTTGATTTGTACAGGAAATCTTCACAGCTGCATTATCAAAGACACAAATTCCTTGTGGTATTGTGGCACACAGGGATGCAGACCTCTCCATCATTTTCTACGGCAAATTTTTTATATTCCTAATTCAAAAAAGGATGGAGAAATGAAATTTAAATCCTGACTGAATTATATATTAGAGATTTCTCCTTTCAAAGGGCTTTGTGTTTTGACATCTGATCTGTTGTTCATGCCAAATTTTATATCGTTTATATTACATTTTTACTACCCAGAAATTTGATAATTTGAGGGTTAGATTAATTAATATATAGAAGGATGATGCAAAGCACAATTATCCTGCATTGTCTCCTTTATGGAGATAATTTTTCAGTTGTCTTTTGGGGTCCTAAAAGGAGGATTACTGGAGGGATGTATTTTCTTAATCCAAAAATATGGATACATTACATCTGTGAAGGCACAATTTTAGTGGGGGGATTTTGGCTGTTTTGTTAGTGCATTTTTGTTTTGTTTTCTTTATTTTGAAGGACTATTTTTAAATTCCAAAGATTCTAGAGTGGGAAAATACTGTAGGTGAATGGTAGTCTTGCAAGTGATCTATCTCTATGGCAAATAAAATCCACTTGCAAAGAAGGATTTTAGTTTCAGTGGTGTAAATCTGGTTAAAAGGTATCCAGTTTCTCATTTCTTTGAATGCATTAATAGAAGTGCTAATGAACTTCATATGCACTTCTTTAAATAGTTATTCAGTTGTGTATTACTGTTTTTCTTGCACAACATTAGTAAATGAAAGTTACAGTTTAATAATATATACTCTTTCTTGTAGAAAAGCCAAGAAATGGTTCATAAAATTCAGAAAATATTAACTGAACTAACCCTCTTAAAAATGGAAACAATTTTGAGTTACTGGTTTGTCCCATTTTACTCCAGTTGCTACTGAATTTATTACCACCACTCATTGTGCAGGCAACACTGCACGTGTCTTTGTGTTGATTCAGATTAGGGAACAGAAATAACTGTCAATTTATGTCTTAAGGTTTCCACTGCCATGAATTCCTTTGTGTGTTGTTGTTACCTTTGTTGAACTTTATAGATCTGACAAGTTTCATTAATAAAATGTCTGCGTATGATCTTTCAGATTTTTAGCATGAGTTTTAAAAGCTTGTGTAAAAAAAAAGTAATTCTTAAATAAATCTTAAATTAAATAACTGCTTATAAGTGTGCAGTTGGTTTGCATATTTTCTGACAATGGGTACATCTTTTTAATGACTAAATCATTTGTGTTGCAACTTCATAAAAGCACGATTGTAAAGGACAGATATAATTCCTATTTTAATCTCAGATGTACTTGAATGTACCTTGAATGACAGAAATCAATCCATACATGTTTTCTCTGACATTGTTGGAAAATTATCTTATCTGAAATAACTGTAATTAAATTGCATCAGTCTAATGCATAAAATCACTTGATTGAATTAATGATTCAGTTAACAATTGCTTGATTTTATTCTCATCTTTGAGTATGGCAGTGGTAGGAGCTGTTTTAAGTTTTCAATTTACTTTGATTTCTTTTTAGATAAGGATATCACTGTAAATCATTTATAAGATGCACTTAATAACAGACCCTCTAACAGTGCTTCCTTTTGTAATAATGATATGTTCTAATTACTTACAGTCTAGCACCTCTTGATTATGTGGGGCTTATAGACAGAAAACAGGATCCTCAGGAAAGAATGTTCAACATGACAGAACTTCCTGCAGAAGTTTCAGAGGAATACAAGTTCTTTCTCTACAGTTTGACATTTAGATTGACATGTTGTAGCTTTGTTTCTAGGTGCAACACCTAGAAATATCCTCGAAGTTTTAGAAGGCTAGCTTGCAAATTAGTTGAGCTCCTAAAACCAATTAAAGATTGAATTTGCCAGTACTCCAAAGATTTTAATCTCCTATATCAGAATCTATCATGGAAAATAGATGAGAACTCTGGATCTGTTTGAAATTTGGCAGTACATTCAGCCTTTACTACCAGCAGATAATAGCTCCATCTCTTATGGCTGCTTACATTACTTTTTAGAGCATCTTGCTGTTAATTGCTTGAAACTTTGCCAAGCTGTAACAGGTTGGGCTGGAATTTTCCACTTAAAGAAAAGGACAATATGGATTCCTCATTTCGTGTGTGCTAAATGAAGCAGTGGCCTGTGGGAAAAATAATATGCTATCAGATTAATTAAACATTCTGTCATAAAGCATGCAGCTAGGGAGAGGAGGTGAGGGGATCATATAGCTTGACTTTTGGCTTCTTCCATCCTTTAAACCCTTCATGACTTTGTTTTGTGCATATAAGGTATAATGTTATGTCACTTGTTTGTGAGTGCTGACTTAGTGAAGAAACTGCATGTGATGTTAATATTGCTGAATGTGATCATGGGTTTTAGGCTTGTCATGTTCTGGGATTTCTTACCTGTTTGGATTATTTTTTTTTAAATTTAGCCTGTGTTTTTTGGGGGGGAATTGTTACTTTAGTTTGGTCCTAAACAGCGGCGGAATTACTTGAGTACTGGGACTGAAACATCATCTGCTTCTGTGTATGTAATCATATATCCAAGACCAGTGTATGAATACAGAGCGCTCTGTAGATCTTTGAGTTAGAAATCCTGGTCTGCTGTATTTACAGTGTTGCACTGCTTTTTGGAAAAAACTCTCTTTGTTTATAAAAATCAGGGTGGCTTCCCTTAGCCTTAGCTCAGCCTGACTTCTAACTACATTGTTCTCATTTTATCTGTGGGCTGCTGCTCTGTCATTTTGCATGCACCACACCCTAACTCCTGTGCCACATTTTGCCTGGGATCATTATCCTCTGGTCCCAAAGATAGCAAAAAAACCCCAAAACTAACTGGGCCCTGTCCAATTTTCTTTCCTCAATAAAATCCTCCATAGCCTCTGTAAATACTCCTATGGTAGGAGTTCCTTATTTTACATCTTTGGTCATCTTTTTCCCTCTGAGTTTTGGGGGGTAGTTGTTGACTTCAATGTTGAATAAAGGACATTGGTCCATCTGACGCCTTCACACACTTACTGATTTCCATGTAGTGCATAACTGGAGGCAGTGGCTCACCTGGAGACAGCCTTAGCTGACCATTATTTGGATGTCAGCTGTAGTCCTCTCTCGATCCTGCGGTAATAGTGCTTTATAAACTGTGACTTCACAATTTTGGGGAGATACTTAGCCATTTATTTGAAATGGATCAGCTGGTGAGATGATGAAATACAGTATCTCCAGTAGGCATTTTCGGTCTGGCTTAGGTAAGGGCACATTTATACTAGAACCCTTGTGAAAGAGCAGTGTAAATGCAGAGTATTAGTCTGAAATCTCTGATTTTCACCATTACATACATGTTTGATACTGCTTATTTCCAACCTTTGAGAACCTTGGTTGTTTGCTTCTTGAAGAAAGAGATTGTCTTGCTGTGTATGCTAAACTCTTTCTCTCAAAATTTGACTGCAATTATCTGTATAACAGTATAAGACTTTCTGGTTCTTATTCATCTGTTGTTCCTCAACATTGCCTGCCTCAGCCTCTCACAGTAAAGAATTTTGCTTTAAAAATGTCAAATTTCAGTCATTTTGTATGTGACTTCTTAAGAATAGCAATTTTAAAGTAAGGGAATGTATGTTCTAATTAAAAAAAAAAATTGTGGCAGATGACCTAATATGACTACATTCAGAGATTAGGTTTTTCAATATCTTGTCCCTCCCTCCAGTATAGTTTCAGGATTGTTTTCTTAAACTTCACCAGGTTTTAAAACAAAATCTAGTCCTTGATTTATTGTGATTAAATGAAAACATTTTCTATATCCTCTACAGCTATTCCATGATTTGCAGTGTAGACTGATGGAAAACAATTAGCTTTTCTTCGGTAGATGAGGTAGAATTTCTGTTACTTTGAGACTTTTGACTGAAACATAGCAGCTGAAGCTCTCTCTCACAGTTCTGTTCCCACAAGAGTTTCATCTCAACCGTGCTCTTTCAGCCCTAATAAGATCTTAATTCAATCTTCTCATTCAAGTGTCTCTAGGGTTTGGGGATTTTGTGTGTATGTGTGTGTGTGTGTGTGTGTGAGTATGTTATTGCAAGTATTCAAATCACCTCACCTTTTTCAAGATCTCTGCAGATTTAAGACATAAAAAATTATACATGAGATAAATTATGGAAGCCTTGAGAAATGTGGAGTATTCTCAGCAGTGTTTGTTTTCCCCTGTAGGAGAAGCCTATATGAGAATGAGCCGGCTGCCAGAAGCAGAGCACTGGTATGTGGAGTCACTGCGATCCAAGAGCGACCACATCCCAGCCCATCTCACCTATGGAAAACTGCTGGCTCTGACGGTGAGTTTATCAGCAGCTCCTGCAAACTGGTCCCAGGCCCCTTGAGTAGGTTAGGTAAAGGGATGAGAAGGCTTTGGCCTGAGAATTGCTTATTGCCCTTTTCTTCACACTATTTCAGTCATTTTTTAAATTAAGGATTTTGACAACATTGTAGGTTTTGTTTTTTTTCTGAGACATTGCATCTATTCTTGAAGTATTGCCAGCTCTGTGCCAGAAGAAAAGTTATAATAGCATAGAAACTTTATAATGCACAGTAAGGAGTTCTCTGGTTGATAAAACTGTATCACAAGTAATACTATTAGTTCAGTAAGATATTCAGCATTTGACTCAGTTGTAGCAGCGTGTGCCTGGGTGTCACCTACATTTTGTGAATAACATGACTCATGCTTTGAATTTACACTTCTTTAGGAGTATCTCTGTGAAAAGAACTACTCAACTACTACAAGCTAAAAAAGTCAGAAGAGTTGAACACTTTTATTTCTGTAAAGTCTTCTTGCCTTTTGAATGTACATATGCTTGTAGCTCCAGCTAAATTAGCCCCGTATGATAGTTACAGCAGATTGCCAGTCCCTCCTCAGTTTTCACACATTTTGAAGATGAAAATGGATTTCTATTTTATTCACTCAAATAATTCTGGTTTAAGGCTACTTTTTATTTGTTTTCTCATTCCCATTTTTTTTGGCCAAAATCCCTTTCATTTTTACCTATTCTGCATTTGCTTTCATAGTTCACCCCTAGTGGTTTCATATTTGCTTTCTATCCTTTACTGATACACCTGTATGGCTCCTCAGTCCTTGTGCTTCAATCTGAATATCTTGTCAACTTTTTACCTAGCAATGAGGTTTTTCTATGACCTTGATTATGAGCTGCCCAGTCTTCAAGCAAAAAATGTCCTTTTACATGGGGTACATATCCACTGGAAAGCAAAAACTCATAATTAATTTCAGCAGATATATTACTGCTAATAGTATCTGAATTAGAAAAAGGGGGAGAAATTAGAACAGAAGTTTTCTGTATGAGTAATATGTGACAACATAGTTAGAAAGAATTAAAAGGTGGGCAGTGTTATCATGTAATGTCAAATACAGAGTTTGATTCAAAGCTACCTGGATGGGAATTTTTTAGCTTGTGGAAGAACGTATCTCATTAGCAAGGAGGAGAAGAGATGTATACAGGTTTGAACACTGAATACTGCACTGTGATAGGCAATAAAATACTATAATACTATAAAGTACTAAAATACTCAACACACGCTTGTTTACCTATACTTGCTCTGTGCCATAATTGTAGTCTGTTCTCATCACGTTTGTTATCATCTCTTGACACTTTTTTCTTTTATTATGGTTGCTTCTTCTCATATTCATGGCAGTATGTACTGATAGGATTGATATCCATTCTACTGACAGCAGCATAAGCTGAAAAGATGGTGCTGATGTCCTGTTGACTTGTAGGACTTCATAAACATATAGTAAGGCAAGATGTTAATCTTATGTAATTAGAGATGGCAGAACACTTTTCAGGTGGTTATTTCATTCATGAAAAATAAAGTTCCTTTATATTTGGTCTATTGGAAATTAGCATTTATTTCTTTTAGTTCTTTCAGCTACAAAGTCTGAAAAGACATTCAACAGGAAAAGAGATGATGAAGAGATTTGGCAGTAAAATATGGATTTTTGTCTCTACATTGGTCACTTGTTCTTGATCAGTTTTACAGTTCACTGTCTGCTCAGTGATTCATATTATACGAATGTCTAGATTCTGATACACTGAAGTGTCCTAGTATTAGTTCCCATTACAAATATATGATTGCTATAACTGACATTCTTCCTGGAAATCTTCATAGACTTCCTTGGGATTCACATTAGAGCTGCTGCCTTTGGCATAGTTGTTTCAGCCCCTTCCCAACTTGAGGTACCACTGTGATTTATTCTCCTAGTACAGTTTGCTACCTGGGCTCATGATCATTTTCTCACAGCCTGTAAATTTAGGAGAGAGAAAAGCCTACTGCAGTTAGTTTTTGGATGTTAAACATGTTGGAGTGACGTTTGAGAGGCTTCTTTCCCCAAGCATTCAAACTTTTTACAAACCTCTTTTTGAATATAGGTGCTGAGATGAAACTGCTGATCACACTTCTCTGTGTCTCTTTTTCAGGAGAGAAATGTGAGATGATTGATGAAGTGAAGGGTGGACATAGGTGCTAATATAGATAAAAAATTGTTCTCTGTCAGTGAAACTGGGGGGGTGAGGGAGGAGAGGAGGTAAGTTTCAGCAAGTTCCCAAGTTCCGGCCAAAGGTAATTCGAGTATAAAACCCCCTAGCAGTAAAGTCAGACCTGTAAAGTTCACAAATTCAGATATATTTTACTTCCAGACTTTAATTCCAATGAAGTGGCTTAAATTTAACCTCAGCTTTTCTGCCTCCTCAACTCTGTTGCCAGTATTAAGACTTACTAAAAGCAGCATGACATAGAATCATAGGATCACTCAGGTTGGAAAAAATACAAGAAATGCCAGGTGGACTTGGGCATGCTGCTGTGTATATGCAGGAAAAAACAGACAAACTTAAGAGCTCCAGAGGAATAGCTAATGAATTTACAGTCTTGTTACCTATTATCATAAGTCACAAGAATTTCCGAACTCCTGTGTTGGATCATGTTATGTGTTCATATCTAAAGATTACAGCTCACTAAGCTACAATTTTCTTGAAAGTACATTAGGACAGCATAATTTAGTGGTTGAAAAACATGATTAGTAACTCAGCTAGTAGAATAATTGGAAAATAGCCTGTTGTCTGAGGCTTAAGTTTGTGCTTTTATTTTTTTGAAACAACATGTAGCTGTTTAGAACTGTAATGCTTTAGCATTATGTGCTTTTCATACCTTTAACTTGTTAAGCTGCTTAAATCACTTGTGGAATTCATTTGTCAGTGTGACGTGTTAGTTGACCTATCCAAACTCCTGGTAGCACAGCAATTTGGTACCACAGCATCTGAGCCTCATCCCTTGCTTAAGTAATTTATTCCTATATCAGAAAGAAAAACATTTTTTTAAAAAAGTCTTTAAAATTGCAAGGCTTCCAGCTTTAAGATAAAATGAGTCTGTCAAAAATGACAGTGCCAGGTGATGCGTTGAGTGTGCGCTGTAATTTATTTTCCATGATTTGAGCAGTTCTTCTAGAAGAGAAAGCATTGTCTATCATCCTAAAAAAAGAATTTGCAAGTAAGGCTTTTAAATTTTTTCCCTCTTCTCGCTTTAGTAGTCCTAAAGAGAAGACTAAGAAACCCTCCCTCCTAATGTCTGGCCTCTCTGCCATCAGTCAGTGGATGGTTGTTACAGTAGCACACTAGTCTGAGAAGGCTTATTTCAATTATAAATAAATGTTTTGAAGTTTTATTTGTTTTGAGTGAACTTGAGCCCCCAAACCACCCTGCATAGCTTGCAGGAGTGCCTGTAATTGCTGAAGTACTTAGGGACAGGCTCATATTGTAACATTTAGTGTGTTGTATCTGGGAATTACAGGCTTTGCTATTTCTCTGGAAAAAATTGCACAGTGTTTTCTTGCATTTTACGTGGCACCACACAGTGCTGTTAATCTCATACTTTTTACTGGCTTGGAAAATCACCCAAAGTGCTGTAAGAAAAATTTACTTTGCCTTGTAAAATTTCTGTGCTGCAGCTCCAAACTACTAAATTCAGTAATAATCATCCTAGAAGAGTCCCTAAAATCTAAAATATTTTATTTTAAAATGTTTTCTTCAAAGGGGGACTGGGAAAAAGCAGTCATAGACATGATAGAGACAGACAATGTTTTGGATTAAAATAAAAGTAACAGGATTGTGACATTCAGGTATGAACAGTGAAGTTTAATACTTTTCTTAAATTTCAAAATAATTCCTCCTCAGTGGGTGCCCATATTTTTTCCTGCAGTTGTTTCTTGTTTATGTTCCTGACAGAAAGGAGGCCAGAGAGGTATCCTGCCATTTTTGGTTAGCTGTGAAATGACTCAAAGTGCCGCTGTCAAATACCCTACTATATTTAATACCTGGTGTAGGTCTTTACTGTCTTCTCAAATAAATATAAATTAAAAAAAACGCCATAGAAATAAATGGAAGGTAGGAAGAACAGAAAAAAATGGGACAGCAGAGGAAAAGGGGGACAATGCAATGAATGAACTAATTCAACATTTGCTGTAATTACTTGCTGCTAGTGTTTCAGCACAGAAAGGAAATTTGCATTTCTGTTTGAAAACTCTGTCATATTGTCATTTTTTAATGTCATGGGTTGATTGCCACTTTTTTTCTGTCTCTAACTTTACACAACTTAGAAGAAAGCAGGAATGAGGGAGAACAATCATGGTGTCAAAAGAATCGTGACTGTTTTTAAGACACAGCAATTGAAATGACTTATGTTAAATCTAGGTATGGTTTTCTAGAACAGTTTATCTCTTCTTTAGTGATCAATTCCTTTAAACCAAAGAAAAATATTTTAGTAATACTTCAGGGAATGATAAATGCCTTCATATACAGAAATCTTTAATTTATGAAAAGGCATTTTCTGAACAGGTCGATTTAATTAGATCAGCAAAGCTCTTCGGTATTTAATTTTGGGAGACTAAATCCCTTGGCTGTTAGTACTGCTTCTAGGAAGAATTTTTTAATGAAAGTTGAATATTTCAGTTAAACTCACATCGTAGCAATATAGAAATGACATTGAATCCTGGAGAATGCCCTCCCTAAGAAGTAGAGTTAAGCCAAGCAATAGCCACTACTGCTTTTTTGTCTTGTATTCAGTTTGTCTTTAGAAGCTGATACAGACACTACGATTTTTCTTGCCACTTGAAATCTCTGGAGAGTTAAAACTGATCCAAGCACAAAGTTTGTATTTAGTTCTGAATTTGCAATATGCCAGAAGTTGTTTTCATTTTGGTTTCCAGCTTGCAAGCAATTCAGTTCTAGGGGGTAGGAGGAATAGGTTTCCTTTGTCATTGTGCAAGATCATGTCTATTGACTTCAGAACTATGGGCCCTAGTTTTTTAAGGTTTGGTTATCTGGTGTATCTGGATCTTTAACACCTCCAGGCTGAATGACAGGATTTCCGAACTGCAGAAATTTCAATAGCTGACATCTATTGAGCTTGTATTTTTTCTGAGGTTGGCTGCATGCCATAAGTATTGCATCCATAGATATACTTTTGAGTCCCTTTAGGACATATGCTTGGCCGCATGCCAGTTGTAATAGTATTAATTGTAAAACAGAGTATTTTCATTTAAATATAACATATCTGTCTAGTTCATAAATGAATCTGGAACAGGTATTTAGGCACATAACCCCTCACTAACCTCCTTTAGGGATCTCATCTTCTGTATCGTGTTTCTAACTTCCTGTAGACAGGAAAGGGGGAGCCCTAAACTTCTCGCTTTACTCAACATAAATTTAAAGCTTTTTATAGAGAACATTGCTGACACAGGATGAACTGCTTTAATGAAAGACTCAGAGTGGTTTAGATTGGAAGCAACCCTAAAGATCGTCTAGTTCCAACCCACCAGAGAGAGATCTTTTTGTTTTGTTACATGGTTGAATATAGCTGCTGGTCACCCATAATTACTCTGCGTGTAGTAATTTTGTCAGTAATCAAGGGAAAATGCATTATCTAGGCCAAATTTAGCTTAGAAGAAATTCATAGCATTCAGTGAAAACAGTATGTGAAGATAGTGAATTTATATTCTACTGACTGGCCAGTGAAATATGAGTAGATATTAATACGCTACTTTATCAGAAAATATAAAATGTGGTTTAAGATTGAATGGGAAAGAAAGGAACTAACATGGACATTTACTTAACATTTCATTACATATTCTTGATACACGATAATCTAAAGCTTAATGACCAAGATGAATATTTCAATCTGGGTCTTGACAGTGAGTAAATCACAAGGTGGAGAATGAAATCTGTTCTTTAAAAGTTTACTTAAGACTGTACACAATATTTCTTGGTTCCCACAGTGATGTAATGACATAAATTCCTTTTAGACTTTGAGTTGCCCCAAAAGAAAGACTAAAAAATCGATATATCATTATTAAAAAAGAAACTAACCCCACAAACAAACAGAACAACCAGAAGAAAAAAACAAACTCCCAATGGGGAAAAAGAATTCTGTGCCTAAATTTCTTTTCTATATTAGTTTGGATGCTTTAATAGAACAAGAATGGTTTTTGTGATAGGAGACACATAAAGCAAGAAAATGGATGTCCAATAGCTTTAATATATTATTGATAAATATGATACATACTACTTGAAGAATCTATCACCTTAATAGTCTCTCAATTACTCTACAAGCCAGTAAAATTGTGAGCTGTGCTTTAAATTTCTGAATCTGTGCATAAGCAGGGTTGTCACATTCAAAAAATGCTTATGTTCCAGTGGATTCATGCCAAAGTCAATGGGCACTGCTTAAATCTCAATTCTCTGGTTATCATGCCTTAAATTATCCCTCGAGAACCTGGTTTATGTTATTCTCTCTAAATTAACTTTGACTCATAGAAAAATTATACAGACTTCAGTAGAATGTCAGTGAAGCTAGTAGATGGATTTTTACTCAGCAAAAATCTGCATGTGGTTGAAGAAGGACTAATGTGATATATTAAGATGGAAGTGAACCACTTAAGGTGCAAATAGAGGATTAAACTAGAACAAGATGTTGCATTTTATTGATCCTACCAAGGCGTATTTCCAAAAGCATGTACTGGATTACACAAACAGTATGCATAGACTCATGTGCGTGTGAGGACCCTGGCCCAGTGAAATGACTAGGAAGGAGGGTTTCAATCATGACCTCAGTGACATGGTTATGTGAATGTGTCACACTGGACAATAAAGAGAAAGCTGCCTCACATTTATTATAAGGTGAAGATTAGTATATGGTGAATTGTTGTGAATTGGTAGATACAGATTTATTACCTAATTTCCTCCAGCATAATTCAATTCATGCACCCATACACTGAGATTAATATATTATACCAAAGAGAAATAATATTATTGATTGAACATGCTAGAGAGACAAAGCTTGAGGATCAGTACTAGTATCAGTATTATTTCTCACTGTGATCATCTAAGGCTATGAGAGAGGAAAACTTTAACAGCATCTTTTATGACCCTACTGATATTAGTTGGACAAAGAACGGCTCTGCATGACTTTGAACTCCTCCCCTCTCACAACTATTTTTTTTGTTCTAGTGAAATATATATTGCTTGCTTCTCATTCACTTCTCCTTACAAATCTTGCCTCATATGTGTGTTTCTCCGGGACAGATGTTAACCCGTAAAAGTCATTGCTTTTCTGCTATGTTCAGTTACTTTTACTTTATTATAATAAGGGTGATATGAAGAGGCAAGATTTATCTCCTTAATGCACAGAAGGTATAGAAACTGAGATAAATTTTGGACCTTTGATGTTAATAATGCAAGTCCTGTATATTTCATTTGCATTAGCATTTCACATACAAATTATAGTATAAGATATTTGCATTGTAATTCAGGGTAAAGAGGGAAGAGTTGTAGAAATAACAGCAAAATGAAGGGAAAAAAAGAATCCCTTTAGCTACTAAATACTAGATATTAAAATTGTTTCTTAACTATTAATATTTAGAGAAGGGTGGGGAGCTTGCCTGTGTCAGTGACATCACTGTAAGACATAACTCTTGAGTTTCTGTTTCCTTAGTCCAGCTAAGTAAAAGCTTTGAAGAGTATATTACTAATTTACTCAGTGTCACACCACTTAAATTGTGTTCTGCCTATCCCGTCACAACTTTTGTAAGGCAAAAGGAACTGGTTATGAAACAGATATGCAGGTTTGCAATAATTTAAGTAAACATAGAAAGTCACAGGTTCACTTCACTTGTGTAGTCTGTCTGTGACTTTAAAATGTCTTAGAGAGGAAGAAGAAAACATGTAAAATAGTCTTTTTTTTCTACATTTAGTGTCCACAGTTTAATCAACCTTCCATTAAGAGATCTTTTCATAAATCAATTAAAAATGTGAATGCTTGCCAAGAAAAAAAAAAGAAATTGAGCAGATGTGAGGAGTGACAGTCAAATGCATTTGTGACACAAATTAAGTTGTTTATGCAATGACATAATTACCAGTTAAAGCTTGGGGAAAAAACCTCCTATATTGAAGAATGAAGTCTCTGTCCTATTGGTGAAATCCTTGTAAATGTTGGAGAATGATGAATATTTATGACATATAAATATAGTTGGTTCAAATTGCAGAGACCACCTAATTTGTTGAACCACCTTATTGGGTGCCACTCTGTCATCATAGTTTCCACAAGAGAGTTATTCAGAGCTGCTCAGCTCTATTAGTATTTTCCAGTTTTACTACATCTCGGGGTCCCTGGGCCTCCAGCAGCCTGAAGTACAACAGCTGCCTCAACATGAATTTGGCACAGTCTACCAGCAAAGTGGGGAAAAAAAATTGGGGTGGATATCAAAATGGTAGTTTTGTCCTCAGTTTTTTAATAACTTAAGGATAAATACAGCCTTCACTAATGTATCCGCTGCCCTTAGCTAGCTCTCTTTCATTTATCGCAGTGATCGTAACAGTGATGTGTAGTAAAGCCCAGTTAAGCAATATGTCTGACCATATTAGCAAGGACAGATACATTGTTCTGGTCTTTAGGGAAGAAGCAACCAATAAAACAAAAAATCTTTTGCAGTCAACTACAAAGAACCAGCCTTAAAAACAATCAAGCCTCTGAATTAGTGTATAAAGAATTAACTGTTTGGCTTCTGAACTGCAAGCAACTAGCCATTCTGATTTGAAGTCTGCATGATTTGTGGAGAGTGAGGTATTTCTGAAAGCCAGGACAACTTGTGTGCTATGTTGTAAGAGCCCTGTGTCACTTAGCTGCACTTTCTATATTTTTTTTTTTCCTTTAAAATTCGTTGACATTACTTGAAAATGGTAATCATAGGCAAATTGTCTTTTTTTGGATGTGAGAGAGGGAAACTGAAGTTTTCTTTGTTAATGGAAAAGTAGTGAAAGTTTGCCCTCATTATATGCTTTAGGTCCAGGTCCAGCAAGGCAAATATCATCCCACTCTTCCAAATCAATTAAAATTATTAAAATGTCTTCATCATGTTTAGAGGTTTTTTTTCCTTAGCAATGAGATTCACATTAATTGTTTTATGATTCGCTGTTGTTAGTCTCTGCACTGAAAAACCATAAATATGCTGTTATGTCTGTGCATCTGTGCAGAGAATCTCCTTTAGGGCTTGGATTAGGACCACCCACTCATTTGTCCTGCGTAGTCCAGTAGCTGTCAAATAACACTTTTTCATTAGCTACACCTCCTGGACTGGATGTAAACTGGTGAGCAACAGGTGAAAGGTATTTTGCATCCCATTCTTGATCCTGGAGCCATCAAGTCTTTTCATTAAAATTTATGAATAACTTTTTTATCCTTCAAATAAGTCTACTATCATACAGTTGTAAACTTACATTTTTTTGCTTTGTGAATTTGCCAAAGCATGTCATTGTGTATATATGACTGCACACTCTGCTGCTGGAAATTGTAAGGGTTCCAGTGGCTCTCAATGCCTGCATACATAACAGTGAACATGCACACCAAATGCCTCTTTGCCTCAGACTGGTACTTTCCATCTGTTTAAAAAATTATTTGGATTTTCTTTAAAGGTCAGAATTTTTTTCCTTATGCCATTACTGTATTTAACACCAAAAGCATACCAGCAGGAAAGGGGCAATGACAGGGATTAATGTCAAGCTAACTACATAGGGCATACATTCTGTTGTGGTAGTTAAGGTATACACTGGATAGGTGAAAAAAAATTGGTAAATACTAAATTTTAATAATGAAATAGCCTGATTCTGTCAAGTGATTGGATTTTACATAATTTTACACAAAAAATAATATGTATTTAATCTATTCTGAGGTACTGACATTTTCATGGTAGACAGCACCAAAGATGATGTATTGCAATGTTTGTCACAATGCCATTCTGCATGAAAACACTTTTAACACTTTTATTCTTTTTTTTTTTTTTTCCTGACAAATGTGGATATATGAAAATGATGGTTGACGTGAACAAATATTGCTTTCCTAATCATTTTTAATCAGATAACTTCGTCTTGGCAGATATAATTAAAGATTTTTCTCCCCTCCATTAATCATCATTTGACCCTGTTAATAGCACAGTTCTTTGATGATATGTATGCTGGCACCTGTCATCATTATGTACTCCAGGTCTCTTGACTAGCCTGAACTTGAGTGCAATATACCATTTGGAAAGTGCCACAAAGATTGCAACAGTCATGTATTTTTGGTGATTCCAGTAAATATAAATTAATCCTGTTTGACAAATGTTTGTGGCCTTATAGTTCTGTAGGCAGAAGCTATGATTTTGTGACTGTATTCAATGAACTGTCCTTTTATGTGGTAGAAAGAGACACAGAGTGCAGCCAGCTAAAACTAATTATGTTAGTCTGTTAAAAAAAGCAATTATGCAAAATATGTAGATGTTGATTCTGTCAGTATTAATGATACATATGCTTGGTGCCTGTCATTTTGAAGCTGCAATGCTGGACTTAAATATGCCATTGTAACTTTTGCCACATCAAAACTGCCAACCTTGGAGTTAAATGTGAAAAATTTAGTGTTTGATTATCACCTCCCCCTGCCAATTATTTTAATTTGAATAATTATGACAGTGGCCCAAATTTGCATTGTGTTTTCAATTGATGATTATTTTCTTCACTTCTTGTTCTCAACTATAGTTGTATCACATTAAAAAAAAAAAAAACACAAACAAAACAGAAATTGTGTTTAATCTTTAGATATATCTTTACTGAACTAGCAGAAGAAGAAAAATCAGTCTGGACTGTGTGTGTCATGTGGTTTTTTGTTTGGGGCTTTTTGTTTGTGCATTTGTTAGAATCTTTTTGTTTGTTTGTTTTTTCTTTTTTTTTTTTTTTTTTTTTTTTTTTTTTTTTTTTTTTTAAGCAGGGATGAGCCACGGCAGTATAAGAGAATGTCCTCTGTCATGTAGTTGCACCATGTGGCAGGAATCTTGTATCACGTGATTTGGCTTTAAGGAATACGAGTTTGCCAAAGAAAGTTTACTAAATAATATGGCTAAATTCTTACCTCCAATGAACATTCATTTTGTGAAACTGGAATATTGTAAATGTTAAGACTGCTTGTATCTATGCCAGGATGATCTCTTGAAATATGACCTCTGTGTTTTGATGGAACCTGGTCTTGATACAGTTCTTGGTGTGCTGCGCAACTTCCTTCTGTCTATTTTATTGTATCAAAGGCCCCTGAGGGAAATACTGAGAATCTGGAGCAGCTGTAATCATAAACAGACCTTGTTATTATTCCTATGTTAACTTGTGGGATAGTGCAGGATGAATGCCATGTCTGTTTCCAGACCACAAAACTTGAGAAAGTCTATATGTTTATAGCTGTGAAATAACACTCAAGGCAACTTGAGAGGTGCAGACCACAATGCCTTTCTTCCACAGGGGTTAAGCTTAGTGGTTCTTTATTCTGGAGGCCTTCTATTTTATAAAACCACAACAACTAATTTCATGGGGTTAGGGTTAAACAGGTTCCAGGTATCTTACTGAATATGTGACGGTGAATCATGTTTTGAGTATCAGACTAGGATAATCCGATATTGCTGTTTTCTTCAAGAATAATGGATCTGCTCTGGCATTTGTACCCAATAATGCAACTTTAGTGGCTTGGTGATTTCAGTGATAAGGAAATCTGTGCCTTAAAAAATGTCTGCTCTTTTTACCATTATTTTTGTTGGATTTTTCTTTTGTTTTTTTTTTTCCTAACCACTGTCTTTAGGAATTATTATTTCTATTACAGTTTCATTTTATGGTTGACAGAATCGGTTCCTGATGAAATGTTACTTCCCACATTAACATCAGAAATATATATTTCTCTATATTCCACACTAAAATCCAAAATATTTTCTGGTTATGTACCTTTCTATTAACCTTACCTTTGGCTGTATATGTAGTGTTATTTAGACTATGAGGAAATGGAATGAAACTGCATCAGTGGAAGTTCAGAATGGACCTTGGGAAAAAGTTCCTCACTGAGAAGGTGACTGGTCACTGGACCAAGCTATGTAGGAAAGTGGTTCCAGCACCCAGCCTGTCAGAACTCAAGGAGTATCTCGATGTTGCTCTTTAGTTTTAGGTAGTCCTGCGAGGAGCAGGGAGTTAGACTCAGTGATCTTTATGGGTCCTTTCCAACTTGAAAATTTCTGTGATTCTATGATTTCATAGAACCAAGACATACTTTTTCCTAACACCTCCCCTACCTCTTTTTTTTTTCTTTCTTTTTTTTTCTTTTTTTAAGAGCATGACTAAAGCTCCATCCTATCTTCCCCTTTGATTTTACCTTGGTAAGTGTAATGCTTGTCCAGAAAAATAGCATGGAGCTTGGTGTTCACCCAAAGACCTTTACAGTATTTTTTGCAATACATTTCAACTGGTTCCTTACTTCCTGGACATTGATGATGTTGGACACATTTCTTCCTCAGTCTGGAGATCTGCAGCATGAAGTAGCTGACCACAAAACTTCCTGTAACACTTCAACGTTCGTACTTATTTAGGTGAAATCTAGTGATAATAATAGTTATTTTTCTCTAGTGCCTGGAATTTGGAAATTTTAACTGTACATGATTGCTCCATGGTGACACGCTGTTAAAATAATTTTCCCCCCCTTTTTTTTAAGGGACGCAAGAGTGAGGCAGAAAAGTACTTCATGAAGGCTATTCAGCTGGATCCCACCAAAGGAAACTGCTACATGCATTATGGTATGTTTCAGATAGATAGGGTTTCCACACGTATTACAGGCTTGCTGTTAATCTCTCCAAGCGATTAAAGGTTTGAAAAGTGCTACTGGCAAAATATCTTCTTTAAAGGGAAAGAAACTAATCTACCATGTATAACTTCATTTCCATTTCAACTTGTTAATCACTGTAGAGGGAGAGCTGAAGAATTTCATATTTTGTATAGCTTTCCTCCTGTGATAGGTATTTCAGAATTGCTGCCTCCCTGAAAAAGAACAAAGGTGACTATTGCCATATGTCAAAGTTTCATGGCCTGGAATATTATTGCTAATAGTTTTGGCCTAACTTCACTGGTTGCCGGTGGGTGGGCAACTAGAAGTTTTACTTTGGTGTGTGTGAGTTCTATATGTCACAGTGTCTTATGGGCCTTATATCTCACTCCTTCTCAGCACCTCCTTGGCTTGAAATGCTTAAGTATTGCAAAAGGTTGTGACACATTGGCTATATCTTTCCTCCTAAGCCGTGCATGTGCTTACAGCACAGTTAATTTGAAGGTATCTTTGTAGCTTTGGATGGGTTTTGCTACATGTGCAAAAATATTTCCAGTTCTGTTTAGTCACAAGGAACCAAAATTATTTATCTTTATGGACTAATTCTTATTGTATTTTAAAGCTGATAATAGACAAATCTTAAAATGCATTCTATGTAGTCCCAATTGGAAAATATAGAAAGAAGGAATAAGTTTCATCTTAGTTTAGGAAAAAAGTAGGGAATCACAAGCACAGGATATATATCTTTGTATATTGTTTAATTTCCTCTTCTGATTCTAACTAGTAAATGTAAAATAAAAATGAGTGGCCAAAAGGGAAAATTAATCTCACATAATAACCATACTTTTGCTCTGTGTGATATCTTTGTCTGAATTGCGCACATTTTGTATTTGTATTTGTGTTTGGTACTATGCAGTATGAAATTCTCTCTGTTTGATTCCCATAATCGAACTTTGGATGTAGAACAAGTCATTGTATTTAAATGAACGTAATCCATTGTTGCATTATTTTGCATTATGAAACACTGCAGTTTGTGACCTTGTCTTCTATTTATACCTGTACAAGTAAATCTGATAGAGGTATTTGTGCACAGAAGTCCCATTATTGTAGTTGGATATAAGTACAGTTGATACCTCAAGATTATGAGGAAAAGTTATATTGTTTCTTGGAATCCTACTCAACCCCCTTCTAGCCTTTGTTATTAAGAAATCTATCAGGAAATCTTATTTACATACAAATTCAAAGGTAGGTCTCCACATTGCATCTCAGCAAATGACGTTAGGATTGTACGTGTTTTATTACAGATCTAGACTTTTTTCTTTTTCTCTCTCATTATTTCATCAACTTGCCTGTCCTTCCCTGCAATATTCCCTCTGTTTCATTTTCAAATGCCCTATAAACTAAAAGCACAGTTATTCAAATCATCATTCATGTCTGATATATTGACTTCTTCATTACCAGATTACAATATTAAAATAGTGTGTTGTTTCCTAATTAAGATTTTTCCCTAAAAACATTAGCAAACTTTTCCTTTATTGTGTCCCAGGTTCAAAAAGTGGATTCTGTCCTTATACAGAGATCATTACTGCAACATAAGTGAGGTCCTACTCAGTAGGTTGGGACTGAAGGGCAAAATTTAGTCAGTGTTTGGAATAACAGCTTAGTACACTGTGATGTTGAAGGGCAGTAGACACAAGAAGGTTCTCTGTAGAGCTGTTAGCTCTCTGTCATGGAGCATTATACACCTAGAGCACTTCTGAATGCATGAGAAATATTTTCATTTTATAACTTCTGATAGTCTTACCAAAATCAGTGATGTTATTCTATATTTATATCAAAGTATCTCTGAGAAAGATACGGTCTACTTCTGCTTGGCCTGTGTGTCTGTGTAGTACAACTGATTGCAAATCCTTGTCACTTTGGGCAAAGGACTTTGTAAAATTTGAAATAAATTGTTCTTGTTTTTTCTCTTTCTCTTTTTCCTTTCTTTTCTTTTTAGCTTTATTTCTCTTTTCCCTTCCACCTATTTCTTGAATTGATGAGGACTGTGTACTGTGTGTTACCAGGGGCATTCCAAATATTACGTGGGAATCCCTAGTGGGAACACTATCTCTCCATCTCATTAATTTGTTCCAGCACCTTGTCACAGGTACATTCTACATCCTATATGCCAAGCATTTAATTGTGGGGAAATACATTGTATTTTGCATGTAAATCATAGAAATTACATTTTTTTCCCTCAGCATGATGATGTTGGAACAGAGAATAAAGTGGTTGGCATGAGTCCTAAAAAAACACATACCTCACAAAACAGCCAAATGAAAAGTGTGTTCATTTGGGACATAGCAGTGTGTTGATGGAGTAGCAGAAATAAATGGACTGAAGATTTTCTTCCAAGTGCACATGTATTGCACACACTTACAGTTTGTGCTCCCAGGTTATGCAGATGGTTTTTTTGACTTTTAACCTTTTGGACTTTTTTTCGGAGCTATGAGAAAGACTGTCAATGTGCTGTATCTTTTAAGTGACTTACATTTGTATTATAATATGCTTTAATTCAAGACTTAAGCCAAAGCTATTTTTAGGTATGATTTGGGACAGGAGGCAACTTACTTGATCACATGAAAATCTGGAGAGAGGTGAACAGTTTCATGTTTGCTCCTTGAATAATACCACCACAGCACATTTCTCTGCTCAAACTAGCATTACGATCAGTTTTGTGTAGATGCTTTGCTGACTTTGGATTTCAGTGGACTTAGGCTTGAAGCAGGATTTCCCAGACTTATTATGCTTGAAGATGCCTGAAGGGAGAACTAGTGGAAAAAGTTGAGGAGCTATAACTCCCCTTAGGTTGTTTGACGCAGTGCCACTTCATTGGGCATAAGGTAAAGTGGCTTTTCCTCTAGTGACCAGAGAGAATGGCAGTCCCCCCTCAGACTGAAATGCAGACAGCTGTTCACCTGACCATATTTCTTTTCCCCTTTTTAGTTTTTCCCCTCTCATATTCCAGTCATCTGATTACCTGAATCGTGTGCAAAACCAATGT
This sequence comes from Hafferia zeledoni, assembly GCA_035583235.1. Taxonomy (NCBI): domain Eukaryota; kingdom Metazoa; phylum Chordata; class Aves; order Passeriformes; family Thamnophilidae; genus Hafferia; species Hafferia zeledoni. The sequence continues at coordinate 39,929,918 of JAWWEV010000043.1, forward strand.
CTTATAAGTATATAAGTGTTGATGGCTGATATGATAGAAGCTGCTCAGGTACACACCATGCTACCAAAGACACCTCCCAGATGAAAGAGAGAAAATTCATATGAATCAGGAAAAAGTGACAGTGGAAAGAGTGCTGAAGCACCACTGCAATTTTTTTTCTTTTTAAAATTCTCTGTCAATTAAACTATTATTTTTGTGGTACAGCGTGCAGGTTTTTAAACTAAAACACTGGAGGACGTTTGTTGGTTACTAAATTTGAATGCTCCTATGAAGTTTGACGCTTTCAATTGGATATTTTTAATACACATTTGTTAAAGACGACTTAAAGTGAACAGTTTTGACTAAAACAGGTTGAGCTTAATAAATACTTCTTTATTTTTGAATTTCTTTCTTTATTTTTTCCCTCTGGGAAATTTTACTTCAAAATATCCTACCCACATCTACTCAAGATACCAGCTCTCATGCATGGCAGTTTACTTTGAGCAGTTAACTCAAGTATGCCATTATGAATTCTGCAAGACCTTGGTAACGTCTGTCATTAACAGATTGATGACATAATTGAAGTGGCGTCCATTGACATACAAGAGATTCTTTCTGAGCTTCTTGTCTCTTTCAAATGCCTGTAGTCACAAGAGATGAATCCAAGTGACAATTCGAGAAACCACAAAGAGTTACCTATCAACTAAACAGGTCCAAAGGAACTTCAAATATTTTAAGAGCCTAATGTCATGTAAAGAATCAGTACATCAAATTTGTTAACAAATGGTGCCAAACATAGAAATGTTGAGTCAGGTCAGACCACTGCCCTTATGGCCCAGAGACTATTTAGTTTTGGATATAGTATTGACCATCCACAGAGGAAGTAAAGGCCTGCACTGAGCCTATCTCAGAAGGTGAAGAAAGATTATGTTTATATTTTGCCAGTGCACAGAGATGAGGAGAATTTCAAACAGTGAAATACTGAAGAGCTCATCTGTTTCAAAAGAAACAATAATAAATTCTTCAGTTAGTAGGATGCAGTGTAATTGGGGAGTCTGAAATTGTTGAAGGCTTTCTGTACTAGCTTTCCCTTAAAAACCACCAAAAATCTACAGGGATGTCTGTTGTGCTAAGATTTTACCTCCAAAACTGTTTTATTTAGTTTATAATTTGTTGTTTAAAAGCAAAAAAAAACAAGCCGAAAACCCACCAACACTCCCCCACCCCGAAATCCCAAAAGAAACATGACTAAAGCCTACTTCATTTTACTTGTTTGCTAAAAATCGGTTTTGCCACTGTGCCTCTTAAAGAGCATATAATGTCCTCTCCAATGTAATGAAAATGGAGTGAGGGGAAAAAAGAAGGAAAGGAGTGAGGTTTCAAGATAAATGTGTGTACAGAGGTCCTTTCTCACTTGGTTTTGTAATGGCTTAATTGGAATAGGAAAGTCTAGAACCCAGTGGGAAGCTGAAATTAAATCTGCTTTATTAATCACTGTTGAGACCTCCTTTTGAAATAGTTTCCTTTGAATAATGCATTGCTTCTAATAACTCTAAATTGTTTAACAATTCCTTTTTTGTTACAAAAATGGATTATTCTCATTAAATTAATTATGCATTCACTTAATTAGGCAGTTCACATTGATCATCTGCCTTTTTCAGTGCATTCCCAGCTACAGATATAAAACAGAATGAAAAAGAGGCTTTCAGATTACGTAAAACTGAAGTGTATTAGCTATGCTCTCATTGAAGAACAATTAACATGTTCCCAAATATACTTTTTTCAACAGTCTTTCACTTTTGAATTTGTGATAATTTGGGAGTTATTTTTATAGATTTTGCTTTTATTGTCTTTCTTTTTGCACAAGCTTAACTTTGTTAACTGCTGTATTTATTGTTTTTCAATTTCATCCTATGTGCTTCTAAGCACTGTTTCTGCACAGGACTTTTAGCCCTTTTTGATGCCTAAATTTTCACCTAAATCTATGAACACTCTGTATGTATCTTACATACGGAGATGACTGCTTTGCCACTCCTGTGTCACAGCCTGAAAATCAATTGGAACTATTGCAGTTTGAGCTTCAAAATAAATTTCATCAAAATATAATAGCAGATAATTTTCAAGCACCGTGTTTTTGCATTCTTAAGTCATACACTTACATGTCTTAGAGAGTGTGAGGATTTTCATATATTTAGAGATGTGAATTCAGTTTTCTTCTTAGATGTTTCTTCTTAGACTGATGTTGTGGCCCAGGCCTGGAAGAGCCTGGAAGCTGCTGGAACTTTACCTGCAAAACAACCACACACCGGTACCGCCCCCTGTAATGGGCTTCGGACATTACCTTATTTGTACAAAAGGCAGCCCTAAGCCAATGGGGTCAAAGGGATGGCCCCTAGGCGGGGTCAGATGAGAGGTCATATATGTTGTTGTAATTTGAATAAAGTTGAGATTTGCCTGAACATCGTATCGGTGTGCGTCTCCCTTTAAGCCAGTCCGCCACAGACTGAGGCTTAATAACGTGAAGTGCTGGGTCCTGGACTTCAGTCACAATAACACTCTGCAGAGCTACAGGCTGGGTGCAGAGTGACTGGAAAGTGGCACAGCAGAAGAGGACCTGTGGGTGCTGGTTGACAGTCAGCTGAGCATGAGCCACAGCGTGCCCAGGTGGCCAAGAAGGCCAATGGCATCCTGGCTTGTATCAAGAAGAGTGTAGCCAGCAGGACCAGGGCAGTGATTGTCCCCCTGAGCTCAGCACTGGTGAGGCCACACCTCAAGTCCTGTGTCCAGTTCTGGGCCCCTCACTGCAAGAAGGACACTGAGGTGCTGAAGGATGTCCAGAGAAGGCCAATGATGCTGTTGAAGGGTCTGAGAATAAGTCCTGCTAAGGAGTGGCTGAGTGAGCTGGGATTGTTTAGCCTGCAGAAAAGGAGGCTCAGGGGAGACCTTATTGCTCTTTATAACTATCTGAAAGGAGGTTGTAGCCTGGTGGGGATGATCTCTTCTCCCAGGCAACAAGTGACAGGGCAAGAAGAAATGGCCTTGAGCAGTGTCAGGGGAAGGTTCAAGCTGGACATCAGGAAGAACTTCTTTACTGAAAGAGTTGTCAAGCATTGGAACAGGCTACCCAGACTTGGGGTGGAGGCAACATTTCCATGTAGTCACATTGTTCACGGTGCTGGAGCTTTGTGTCTTTGGTCTTCATCAACTAAAGAGCAGCCTAGAAAAGCTTTATTTTTTTTTTTTTTTAACATGCTTAAGGAAAAGATCTTATGAAAAAAAAAACAAAACAGTATACTAATGAAAAATAAAATGTCAATTTTCTATTTGTAAGAAAGAGAAACATCAACCATAACCTCCTAATGAAATCTTACTAATTTCTCAGGAGAGTTTTATGTTGATGGAAGAAATGTCATCCTAATCCATAGGAAGGTCAGTTTTTATTTTGTCAATGAAATGAATGGCAATCCATAATTCCAGTGAGTGAATTGTCCCATTTCTGGCTGACAGTTTAGCTGAATGCAATATATGCCAAATGATTAATAAGAAAGTGCATGGATCTGCTGCATTTGGAACACCAGATCCAACACAGTGATTATGCAGTGAGAAATTAAATTCCTTGATGAGATGGAGTCAAATCCAACCAGTTGTAGTATGTCCATCAGAAAGTCACTTTGCCAGCCTTCCCAATATGCACTCATGAACCTTTCTGTAAATGAAAGGGGCTTTGCCATTTAAAATCTTTTGGAAACACTAATATTAATATACAACGATTTTGTAGGGAAATTATAAGTTTGTGATACTCAAATAATGCATGTTCGTAGAATGTATATGCTCTTTGGAGAAAGGGTATCTCTATCTTGAGCACACAGTGTCATCTAATCAGGATCCTGACTGTCATCTTTGGCTTGTACTTCCTCCTACAATATCAATGAACATAATTCCAGGAATACAGGATTCCTAGACCTGAAATGGGAAGGAGATGTAATTGCTTTGCAGAAAGACTTGATTAAGTTTCTGACCTTTCTGCTTCCAGAACTCTCTCTAATAACTTTGATAAAAGAAAATCTTCAGCTAGAACTAACAAACAGTATTTCTTACTCCCAAAGTGAAACTGAAAAATATACCAGAAGCTGAGCTGTTCAGAAGAATCCACCAACATGAAGTCCTTTTTCTTACTCTCTAGGCTGTTATCACACAACATTAAAGAAGATTATTACAGACCCATATAATAACTATTTGTTCTAAACTTTCAATCACTAAAGTGGAATGCAGTGGAGTATTTCCTAACAAGCTAGGACACCAACCTTAAATGCTTAATTTCCATGTTTCTGCTGCCTGCCTTGAGTTTATCCTTAAATCTAATCATTCTGACATCTCAAATACATGGTTGACCCTGCTTTCTCAGCACAATATATTGGATTGCTCAAGAGATGTGGTATAGATATTGCAGAGCAGTGACAGGGCTAGAATTGTGTCTCTGTGCTTCTCCCATGCCAAGATGTAGGGTTTCTCCAGGAACTGAAAAAGCCCATGACACGAACAACCCTGGAGAATTCTTTCCTAATGATCATATGTTTTGATCTATGAGTACTCTCATGAGAGTTTTTGTAGAGACAGCATGAGGCTGTTACAGAAGTACAACTTGATCGTTTTTTGTCATCCAAATTTCACATTTCCAAACTTAGACATCACCAGGTGTTTGGGAAATGACATAGGGTTCAGAATCTTCCTAAGTATTTGTAAATCATGAGGTCTCTGTAGTATATATTTTGGTCATTAATCTTTTGTTTTAGTGAGAGCTTCCAGTGATCCAGATGTGGTCACATGTTTAGACATCAAATCCCAAAGGTTTGCAAGTTAATTTTTTCTCTCTTATCTCTGATCATTCTCTGGATGACATCCAGTGGTACATTTAGCACAACTGCAACAGATAAGTTATTCAGACAAAGGAAAAGGCTAATAAAAGAATTTTTTTCCAAGCTAGTGCTTATATTGATACTGCAGCACCCGCTGGCTTGCGTAGTGTTTCTATATATTTTATTTGCATAGAATAATTTTCTCTATGGGAACACTTGAAAGGATAAAGTCTGCAGAATTCCTTCCAGCAAGAAACTAAGAGAACAGCTTTAGATGAAGATGGAATGGGAGATAAGGAGCAACAAAAAAATTAAATGCTCCTACCATTTAGGTGGTTGGGATATAAGTTCTCTTTGTTTTTTCTGTCACAACGTGCACATTCAGGAAGAAATTGCCTAAACAGGCCTGGAAAGCAGGATCTTTAAACATTCCTTTGCTCTGGAAACAGCTCCTTCACAGCAAATGAATCTGTTATGAAACTCTTAAAGGAAACAGTTATATTAGGTCATGTCTGTTGACTTTGCATCTTGCAACATTGATTCATCACCTGAAAAGCTTTGGAAATCAGTTTGCAGGGAAGGTCTCTCCTCATTTCTTCCACAGAATGCTGTTTCAGTTTTTCGTTTAGAAATCCCTGATTGCATCTGCTCTTTTGCTTTGCGTTGCCACAGCAGAGTTGAAGTTGATTGTGACTTCAGTGATGGATCTGCTCATGCCACTGGGAATATAGTTCAATTCTCAAGACATGATCTTGCATCCTTACTGTGCTTCAAAGACAAAATACAATGCATGGGTTAAGCCAGAACCCTATCCCTCTTCTGGTTTCTGTGGAAACTTGAAATACTTTGAAAGCACCAACATATATTCACCTTCAAATCCTCAGTGTTGAATGTGCCAAAAGAACTTCTAGTGAAGATTATTAATATATTTTGAGTCTAGATAGAGCCACTTTTCATATTGTGGAATTATAAAACTCTTTTGAAGAGGATAAGAAGTGGAAGACTTGGTGACAAATGTATATTAGAAGTAGTAAATTCCTGTTATGGTGCTATTGGAAGTTTTTTCATTCTTATTCAGATTACTCAGTTTTTCTTGGATTACTAAAGGTACCAGCACACAAGTGTAAGTCATTGAAATCCAAGTAAGTGCAGAACCAAGAGCAGTCTGAGAACATTCAAGATGGTTCTGTTCAAAAGCAACAGCAACAAGATAAGCTATTTCAGAAATTTACTCTGTTCTGGGAAAAAGTACCTTTGAATGTAAAGTGAGTAAAAAAGAGAACATCAGAAATAAAGAAAGATTGGGGCAAATTGCACTCTTATCTAGTAAAATAAGCAAATTACACTTTTATCTATAAAATAGAAGCTCACAGTGCCTGCAAAGAATAGTTAAGCCCATTCTAGAGGAACAGACTAATGCCTTTGTGCTCAGAACATAAAAGATTATTACATACTGACATATCCCAACCAATTAATATGTTTCTTATTACAATAAAGCATCAGAACTACCACTTCAGATGTATGGCTTTGAAATTGTTGGTGGTGCATGCCTTAACAAAATGCTTTACAAATGTTCATGATAATTTTAAAGAGACAATTATACAGGATAGAAAGCTGTATGCTTTCATTTCTGCTGACAAATATTTGTTCAAAAATTGACAAAAGATGAAAATTCATTGTTCTTTTCAACTCTAGGAACTGGAAATTTTTTGTTGCTGTTTAAATTACATACACACTTTTATCTTACTTTCCAGTAGATTGCTTAATATTGCTCCAAGAATTTTTGGTCAAATATGGACTCAAAAAACACCGTTAATTTTCAAGGAAAAGTAAGTTTAAACAAAGCTGCAGGTATGGAATTCAGCAGCTTCAATGCTATTTCGGATTCTTAGATAGTTAAGGGGAAAATAAATAAGAGGACTGTGAAGTATTGAATCAGTTCTCTGCTGTCAAAGGTCTTAAAAACTCCTGACTATACATTTACACTCAACTCAGTGCTGTCTAGGAAGAAAGGTGGAAAAATCTATTAAAAAAAGTAACGTTCCAGGAAAAGAAAAGTGTTGCTCAAAGTCACATCTGAATGCGGACTATGAATTTCCCACTTCCAGTTTAGAAGAATAGTAAAGAAAAATATGCTTTCCTTGAAGAAGGAAAATGTGGGATTCAGAACTTCTAGAAGGCTGTTTTCTCAAAAGGTGGTTCTGATTCCAAAAACCAGTCAGACTACTGTAATTTATGTTGCTGGCAAGAGCTGGAATCATGACACCTGCAATAAGAAAGCTCTCTATGTGATGTTGGGTTGTGTCTCATAAATAATAATGTTTGCCAACTGCCTGTCAGAGGAGAAAATCCTACATATAAATTTAGACCCACACAAGTGGTTCCTGGATCGTGGGGCTTGTGGATCATACCTTCTGATCCATCTTCAACACCTTGCCAACATTACACCCTGCTAGTGTTCTTCTCTTGGGAAAACATATCTTTATGGCTTTGACAGGAAGAGTTCAGAAGACTACTTTTTAATGAAGAAAGTGCAGCAGTAGAGTGCCAATCCATTTCATTCTTGTATGAATTTAGTATATCATATTAAAAAGAATGGCAGCTAATGTTTTCAAAATGTTATCTCTCTACTTGGGTGCTTTAAATTAAATTGAGGTGCATGAATAAAATTAATATGCCTTTCAGGAGAACTTGGCAAATCAATTCTCAACTGAAAGTTTCCACCTTGTACTGGGTCTGGCTGAGATAGTATTATCTTTCTTTATAGCAGCCTGGATGATGCTGTGTTTTGGACATGTGACTAAAATAGCCTTAATAACACACTGATGTTTTGGATGTTGTTGAATAGTGCTTGAGCAGTGTCAAGGCTTTCTCTTTTTGTTCATCTGCCCCAACTGAGAGTAGATTGCGGATGGGCAGGTGATTGGGAGGGAACATAGCTCGGACAGCTGACATGAGCTGGCCAAAAGAATAGATACAACAGACCATACTACATCATGTTCAGCAATAGAAACTGGAGTAAAAGAAGAGTTTTGGCTTCTGAGGTGACTCTTCATTTGGAGACTAGCTAGGCATCAGTCTATATTTGAGAAGTGGTAAGTGATCTCTTCGCTGTTTGGTGTGGTTTTTTTCTCTTTTCACATATTAAACTGTCTTTATCTTGATGCACAAATTTTCTTGCTTTTGTTCTTCCTGGTTTTTCCCCTTACCCTGCTGGAGTGGGTGGGGATGAGCAGCTGCATAAATGCTTGGATGTTGGTATTTACACTCAGGTATTTACTTTCCCACTAGATTGAGAAGGTTGCAGTCAATTATATTTATAGCCCATCCAATCAAGGAAATGCCTGATCAGCAGCTGTTGGTGAAATCACCTCTACTTAGGTAATGAGTAAGGCAGTTAAGGGTTGTTCCCCTCATTGAATCGTAAATTACTCTGCGTTGGAAGGGGACCCAGGTGGATCAGTGAGTCCAACTCCAGGCCCTTGCACAGGAGAGGCCCAAGAATCACATCATGTGCCTGACAGCATTGTGCAAATTCTTCTTGAACTTGTACAGGCTTGGTGCTGTGACCACTTCCCCTGTTCCAGTGCTCAACCACCCTCCAGGTAAAAGAATTTTTTTTCTAATATCTAACATAAACCATTCCTGACTCAGCTTTGTACTGAGTTTGTTTTCTCAAGTCCTGTAATTGGTCATGAGAGTGAAGAGATCAGTGCCTGCTTCTTCACTTTCCCTCGTGAGGAAGCTGTAGACTGCAATGAGGTCTTTCCTCAGTCTCTTCACCAGGCTGAACAAGCCAAGCTTCTCCTCTAGACCCTTTTCCATGTTCTTAGCCCTCCTCTGGATGTTCTCTAATAGCTTTTTATCATTCTTATATTGTGGTGCCCAAAACTGCACACACTGCTCAAGGTGAGATCACACCAATGCAGGGTACATCGGGACAATCACCTCCCTCAACTGGCTTGCAATGATGTACCTAATGAGCCCCCTGGCTGCCAGGGCACTGCTGACTCACATTCAACTTGACATCAACCAGGACCTCCAGATTCCTTCCTGTGGCACTGCTTTCCAGGATCTCATTCCCCAGTCTGTATGAACATCCAGGGTTGTCATGTTCCAGGTGCAGACTCTGGCACTTGTCTTTGTTAAACTTCATATGGTTGGCAAGTGCTTATCTCTAATTTTTCTAGGTCTCTCTGCAAAGCCTCTCTGCAACCTCAGCATTCCTTCAAGTCCTGCATACAAGTTATTTATGAAGATGTTGAAGAGAATTAGTGCTAAAATAGACCTCTGTAAGGGCTTGGGTGTAAAGGATGATGCCGTTGGTTTCAGTAGAGTGCTCTGTATCATCTTCTATCTACCCACTCAGCATGAGTTATTGCCACTGTTATTACCAGGTCCAGTACAGGGGAGAGACTTGCATGGTAAATGCATTTTCTGAGGAACTACATGTTTTACTTGTACTTGGCTCATACTGTTCAATACTTGCAATTCATTTTAGTTAACTTTGGTAGTCCTTAAATAAAGATAATACTTTAATATAATCCTTTAATTCATGATTTTATATGTTACATAAAATAAGAATCCTAATATAGAGACACTTTTAGAGATATAGTAGTAAATGAAGAGTTAATTCTGGTTTTAACAATTTAAAGCATTAGTTTAGAGTTGCTGCTGACGTTTTTTACATGTCCATGTGGTTTAATGTAGTAGCCAAAGTCCTAGAAAAACAATTCATTAAATCAAGATATTAACTAAAGTGTATAGCTGTGCACTTGCTTTTCAGTAAATACATATAACATTGTAGGAGTCTAAAGCATGTAGAAATGTCATAGTATCTTCAATATATGTTGGTCTTACTGACCTCTTAAAGAGCTAAGAATTTAACCTGACCTGTTGCTTAAAAGTCCCAGTAAACCATTAGTATTGGTTTGCATTGGTTTCCAATAATGTTATATTTTTAGAAATTAGATGGATGAAGTGCAAGCATTTACTGTTTAATAAAATGAATCTAATGCAAAAAAAAATGATTATATCACATGAAGTAGAATGTATCAATTACATTTTATTACATATGGGTAGTTATAAATTACTAAACAAATATAAATATTTAAACATAAAACTATAAATTACTAAACAAATATAAATATTTAAACATAAAACTATATAAAACAAATTATTAAATTATATAAGTCATAGTTGTAAGTTTACATAAGGTAACCACTGCTGATCTTCAGTGTTAAAACTTTCATACACAAAACTGGAAGGATGTTTCTAAAGATCTCTCTCTAAAACCTTTTGAATAATTTTTTATTGACAATAGTAAGGATTTATTCTCCTTATGTAACTAATTTGCTTAATGAGCAGTTGACATTATTTTTAAATTTTAATATGCAAAAAAATTTTCCTAAATTAAGGATATATTTATTTGAGAATGTTCCTGATAGTTCACTATCTTGAAATATGAAAGCTCTCATCCTCCTGTTTCATATATTAATAATACATCCAGTTACCAGTGTTTCATTCTGCTAATCCAGGTCCTTCATAAACAAGAGAACCTTAATGTTAACAATTTATGGCTGGTTCACTTTAATGTGATCCTAAAGATCAGGGATTTTTTTTTTTTTGTTTTGCCTAATCTGTTGGAAGTCAATTGGAATACTAGTTGGTCAAGCTTGTTTCAAAGATTTCTCTTTAAAGAAAACAGGAATTCAGCCCAAATCAAAATATATGAACCACCTATTGTAGTTGGTAGATTTACCTGCAGAATTTTCAGATTCAAATCTGAGTTTGTACTGCTATATATAAGGCATACCCTGATGTGATACCCAAAAGGAAAAAAAGAAAAAAAGGTAGCAAATTTACAGCTTTTGCAAGCGTTTTTCATCCCTTCATAAGAGTTCCATTAATGGTTCAACCAATGGTTTCTAATTCTGAAGACAAATTAATTTCTTGTGGTCCAAACTCTTCTCAAACTATGTTTTCTTTTATGTTTTTCTCTCTTTTTATATATTTAACTACTTACTTTATTTACTGTGTGAGAAAGCTTTTTTTGTAAATCATCTGTTGCTGCATCAAAATATGGCAGGTATTACAGTGTGGGTGTAACTAAAGCAAGCAAACCTTATGCAGTGAATGCAAGAAGGCACCAGGATGTTTCTACAAGAGTTTTGCAGATCTGAATAATTAAGATATAGGGGACTGAGTAAATAATCTTCCATCTCTCCTAAGCTGAAATGTATCCACAGAGAAAACAAAAAGCTAAGAAAGCTGTCTTTCATTGTTTTTGTATTAAAATTATTCCAATTATTCCTCTTGCAAATGTCTTAGTTGTACCAAAGCATCTCTGGATTCACTATGCTTGTACAGGCCTTGCTAGCTCTGGTTAAATGAAGTTTTTGCATTGCATGTAGCAAGTGTATGAGCAACAGGGAATGCCTGAGAAAAGGAGAAAAGAAAAAAGAGAAACTCCATTGCCATGAGAGGAAATCGTTTGCTCATGGCATACTGTTTCTGAAGAGGTTTGTGGTCAGAGATGGCATGACAGATTTTTGGTTGAGTGACCATACTTTATGAAGTAAGATAAAAAGGGAAGGATGGGATGCTGGAATGTATAATCATCATGCTTGAGGATAGCTTTTCCAAACATAAAGTTATGTAGACACAGAGTCTAGACAGCTGAAATACTTTAAAAAGTCATTGCAAAAATAACACATTTTACAAATTAGGTGTGAACAAATCTTTAAAAAGAGTAAAAAATAAGGTTGCTTGAGTACCTTCCAAATTGCTTTTTCATCTCCTTCAAAGCAAAACTCATGTGTTACATGTTTTGTTTTGAAACTATTGTACTTCAGTTAAAGTTTGGTTAGTGCTAAATTATTCATTCTCTTCAGTTGACGCTTGTTTTAATGATTATGGTAACATCATTTGTAAAAAATCTGTCACTTGATTTTAGCCATCTTCTATATTTTTTTTAATATAAAAGGTAAGTATCACGTAGGAAACTTGTAAAAAGCTACCTGTTGTGATTCTCTCAGTGTTACTGAAATACATGATAAAATACCAGTTCATCAAGGTGTGTGTGTATATATATATGTAATAATTTTAATGCCAATATCATTTATAATGCTAAAGCTGAAGAAATATGTTCTCATGTAGATATTCAAAAATATTTTATTATATGACTTTGATATACACTTTAAAAATGAGAATGTATTTCATTTGTAGATGTTACTTTACTTCAATTTGTTTTGAGGAAGGGAAGTTCAATGGCAGAAGGGCAAGTTCTCAAATGGTTGGGAGTACTGTTTCTTGATGGCCGAGTTTTACTCTATTATTCTCACTTTTCTTAAATATGTTCCACAAATATTGTTATTACCTGTCATATTTATTGCATTTTTTCTACATTGACTATATTTTAAAGATATGGTAATACAGAGCAGATCAACAAATAACATCGAATCTAAGACTACTGTTTGTTGGAGGGTTTTCTGTTAGTTTGTTGGGGTTTTTTTAATTCCTTTTCCTAAGTATACTGTCTGTCCGTTATTTTCTGTGGGCTCATGTTCATGCACTTCATTGCAGGTCAGTTCCTCCTAGAGGAGTCCCGCTTGAGAGAAGCAGCTGAAATGGCAAAAAAAGCAGCTGAACTTGATAATATGGAATTTGATGTTGTTTTCAATGCAGCCCATATGCTCAGGTTAGTGCTTTTACATCTGCCTTACTTGATTTTCCTCTTGTTTTGGAGGAGAAAAGTCTTTATAGTCTTTGCTTATGCAGAATTCTTTTTAAAGCCCAGCAGCTCTTTGAATAATTCAGTATTGCGAATATAATACAAAGAACTGAATGAAACTGTTGCAGGATTTAGCACTTTCCATTTCTAATTTTCTGTATCTCATAGTGTCTTACCTTCAAAAATTCTGTTGTTAACAAGCATGTAATCCATTTTGCTTCCATACAAGAACAAGTGTTTCTTTCGTTAAGACCCTTCTGCAGGATTTCCTTTCACCTGATTTTTAAAAATAGCGCAGTAACTGAAAAGATGAGACCATATTTCTGATCTAGATATAAATAGAAAATATTGAAAAATTCTGTAAATATCAGTAGAGAACACCACAATGATTAGAAATCTAAATATTCCCAGGCTAATAATGACTTTGAGAATCATAGGAACACTTAGCGATATTCTCAGAATCTGTGATTTAAAATGTAGTCTTATATTTAATTCAGTTCTATCTGAATAGAATAAAATTTTAGACTTCTTTTTTAGCTTTTCAAGCTGTCAGGCCTGGTTATTCAGTAACATTAAGCTTCTGTCAGTGAGTTTAACGTTATCATTAAACTCACATTACTGTAATAGGTGTCCTCCATGCTTATTTCTAGGATAACTATCCAATTATTGCCTATTGTCCACTTAGCAGCAATAAGGAAGCTTGATTTCATTTAGATGATATCTAAGCATAGAAAATGCATGAAAAAGGAAATAAAAAAATATACTTCATTAGCACAAAACGGTTCTTGAGATAATTTCTCTGACGAAGGTATGTCACTAGGCTGTTTATACGTTTAACATGTTAAATATGAAATGAAAGAAAAGGAAAATGGTATAAAAAAGAAGGCAGAATCGACCTCATGCAAGTGACCTGTGTTTCAGAATTACGGTTTCAATATCATGATTTTGAAATATGCCCCAAAACACCTTTTGAAAAATAGCCCTTGCTGCTTGTAGATACAAAGGAAACCAAGACAAATGGTTCACTGATAAACAATTGTTTGACCTGACACAGGTGTATGAGCTATTTTAAGGATCCTTGCCTTCCCCCTCTACTATTTCATAAATTTTATCTCTCAAGGTAGAATTCAGTAATTACAAACATTTAGATTAATGCTACAAATTGACAGACAGTAGCATAGCAAGTTAAGTATGATAGCTGAATTCAGAGGGATATAAAGGGTGTTGGATTCCTGATTTCAGTGAATGTGTTGTGCAAGATGGTTTAGTGTTCAGATTGTGTGTATTCTAAAATGTGGTGATGTAGATTGATACTATTTTGGAAATAGGTGTAATAACTCTCTCACTTTCTCTGTGAGCACTGAGTGCCGTATTCCAAGTCTTGAAGGCATGTGTATTTACATCTAGATATAAGTATTTTTTCACTTTAAAGTAACAGCTATGCTGCTGTACTGTACATTAGTCATGGTTAACCTACTTGATCTGATTGGGAGTAGATTGCTTTTGGGACCCCTTGACCAGCACTGAGCTCAGTGATTCTAGGATGCATTCTCTATTTTTACTGTAAACAAAAAACCAGAACCTTTAGAAACAAAGAAAATCCACCAAACCAAAACACTTTAAAAAAAGGGCCTGTTTTAGTTTAGTTAAAATCCATTATGCTGCTTTGGGATACCCAGTTGATCTAATTTTTCACTTAAATGCTCAACTCTCTTTGTGGAAGATCGTAATGTCTTCCTAATATGCTCTGGGATTCTAAAGTGGTCTGGAGGATTTAGAAAAAGTCAGGGTGGCAAAGTTAAATTGAGCACTGCCAAGTATTTGCTTAAAACCCCCATGTGTTAGCATCTGACTGACTTTTGCTTAAAGGTTAGGATTCTGTTTTCTGTGCTTGTTCACTGCTCTGCTTAGCAATTGATTCAAATATATTGCTTCCGCAGTACTTGTTGGACAAGGGCAATGTGTAATCATTCATTAGAACAGAGCAGCTACAAATCCATCATGAGTCTTCAGGACTTCAGAAGCAGCTGATTTTCAGGATCTTTAGAACAATGGAGAGCTGATGTAATTCCAAGAGGAAAGCAGGTACCAAGACACAAAATAGGAAGGAAAGAAGGGAGTAAACCTACTGGCATAGAGTGACCCAGCTAGGAACTGTGAATGCTAAATGCAGTCATAAATGAAAGGCCAAAATAGTTTCATGTAGGTGACCAACTGCTCTTAAGGTACCCTAGACAGCTATAAAAACTGCTTGGTAAGTGAGTAAAAATTTTGAGTGAACTGCGCAGCTGTGAGGTAGAATATACATTATAGAAGTTCATAGAGCATGAAAATTAATTGAGTCTGTTGAGTGAGACAGGATAAATTTTAAAGATGTGTTGTGTATGAAGAGACAGAAATAGATATTAATGTGGATGATGCAAGGTTTCCAAACTGATTACAGGATAATAACAGCAGGTTAGATTTTTGTTTAGATTATAACTTTTTTCCGACCAAATGTTCCACCCAGTGATGGATTTTTGAATTAGGAAGGAGTCATCTTTCCCTCCTCTCTTGCTAGTGTTTCCACCATTAACCTAAGGAGTGTCAGAGGACTCAGAAATATGAACACATTTCAGAGGCAACTTCTTTCAGATTTGGTTTACAGCTGTTTTGGATGCAAAGTAATCATACTACTCCTTCAAAGTTCAATTTATTTTTCTACTCTAGTGCTAAAATATTTTCCTCTTTTTTTAATCCCTTTACTCTCTGAGGAAAAAAACAAATTAAAATGCATCCTACATAAAAATTTACACCTTTTGAAAATTTTGAACTGGAATGCTGGAAGTTAATCTTCTTTTTCTTAAATTTGCAACAAAATTGTTAACTGAGTCCAAATGCAGTAGTTTCATTTATAGATAGCCTGTTCTCAGTTTAGCAGTCACAAGAAGAACTTCTGCTCCTCGTGTCAGGTATTCTGACATTACTTCCTCTTTTTGTGACTGAATCTGAAATCAAAAATTTAACAGCTGAGATAGTTCTGTCTGCATTATTGAGAGACCTCCCTGCTCCTAAATATATATATATAGTTTGTTTGTTTTTTTTTCCCAAACAACTTCTGTAGCATCCTGATAATGCAATGCAAGATGAATCAAGTGATCTGTAAGAAGGGTGAGTTGTGGGATGCATGTAATTCATTTCTTTGCAGCAGTCTGGTAACTTTTATCTTGCTTAGTACTTGCCCATAAAATTTATTTTCTCAACAAATTTGTTTTCCAGACAGTTTTCTTCAAGGGTCATGCAGGTCTTTGGGTGGTTCTTAAAAGAGTATCCAGTCATGTGTTTTACTTTTGTACTATTCGCAGTGCTCTTGCTTATAGGAATTTGAAGTCTTTCAGAAAAGCTAGATACATTTTCATGAAATGCAGTGAAGAATGTGTTTGTAGTGCCATATGGTGGCTGTAGCTTCAGTAACTATGTCATGTATTAACAAGTGCGAAGTTTCGCTTTTTCATTATATACGAGGTGAGCTGCCATGAGATTTCCTGTGGTCTAGGGGATGATTATTTTTAGAATGAGAGATGGGAGTGTGGTGACACTACTGTACTAATTAGAAACAGGAGAAGAGCTTCACATTGTCTTCACATGAAAACAAACTTAGGAAGAAAAGCTATTTGCTTAAACGCACATTTTGTAGGAATAATTAGATTTTCATCCTTCTGTAAGTGGGTTATTCTGGGAAACTTTAATATTACATGAAGTTATAGCATGTTTATTGGCTGTTTGAAAACAGAAGTCTAAATTAGAACAATACTGCATGACATGGTCTTCATTTCTCAGTGAATTTCTGTAAAAGTATTTTGGCTCTCCAGAATATACTGATCGAACATGGAGTGTAATTGCTGAAACAGTCTCATAGGCACAATTCCACCCTCTGTTATTGTCTGAACACATTATATTAATTCTTTAATTACTGTGTATGTGCTTAATTATGTATATGCAGGTATGGCAAATATAGTCTATACACATTTTTTAAACAAAAAATGAGGATGAACAGTTACAGGTATAAAACCTGATTATGATTTTGTGGTGACACAAAAAGGTCCATTAAGAACGCTAAGTGTAAACATTCAGTATTTAAAAACAGAAATCTCTGAAGAAAACTTATTTGTAGCTGGGCTGACATCCATGATTCACTGTAAAACTAATCAACAGTCTGAAGCCTTGTACCAAGCAACAGACGGGTTAAAACTAAACCTTTCCCGCTCACATGTTTATGTATCTAAACCAGTCAGCACTAGTAGTGTTTTTTTTCTTACAATATTTTTTTGCAGTGATCAACATAAAGATTCAAAATTAATGTAAACTGATTATAACTGGGTGTCAGGAGAATCTAAGTGATGTGTTGTCAAGCACATTTATGAGGTATCACTGTCAGTGAACTGGAACTAAAAACAAGGAATTGGTTGGTCTGGAGGCTCGGGTTAAGAGATATGAGAGAATAAAAAGAGAAAGCATTTTTGTCCCTTAAAATAAGATTGAATGCTAGTTGCTAATAGGGGAAATCAGATGTATTTTCAAGGTCAGTCCTCATGAAAAAATTTAGGATAGAGGTTGAAACATAGCTCATAACTATAAAAAAAGACTCTGTCTTCTGAACTTCTCTTTGCTCCCTTTCTGTTTTATTATCAACATTTTATCTAACATTTTACTCTAATATGAATTATGTTACCTTTAGTAGTGTCCTTCCCTTATTTGACATTGATCCAGAACTCTTTACTGCTCAGTGGCTTAGAGTTACTGCAATTTCCTACCTCTGTGCCTTTAATTTTTCCCAAGGGCTTAAAATAATGAATTTCTAGCTTAGATTTGCAGTGAAAATGGAAACCAGAATTCTGAAGCATCTTAAGTAAAGAAACTGGTGCTGAATGCCCCAGAAATGGAACTGGCATTTTCCTGACCAGATTACTGTTTTGTCTATTTGTTTATATAAACTGTTTTTAATGGAGAGCTATACATTCAAACTGATTTCAACTTAGCAATTAATGATCCTTGTTTCAAAATGTACACATGGGAGAAAAGCAAGCCATGTATTTCCACTAGGCTAAAAGGGGACAGGATTTTAATGTGTTCCACATTCACATGCCAACAACACTTTTTGGAGGTGAAGTGTACCATTTGTATTTGCCTCCTGGGTAAAGCACCTTGTTTATTGTATGTTATTTCACCATGTTCAGAATTGCTTTGTGGCCTGACAGGGAAAAAAAAAAAGGCTTTGTAACATGTTTCATTTTAAAGCACCTTGTTGTAAATCCTGAAATTCATAAATATGAGATTATTTTTTTTCAGTCATTTCAAGTGCTACTGATGCCCAGCAGGAGTGATTCAGAAGCAGATTGAATGAGTATTTTTAGACATTCAATCATTTCTAACCACTGCAACTGCTGAGTTAATGATATATGTCCAAAGTAATTTAAAACAGTTAACAGGTATAAACCAGGTTCTACTTAGCAAATTGTTAGTCAGGAAGCGGCTTCAGCTTGCTCAGGAATTATGTGAGAAACATCAAAGGGATTATCATTCCTCTTTTTCTCCTCCCACAATCAATAGCTGTCAAAATGTATTGATTGAGATTAAGTGCCTATCATGTGTTAAGTGGCTAATGTTCAAAATCTGGGTGAGTAGGAACATAAAATTAGAACACAATTTGATTACTGAATAACAAAGCATGTAAAGGTTCATGTAATGAACAAGGTAAAATCTCCACATGCAGGTGCTCAGTTGATTGAACTAGTAACTGTTCTCAAAAGCAGAAAAAGGGAAAAAAAAATCAAAGAGCCAATCCTGCTCAATGTTGTCTTTGTTTTCTAATTTTTTGATTTCGTATCACAAAATGCATCTGTAATGTGTAATCACATAACAAACACAAATTTGCTGAAGATCTCCTGTCATGTATCTCCTATGAAAAGACCCAACTCTTCATATAAAAAAAGCAAATAATTTTAGCAGGAGATATGTAGCCTGCCTGAAAGTTATGTTTGGTTGTTCTTACAGATTTTCCATCTTTCTCATGACATTTATGTGATCAACTCATATTCTTTGGGCAAGTAGACAAAATGAAAATTTGGAGGGAAATTAAGAAGGTGGAGACAAAAGGAGAAGAGAGGAATTTGAGAGAAGAGCTAAAAAGGGCCTGTTGAGACAACAATGTGTTTAGATTTCTTTGGCAATAAATTTTATTTTAATTTGGAGACAGTAAACTAAAAACGCAGGTGAAGAAATAAAAATTAAACTACTAGGAGCATGTAGATGCTGCATGTCTGGTAAGGAGAAGAGAAAGAGTTGAGCTGATAGTGCTCCAGGTACCCAGAAACTCTTCTTATTCTCCTGGGATAGCAGATCTAAGTTTAAATCCCCTCTCAGAATGATGTGACTAAATGTTGAAATGGAACTCTTTTCTGAATTAATTCCCTCAGCCATGGGAAACTAGTTTTCAGAAATCATTGTATTATTTGACTTTTTATCTTTCTTTTTTTTTTCCTGGAATAATTGATAGTGGTTTTAGGGAGGTACAAAATGAGAAACTGCATTATTGTATAATCTACAATTTCAGAATTTAAAGTATGTCTGAGTGCAAAAAATGAGCCAGATTTTCCTCTGGTGAAGACTGGTATGTCTCTCTCTTGGCCTGAGATGAGTGTTCAGCTTTCTGTATTTCTTTCCAGTGTACACTCACATCATTTCAGAACTAAAAAGAAAATGAGGTAGGCAAAGAGGATAAGTGCTAATGGACATTCTGAACTATAAAAAAACTTTCAGATTCACATATTTTGTGCACTTGTTAAGGTAATATCCTTAAATAAAAAAGTGGTTGCAGTGTTTTGTTTTTAACTATGCTTCTTTAGATATGGTTTCTTTTCTAATGCAAGGAAAATGAGGTGTAACTATGTTGGTTTTTTTCTGTCCTGATAGACAAGCCAGTCTAAATGAAGAAGCTGAGAAGTATTATGAAATGGCAGCAGGATTAAGACCTAATGTAAGTACCTTCTTAATGATATCCATCACTTAAGTTGATGAACATGCTATGATACTGAAACCTTTTGTTGAGGAGAACTTGCTGGAGCATTTGATCTTTTGGCCCGTGTTATATATGTTCTTTTAACGGTTGATTATTGGGTAGTCAGATGAAGCTGTTCATCTCTCAAACCAATCACTATACTTTCAGGTTGCCTCAGGGAAGTAGTCTAAGCAATAAGTCTTGCTTAGCTAACATACTAGACTTCTAGATTTAGATTTATTTATCTACATTTAAATGTGTTAAATTTGGGAAACTTTTCCACTTCCAGCTATTTTCACCAGTAAAAGAGAATGAAAGGCTACTCTGTCATCTACTGTTTAAGGCATTTTAAATAATATATTTATGCCTTTTCCTCTGTCATGAACTTCTCTCAAACGTTGTTCAACAAACTTAAAGATAATTTTGCCTCAGAAACATTTATCTCTGAGGAAGTTGTATATTGGCAAAGAAATACTCATTCTTTGAAGGAGAAATATGTAGAAGTAAATGACAGATGCTTTTAAAAAGGGAAGCTCATTTCTAATTTTATTGCATCAGGAACTAAAGAAATAAAATATTTTTTACTTACCATTTTTTATTCAATGTTATATTTCTTTTCAATTACTGTCACATTTAGGGGAAAAAATATCATGAATATAAATGAGGCAGGATTTATTTTAAATACATAACACTTTGTCTATGAAATAAATCAATTCTAGGAAAATTCCTGTCACAGACGTCTATGGTACTAAAATCAAGAATATAAGTTGGTAAATTCTGTTAAAAAAAAAAATTAAGAAAAGAAAAAAAAAGTAAAAAACCCCCACAAATACAGACATAAAGGAGTTTTCAGACCTAAACATCAAAGCCAACACTAGCTGAGATTCAAAACAAATGCTAAAAAAATAAAATCAAAAAAAATTTCCCAAATAACTTACTCATGTGAAATTACAGACTATCACACTGTCTCTTTAAAAACTCAAAAAACTGTCTATTACACTAATTCATACTTAGTGAAATAACAATATAGATCTTGAGATTCCTTATGCTTTCAAATGCAAGACTTTTTGTGTTGGTTTTTGATTTTTTTGAGAGGATACCTTAATGTTGAAAGGATTCCCTCGATTGTCTGCAAATTGGTACAATTTCTCTTCTCTTTTCTGTGATTCATTGTATGCTCAAAATGTTTCTCAGAAATTCAGAAATAAATTTATTGTACAAACCATCTATGAATATATGTGTGAGATTTTTCAGAGAGCTTTGGCTCATACCAAATGAACTATAAAGGTTAGGTATTTATAATTATCAATGGCCAGTTTTACATGTTAAGACCAAAGTATCCTTTTTAAAGGATAAGATTATGAAAATAGTTAATTATAGAAACTTCCTTTTAACTTTGATTAGGATAAGCAAAATGTAATAGGTACTGGTGTTCAGCTTTCTTGAAGAGATAATTTCATTTTCATGTTCAAGATCATAGTTTAACTTTCTAGCTAAGCGTGTTATGCATATAGTTTATGACTTTTAAAAAATATTTTATTGATGCAGAGTGGGAAAGTTGTGTCCCTTCTCACTGCCAGCATCAACTGTCTGATGACTTTACAAGGGCATTTCTCAAAAGTATAAATAAAACCAAAAGTAGTCATACATATCTTTCTCAGAACTGGGGAACAACAGTGAGCAACCAATGTCTGAGGCGCTTTCTCTTTCCGTCTAATCCATTTTTATAAAAATTGTGACTAAGGATGCTAAAAACATCGCCAGAAACACAGTATTCACTTACAGAAAATAGAACTTCTCTGAAACATGCAAGGTACTGTATTTAAGAAAGCAAACATAAAGAGATTTGTTTTGAGTATGGAAGGTGATTCTTTCATCATTGATCTAATTCTGAGGGGTCTGAAAATACAATTTATTTTTCCATTAAAAGCTTTATTAAAATGAATATAGTATTTGCAAGAAAAAATATACTTAGTAAAGGAACAACTGCACACAGCAGAGGTGTGTTACAATGTATATCCACATCTTGAATGCCATCTTTGCTTTTGGATACGCATTCTTTCTGCAGAGTGTAAAAGAATTAAAACACTTTGGTACAATAGCAGCACCAGCTGAAAAGGAGCTTAGATTCAAATAAAAATCAGGTCTGGCTGTATTATTGTTAGCTATATAGACCTAACTGTTCTCTTAATAATGTTCATGATTGGCCTTATTTGCAATAGGTGTGTATTTATCCTCTATGAAAGTGATTTCCAAGCAAATTTCAGAAGAGCATGATTTTCTGTACAACACACTGATGCTGTGGAGATGGGAATAATTTGTCTTAGACTTTACTGAAGAAGCAAGCATTCTCAAGGTTATGTCTATTTATTTCCAAAGAGGCTTCACAGAATTGACTTCCCCGGGACAGCCAAGGGAGGATAGAAGAATCCAGGAAGCAGTTCAGAAAATAAATCTACTTTTATTTGCTATGAATAATTTGTTACAGGACTCTCTTTTCTTCCTTCAACTCTGTAGGTAATCTACAGAGATTAGCCTCCTTAGGCCCTTGATCTTTATGACTGCTTTCCAAAAAATGTATAGTTGCATTGTATCTTGTACTATGATCAAAACAAAATCCTTTTAGAGCTTTCTCAGTGAGAAACACATATGTGTTTCTTCTAGCAGTGTTGGCTTGAGTGTGCATTAATCACTAGTCTAATTTTAACAAACTCAGTTGCATGAAGAAATGGAAGTGTAGGTTTCTCAGACATTCATACAGTAATTACTCTGAGTGGGAGTATTGCTAAAGAAAATCTGTATTTAGAGATGATTTACAGGTGCCCTATATATTGTAATGTTCACAAACCAGGAAATTGTTTTAACAAGTTGTTAGGCACTCTAAAATGTGAGCTTTAAGCTTGCTTTGTTGTGGAAAAATCAGTCATCCAGAAACTCTCTTTAAGTTGGCATTTTTACAAGAATGTGAGATATTGACTTAAACTTTTTATTCAACTTTTAAGACATCATTTGTGTAATAGAGCTGCATTTCCATCTTTTTAACTCTGAACCTGAAGCAGCCAGTCTGTAAAAAGCTGCTCTAGAACCTCCACATATGGCCAGTGGCTTTTGAGAAGAAAGGGCACTTTGAAGTGTGACCTCAAGAGTATTAAATGAAAGAGAGCTCACCAGAGCCTTAAGACTTTGAGCCACCACCTTGAGCTGATTGGCTCAGAAGCATTCCTCAAAGAGGTGCCATGACCTGCAAGTCACTACCATCCCAACCACATATTAGTACTGCTTACAATCTGGAGCTCATGACAGCTTTAAGCCCCATGTCATCAGCACATTGTCAGAAACAGCTGTTTCTACTCTACCACTTCAAAAGAACTTGATTAAATGTCTTACTGTAACAACATACATAAAGACACACACAGAGAATGAGGGGGAAAGGAGAAATGTACCTATAAGCAAAATAAACACAATTTCCACTAGATGGTTTAATCATGATGTGGGGGACTAAACCGTTTCTTTACTTGAAGGGTTTATGTAATCAGTTAACACAGTATCATATTAAAAAGCAGTTTCTACAAGTGCTGCTTTTATTTTTTTCCCCAGTGCTGGAATACAGATTTCATGTCAAGGGCTCAAGTCTTGCAGTAAGCTCTACCTCAAGCTGTCTAACTGGTGAAAGAAGAATGCTAGTGATTCCCACATAATTGACTGTAATTCTATAGCCACCTTACAGATAACATGCTTTGAGTGCATTTTTATGGAAAATGTTCATAATATATGGGGTTTATTCATGTCAGGACTTCTAAAAATTAATATACTTCCATAGATCTTTAAAAAAATTAAGGAAATATTGGATTTTGTTTTGAAGTATCTGTGATCAATATCTGTTTTATTATATTTTTTCCTTAGATGTTTCTATGCCAAATTTTCGTGTTTAACTTTCTTGTGAACATTCAGTAATTGTCTCATGTAGAGTTACCAGGCTTGGAGTAATTGTGAGGGCAATAGCTTTAATGAATTTTGCCAGCTTTAAGGGCATGTCTTGCTATTGCTAGGGATAATTTTCATAAATTTTTTAAGGGCTGCTGCTATGTTAAGTCTGCTGGTGCTGGCAGTAGTGAATGGGTTAACAGTGCTTCTTACGTTATCTGCAGCCGATTCTTCTTTGACAAAAAACTAGCACTGTTCAACATTACTCTGGATCCAGTGTCATCCTCACACTGCTACAGAGATACAGCAGATCCCTTCTCCAGTAATGAATCTATTCTCCTGCAGCTCTGCTACTTAGTCCCTGTTGAATGAGTGCAACTGGAGTGCCTTGCCATCCTACTCCTGCTTTCTGGAGCATAGTACAGATAAAGGTGACATAGGTCTGTGGAGAAACAGTACGTACATGGTTTTTACACCATGTATTCTTGCCAATAAAGCATGGCAATTTCCAGATGAGAATCCTTGTTTTAAGATGTTCTTCTGTCTATGTATTTGTTCATTCAAAATAGTGAACATCTGGCAGTATTTTATCTACTGGTGCCATGGAATGACCACAGAACTGTATTTTCAGGTAGTTAGCATCCAACGGATTCACTTGTTCAGTTGTCTGCCTTTACTGAAAATAGGAAAGTGGGTCTTGTGGGGCAGAAGGAGCTTCTGCTGACTGCCTGTCTGCCCTCCAAGATGATCCCAGATTCTCCTGCCCCACGTAAGGGCTGCACAGCTTCCTACCAGCAGCACCAGTAGTTGCTAAGCCTCGCATTGTTTAAGGCTTCCTCTCGAGTGTGCCAAGCTTTCCTCCTCAATAATGTGAATGGCTGTGGATGCCTTCCAGCCCAGCAGCACTCTTGGCCCTCTGAAAATGCTTCCTTTCTTTTCTTCTGGTGAAGGTGTGAGGAGTAAGGCAACTTCCCAAGATCCAATTCTTCCTCTCTTCCTGCTAAAGACTGAACCAATTGTTACTGGGCATGCAGGACTTTTAGGGACTAAAAAGGGTACTGTAGCTTCCTATTGAGAAGATAGGCATGACTGATGTGAAATCCAGATGGCATGCTTTAATAGTTTGACTTCAGTCAGATGCACGGGTGGGAGGCTTAGGCATGGATGAGCTCCACTGGGAGAGAAGATAATGGAACACCCTTATTGAAAAGGGGGCACCACTCTCTGATTTCAAAAGGATAAGAGAGCACTTCCTTGATTAAGAAAACTGACTCTGAGGTTTGATATCAGAATAGCTGTGGCATTTTTCAGCCTGCGTAGCAGAAGGGTGACGTACTCTAAAAGTTGTACAGAATGGAGAAATTCAAGAAAATTAATATTAACTGAAGCTTCCCTTCACTTCACGTAGAAAGAATCTTCAGTGTTTACACAGAAATAGGAACACTTCTCCATTTATCCATGCACAAACTCTGCTCCTCCTGAGCTGGGAAGCTGTTTTCTGTCTAATTTGGGCCCGAGCTCAATTCTCTTTTGTTGTTGTTTTGCTTCACCCTTTTCAGATCCTTCTTCTCTGGGGCTAAGTCCAAGGCATTATTTCTGTCCAGCTATTTGGGGAAAGAACAGTGTTTATTCTTTTGAACTAAAAATTATCTTTCTATATTTGCAATTACATTTGTTCATGTGTTTTTTAAAGACACATTTAGGCTTTTTGTTGTGCAGAGTTTTCAGCTTCAAGACAGGCTTGTGGTTTTGAATCTTAAAGTATTCCTGCTTTCATCAGAGATCAGTGCCTCCCACTCTTAAAAATACCAAAAACAACAGACAAAACAAATAAAAAGCCTTATACAGTGTTTTCCATCCCTGTGATCTCCATCAGGGGACAAAGAAAGAATGTAGGCTATTGGAATGGGGATATTTATCTGTAATACTGAAGCACAGTATCAGGATGAGTTGTATAATTTGAAAATCAATTTACTCAGCTGTAGAAAACACTGGATTTCCTTTGGGAGATATGTGAGAATATTTATAGCATTACCTCAGAAAACTCTACGTATGGTTTTTCCTGCATTGTAGCAGCTCTGTAAAAAAAAATTGAATGTGCTTTGGGGCAATTATGGAATATTTAAATCTAGTTCTCAATATTGTATTCCATCTTTGTTTAAGATGTGGAAGAGAAAGCTGGAGATCATGTCATTACAGTTCTTAGCTTCAGTTTTGTGAGAGTTAGGTTATGGGGAGTTCATTTGTACTCTTCTGATGATACAAGCAGTTAAACATGCAAATACTTGAGATCGATTGGCTCTCTGAGTGAAATTTGTGAGCTTTGGAATTGATTTAAAATGCCTTTAAGTTGCTGTTTATTTCCCATCTAGAATAATTTGTTGTACATTGATATTCTAATCAATATATAACTATTTTGTCAGTGTGAGTTCTAAGTGACTGAAATGAAAATACATTTGAGTTTGTTCTGTTTACGTAGGTATTGCATTGTAGTAGCATCAGTCACTTATTTAGAGTTGCTTCTGTTTCTCTTACATGTGAGAGCTAAATTGTATTCTCTACATTCTGATTTCAAGTGAAATTATGCAAGCAGCTGTGAGGTCTTATTAGCTTAAAGTTTTCCAAATGGTAAGCTGTATACCCAGAAACACCCAGCAAGTAAGCCAGAAACTCATTGTCATGGTAATTCAGAGTGCTTTTCATTTCATTTTTAGCTATGAAAATGTTTACAAATTTCCCATAAATATTGGTCCTTCTGCAGTCTAATTATTGACATTATATATTTTCCAAGTCATTCAACTTCATCAACTGTGAAATGTATAGCCATGCTTTTACTTAACAGGGGAACAAATGTTGGAAATAGGCAACTAGATACTAACTTTTTTCTTATTTAATTAACCTTTAAAACTTCATTAAATTATCAGTTACTCCTACAGAGAACTGTTGAAACAGTAATTTTGTGCTAAACATGTAATTTGAGAGAAAGAAACACTGATAATTCATGCGCTATTAACTTAGCATGTAGGTCATATCAGGTTTTCAGTATGTCTGTTGTGTGATGCTTGGACCTGTTAATAAAGTCTCTTCTTCATGGAAAAAAATACTCCAGGGTATTTTGGTTTATGTACCCATTTTTCATTGTAGGCTCTGTTGCCTACAGTGTTCAAAAATGTTTTTTTGACTAAATCTACAAAAAGAAACAGACCATGTTTTCACAAAAATCATGCATGTTTGCCATTAGTTTTGTGATGTTTCCTAACAGTTAATCATGCAAGTATTAGTGTATAGATTCATACCTACCTATATTCTTCCAATACCTCTCAATTATTGTAATTCTCCATGGCTGGCTCTTAAAGTCTCAAAAGAGAAAGCATTCTCATACCAAATAGTACTTGAGCTATTTCATTGTCAAGACCTGGATTCAGAAATTTTGTAGGACTGCACCTCAGTTAATTCAAATGGAAATCTTAGAACCCTCACATTTGTGTTTTTTGGTTTTTTTAATATGTATTTTTATTATGCAAATCTCAAGTCTTTATCTGGTATATAGATATTTTTTGATGAAAAAAGGATGTGAGGTCAGTCAGGCCTCTCTTAGACTGCAGATTTTTTGCATCTAATATTTTACTATGTTTGATTCCACATCTTAGTAGACAGATAAGTATTTTTCCAGGGCTTACTTTTCAAGTATGAAAAATACTGCACAACTGTATTTAACTGTGATGTTCATTAATGAATAATTAAAAAAACAGGTTAGTGAAACTAATTAATAGGAAGGCAAAGCCTAGATTTGTAGTACTGAGTTAAATAAAGTGAATCATTATGCTTTGAGGTGATGGGAGGCAGTACTTTCTAAAGATGCAGTCTCTTTGTCATAATTGTGGAAGTGAAGATAATGTATCCTTGATAGATTAATGCATTTGATTGTGATTCACAGTCTTATATGACAGGGGGTACTATGGTGTCTGCATCAGTTCCTGGGGAGAGCAAGATTGCTTTTGCCTTGTAAATGTAGCCCTTGGTGTCAATCAAAAGTAAAGTGCCATGAAATAGAGAACTCATACCAGCATTTTAGAACTTAAACCATCTGTTCGAATGCAATTAAAAGATCATCTAGCAAGGTTTTTCCTAATAGAGAGTTCTAGTACTGATTCTGGAAACAATGCAGTGGATTTATCATGCAATTAAAACTGATAAGAAAGTGGCTTTAATGCTCATTCAATACACCTGGCAACTGTACATCTTCCTAATTTTCTTCCAAGTCTATATTCTGCTGTATTTCTCATTCTAGGAATGAATTTAGTTCTGTGTTGACATACCCTATTAGATTTTGTCCACGCACAAGTTCTGGAGAACTTATGTTTCTTTTACACAGGATGGTTTTGATAAAACTCATGATACTGATAGAGCATGTTATTATGAGAATTTTATCACTTCAGGCAATAAACATCCATTGTCCTGCCCTGCTGGTGAAATTATTACCAATAGAGGAATAATGATTGATTCTGTTGTCTAGGGAAAGTTAGCCAAAAGAAAGTGAGTCAATGGAGGGATGGAATAAGGGTTAAAATTCATCCTAAAACAATCCGTAATGCCTCAAAATCTCATAGTGTTCTTTTTTCTATAATGATCTAATACCACACTTTGCCTGTGGGCTGTCTTAATAGTGATTCTACCTGTTAGAAGCCTTAAAAAAATTAGCAAGATTATCATTCTTTGTGCTCAGAGCAAGTATGTGAAGTTGCATAATGATTTAGACATTGTGCCTGAAAGCAATGCCTTATACCTACAAATACCTAAATAGTTTGGGAAAACACACAGTAGTACCAATATTTATCTAGTTCTCAGCATTTAATTCAGCTGACTACACTTGTCAGCCAAAGCTGTAAAGCCTTGTTGGATATTTAGTGTTCATCTGAACATCTGAGCAAAATACTGGAGATTTTGATTTTGATTGTGATTTTGAAATTCCCCTAACTAGAACACCACTAAATTTTCAAGGCTAGAAATCAACACTACTTCTTTCTGAAATTTCAGTTGTTGGCTATTCTACTCAAAAATAGAAACTCTTAATACAATATGCTTGGTACCAACATCATGGGAAAATTATACAGCCTTCTCTGTCTACTGATGTATTTGATCAGTATGTGGGCAAAAATAGAAGGGGGATACATCCATTCCCAGCAGAAATTTTTATTTTCCAATGACATTTTATTTGATTGGGAAAAAATTAACATTTTTTTCATGCTAGCAGTGTGAGTGTAATTGTTGTTATAAATTCAGGTGATTTTCTCTGAAGATCAGCCAGTGTTGATTGTGTTAAAATGGACATGTATTCTAATCAGCCCTGAATGTGTGCTTCTGGGTAAAGTAGATAATATTAATTTTTCTTTTAACACATAACATGTCTTTTAAATTAAAAGTGGGCTTTATTTTCAGGCACAAAGCCCTTTGTTTTTCTGATTTCTAAGGTTTAGAAAGAAAATACATGCAAAATCACTTTTACTCACAGATTGATTTTCATTTTGAAAAAACTCTTAATAGGACAAAATTCTGTTACTGAAAGATTTTGAGCAATTTCTAATTTTGTCAGTGTGATAGTACAGATGACATTTCTATTCACCAGGTTTCTCACTTGCTTGAAGAACAGTCTTCCTGGTTAACATGCAACATATTTATGTTAGATAAGGTAAATAACTTGTTAAATGTTTTATAACACCATTGTAGCTGTATATTAAAATCATCAAATTGCAGACATTAGAACACAGCTGGGTTTACACAAACAAAAACTAAGTAGTTTGATTTTTTTTTTAAAGTGAAATCCTAAAGTGCTACAAAAACTGGCTAAGACTATTCAGTCCTGTACTGGTGACAACGTTTGAGCTGGAAAGCAAAGAAGTTTAATTGGAAACACTTTGAGGTCTGGAAAATGTTGATTTTTTTTTTAATATAATCATAATGTGAAATACTCATAATGCATGTTCCTCTTTAGCTTTTATTATGATAATACAAGTATGTTATCTAAAAATGTCCATCATAGTTTCCATATACACTGAGAGTGATTACTAGGAGACTTTTTAAGCATAAGTCAAAGCAATTGATGCATGACAATTGGGAAAAAAAGTTTAGATACACAGAAATTACAGATGTAAGTACATTTTTGTGGGATGTTTTCAGTTGTTCTGGACTGAAGCCTTTAACAGTTCTAACACATGCTTTTGTTAACTTGCTGATATGTAAACCAGTATACTCTGAACTTGCATAAAGACCAACAGTAAAAAACTTTTCAGCAGCAAAATATAACATATACCCATATATGCTTGTTTGGTTTCAGATAACTATGTTTTCGAAATGCTAAGCAGTTTTCTGAAGGTTAAGATGAATAAGATGTTGAGGAAAAAAGTCTCCACTGGCTGGAGAAAATTGATAGTAAAATGTCCCCTATTGAGGTGATAATTTGAGAAGTAATGTAGACTGCTTGATGCATCCTTCCTATGCCAAGTCTTGAACTCTTCCCTGAATCACAGCAGGGGTTTTCCTTAATGATACCGAATTTCTCAATCTACATGCAAACTGAATAATTCCATGATATACTTGTGGGTGAAAACTCCCACATCTGTTACCCATAAATAGAGAAAACAAGGTGAAAACACCTTCCTTCACTTTCTAATTTCTGGTTTTTAATGTACGTATCATGTAATTTGCAGTTTTAGATAGGATAGTCTCCAGTGTTATAAAACACACAACATTAGATGCATACAAACAATTTCCATGTATATCCTCCTTTCAACAGGCGGGTTAAAGTGTCACCTGCTTTAGATGTCCAGATGAGAGTATCCAAATGTAAAAGAATAAAAAAACCTTTAAAAATTTAAAAAAATGTACATGACCTAATGTTTCTGTAGTATCATCAGGTATTGTGTTAACTAATTCTGTTTTTCCTGCCTTATTAACTTGATATATCATCCTGATTATCCCATATACTTTTCTTCTTTGCCTTTTTTTTTCTAATGTCCTTTTTTTTTATTTCTGGAGAGTGTTCATAATTTGTTGGCTTGGTGAATAATAGATGAGGTCTCTTTCTATTTAATGACATGTTAGTAAATAATAGTTAAGGTTGTTCTCGATCAGCATTAACAACATAGTACTCTTAAAGATGATGACTGAATCCAATGATCCACTCCTCTATAGAGCCTAGGCTTGTCGTTACTTAGATTTATATACCTATTTAGGCTACTCATTCTTAAGTTAGTTAGATAGGGACACAGACTCCCTTTGCAGCAGAGATGTTTAGTTCCATTTCTGACTAATACACCAGTGAAAACTGCTCTTCACAATGTTTGTTCAAATTAGTATTTGCAGGGTAAATGCATTTCCTCTCTTCACTGTTAAACTGAAAGCTGATGTCAACACAAAAACATACTTAGCAAAATTGTTCATAAGCAGACTTGCAATTTTAATTAATGTACCTAACTGTCATAGAGGAAAAGTTGCAGGGTATTTTTTCATTTTAAGAGTTTGCAAAGATGCTGGTCTTTTTGTTTATTTGTTTTCCTGCAGAACCAAATGTTTTGCTGTTGGGGCTGATGACACAGGAAATCCCCTTCAGCTCTGGATTTTAGGCTTTTTTATTCTGTCTGATCCATGCTGCTTTGCCATATATCCTGTCATCTTCATCCAGAATATTTTTTGCACCCAGTTATCTGTTCCTAGGCAATCTGCTTTTGTTGTTTTAGCCAACTTATTGGAAATCAGTGTCTTAGTTGTGATTCATATGCTGTTTGGAACAAAATACCAGTCATAGCACATGCAAACTGCAGTTCTTAAGAAGCCTTATAGCATAGAAAACTGGGTAGAAACATTAGTCTCTCTCCATTACTGGTGCTTGGTTTATCTTGCAACACCAGGTCAGTCACTCCTGTAGAAAAGTCTACTTCCATGTGTCACTGATCAATTTACAGTGTCGTCACATTGGAGACTAAGATCCAGTTGGTAGCAATTATCTCACTACATGTTCCTCCCCTGCTTCTCTTTCTACCTTCTCTGCCCACACCGTGCTTTACAGTAGTATGTTTACATCTTGGGGCAACTCCTAGGTCATGTTTTTTCTCAAAAGTTGTGAGGTGTGTCAAAAGCAAATGCCACCTCTGAAGTGACTCCGTTGTCCACAGTTATCTTTACTGATAAAAAAGGAGCTGTAGACATTTTGATTGTTTGACCGTGCTGTGCTACAGCAATCATACCAGTAATAAAAGTTCTAGGGAAAATTCTTGCCATCACTGTAGGAGGATAATAAAGGCCTAACAGCTCATTATCCAGTGGTCACTGATCAGATAAAGCAGTCCACCATGCTTTTCTCTCATGCTTAATGAGCCATCCTACAACTAATACTCTGCTCTTTGACTACACGGTCATTGTCCCAGCTACGTGTCTTCAGTTATCAAAGAGAAATATCTGAATTCTTCACCCCTATGTAAATAGAAGTGATGGGATGAAATATTCACACATGAATGATATTTTGTGTCTGTCTGTAAAGTATGGACTTTACTCAACAGGAACCTTAAAAGAATAAGAGTCCTTAATGCACTGGTTTAAAAAAAAGCACAGCCTCTGTGTTTCTGGTGGGTTGGCCACGCATATTACAGTATCCATTAAACAGTCCTGGGGTTGTTTTGAAATATCTACAATATCACATTTGGCAGTAATTAATTAAAAACAAGATTGATTTTGGCATCATCTTTTCAGTGACCTTTTGAAATGTGCAAGTGAGAAGTAGCTTGCACTTGTAATTCTACTGAAGTAAAAATTGCCATCATTTCTTCGTAAGTACCCCAGCAGCAACAAAATGCACTTTCATCTCAAAATATGCTACCCTGACTACTGTAGTGTTGAGCAGAGCTTTGAGGAAAACAATTTCAGATTTCCTTGTTTATGTTTGGATTGTTTGTTCATACTTGTCTGCCCTACAAAAGGTCTGTTTGTGCTAAGTTAATGGTTTGTGTATTTGTTTCTCTCTCCATAACTTCTTAGGCTATGTAGGAGTTAAATTATCTCCTTGTGTTTGGGACTATTCTTCTGATATGGCATTTTCTATATGTGGAGCCAGAGGTTACGAACAAGGAGGCAGTTCATCTTCTGTGTCATTAAGATTCATTCTATTTGTGGTTCCAGTACTGTACATGATTACATTGGTGTAATCCCAAAATACTACCTAGAATTATTTTGAATTCCATAGTTATCCAATTTTAGAGAGGACTTTATGATAAACTTTTTGCTTGCTCTTCTTTTATTTTGGTACTACAAGGAAAGTTTGAAAAAATTGTCATCAATGTAAACAAAAACACCTCAGGCAACTAAATGCATGCCTTATGTTATTTCATTATTCATTCACTACTCTGTTTTTTCTCTCCTCTCCTCCCCACAAGCATCTCTCCCCACTGCCCCCAAAAAACCACTAAGGAAACAAGCACACCACGATAAAAATGCTAATAAAGGGAATAATTCCAAATAGACCATAAAAGACAGCATTTATAAGTCAGCTTTTTTTGATGTAAAGCATCTGTCTCCAAAAGGAAATGAAGGCAGGCCTGTTTCTCTTTTCAAGTTTCTGAAGTAGTAGGTGGTGTCATTTGTTATACAGTGCTACAAGTCCCATGTTATTGCGCTGGTAGCTGTCAACTGCCTTTGTTAACGTACTGAAAAGTTTTATCAGCTGTCTTTAATAAAAGACAATCTATGTGAAGCAAAACTATAGCAAATGTTTCTTGCTCTTTTATCCTTTGACCAACCTTTATAGATGTCAGAGGGCAATGGCAGTGATGTATAATCTTGTGGACATGCAAAATTCTTGTAGCTATTACAATAAACCATAGATACTGGGGTGACTGATACCCTAGAAAGTTAGGGAGCAGTCTTTCCAAAATGCTGTGTACTTCCTCATGTACATGTAATGGGAGTTGGAATGAACTTTCAGGAGTACTTGAAATGAGCTCTCAGTTCACATTTTCCATGGATACATTTGTTTAGAGCTTTAATGGCCTAGAATTTGTTAGGTCTCCAAGAAATTAGGGATGGTGTGTAGAAGTTGGAAAATTTCAGTTAGAAGGCATTCAGTTTGTTTATTTTATTTGTTTTTGTTGCTTGCTCTTGTGAAATGATATATCAAATTAAAGGCATGATGGTAGAAGAGTTTCTTAGCTAGGCATGTAGTGTTATATATATATCTGATGTTCTTTGGAGTACTTGATTAGTCCCATACAGACACACCATATTTTCAGGAGGCTATGGAGGAAATGGAAAGGAATTCTGGAAGCCATATGAGACAGCTGTGTTACTTCCCACACAATAGGTTTTGTGGGTACTGCAGAATTGGCCCTGAGCACATTTAAACATGTGTCTTATTTATATGAGTTTTTCTCAGTTTAAGGTTTTTTAATCCTTATCCATTGTAAGCTTTGTTTTGGTGCAAACATACGCACATAGTTATATTTCAAGTGAGAAGACAGCTCTCTGTCAATAACTGGGCTCTTGAAGAAGGCTGTTTGATTCATGAACTCTCATTTGACAAATAAGTAGCATGACTAGTAGGAATGAACATTCCTACTCGTGAGAAAATTGTCTCAATCTGAAGTCTAAAAATAAATGAATAAGTAAAATATATGGATATTTGGGCCATCATCCATATAAAGTAGAGCTGATTTCCAAGTATTCTTCACTTTAATAACATCAGTTGACACCTAGAACATCTGTAATTAAGGAGTGTATTATTCTATGCAAGACTGGCACTGTGAAGGACAAGCTATGAAAATGGGGCTGTTCATATGTGTTGCCCATAGCAAAGATTACATTTCAGGGGCATGGTTTTCCTTCTCTGTACAGAATATTTCTGAAGAGGAAGTTTTGGAGAGCATTTAACTGGCAAAACTACATAAAACCCAGCTGGGTGTTTTTATTTGTTTGTTGATTCTCAGTAGAACAAAGTAAAATGACTTAGGGGAGGTGGAAAAAATCTGTCAGGGTAAAACAAGAAAAATTAAACCAAAAAATAACATCTTCAGATTTCACTGCATTTCCATTGTGATGTTTACAATAGGGAGAGCTGAACTAATTTTGTTTTGCCTAATTTTGAAACTTTAGAAGCCATTTGTTCTGAGAATTCAATGTGTCACAGTTCTTCCTGAGTTTTTGTGATTCATGTATTAATAGGTGAAAAGAAGCAAGAAGAAAGCTGAAAAATATGGAATATTTATAAGATATAGGATATATATGTAGAATTACCTGAACATTTCCACAAAATTTAGGCCTTGAACGTAAGAATTATGGAGGTATTGTTGAAGCTTGATTCAAAAGGATAAGAGTAGTGAGTTTAACTTAATAGTAGAGAGGTTTGGAACATAGGTAAGTCTTTCTTGTCTTATTATCACATCAATCTTGGGGACCAACTGTATTGCATATTTTATTGGCCTTATACCTACTATTTTCAAGGAATCACAGAACAGTTTGGGTTGGAAGGGTCATTGAAAATCATCTAATTCCAACCCACCCCGCCATGGACAGGGACACCTTCCAGGAGACTGGGTTGCTCAAAACTCCATCCAGCCTGGCCTGGAACACTTGCATGAATGAGATATCCACAGCTTCTCTGGACCACCTGTTCCAGTGTCTAACCATTTTCCTGAAGTTACTGTCACTGAGGGACTTTTAAAGCATACAAACATTCCCTCTCCACAGTAATCTTAAGCTGATTTGCCACATGGCTTCACATTTTGAGTATTGTATTTTGATCAGAACACTGCTGAGTGGTGGCTTGAAACACCCTCTGAGGCAAAAATATGTGATTTCAAAAGTAAATGTTCCTGAGGCTCAGTTTAACTTAGAGTGACCTGAGAGGGAAACCACAGTGAACTTCATGTAGTATTTTTTTCCCTTTTGCTTTGAAGTGTAAGGGACTGATTTGGCAAATGCCTTTACTGTGCCCTCACTAGGACATGAATACCTTTGGTACTTGCCAAAAGGTGGGTTAGACTGTTCAAAGCTTCATAAATGTGCATTTTTGCCCTTGTAATATTTGTTGACTCCAATGACCAGGCATATTTATATCATGAAGAATCTATTATTTCATAATGGAATCATCTAGAGATGAAAAAATAAAAACAAGAAGCATTTTGTCTTAGCTAAAGATGGAAAAATTGTTAGCAACATAAGAAACCTTTAAATGGATTTGTTATGAAAAATTTAAATATTTTTTATTAAAATAACGTGTTTCCACCACTGTTAATTTTATTCAATCATTCATTAAGAAATAATTGCCACAGGCTGAATCTAAATGGATATCCTAGAACCCCTGATCATCCTTAGAATCTGAGAACAGATTGTATTTTCTACTAGCTGTAATTAAGAAAAAGAGAAGAAAGCGTCAAGTTTTCCAATGTGTTAACTATTCTCAATTATTATAAACTCTTTATTGGCAATGAGTTTGATTAAAATTAAATTCCTTGCTTTAATCCATTCTTGGATTACTTAAATTTTCTGTTAAAACCTGTGCAATGCCACCATTGCCACATGTAAAGCTTATTGAGTTCTGTATTTTCTCATTAAAGAGGGAAATGTGTGTCTGTAGACACCAAAGCTTGACCTATTCAAAGCATAAAGTGTACAGCAGCTGTTCAGGAACTTTTTTTTGTTATTTCTATTTGCTTAAGTTACTAAATTGTTACCATGGGAAGTCTGAAAACATAAGGGAATAATTTGTTTAAGTGGAAGAAGATTGTCTAAAAAGCAAAATTGAAAATATTCCTAATAGTCTTCCTTCTTTTTTTTTTTTTTTTTTTTTTTTTTTTAAAAATTTTACCAGTATCCAGCTGCCCTAATGAATCTTGGAGCCATTCTCCATCTGAACGGTAAACTGAAAGAGGCTGAAGCAAACTACCTCCTTGCTCTTCAACTTAAACCTGATGATGTCATCACCCAGTCCAATCTTCGGAAATTGTGGAATATCATGGAGAAACAAGGTTTGAAGACATCCAAAACGTGATAATGAAAACTCTGAACTTTGCTTCCTTAAACTGATTAAATCAATAAACCAGAACTTCCACACAGTTGTCTGGTCAGAGAACTCATTGGACTTGACTGCAAGGATCAGAGGTCTTAGTTACTGCTAAGGGGAAGGTATTCTGCTACTTAAATAAAGGGATGCTTTGAGGGATTTGTGAAGGACTTACTACCCCACAAAAATACTTGGAACTGTAGCACTTGAGAGAAGTTGTTTTGGCATATTTGATAAATCATTGCAAATCCCATATTGCTTACTTTTGGGTGGGTACTTGAAATGTGTACTGTCATAGAATACTTAAGGGAAAACCACACAGTATACACTAAGCCATATGGGAGTTAAAGTGGTAATAGTAGGTTGAAGTATTTTGCTGATACTGTAACTCGTTAAAATGTATAATGAATCCAACATGTTTGCAGTTTGTCTTAATGCTGCTGTATCTCACTTTTGAATAATTTGATTACCAATTTCACAGCTTATTTGGCCAATTTTTTTTCAAACCTGTCACATGATGACAGCATTTAAAGTTGTTTACTGAGAATATGCCTGTTATTTCAGCTTGTTAACTTTAATGCAGTTTTCTTGAGATACACAGTCAAATTGCTGTCAGGTAGACAGAATGACCAAGGAACTGCCCATATTCTACATCAAATTTGTATATAGACCAGTTAAAAAAAGGTCCCGAGGTGTGATTTAGGAATACAAACAGAAGTCATGTTTGCCCCGATACCAAATCAATATGGTCAGACAGTCATCTTAGGAAAATAATAATTGGTATTATAGAATAATGTGTTTGACTCTCTTGACTGTCAGATAAGTCCAACTTTAAACTGGACTCTGCATACAATATTTTTGCAATAACTAATACAAATGAGATTTGAAAATATTAGTGCTTGGATATGCTTCAAATGAGACTTCATGAGCAACTCTGAGAAAAGGGAATGGTATTCATTGATAAGGCTTGCAAATAAACGAAGGGACTGGATTAGATTGTGCTTAAAATAGTGTAGATCAAGAGAAATCTGTAATGGTGGTTGCCAGTTGCTTTTCACAGTGGTGGTTTAAAGAGTGTTACCTATTCAGATTCTAACCAAATATTAGCATTCTGTTTGTATTCTGACATATGCTAACAGCAGAGCTGTCAAGTATCTAAATATTCTTTTGGTGAGGTTCGATTTATTTCTGTTTCAGAATGATTTGGCCTCATACTATTTTAGTCTTCAGATTTTAAATGTAAAAATAATTTATTTCAATTTGAGTGTATGAAGCTTTAGGGTTTTTCCAGACCATTTAGTAGCTGCTTTCTTTCTATGGGAAAAGTATTATTGCTTGTAAGAAAATTTACTATTTCATTTAACAGCCCTTTGATATCTGCTTCAGTATTCCTCTCATAATGATAGATAAAGTGGTAGAGCACCTTGAACTGAAGCTTCTTCAGGATATTCTGTTAAAAACTCTTTATTACTGAGAAAGGGTTTGGAGTTTTTAGTTTATGTATTCCTTTTTAACTGTTTAGCACCATTCCAACAAAAACGTAGAGAACTCTTTGCTGTATTTATTTATTTATTACTTGACTGCAGCAATGTTACCTTCCATTAACACAACAGTCTGTAAGTGTTGCTATTTCTTTTATTTGGTTTTACTTGCATTTGTTTTGTGGTTGGTGTATGTACCTAATGGGAAAGGGTACACTTGAGTTACGCTCTTTTACCTTCTTGGTCATTCTCCTCTTACACTTGGATTTTAACTCTGTATTGAAATAGACTGGGGAATAGCTGTTTCAAAGTCAGTATAGTAAAAAAAAATATAGTGATGTGTGTTTTCTTTCCTACTGCTCACTAAAATACCATGAGTTTCTAAGTTTACAACTGGCCTGCCAGAAAGGCCAGAGGGGCAAGATTGTCTGGTTTTGTGGAGTGTGTCAAGTTTTTCTGAAACATTTTATTGCTGGAAAAGCAAAAATGAAGGATCAAAAGTTGAATTTCTACTTTGTTGTTGAAATCAGTGTTAGAATATAATGGTAGCTTGAACTTATTCTCCTGCTTTACTGACTTTCTGGGAAGAAATATAGAAATAGGTAGTCACTATAACTGAACTTGGTATAGAACTGTGGTATCCTGCAGCTTTATTTGCTCAACAGCCATCAAATTTTGATGGCTTCTTGGTCTTCATCATTCACCATGTTATTTGTCTCTTTCAACTTGTACTTATTCTTGTTTAGTAATTTTTATTCATTGCACAAAAGGGGGAAAAGGGGAGCACTCCTGTGATACGGTGTCATGCTTGCATTGATAAACGGTTTTGTTTGTTTCTTTAACAAAAAAGAAAAGGAAAAGAAAGAAAAAAGGACTACCGTAAATTTACCAAGAATGTCCCTGAATTCATTTTTTAATATTTCTGGGCTTGATAAATTCCTTCTTTTGGGATAAGTTTAAAACATGTTTAAAATACGTCTCTCTGCTCAGGGATTTATGGTGGATTATTGCAGACAGTGCTAAAAAAAAATAAAAGAGCACAAGACAAGTTTACTAAATTAAAATTTTATTTTTGAAAAACTGTTATTTGTATAAATTATCAGATTTGTAGGCTTTCCTTTTTGTAGAAATAATTGTTTATGTGCCAGATAAAAAAAATTCAATTTTGTTTCAATAATAAAGCATTGATAATTAATATACCGTGTATGCTTTTGTGTTACTGTAACACTGTGAGATATTTTTAATTGTTCTAATTCAAGGAGTAGAGTTCATTGTTGATGTATGGGAGAACTACAGAGCATAAGTAGAATACGACCTATCATAGCTAGCTTTCTTCTATACTTTATTGCAATTATAGTTCAATGGATAGTTTCAAAAATATTTTCTGGAAGCATTTTTTAATGTTTATACTCACTAAATCTGGCCAAAGGGATCTCATGACTATCGTATTTGATTATTGTTTCTAAACTTTATAGGAATAAAAGCCTATGAATAAGATATATTCATAAATTATTTTTATATTGACATACAAACATGATCTCAGTAAAAATGCTGCTAAAATGTCTAATTGGTTACAAAGGCTGAAAAGAAGACTTTGCTTATGTACAAGGTCTTTTTCATGTCTGAGGTCACCTTCTCCTTATACCGCTATGTCATCTGATGAGTTTCAAATATTCTGCCTTCCTGCACAGGAGATATTATGAAACTACATGGTTCTTTGGCCTTTTGATTTTCTCTTAATTTTCTGTGGACAGACCCTTCTTAGTTCAGTGCAACACCAATATTCTTATACCTTCCTAATTCTGTTGCATTCAAGTCCTATGCACTGATGGATTTGCTCTATGGTTGAAAAATGTTGATGGGCATGAGCAGAGCACTAGAGAGGCTTTGGGTCATGACTTGCAAATTCACTTGTCACAGCTTTTTTTAATCAAAGGTCATGCCTCCTCTTCAGACATTCCTTGCCTAAGTAGGTTTTTGCGAAATGGTAGATGATGAATACGGAGTAAGCAAAGAATTATCTGAACTGTGTCACTCCTTTCTTGTGGAAACAGATTCTAAGTACAGGCTTGAGCTCCTGCTCTTTCATCTTAGTCCTGAACCCTTCTCTATGAGATCCTGGTCTGTCTGCCTTGTGCTGTGCTTCCAATGTTTCTGTTTTCCAAGAATCACACTTTCAGGCAACAGATATTTGCTACATCTCTAATTCTGATGGAGGCACATGACAGATCTCTGGTGGGTTTT
Source organism: Hafferia zeledoni (assembly GCA_035583235.1). Classification (NCBI taxonomy): domain Eukaryota; kingdom Metazoa; phylum Chordata; class Aves; order Passeriformes; family Thamnophilidae; genus Hafferia; species Hafferia zeledoni. The sequence goes on from JAWWEV010000043.1 coordinate 39,970,215, forward strand.
AGTCCTGCTTTCTTTCACAGGCCCATCTGAACTTGCTCTCAGTAGCTGCCATGGATGGCTGTATTACTTCTGGGATTTCAGCGAGTGTAAAGGTAAGATACTAAATTATTCAAAGTATACCACCTCATTTGGATCTGTTTTGGGACTCTTTTGTAGGCATTGCATAGCACTTAGCCTGATAGAGGAGAATGCTAGTAGCATGAGAGAGACACTGCCTCCAGTTCACATCTGATGAGAGTCACTGGCAGCTGACTTACAATGTCTATTTTTATGCATACTTCAGGGTTGCAAATGAGAGATTTCAGAGAGATAATCTGGAGATTTAGAAATAAATTTTGGGAAATCTAAGGATAATATTGTGTACCACTTACCTTTTAGTAAGTTCTATTTCTACTGCTTTTAAAAAACTAGAGACCCAAATCAGATATTATATAGGCTCCAACTGACCCTTGCAATTTGGAAAGTGCTTTCCTTGCTTCACATGGATGCTGAACATCTAATCTCCCTGAGATACAGCAGTGTGACAGAAGAATGTGTTTAAAGGAAGAGAATACATCTGATGTTATGAAGGGTGGAGAGGTTGGTGTCAGGGAGCAGAGGCAGACATTTGGGGGGAAATAAATAAAAATTTTAGAGGGACAGACTTTATTCCAAGAATGAAGAAAGAATCCCAAGATCAAGTTATTCTCATATAAACTACAGGAAAGGGTATGCGTCAGTAAATTAAAAAACAAACAAACAAACAACAAAAAACAAAACAAAACCTCAAAGCTATACAGACTTGTAAAAAGTTGTAAGTTCTTCTGGTATCATAATAAATGAAAAACAAATATTACCAAGAGGAAAAGCTGGCCTTGGAACATAGTATTATAAAGTTCAGGATATAGTATTTTCCTCATTGTGCTGGTGTTGGCTGGCATAGAGTTAATTTTCTTCACAGTAGCCAGAATGGTGCTTTGTTTCAGTTTTGTGCTAGGAACAGTGTTGATAATGGAGGGATGTTTTTGCTACTGTTGAGCAGTGCTTAAAAAACATCAAGGCCTTTTCTGCCTTTCACACTGCTCCACCAGTGAGGAGCCTGGGGAAGCACAACACGTTATGAGGGGACACAGCCAGGACAGCTGACCCCAACCGACCAAGGGGATATTCCAGACTACGTGGCTTCATGTTGAAGTTGGCAGAGGGGGAGCTGCTGCTTGGGAACTGTCTGGTCATTGTTTGGTTCATGGTGAGCCATTGTTTTTTATTGATGTCACTTGTTTTTCTTGGGTTTTATTTCTTTTTTCCCCCCCCCTCTTCAGTAATGTTTTTATTTTTATTAAATTTATTACTTTAATTTCAATTACTATTTTTTTCATATATCAACCTATGAGTTTTCTTACTTTTATCTTTCCAACTCTCCCCTCCATCCCACCAGGAAAGAGTAAGTGAGTGGCTGTGAGGTCCTTACTTGCTGATTGAGATTAAACCATGACACCCAGGAAAGACTGAATGAATGAATCAGGTTATGCCACTTGATTGGGAAACCTTTACAGTTGCATTTTTATTCACATTTCAAATTGACACTTCTCCCTTCCCCACAAATTCTTCATCTTATTTACCCTGTTGTTGTGCACTGGCTCTTTAGTGGTGCCACAATTCTAGTGCTGGACAGACCTAAATGTATTGTATGAGAGGAAGCATTTTAGAGGGGCAGAAACATCACAGTGGACCTTTTAGAAAGGTTTAAGATTAAATAGATTAAATCATTCATTCTTGCTGTATACTCAAATTACTTTGAATATAGTTTCAGTGACAAAGCATAATACATTTGCTTACTAAAATTACTGAGCTTACAGATATTTCTGTGGAAGGCTCTAAGATTAAACTGTTGTTTATACTTAAATATTTCTGTCAGTTTTTTGTGTCCATTGGAGCACAGATTTACATTTTTAAAAAAACTAAATATTTCCTTTTGAAAAAACAGGTGTGGAAGCCATATCAGTGAGAACAGTTGTGGGGTTTTTTTCATTTGATAGAACTTGTATGTAAGACTATCTTTCCTTGCATCACTGGTCCCTTAGCTGCAGATATTCTATTTATACAGGTACATTTTTTTTTTTCTCTCTTGCAGAGTTTGAATCGTTTAAGTTGCAAGTTCTGTTTTGAGCTAAGGAGAAATAGAGCTTGACTTTGATGACTAAACTTGAGCTCAGTTTTGATTCCAGAAATTAATTAACCCAGGTCAACAGATTTTTCAACCCAATAATACAGTGGTTTGCTGCAATAAGTAATCCATAGAGATTATTTCAGAGTTTTTGTTGATTCTTCTCTAGATTTTTTTTCTTGTCAGCAAAGCATTTTTTAACTCTTTCTGGAGAAATATACTTTTTCTCTAATTTTCTTGAAAACAGATGTTCCTACATGCCCGGGATTTTTTGTTTTTTATTACAAGGATACATTATCTTTTCATAAAATTGATTTATTTGTTATTTTGTCATGTTTGTTGCAACCACAAAAGTAAGTTTCTCTATAGTACATAGGTACATAATAGAGTATATTGTGCCTTATATATTAAATCAATTGCCTCTTCTGGTTTCTATCCAATACTCAGAGTAAATCATTACCAAAGAGACTCACTTTTGCACACCCAGTTTCTAGAATGTGGCATTGTTTTTTCTGTTGTGATAGAGAAGGTTTTTATATGACAAAATGAAGATATAAGATGCTGGGATAGGATCTTTTTTTCCTCAACCATCATCATTTTATAGCCTTTTTTGTCTTTTACTTCTCCTTAAAGAAAGAGTTTAACAATTGATTTTTTTTAAAAAAATAAACATACTATTAATAACAGCAGAGCTTTATGAATGGCACTTATGCCTTAAAATACATAGATAGAGTACAGTGGTTCTGTCATTAAAATCTATTATTTCAATTATTGTTCTCCCTCTGAGGTTCTGTTTCAAGTTTCAGTGACAATATTTTAGCTATAACTGTAAATTTGTTTGTGTTTCTTGACTTTTTTTTTTTTTTGGAAAATGTCTCCTGATTGTTCTTGTCCTGATTGTTTTACGAATTATTTAAAGACTAGAAGAGGAACTACTTTCCTTGAAGCTAAAGACAGAGAAGAATTTTGAGTGACCTTCTACATCAGCCAAAGACTTTTAAAAGAAATAAAATTTAATTTGGTTTGGTGTGTTTTTTTTCCACAAAACCCCTAATTTGCAGACAATTTAAGTCTACACTAAGTCACTCATTACTATAAGTTTTAATACTTAATGACAAGATTCAGGAATTGAAAATCTCGTCCACTCCTCCAACTGTATCAGCTTTCCTTATAAGAGAGTACCTCTCTCTCTGGATCTCTTTGGCCTTGGCTACCTGTCACTGTTCAGTGTAGGAAGTACAGATGGGTCATACGAAGATGTGTCACAGCAAATCTTCACATGGGTCAAACTTTTCTACCTGAAATGTTATTAATAAAACCACATCAAGCAGTTTCTTGCTGTTTTTCAAAAATTAGAAATTAAAAAACCCAAATAAAACTTATTGAAGAAAAAAATTAAATTAAAAATATTAAATTAAAAATAAAAATTTATAAAGTCTTCTGTTACCTGCAAGTGCTGTTTGCAAGCTTATCTTGTGAGCTTATAATTGACTTAAAATTGGCTTCAACGCTCTAAATTGATGTCCAGTTGACGGATTTTGCACTTCATCATGCCAAAGACATGCTTTGTACATGTGTACATGTGTATGTCCCACTGGCACCATCACAGCTTGATAATCTTCCTTGTCAATTCTGCAGATACTTATCTGATTTATTCTGACTAAATTACTTGCCATAAGGTTTATTCTGACTGGTATGAAAACTTCCTCTTCGACACAGGAAGAGGAAAAAGCTTTATGAAATGAGATGTGTGCTGTTTAGGATTTTTGTGGACTCTCAGTAGTGATATATAAATGTCAAGTACAGGTGACCATATAAAGTTGATTTTTATCTAATTCAGTGAAGATCGTGATTCTGAAAAGAGAAGGAATCCTAGTCCCTGCAAATAGAATTGTTAATACTTAGATTTATGAACAGATTAGTTTACTCAAATACTTTTTATATTGATCAGTGTAATATATTTGTTAAAGTTCTGTTGTGTTTTGACGTTAGCTTACCCTGTTTTTCATGGTTGACTTTTGTCCTGGTTTGAGGGGAAAGAACCAAGATGTTTACTCACAAGAGGGGGAGGGGACCTCCTCCTCGAATAATCACGCCACTC
>JAWWEV010000043.1:39974561-40014637 GCA_035583235.1 Hafferia zeledoni
TCTTTGTTAACGGTTGGCTAGGGTCGTTAAGAGTGGCAGGGGAGAGAATTTACATAATAATTCCAAACTACAACAACTTTTTAATCTACTATTTATAAATTAAGGTATTTTTGAAATTGTTTATCAAATTTAATTGAGAAATTACTAATAAAAGATGTAATCAAACAGATCATCGTTTTAATATTTCTTTTATTCTGAGGGAAGTCTAGGAGTAAGAAGAAGGAAGGAGAAATCTATTAAGTTACTTTTTTAGTTTCCCCCGCCCCCCATGTATGTAAGTAAGTAAGTAACTAACTAACTAACTAGCTGTACAAAAGCCACAGAGTTCCACAGAGAACTGATGCACCTGGACCCAGGTAACTCCCAACTCACACTACACTTCTGCCCACTGCAACTTGTCAGGATATTTACCATAATCTTACTAATCCTGAAACCAGATGAGCCCATCTGAGTCCAAGATCAATACTGAAAGTAATGCACAGACAAAATTATGATCATATCTGGAACACCTATAATACACTAAGTCTCAAAAATGGCTACTGGTAGGAAATTTCTTTTTTTTCTGCATCTTTTGAACTGTTGCAGCCTCCTGACATACGAAGCAGGAAGAGAACCTTCTAATGGTATGCTTGGGTTTTCTGGTTGGCTTTGCTGATAGCTTGTCACCCATTCGTGAAGAGTTGATTTTTTTGTATGCAACATTTACTTGGTGAGGTTACACAGGGACTGCAAAAGCATGATTTCTACTTTACACTTTCAGAAAGTCAAGTGTTAATTGACCATAGGGAGAAGCTAAGCTGGGAGATGCAGGCTGGAGCTTGATAGTTTCCCAATGAATGGTCAGGGAGACAGGAGGGAGAAGCAAATGCAAGTTGGTAATCAGGTGTGGATTTCATTCACTTTATTTAAAAAGTGTAATATGAAAAAGACAATCTGTACTGATTATCTGACTTTTTTTCTTTGTAGTGATGGAATCCCAGACCTAATTAGGCCTGAGGGACACAAAATACAAAACTAGAGCAAAACTGGACCAAAGCATCCTGAAAGCATTTGTCATCAAATTGCACAAATTTTAAAGGTATATTTTTTAATCAAGTATTATTACCTTGCAAAGTTATGCAGTAGATCAGATACCTAACTGAACCTACTGTCATCATTTGCTAGAGGGTTCAAAAACATGTTTTCTATTGTAGTGGGGGTTTTTTTTACCTTCAAAATTAAAAAGTAGCCATAACAACTCACTAACAGCTAAACAAAACGCAGGGTAGGAAATCTCCGCTTTAGTCCAAAGCCCCTAGGGGCAAAACAAAAAAAAGTATTTCTGAATGCAAGTCTGTGAAGTTTGGTGTGAGAATAAAAGCCATTTTAATTCAAGTTCTGATGAGAAATTGTTCCAATGAGCAGAACTGTCATGATGGAGACATGTAATATTAAAATTGAATTAAACAGAAACTACAGGAAAGAAGACATTCATTGGTAAAACAAGGGGAAAAGCAGCCTTTGAAAAAAGAATACAGGGTTTTTTTTCTTTTCTTTCTTTAATATGATTTGGGAACAAGTCTTACTGATTCAGGGAAAACAAGGAGGACAAACAATGTGGGAAGATGCACTTGAAACTGACGGCCATGTCCATTTTTATTTCTTATTGTAAAAGTAACACCTGATATTTGGGCTCTCAGAAATTTGAGTTGAATGGGATTACATGACTTTTTTTTATTTGCAAATCTCAAATTCTCACACTCCTCTTGACTGTTCCCTGTTTGGAATCGACAAAATGAAGAAATCATCTCTCGAACTTCCCTAACTCTAGTCTTCCCATAACCTCCCTCCTGCCACTGGCTCTTGCTCCTACTTGCCCTGCTATATTCATTGCAGGCAGTACTGTCTTGGGACCAGTGATTTGTTTCTTCCACTTGGCTGTAAAATGCTCTAATGGGACTGTATAAATAAAAGTAATTAGTTTTTCTGTCTCATTCAAGTGACTATAAGTAGGAATAACAGGGTACACAAATCTAACTTTTATATAAATTACTTCTTTGTAAGGTTAATAGATTTTTAATGTACATCTCTGATTTTGCCTCTTAAATGACAAGAAGAGACAGTAATACTTAAAACATACAATTACCTCCAACATTTCAGATCAGAGAGACTCAAAAAGCTGTAGAAATGATAGATTAATTTATTCTGAATAAGCAACATCACTTGGTGTTGGATTTCTGCTCTTAATTCAGCATTGGAAATGGTATAACCATACTCCATACCTCTTAAGAGGAATTGTACAGGTTCCAAACATCTGTTAAATTAAACATTGACAATTACTATGAACATGTGGAGTACGCCTGGTACAAGGGGGACAATAACTCTGTGCATATACCTAGGCCCTAGAAACCTTCTTGATTCACATGGTTGGATACCAAATTAGAAAAAATGGTGGGTTTTTTCAATGGAGTGTCACTGACTGCAGAGTTCAGTGGCAACAATTTGCTCTGATCCTTCTGTATTAGATACAGTATATCCTGTGTCTGAAATACTAAAATGATGAAAAAGGTCCAGATAGTTATGTCTTTTAAATATATGCTTTAATATGTTGGTACTTTTCTAGCAGTAATTTCCCCTGCCAGACATTTCTGTCTTTGTGGTAGCTTGAAAACGAGGGAAAGGCAGTAAATCTCTTGAAGATGAAGTTTTGATTACTAGCAAAATCTAAAGAGAACAAGAATATCTGATAAAACTGGAAAAAAATAAACAAACATATACTATTTCAAACAGGAAACTTCCCAAGGGTCCCTCTACTTGAGGGCCTGTTCCCAAATAACAGATCTTTTTACCCTACAGTTTCTGCTGCTTTTCAGACAATGCACTGCTGTTTTTCACCTACTTGGCTTGTAAGGAAGAAATTTTGTTCTGGTTGAAGTTGACAGTGGTTTTGTCATTGACTTGAGTGGCTAAAATTTCCCTGTAGAAAACTGCTTGGGATAAGGACTTGTTAACATTTTTATGCTGATTCCTCTTATTATTCTTCTGATCTTCTATCACATTAAAAATTATTCTTACACATATTTTGTCCAGGAACAGAGACCTGGAGTGGTCTTTACATAAGGAATCCCTCAAGTATGCTGTGTTTACTTGTTAGAGCCTGCTGCCTCACTTGGGCAGCGTCAAACTGTGTTATTAAGAGCATCAAGACGGAAGCTGCTTTAAAGCAGCAGTGCTGGGGCAGAGCAAGGGCTGGACACAAACAGTAAGTTGTTGTTCTACCATGCAAGGTCACATAATCAAATTATAACAAGGATGTTTTGCAAAAGTAATATTTTTCTTGTATGTTTGGGAAAATACAATTTATTGGAATAAATATTCTCTCCAAATGCTTGGAGAGCTTCTGTTGTTAAGGCAACTAGAGTAGCCAAGTGAGAACTAGTTCATGTTTCATTTTGTCAAGTGCACGTTTATATTTATTTCAGCACTGTATTGTATGAGTGCTAAAGCCTGATAAGGAGACAATCTCTCTGTCATTCCTATGTATAACCCCTTCTCCCCCAGTCTGCAAAAAGCATTATTTTTTTGGTTGTTTTCAGTATGACCTCTTTATGAAGGACTTCAAATGCACTTCACAGTCCACTGAACAATGTTGTTTGAAAATTGATTAAGCCTGTAATTATTATACCAGGAACATAATAGGATGAAACCAAGTAATCAAGACAGAGAGGAGGAATCTCAGCCTAAAATTGACTTTAGCGCTACCAAAATAAAATTGAAACAAACCCCTGTATTTTCAGAAAGTTATATGAGGCTTTTTACTAGTGTTATTAACACAGAAAAAAGAAACAAAAAAAAATACAACCAGCATCCCTAATAAATCCTAAGCCTCTTGAAAATTAAGTGAGTTTCTATTGCCTCAAGTTAATACTAAAAAGGACAAATTTTAGTTGGTATAAATCAAAGAATCTATTTCTAAATATGCCATCTCATGAGGATGAGGGTAAAATGTACACTTAATCTTTATCAGAGTTTTTCTTATGTAAAGTCTAGTCATAATAACTCTTGTATGTTAATAATTGTTTTCTCTCATCACAGACTTGATGATCAACATCAAATGCTTTTGTGGCTTGCGTGTTTTTAACTTTTAATGAAAAAATTTGTACCTCACTTTACCAAAGAAAATCCAAAAATAACTTCAATAATGTATGTCGTTTTCTGTTCTAATTCTACTTTTTTCATTGATTTGATTTTCATCATTAGTTCAACTCTACCTTAAGTGTCACAGCTGTAATTTGTTGCATGCTCACTTGATTTTTCTAGAAGCATCATCTCCCTCCCTGATTTTTCTAACAGCCTCACCTCTTAAACAGGTTCAGGTTTGTTTCCTAAGTGCTTTCTGCCACAGTGCTGGTCATCCAGCTGGCAGATTCCAGTTTTACAGGCTAAGGCAAAGCAAACAATTTGTCAACTCAGTTGAAAGATTCAGTTCAGGAATGACTGAAGCAGGAAACTTGTTTTTTAAAAAATTCATGGATCATGCTGCTTACTAGGTAGGGCTTCTTTTTTAAATATAAAATGCAATATTTTAACCTTATGTAATCTTCAGTTTTAATATTGCTTATACATTGATGAACTCTTTCTTTTCAAAGAATTCTTGGAAGGGTTAATCATTGTTTTGCACGTAGATTGCCTCTCAGCTTCTCAGGCACTTAACTTACACCTGGTTCACACAGTCCTATTGCTTTTCCTTCCCTCAGTGCAGGTCTGTGCAATGACAGGAATGGGCTTTTATGAAGCTCAAAGCATCAGGGCTTGTGTTCTTGTGGCAGTATAGATTAAACATGTGTACCTGACATGTGAAATCGTCCCACTCTAAATCTCAAATCCATTAATGATGACGGTACTTGTGATTACAAACTTGCTTGCTAAATTTAGAATGAACATTTTGGTGCTTGAAGCTCACAGAAGGTCTTATCTTCCAGGGCCACATTACAGAGAAATCACTGTCTTGTTTTGTTTTTCTTTTTAAGCTTTTCCTTTAAAACAATACCAGGTGAACACAAAACCAACATCCCCCCCAAAAGATTACCATTAATTGCAGGCTTCAAATATTCCTTTAAAGTATTTTGACTATTAGAGATATTTGTCAGCGGAGGTTCAGCCAACGTCAGCAGTTACTGCAAGCACAGGCTAATTTAATTTAATTAAGCAAGAATACTGGAAGTTTGATTTAAGACTAGTCACATTTTTTTTATGGATGTTTACTGTATGTCAGCTGACCTACAGTAACTTGGTAATATTATTCATGCTGAAAGCAAAAAACTACTTTTTGGTGAAATAGAAGTTAACATGATTGGAAGTTATACAGCTGGATCCTAGACTGATCCAGAATTATATTTGGGAGTGCTAACAAGGGAAATTAATAAGTACATTTTGTCTAAGCTGCTTCTGTAATTGTACTAGATGATGTGTTTCATGCTTACAACAAATGAATGAGGACAATTATTCCATCTGAGAAGCCAGAGTGATTGGATCTATCAACAGGCCCTTCATGGCCCTTAATGTAATCAATCACAGTACTCCAGAATATGTAATCTCTAATCCTTTTTAAAACATAATGTTTAGGAGTAAAGCAATAAAAGGTTTTGGTTAGGTTAGGGGTTTTTGGTTTTGTGGGGGGTTTTGTGGGGGGGGGGGGGGAAGGGGGGGTGTTGCATGAAGACTAGGAAAACCAAATTTTGATATACACTTCCTCATTTCAGAGGACCTTAATGAAATGCAGTGAGATCGAATAGTACCATACAGTAGACTGGTTGGGAAAGCAATGAACACAGCAGGACACTAACTGAAATACACAGATCATTTGAAACTGGTCAAAGAAGAGCTAGTGGTTCCTAATGCATCATTTGTAGGGGGAATAGGATACATCAAGGACAGAGAAAGTCACATGGGAATGTATTACAGAAACAGAAGAAAAATGACCTTTCTACCATATCTGTTTTTCAGTCCAATGTTGTAATAAGGATTAGATGTGTAAGCTTTTTGAAAGCTAGCTGTCTATTACAGGATAAATAGACCCCACACCCATTGCATCCTATTGCAATACCCACATATTACACTTTCATATCCAGAAAAAACATAGGGCCCCACTATGGGCTCAGGCACAGAATCAAACCATAAGATCCCAGGGTTTTCTTGTTATTTTTCATGTTATTTATTCCTCATAAAAGATAATAATTATGAAGAGCAATAATTTTTTTTTTTTTTTTTGTTACAGCAATCTCAAAAAAGGAAAGCATGCTAGGGTATGAGTATTAGTAAATAGGCTATGGTTTTATTTTCATGCAAGCCCTTAAAAACAAAGCAGCATCTGTTGTTCACTACAGATGAATCAGTGATGACAAACATATGCCAAACTATTTGAACTACAGGCTCTGTTTTTGATTCTGTACTTGGTAATCCTTGTTTCATAATGCCTGAATAGAGATGAAAAAGGAAATTACTAGTTTTAATTACCTTTTTGCAGTGGGTTAGAGACAATAATATTACTAGTCACTGCATCTTGCAACATTTAGTTTGCAAGAGAGATTGCTGTTTTTCTTCTGTTTGGACTCATGATAGTTTTGACCAAGGCTGGACACTGAGATAGCTGGAATGCTCACTTTCTTTGGTGCTAGGAAAATGCATTCTGGAGCTGGAGCTTTACAACAAGGGCAAATCTGTCAAAATTAAACTTAAGGGAAAGTTCTTGCTTCACAGTGAGAGCAGATCTTTTTTCACTCACAGGTCTATTCCTCTTGTGTGATTTAGTGGTACCTGACTTCAACTCTGAAAGAAAACAAACGACCACACAGATGAGTAACATTGGATCTAATTATTTTTTAAACTTCTTTGTACTTAGGACTTTCCACATAATCAATTCAGCTGAAGAGTAATTTATGAATGTTAATTCTGAACTGAGAATGGATTTTTTTTTTCTGCTTACAGGGTTGTATCTCAGTGACAGCTCTGGCACTGATGTTTGATAGGCTCAATTCTGTCTCCAGCTTGGAGGACACCAAGCAGGTAATTTTCAATAGCAAGAGAGCTGAGATGAGGAACTGCTGTTCCCATGACAAAGCATACAATATCCCAGGGTTTTCTAAGACAGATAGAACTTGTTTCAAAAGAGTAAAATATTCTATATTTTTCCTGATCCTAGTTTTCCAATATTGTCTAGTTGAGTTTTGGCACATATGAGATACTGATGCTTCATTTTTTAATCTTTAATTTAGCCTTTAACATTACTGTGAAATTTTGTCATGCTTTCTACTTAGTGTATTATTAAACTGTTGTTGCTTGCTTGATAGATTTTTTTCCCAAGTGCTCTTAACTTTGACAGAATTATTCAATTGGTTGAGAGGCAATCAATTTCTAAGATGTTATATTTTGAAAATATTGTCAATTTAAAATTATTCAATAAATATGTTTCTTTAAGAAGATTATGTTCTATTACTTTAAAGTACCAAGATTGCTAATCATTATGCTGTTCCATTTCATTGTAGTTAATTGATTTCAAACATTTAAGAATGTGATTTACTCCTATTACTACTTCAGAAGTCTGTAACAGAAGACTCTAAATCTTTATTTTGAAAGAATAGATTTTATTCTTGCTTTGTGGTTAACCTGTTTGAGCTTCCACATTTATCAGTTTGATTACATTTTTCATTGTTGCTACCTTGTTTTTAAAGTGACAGAGAAAGCTGAAAGAATTGCAGTTCCCCAGAACAAGTGAGCTTACCTAAACAAAGACTACCAACTCCTGACAGGAATATAAAGCAAGGGAAAGAGGGAGGCGGAAAAAGTACCTGTTGCACAAGTGTATAAAAGAAACAAGAAAAACCTGCCATAAATTGCAGACAACAAAATGGTTTACCTAAAGTCAGGTAGAAAAACAGCTTTATCGACTGCCATGCATACAGTTTAGCTTTCTTGTCTCATTAATAGTTGTGCATAAGCAAACATATTTACCCATTCAAGTGGGTGTTTCCTTGCACACGCTTGGATCACATACTACTGTGATCAGTATTGATGAGGCATAGCAGTCTAAACAGAAAGAGCAGTTAAAGAAGAACAGCATAAACTAGCTGATTTTGGAAAGAATTAGCTGAAAATACAAGGATACGGATGTAGTTTGACTATTCTTTTCGTGAGATGAGGTTTACATGATATCTGTCTGTCTATCTCACTCCTACCAGCTTGTCATTTTCTGGACCAAATTCTGCCAAGGGCAACACACATATAGTCATCCTGTTAGTAGCCAGAAAATAAGCAGCTGGATATAGGAAAAAAGACTCTGCTATTGTGCTTTCCCCCATCCTCCCCCTCCCTCAGTGCCTTTGGGAAAAAAATGCTGAAAGCAAATCCAGATTGGATAGTGAGAACCTCAGTGTTGGAAAACAGGAGCTTACACCCTTTTAGACATCAGGGGATCTGGCCATTAGGCACAACCCAAAGGAAACCAAGCCTCATTAGTTCTGCAGCCCACAGGCCTGTTTTTCTAATGTACAGAGGTTCAGTTGTGCTACTAATTATTTTTCTGAGAGTTTAAATCTGAATGCATAGTTTTGGGGTATATATCATAAGGTATTTCGGACCCTATTTCCGGCAGTGGAGGAAAATTTCACTGAGTTAAATCACTGTGCAATTTATATTTTTGAAACTACAATTGTATGACAAACTGGCAGCCCACTCATGCAGTGTGTGTTCCATAGATTTCAATGTCACTTTAGAAGTTCTGATGTAAAGAAAGATTTAAAACGCCATTCACCATTTTTTAAATGCTGGTGTATTCCTTAAAACCTTTTCCTGAGGCTATCAGAATACTTTAATGTCTCATCATTCTTGCAACATACAGAAGGGTCATAAAGTGACAGTTTTCCCATGGCAGAAATGCCTTTGAAGCAAAACAAAGCAGTATTTAACACTTCAGAGCAACTGAAGCTCAAAGTCGTTTGCCACAGTCGATGAGAAACAGTACTAAACCCAAGAGCATCTGCCAGAGGAATGTAGGCCAGGAAGATGCAATTATGTGTCTAGAAATTTTGAAAGATAATGAGGTTAGTCCCCTATTCTTGTACCAAAGATCCACAAAGTTTTTTAAAAACCACAGCTCAGAAGACATTCTGTCTTAATTCTTCTTGGAAAGGGAGTATCCCTGTGAAGTTTCCTGCTTGATAGTGTTATGTTCAAGGCTCTATGTAGTAGTTCCTTACTCAGTGTTACCCACTTCCTGTTGCAATATGGGATTCCTGGAGATCAAGGGAGGTCATGAGATCAGTGTAAAGTGCTATAAAAAAATCTTCCAATGAATTAAACCATATTTTGAAACTGACATCAAGGAACAAATTGTTAAAAGCAGTGAACTAGGAACTGGCCAACCAGTAATAAAGTATTTTGACATTGCATCTTTCATCTTAATATATCCAAAATTATTTAAAATCATAACCAACGGAGATCTCCTTATTTTATGCAGCTGTTTGGAAAGTGCAAAAGTATAGTCATGATGGGAATATGCATCCTTACTATTTAATATTTTGTTTACTGCATAAAGCTTTAAATGTTGACAATACTACTCTATTATCTGTATTTTTTTTTTAATATGACTTTGTTTACAAAAGTATCTAAGTATGTTCTGGAAGTTCATAAACTGCAGGCTTAAAATCTGACCTGTAGTTTATTTTCATTTTCTTCCTAAGGGACAAGAGAGTACAAATGTATGTGAATGACTTCAATTTAGAACTAAAGTCTGCTTTACAGTTATTTTTTTAATAGGATTTTTTTTTTAATATTATCATTAACACACTGTCCTACTGTGTGCTTAAGCTGGACATCTTTGACACAAAAAGATGTAAAATCTTATAATTAGGCTAGAAGCCAGTGAGTGCCTTAATTTCTATGGAAATCTGTTAAAGAATTTCAGATCAGCCTGTGTAAAAATGATATAACTGTGCAAGATTTATCCTGACTTTGAAGTGCTCTGTTGTGCCAGAAGAGCAAAACTGTATATCATGATTTTTACCAAGGGTTTTATGTAAACATTTTACATACTAGACATAGATATCTGAAAACTTATGAATATTGTCTGCTCTGACCTGAAATTTGACATTTTCCTCTGAAGAAAACCAAGGATAACTTAGAAATGCTTTTGCTTGTTTGTGGGTCTCAGAAGATGACGTGTGTTTAGCATTAGAAAACATTTTCATAATGGATGATAATTCCACAACAGAAGGACAAAGGAACATTATGTTGCTGTTCAGATGTGGCATGATAGCAGCATGTGACAATCAGTCTTTTTGATAACATAAAGATCATTGACTTTTTCTGCAGTTTGCAAGCTGGAAAAATGCACTGCTTTTGATAGATATTGTCTCATTATGGGTCTGGTGTGTGATACACTCAGTTCTGACTACTGTTTCCTGATCAATCCTGGGCAATAATAGTCTGTGCATACAGTGAATTAAAAATTGTAGTTAATTCCGTTTGTAAGTGTCCATCAGTAAGATGAGACATTCTCTAGTAAATTTGTCAGTCACTGGTAATTTCTTGCCCGTGTGTGCTATGTAGGGGAATGAGCATTCAGCTTATGGTCTGATTACTTAGCAGGGTCTTTTCAACAAGAAAAGAGATGGAAGCCATGCTGACCACCAGCATTTAGCTTTTGGGATCTTACGAGAGCATACATAAACACTTTTAATGGCTTTAGTGTGTTTTCATTGGGGAGCATCAAAACCAGCCTAAGCAGGATGAGCCAGAGAAAGCAGCCGAGGCTTTGTCTGCACAGACGGGTGCAGACTGTCACGCGTTTGATCTGCTTGCACACTGAGCTGTCTGAATGGAAGCCAGGTCTGGCCTGGAAGCCATAAAGACATGTTAATGCATTGCCATGCTGGAGCTCTTAAGCCTTACCAGTACTAGGGCTACTTTTGTTTCAATAACCCCTCTATAACTGTTTTTTTAATGAAGTTGCTCCCACAGTTTGTTCCAATTACTAAATAAAATGCTCCATTTTAAGAGGACCACAAATCACATTCTCAAAGAGAGAAAGCATGAAAAGTTTTAAATGCTGCTAGACCTACAAGCTGATAAGGAGTTATTATTTGAAATTTTTTATCCCTTTCCAGCTCTCCAGGTGAAAAAAATGTAAAATTTAACACAAGATGCAGGTCTGATAGAAGCATACAAAAGTGAGACAAATGCAGCAACCATGACAGTTGTTCTAGTAAACATCTAGTGATCATAGATGTTTTTTTGTTTGAAGTATCTGGAGGGACTGTAGCATTGTGTGACATAGCTGCAGGCTCTAATTTAGTGCTCTGGATTAATAGCAGGCATAACTTGGAGCAGCCACTCATCATCCAAATATTCTGTACCCTGCCACAGTGATTCCTCAGAGTGCCTCTGTGCCAAGGGTAGAGATGGCAGGGAGGAAAGACATTGAGCACAGAAGCTAGAGGTTTCTTTATAAGGAGGCAATGTTAAGGTTCTTTAAAAAAAAAAAAAAAGAAAAAGAAAAAGAAAAAACTGGCATAAAAAGGCAGAGAGGATGACAGGTGAGTGTTATAAAAGCAGGGAGGAAAAAAGATGTGAACTAAAAGAATAAAATGATATTGTCATAACCCCCACAGGCCTCCCTTTTGGAAAGGACAGGGAGTAATTTTCAGGAGCTAAACTCAGTGTTCTCCAAATTCAGTCTCAAATCGTCATTAATAATCTTGAGAAATGAGTCTGGAGGATAGAAATGAAGCTGGCGGTATTTCAGAGGCCGAGTCGGCATCGCCTGTCATCCCATTGAGACACATACCCTGTTAGGGCCTGCTAATGTTGCACTCCTGTCAGGATAACATAAAACATTACATGTTAAACAAGTGGCAGACGACAGTGTGGAGGCAAATTGTTCAGCAGATGGCACAGCCTACTTTACTTACCATCTGAAGTTAAAAAATAGAGCAAATGCCATTTTTCCATTCACTCATTCTTTCCATATACTGGTCTGAGTAGTACTCAGCAGTTTCCTTTGTTGTGGCTGTTGAGATAAGGAACTTCACAGTATGATCATAGTATGAGATATATCAAGTAGAACACTAATTGTGTACATACACTTTGAGCTGAAATTTCAGCTGAGTTGCTTATAAGTTTCTGAGCTATAGTAAGTGAATGCTTTGAGAGTTTTACATCTCCAGATATCTGCTGCGAGCTGTGAATTTTCTGTGGCTTACTGTGTTTCCTTTCTTTTTAAAGCCTCACAATTTGTAGACACACTAGATTTATACCATCTTCCCACATTCTTAATCCTTGAAGGGGAAAAATTTTCTTTGGGAGCTAGGAAAATAACAGTTGAGAAGCATGATAATTCTATTTTCTCTCTCAGAATTCAGTTTCCGTCCTTCTGGAACAAATTATAGTGTTCTCATTGACTCTGGTGGTGTTGGAATGTTCTCTTAGGGATAGTCATCAGCCATCAGTTTGGGACAAACTGAACAGAGTAACAATTTCAATCTAAACAGGTCTTTATACTGAACACCTTCTAGGTACTCCTGGTCCAGTTTCCTGGTTAGATTGGCTTGCTTTCTCTAGCACAAGAAAGGGACAATGAAAGATAGGCTATTGCTATGTAAAGTGACAGACAAGGGAAAACAGCATAATTTGTTAACTTAGCAAGAGTAGTATGTCTGGTGGTCTTCACACACAGACAAGGTACAATCTCTTGTCTGAGGAGTTTGCAGACTAGAAGAGACAGCAGCATTCAGATAGCTATTGAACATTCAGAAGAAATCTCAGGGAATGGTTTGAGAAGACTTAAAAGGGTATAGTGGAGCCAACAGCAAATTCTAGTCCTGTAAAGTAAGAGGAAAAAGGAAAACCTCATGGTCACAGGCAGAGTGGATTTTTTTTAGAAAACTTCATTACATATATACCAAAATCATGGTTAAACAAGCACAGGCATAAAACTCAGTTCTGTAATAATCCTCAGTTTAGTGTTTTCTGGAAGGACAATATAATACTGACTTTTTAGTTGAGACTTTGTATAGTTGACCACAAAATAAGATTCTTTTTTGCCACACATGGAAACATAGCTGTTCAAAGATAAGCATCATTTCTTCCCTTCTTTTATGTCCAAGATAGAGAAGTTCCCTTTTCCTGTGATACAGTGAATATTTTATGATTTAACTTGCATTTCTAGCTCATTACTGACAATGTCTCTAAAAAACATATAAAATTATAGGAAACAAATGAGAGTTGTTACTTGGATTAATATAATTTTTATTACTTTGCTTATTTATTTGTCAGATGGATTCTCTTTGCCAGTCTCTTTTTTGCATGCTCCAACTGGCAGGTCCAGTGTATCTCAAGGGTAAGTTTGTGCTTATTACCTAAAGTATTTACTGACTTTCTATAAAAATGTGAGGCTATTTTCTTAGCATTTGTGGGCAGTTTATGGAGTTGAACAAGTCTCATCCTTTTGATATTTTACTGTGATTATGTGTATCTGTGTATATGTACAAGAAGAGGAAACAACTGAAAATTCTTTTATGGAAGAAATAGGTTCAGTTTTGGAAACACCTTTCATAAATTTTTTCTTCAGACTTGTGAACCTCCTTCAGTGTCAGTCATGGCTTATAAAGCATCGGTTTGAAATAATGCTTTTAACATTTTGGGGAATGTAGTATGTCATTAAAATTGTAGATTGATTTTCAGTGGTGACATAACACTTCTAATTCAAAATAAATCTCTTTAATAACACTGTCATGCATTTTAGTTATTCTCAGCAGTCTGCAAAATAAACTCCTCAAGTATTTAATGTGCAGAAATTTAATTTGAAACATGATTATTTCTCTATTTTATTTCCTGCTGATAACCAACAGAAATGTACCTGAATGAAGATTTATTTCACAGATTTTTAAGGTACTAGGCCAAATACTGCTTCCATCTTAACAAATTATTTATTATAGACATTTATGATGAAGTCAAGGAATCCCTTAAAGATGGGAGCTTTCAATGTGTAAATATTACAAATTCTGTATCAATGTAAACAAAATTTCTGTTTCCTTTTAGCACCAGGAAAATTCATGCTCCAATTTGACAAATCTGTTTTAATGAACAGTTGTAATACAAGTACTTTCTACCTATGGCTGCTGATAGAGCAGTGATTTCTGTCTTTCCTCTTTACTAGTTTTGATCTTGCTTTGTTATAACTCACTACATTATAAAACTTTATTTGTCCCTGCAACATGTCTGTTAATAATCAACTGCTGTTTCACTGTTAATGTGTTTCTGGATAACATGAAATATATGAAAAGAAAGACAAATGGCAGTTGTAATTATTTTATAGTTTACAGGAAACAGCCTGAAATTGTTATAGCTATTTTTACATGGGAAAGTTTTGGAGAGGGATATTCACAAAGGGTGATATAAAATTCCCCCACACTCCTGCAACAATTTAATTAGGAAAGATAGACCAGACTTAGCTCTTCTAAATGTCCCTCCACTTTTTTGAATTGCATATACAGGGAGAGATTAGCCTTATTAGGATAATGTTGGCCCTTATGAACAACCCTCATACAGATTAATAGGAATGAAAAAGAAATAAAGTACTAATACATGTGCAAGCCTCTTCAGAAAAGGTTTTAAATAGATGTTGATTTCCAAACTATTACAAAACCTTTACATCCACCAAGACCAGTTCAATGGCAGACATTCAGTTTCCCAAAATGAGGTAATACAGAATGTAAAAGGGAAGATATTGATCTCCAGAGGTTTTAAGTAATTTTGTGTGTTTTTTCAATAATTAAGTAGGTCAATCAAAATAATCATATGAAGTTCAATTTCACTTCATCTTCAATTTCACTAATATGTTCTGATCTTATTGAAATCTACCACTGTTTTTTGACTACTTGACAGTAGGTATTTGGATATTACCAAACTGAATACTAAGATTAATGAAACTATATAGCAGACTATTCTCAGGAACTCACCATAGTGTTGAACACAAGAAAAACCCCACATGGTTTGAGTGGAGCCACTACTTGTATGAAAACCCTTGGTGAATGACAGAAACAGAGGGAAAAGGTGCCAAATTAATTGAAAACATGACAATACACCTATAAATACAACTAAATCCAAATGCTCAGACAGATTATGATGATGATGAAGGCAAATAATGTTAATAGCTGCTTTCAGAAAAAAGATCAAGGAAAGCAATCTAAAGGAAAGATTAATTGTTTTGTCTCAAGATTATCTGGAATCAGTTGTTGATAGAATCACAAAGGGTGCTTCAAAGCTGTGGTTTAATTAAGAGATAATCCAAAATTATCACATTTAATTATTTTGTAAAGGTCATTATGTCTCGAGTCTTTTTTAGAAATATAAACACAGTGGTCTGTTAGAATAGAAAAAAGAGAAAATGTTACTTCAATCAGTGAAGCAACACCGATAAATACTGATTTATGTCAACAGCTGAACTTCTTCATTAGAGACAATTTACAAATTAAGCTGTCACATTCTTGGAGAGACAAAAGTACAAGTAATTAAATTGGATTATTCTGGATTATTTTATGTAATCTAGTGTTTAAGAATGGTCATTATTGCAGAATCAGTCTAATCATCAATAATCTCTAGATTAGGCAATTAGTCATCTTACCTCACATGCGAGATTGATGGCTACTTTTAAGCAGGGCTCATTTTCAGTATTATTTCTCTCCCTTCTCCCCTTCTGTACCTGGGAGTCAATTTAAAGATCTTCAAATAAAGTAGTCAGAACATCTTGTAAACCAATTATGATCAGATTTCTGCTTTTATTTTTCTACACAAATGTTGGCTTTCAACATCTCTTGGAAAATCTCAATGTTTATTTGCTGTTATTTTTTTGATGTCTCTCAATATCACAACATATTTTTCTACTGATACTAAGAAGCAACATTGATCACACAACTGTAAGAAAAAGAGCTGGTATCAATAGAGCTGTGATAATTTATAACATAAGAAGATCATGCAGTAAATAGCCTATTAAATCTAAAAGAAATGAATAGTTAATTGCACGTGGCATATGATTTATAGCACTATTTGTTCTAGGAATTTCTTGACATGGTATCATTACTATTTGGCAAAAGATCTGACATCTGTTTTTGAAAATTTGTCTTCATGTTAACCATAGCCAGTGAACATCTACATAGAGTAAGTGGTAGTAGCAAATCTGTTACTTAATCTGTGTTAAATATAGAATATTTGTTGAATTGTTTTAATCCTAGGTAATAATGAAGTACAATTTATAAAAAAAGTCTTTTAAATTTCTCCTTGATTTAAACTTAGTTGAATGAACTTCACCTTGATGAACCCATGTAATATTAGAAGCCCAATACCTCAGAAAGCTGAGGTCAGTAATAAATAGAAACAACAATTGCTTTCACTCCAGTTTACTGATGTTGTATTGCAATGTATTCTGGACATTTGTCATTTTAACTGGATGCCAATTTTCATTTTTCATCAGAGTAGTAATCTTTAATAGACACATAAAGTTGAGACAGAAACATTAATTTTATAAAAGCAGGCCTCTGGTACTAGGATCTAAAATATGGTTATGAGAAGGAAATTGGTATTTGCAAAGCAAGAAACAACAGCCAGATTGTTTCTTTTTCACTTACTGTGCACAGTGTGTGTTGGCACCATATTGCAGTAGCTCAGAAATCTCAGACTGTCAGGAAAAACAAACCCTGACCTACAGACAGAATAGAGGGTTGAAGAAAAAGCACAAAAAGGAAAACAGGAATTCATCTCCATTTATCAACAGCATGCTATATTTGACAACAGTGTGGTGGAATCTGCTTCTCATTCATGAGTCATACATTCCCAGTTACTCCTTTTTATGCTGTTCTTTTCTCTTCTATCAACTTACAGTACTAAGCTTGATTTAATAGGCAGTGAAACAAAAAAGGAGGCACATCATTCACATTGATGCTACTTAATTTCACTCTAGTCTGTTTTTTTCAAGATTCTCTTTCATATTAGGAACTGAGAAGGTATTCTGACTACTGAACAGTCCAGCACTGTTTCTTACTGACGTGTCTTTTCTGAATATTTTAGGACAGCTTGGTTTTATAGAATTTTGTCTTTGCACTTATGAGTTACCATTTCCACTAGAGACTACTTTTTCTAAAATAAATTTCCAGCATAATTAATATTATACTAAATATCACCATTTCGGAGGTCTGAATCATGCAATGCTGTAACTAAAATGCTTGCACCTCACTGTTTTTCCATCATATTATAAAAAGCCAGGACAATTTTTCTCACCTGTGGCTTTTTCCTTCTGGGATTTTTACTCTGGATAAACTTCCCTTTTTGGTTTTAGTGTTTTTTTTTGTTGTTGTTTTTGTTTTTGTTTTGTTTGGGTTTTTTTTCTTTTCTTTGCTCTTTCTGTCAGTGTATGATCTTGAATATTTGCAGCTATACATAGATCCAGCACAGGCCAAACTACCTAGAAGAAAAACTGACTGATCAACACAATAGATAGAGTCTAGTTCTTCAGCATGTCCTCCAAAGCGCTCACCATGGCGACTGGGAGGCTGCCAAATAGCTGAAGTATGGTGCAGGGAAATGCAGGGAACAGCCTGTACCTGGTATTTTGTGAATGAGCATCCCTTCCAAGGTGCTACAGGGAAGTTCTTTCCTATTCTCATTGCTGAGGCACAGACTGACTTTTGGTCTTGTGCCCTTTCTTGCAAGGAACTATGTGGTGCTCATGCTGTTTGGGTAAAGGAAGATGAGAATACAGTGTTGGTGCCAAGCCCTTAAAATTGACTCCTTTCTTGGGACACAACTGTGTGAGCAGGGGCAATACTGGGCACCCCTCAATTGCAGGCTCTTAAACAATATGGAACATGGATCCATAGCAGCATATCCAGAGGAAAGCAAAGAAGATGATCGGTGAGCTGAAGCACCTCTCCTGTGAAGACAGGCTGAAAAAGCTGGGTCTATTCAGTCTGGAGAAGAGAAGCCTCCGGGGAGACCATATAGCACCTTCCAGTACCTAATGGGGACCTACAATAAAGCTGGAGAGGGACTATTTACAAGGGTATGTAGTGACAGGACAAAGGGAAATGGCTTCAAACTGAAAGAGGGTAGGTTTAGTTTAGATATTAGGAAGAAATTCTTTACTGTGAGGGTTCTAATGCACTGGAACAGTGTTGAGGGTTTTTTTAACAGAAAATGGCCATCTGAATGAGCCAGACTGTATCAACCCTGTGAGACTGAAGCAGCTACTAACTAAGAGTAAACAAGGTCACAGCTGCTGTTGACTGGTAAAAGAGAAATCACTCCCTGGGAGTTCACAGCAACTCTCCAGAAGTTTCTCACAAGAACTCTCCAAGCTTCTCACAGGCCTCTGGAGATGCACCTGTGAGCAGTCAGGATGTTTTTTTCAAAACACTGGACTTGTGAGATATGGAATATAACCAATTAGAATTGTAGTTTAATGGTGTGAGATTCACTTTAGCCAATTGGCACATAGCGTTAACCCTATATAAACCATTTGCAGTGTGTAGTAAAGGGCATTTACCATAAACCGTAATGGCTTGTTGTGTAGTGTCCGTTTCCTCCGCGAATAATTGTTTACTTTAGAATAGGTTGCCCAGAGAAGTTGTGAAGCCTCATCCCTGAATGTGTTCAAGACCAGACTGGATGGGGCTTTGAGCAACCTGGCTTAGTGAAAGGTGTCCCTGCCCATGACAAGGGAGTGGAACTACATGATCTTTAAAGTCCCTTCAAACCCAAAGTGCTCTATGAATCTGTGATTCTGTGAACATTGGATCCAAGATGAAGCTGTCAGCAAATAATACCATCTAACTTATTCCTGTATGAATAATTATGTTTTCCATTCACCCTCTCTATGGTCTCTTAGCACTTAATTTAAAACTTTTTTTTCCCATGGGATGAAAACAATTTTCTTGGCCATCACCTTCTGCTGGGTCCTTTTCTCTTCCTCTCCCTGTCTTTCTCTCAAGACTGCGACCTACGTAACCACTTGTTAATTTCTTTCATATATAGGTTTGGAGTGCTGGGCTGGGAAGCAATGATGTTGTCACTATGGTGTTCCTGGGCCCCAGCAGTGACAGCTCCAGGAGCAGAGGATGCTCTCTCATGGCCCTTGCAGTTGATCAGCAATAAACTGTTCATCCTTGCAGAACAAAAATCCCACAATCCAGTTGCCTGTTTCGTTAAGTCTTGAATCACTGACAGTTGTGGCATCATTTAAATGAATTATTTTCTGGACTGTCATCAAAGTGACACAGTTTCTGTGTTTCTAAATTATTGTTTCACGGTATATGTACATGATTGATGAGAGCAAATGAAAGTAATGGCAATGAAGATTTGCACATAGCTTCTAAATGAACCACTTGATCATTTTGATCTGGATTGAGATCTGAAAAACAACAAATGGGCAACAAAGATCATCAAGAGTATGAAATTACTTTTACATGAGGAACAACAAAGTTAGCAGTGAACAGTCTGGAAAAAACATGTTTGATGGAGGGGAGGGGAACAGATTTACAGATTCCCTAGTGGTATTCAGGGACTCAACTGATATTGCAATATTGCAATCTCTTCACCACAAGATGAAACGGTAAATCAAATAAAACAGATCACAACAGTTTCAAAACAAGAGGACTTTCACCAAGTATAATCTGGATCCTTAAAGTTCATTTGGTGCTCAAGGAAAGACTGAGTAAATTCAAATAAATATTGAGAGTTACAATGTACACAGGAACCCCATCTAGATCACTATGTCCCTGACTTGAAAATTATTGAAGCTCAAGAGCGTTATGGGGAAGAGTTGCTTTCATTTGCTCATATAATTGACTCTAGATAATCATATATGGCTACTGCTGAGGGTTCCAGTCTAGATGGAACTTAACCTGGCATACCATTCTTTCTTTCTTACTTTCTCTTGTCTTTAAAGGAGTAAAGAGCAGATAACACACAGTCATAGAATACAGAAAAATGAAACATTATTGCACTATAAAGTAATTAAATAATAATTTAAAAAGTCTTCCTTAATAACTCCTGAAAATTCATTATGTTTGTAAGAATTAAAAAAGAATTAGAGACTTTAAAGTCTGGAATGATGCAAACAGTCCATCAAAGGAAAAATAACTACTCTGCGTTCTTTTAAATTCTCAGATTCAGGAGACCAGTCTGACTGGAGCATACAAATTCAGATGGCTTATACATTTCAGAGTTCACAGTAATGCCATTAAATAAGAAATAACTTCATTGTCAGGACCAACCTGGATTTTGAATAACAGTGGTGCTGAAGTAGAAAGAAACATCTGTCTGGTGCAAAAAGAAATTCTTGCCCATGGAATGCCAACTGCTAGGATTAAGTGGATAAGAGAGGTTTTGCGATTTTTTTTTGTGTGTGTGTGTAACCGCTTATCATTTCCTCTTTTATTGCCAAAATATATCTGAATTTCCTCCTGTTGTTCTTATCATCTCTCTGCAGGACTATGATATAATGCCACAACAGCCTCCCTCATGCTATCCCCATGAACTAGATTACACAATGTACATAGAAAATATAATGGTTTCTTTTGTGTATGTAATTTTAATCTTTTAATCTACAGCTTTTTGCATGTGTAGTAAACAATACTGCAGGGTTGGTATTTGTCCTGCCCCTCCTCATAACTATATAGCTATATTTTCCTCTTGGAGAGAGAACTTTTAATTCTGTACAATAACTACCAAATATTTAGGACAACTATCTGTCCTAAATGCAATTAAATCCAAATGAATATAAGCACTGATAAAAGTAAAATGTATTTTTAGTATTGCTTAGATAGTAAATGTGCATTTTAATGAGACTAAAATGAGTGTAATTGCTAAATGAGACAACCCTTTCCAGAGAATTTTTGGTCTAAAGCTTTAAAACAATTAAATTAAATCACATAAATTCAATTTTACTGGGTGTCTAATGCAATCATGATTCACACTTGGGAATTAATACACTTTTAT
The DNA here is from genome assembly GCA_035583235.1 of Hafferia zeledoni. Lineage (NCBI taxonomy): Eukaryota > Metazoa > Chordata > Aves > Passeriformes > Thamnophilidae > Hafferia > Hafferia zeledoni. The sequence continues at coordinate 39,995,586 of JAWWEV010000043.1, forward strand.
GTCAGGTGTGACTAAAGGATATATATATATATATATATATATATAGATAGATAGATAGATAGATATAGATATATAGATATATAGATATGTACACATATATACACATATAAGGCAGTTAAATGCCACCCTGACATCTGATCCCATCAGATTTCGGAAGCTCAGCAGGGTCAGCCCTGGTTAGTACTTGAATGGGAGACCTCCTGGGAATGCCGGGGGCTGTAGGTTCTAGTCCCGAGAACATCATTGTCACCATCCAAGCTTGCTCGGCCGTGGCAGATGAACCTGAGGAGTTAAAGGGTGGGGCCAGTTCTGCGCACACTGTGCCTCACCTAAAAAATCCACTGTGCAGGCTTGAAGGGCTCACCTACATGAACAGAATTGCTATATATTATATATTACTCTTTAGTGAATGCTGAAGATGGCACTGTCAGGTTAGAAGACTGAGGTTTTCACAGAATGGGTAGTTAATGAGTTGATCCTGTTGACTCCTACAGTTTCTGAAGGGATGTTCATGAACTGGCCTTGTTCCTTAAATGCCTGTTCCCTGAACGATTACTTGTTCACTGAACAAACATTTTAAGGAAAAAAGTGAGTTGAGATTAGTCCCGAATGGGCCCTTTGTTCTTAGTTCCACATCTGTAACTCAATTGCAGGCCAAAAAAGTGTTGCATAAATTCATGCGTTGTTAGAGGTGTACAATATGATGAAACAACTCGGACACTTAGGAAGTATTAATTCTTGCAGTCTAGGAGAAAGTCCAATTACCTTCCTGTTCTTGTCAGAAGTCTGTGAGGAATAAGAGGTTCTAGCCAGCAAGAAGGTGTTTTTAAGATGCTATGGTGTTAATTGCTAAAGTGAGCATGAGACAGTGTGCTGCTCTGTGATTGCAATTTTAAGTCTGCAAGCTAATTGTTAGGGTAAATGTCAGCATTTATATGTGTAACGGAGCATTGAAAATGTGCAAATGTAATTGGTCCTTACAATTATTGCAAGTGCAGGATGGTGCTCCTAAAACTAGAGTTCTTTGAAAACAGCTAGTTCTGCAAAAAAATTGTTACATGAAATAGAACAAAACTGCTAGCACATCTCAGAGGTTATCATAGAAGACAACATTTCAGGCTTCCCAGAAAGTGGTTTAGTGGAATAATGTTAGACTATCAATGTCAGGCCATACCTGATACAGTGGGAGATGGGCCAAGTTTAAGGAAATTTAAAAGCAACAGCATTGACACATTTAAGATGTGTTTCTTTCAACAGGAAAAAAGAGTTAGCCACATTTTCCCTTTAAATAACTAGACTCTTTTTATGTCATCAGGAGTCTTGCATAATACTTTCTGACAAAAAGTATAAATCCAACAGCTATTGTGTACCATATACAGGTACTTTGCTAGATTTGCGACTAAGTAGATATTGGTCAAAAGAAAAAAAAGCCTTGAGAATTTATTCTTAATCTTATGAACAATGGTTGTAAAAAGCAAGTAAAAAAATCAACCAACCAACCAACCAACCAACCAACCAACCAACCAACCAACCAACGAAAGAGAAAAAAACTTGAAAAATAACAAAGAAGAACGTTTCATTTTGTCAAATTAAAAATTAATTGGTTTGGGGTTTGTTTCAGAATCAATTGCTTCTTCAAAATGGTATTTCAAGACTAAATGACCCTAAATTTATTTTAAAAGTAATAGTGAAATGGAAAAGCTAGCAAACTTCCAGACCCAAATGATTATTTCTTGGGTAAAATAAAGAATCTTGCTAAATCTAAACCAGTATGTTACTTGTTTACAGCCCTGAGGCTTCCCCATTGGGCACTGAGACAGATGTTCCCAGGCTGGGGCTGCCGCCAGTGAAGAGTTCTGACACCACAAGTGGCCACTGGTCCCACAATATGGCTTGATACAGCATTTAGATCTGAGAAAAAACAAATAATGGATGTTGAATGATATCACTTTTCTGAGAAAAACTGGTCAGGAATCTTTGAGCAACTGCTTGCTCTCAATAAATTGATAAATTGTCAAAACTAATATTTCTACTGGAATTGAATGTTTGAAGAAAAGGAATCTGTCTGTAGTTTCTTTTGAAGGCAAATTCCTGAAAAGCTCAGTGGTTAGGCAGGATGTGAGGGACCTAGATTAAAATCCTTCTTTAGTCTTATTATTTGCAGCCCAAAGAAGATTTAATTATTTATGGAAAGCGGGGCAGTTCAAACAAATTAATTTGGATGTCTAAATTAAGATCAAGGACTAGAGCCTGGATTTCATACAAGGCAGTCTACTATTTATAGGTGGGGGAAAAAAAGGGATTTAGTGCGGATCAGGAATTTCTAAAATCTTTCCTTGGTCTTATAAGAAGCAAATCCAATTCTGTTTTTTATCTGTCTGAAGTCCAGGTCTAAGGGGAACTGTGCTGGACCAAACATCTAATTCAAAGTTTCAGTGTAGTATTACCAAATGAAACATTTTAGAAGCATCTAAAAAATGGAATATAATAGGGCAGAAAAGAGAACATTTTCAGGAAAGAGCAGATCACCAGTCATTTATTTCAAAATTAATTTGCTTTCCAGGTCAAAAACATTGTGGATAAGAAAGAATTAAATATACTTTATAAACTTTCAGCTGGGCAAGGAGTACATCTAATAGTTCAGCCAGATTATATTTTTTTTCCCAGTAATTTTGTAACTTATTTCAGCTTAAATCAATACTTCTCTGGGAAAATAAATTATCTATTTCCACTATGACAAGATGATTTGTGCAGAGAAGAAAACGACATTTGTTTGTACTTTGAAGACCCCTGTGGGAATTCTAAAGATATAATTCATATATTGTATTTATTATACTTTCTTCTACCTAGAAAAATATTAAGGGGGGGAAGATGAGGATAGAAAGAGACATGAGTGGGAGAGGGAGACAGAGAGGCAGGGAGATAGAATGAGAGAGGAAAATAGGAGCTTAATATATCAACATACATGAAAAAAATACTAAAAAGCACATTAAAAATATCAGCAATGAGCAAAATTTGAGGATAGACTTAGAAGATGTAACAATAGCCGAAGGATGAGAAGATAAATGACCAAGGAAAATCATGGAAGAGAAAGCTTTGGATGCAGCAGCTGCAGCTAAGGAAGTTATGTAAATAAGACCTTCTTTTACAGCCCTGATATTGTAGTGGTGAAATTTTCAATAATAGTGGGAAAATATTTTTTGGTTTATTTTTAGAAGAAATAACTTGCAAAATGAGGATTAAATGTACTTAGAATAGATGGCACTACAAACCCTGCTGGGCAAGCCTAAAGAGAGTGGGAATACTAAAAACAATCCCATGTTTCCATATTACAGTCCAGGAGAAGGGAAGGGATTACCTTCTTCCATGCCACAAAGCTCACAGTGGTCATGTTTAACTGCACACTGATCATCATTCCTGGCTGATCTTACAAGCTTACCACAGAAGTGCTAAGAAAATAACTGCAAGTTTAGATTCTCATTCAGCATAGAAAGCAGGCAGGTGTTTGATTAGAATTCTTTAGTCAGTCTTCTCTGCTGTGATAAATGAGCTACGAGTAAAATCCAAGTCCTGAAACATATCATAGCTTGTGAGAATTTATCAGTTAATGGGGCAATTTTAATTCAAAAAAGTAACATAGCACGAAGCAGCCTGCATAGGCAAGACAACCATAAACCCTGCTGCTTTGACGTGTTATTCTTGGCCAAGGAGAAAATTTGAGAGACTTAGAGACAACAATTTGTCTTCACAGGCTCTTTTTACAGAACTGTGTTGATAATTTCTTGTTGACTGATTATTTTATCACATTACATAGGCCTGATGAATTCTATTTAGAACGCTGACTGCTTTAATCTTTATAATATGCACTGCTCTATTTTTATGTCAGAAATTAGTGTTAACACAACCAGTATCATGACACCAGAATGGGCATCAGTACTCTTTAATTCCTAGGCTTCTTGAATTACATTTACCTGGACCAAATGAATGCCACTTAATCCCATCACGTCACATCACATCACATCCTTTTACATCTGCATATTTTTAATTTATTCACCTTAATGTTATTGCTTCTGTCATGCAAAAACAGAAATTATTCTTGCATGCAAACTCTTGAAAAACTCATGGTGACCAGTATACTCTGGCAACTCATATGCTGAGGCCTCCCTGTTGTATTGCTAAGATCTTTCTTGTTCCTGAACTGAAATGAACTAATATACTTTTCATAATAATTCATGGATTTTATTTGCAGTCAAGTCACTGCTACACATCATCGAGCTGCTGGATACCTGCCTGCCCATGGAAAGTGGTGAGTGAATGCCTACCTTACCTTTGCTTGCACACAGGGCTTTTGCATTACCTATTAAACTGTCTTTATCTCAAAACATGAGTTTTCTCACTTTCACCTTTCTGATTCTACCCCCATCCCATTGTGGGAGAATCGAGCAGGTGGCAGTGTAGGGCTGAGTTGCTGCTGTGGTTAAACTATGACATGTTACTTACGACACCTTCATTTTTTTTTGCTTCTTAAGCATTTCTTTTTTTACCTTGTCCATCATCTTCCTTTCCTTACTTCATTCATCTGTCCATGGAAATAAATTTTGGATGCAGCATCTACAGCAGGATCCTGTTTTTATTTACCTCTCTCCACCAGTCGCTTGGACAGTTATAGGCTCTCTTCCATCTAAAAATTTGCCTTTTTTGAGGGGTTTGGAGACAGTGAAAAACCTACTGTATAAGGGGTTTTAGTGTTAATATTTCAGCTTCTTTCATTACTTAAAGTAATGAAAAAATAAATATTAATTCATATTGTTAAAATCTGCTAAAACATCTGCCAAGAGCAAATTATATATTTTTCCCCATTTTGCTTTTATTATCTTTTCTTATTAACAGGCAGTAAAACTGACAGACTCAATTTTAGCTGCAAACCAATAAATGACTGTATATGAATATAGATCTGATTTTCCAAGAATTTAGTAGACATGAATGACCATTGGAATTGTCTTTAATGTGATAGCAGAAGAATCTTTATTCTGTTTAACCTATGAATCTCATCACAGAAATAAAAAGATGAGACAAGGAAAAAATAGCTATGGGGTAACTATGGAATTCCCATCACTGGGATAAATATCAGCGTCACTTGTTTTAACTTGAAAGAGTATTAGTTTTAAATGTAGTTTAAAAAAACAGATTAGTAATTAAAAGAGTTAAAAAGACATGCAGTGTAGGCTCTAGACATGCTTAAAAGAAACAGCTGGTGCAAATGCATAAAACAGAATCTGCTTTTTAAAACAGTGGCATTTACTGTTTTGGTTTGGGGTTTTTCTCAGCAGAGGAACTCTTCCATTTTTCTATTTTCTCTTTAGTTGGTTTTGAGACAGAAGGATTTAAAGGACTATAAAAATGTTGTATAGCTGTAAAGGGAACAAATACATTTGGGATAATGGGAAGCTGCACACATTATTAGCTTTCAGATGCAAGAACCAATGTGGTCAAGGAATGTTTATCATTCTATAGAAGATGATGACTTCCGCCAGCGTAAACAATCCACACCCACTCTGCCATTAAGAAGATCTGCTTGCAAGTTTTCTCTGGAATGTCATATAGATACATTAGGGACACTCTCTTTTTGATTACTTAATTTAGCAGCTAGAAAATAATTTAATCAGTTTGTAGAGTCCAAAGAATGTTTCCCTGATCAGGGATGGTGGAGTTTGTGTAGTAAGTATCACAATAGAGACACTATCCAAACCTATGATACTGCTTAAACTGGAAAAGATTGCGTCTTCCTATGTTTTGCTATACCTATTTATATTTTCCACAGACCATTGCAAAGAAGTTGTTTCTTAACTGAGCACTTTGTCACTAATTAGTGGTCATGATTCCTCAAATCAGTGTCAATGGTGCCACCCATCTCATAGTGCCAAGTATCAAGTGTAGAAAAACATACAAAAGCATTTGGGTTTTCTGAATCAGAAACATCAGATAGAAGAAAAACAAAACCAAACAATTTTTAGGTGAATTTCAAGTGGCCAAAACTATTGTCTTATTTTAGAGAATAAAGCAATCAAAGAAAGGGACCAAGGCCATGATTTCTGTGAACATTAACAACTTTTAGTCATTGCTAAGTTGTCTGGAGGAGTATTCAGGAGTAAGATTTTCAGGTACTTTTTATTTATAAACAGTACTATAGTCATCTGTGGAAGTTTCGTCAGTTAAGAAGTCTCTTGTAAAAGTTGCTATGAAATTATAATATTTAGAGTAAAATCTGTGCCTACTTAGGATGCAAAATATTTCATTAATTTCGTTCATATGCAAAACATATCATTCTTGATGCTAGGTGCAAGTATATGAATATTCCTAGATTTCAAGTGAAAAATTGAATTAATTAGATCGAAGAAAAGTCTTTCTCAGCATTGTGATGCATCTGAATGACAAAAACATTTCTCCCAGAGTCTTAAGAAGGAGTAGTTTTCAGGTGCAAGTGCCTAAAGCTGAAATTTTTCTTTAATTTTTTGTTCCATATAGGTTGTGTCAAGTAGAGGTAAGACCAATCATTAGGTGAAAAGCATTTCCCAAAGAGAATCATCTGGGTTTGTGAAGGGTTGGTATTGGAAGGATGTCTCAGTGGGACATTTCCTAACCAGCATTAAAAACCCAAAACAAAACAGAATGGATAAGATTGTGAGTAGTGCAGCTAAATCTGTTCTTCTGGATTTGGCTGAAAATTACATGATGTTTCTCATCTGGGGATGGACAGATAAATAGCTGAGTAGAGACACACAGTTTGCTTTTGGAAGTTTTGCTTTAAAAGAAACTAATCTTTAAAAAAGCAACCAATCAAAAAAAAACCAAACCCCAAAACTCCCCAAAAGTATTATATATAACAAAACAAAGAGGCTGGTACTTTCATTGGCATCTGCAATTTTCATATATACATAGCATTTTTCAACTTATGCACAACATCAAACTTCCAGATGTGTGTATTTTACTTTTATTACACCTCTAGAGCTCAATGTTTTTGCTGTGGGGTTGGTTTTTTTCATGTTCTGGCTTTCCTTACTTCATCAGATGCATGTGAGTTTGAATAATCAACAGTCCCTGTGAACAGGCAGAAATACTTCTCCAGGGGAAGTGAACTCTTGTAATTCGCAGTGACCTGTCTGCTCAAAGGAATGGATTTGGCAGTACACAGGGATGTTTTGCAACATACATGCAAAATGGTTAAACATAAATGTACAGGCACTTTAAAAGTGCTCTTTTAAAAACGGTGCTGTTTTATTTGTTTATGAGAAAACTGAAAACTTATAGCTAGAGACTTAAGGTGGGGTTGGGTCTCTATTTCTTGTAATGACCATTTGAATACAGAACTGCTGTTTCTCTGAGCTCTGCCATGTAAGCACTGGCCATGATCTGACAAATAGAGCCTCTTAATTGTTTGATATTGAAAAAATGGGATTTAGTCTGTGGAATTAGCAATTTATATTCTTTGTGGTTGCTACAGCAGTTGCTGCATTTAAATTATTTATACAAAGGAAGAATGCCATTCTCTTTATTACAAATCACACTCACTGCATGCTCAGCAAGGGTGAAGTTTTACCTTTGAAATTCTGTGTTATTTCAAAAGTGTATCTTTTTCTTGTCACCGGCAGTGTACTGTGATGAGGACGAATTGAGATCACACAACACTGCATCTTTCACTGACTCTGGAAACAATATTAGCTTTGTGCAAAGATGGGAAAATCTATGGCAGCAGAGAATCCCCCTTTAGTCAGGCAATACTACTTCTTGTAGACCCTAGAAATAAATCCTTCAGGGAATGAAACCAAGTTCACTGCATGATGTGTGTCAGGCAGTACAAATCTGCTTTTAAGAGGGAGAAAAGTTCAGAAGAGGAATCCTTGTACTTCTCCATGCAAAAAAAAAGAGAAGAAAATAACAACATTGACAGCTCTTTAAGAACAAGTTGAATAGAATTACTGCTTGTGGAAGTAAGCAAATCACAAACAGACTCTCCATTTTCCAGAATGGTTATTTGGTTTGGCATGCTAAAGTCTTCAAGTAGAGGAAATTCACTACCATCTGTAGATCAGTCACTCCTGCAGTTTCGTACATATCCACTTACAATTCTGTTTTTACTCAAAAAGCCTTAAATACAATTCTTCCCGGATAAATGACATCAACTCCGTGTAAATAAGAATTTCTCCCACAAAAGTACAGCTTCTTTATAAATTTTTCCCATATCCTGTGAACTAGGCTCTTCAGTTAGTAATGATTTGCGTTATTTTTACCTCATTTTTTTTTAATCTGAACTAAGTAAAATATTGACATACTTGATTAGTCTGATTTTTCATGCATGATCTGGCATAAAGTTAGTTTTCATAGTTCACTAATTTGAAATTAGATCTTAAATTTGCACAGGTTGATGGCTGGCTATCACCTCTTTTGTATAATCTCATTGCAAATGTTTCCTGCCTCTTTATTTATAAAAATGTACCATATTCTATTATAAAAATATTGTTTAAGTTCTTGCTCTCTTTCTGTGGGACCTATTCTAGGATACAAGCATTATAAGAAAAAAGGTAAGAATAAACATTTCTGGCCATACCTATTTTGCCAAATCTCTCTGCTCTGGTTTACTCCTCTCCAGCTATGTCCCACTCCTAAGAGCATGTAAGCCCTGAGTGAGCACAAGTGAATGTCTGCTCAGTTGTAACCGTTGCCTGTTGGTACCTGGTGGTCCGCTACTGTTCCTGATAGTACAGATCTTATTACATTCCTAAAATTATCTGAGTCACGAGAATCTCTTTCCTCAATAATATTTTTTCCCCACTTTATTTTACTTATCTTATAAAAGTTTAATCTAAGTGACTACAATACCGATTTGTGATAGACTCTGTTGGTAAGGCCATACTACCAGCCTCTGGACAAAACAATTACAGGGAGCGGGAGAAGAATTTTGGTACTCAGCAGTAAGTATGACCAGAGAGGCTACAAAAATCTAACAAGACTGATAATAGGGAATTTCAGCTACCCACTTGTAGCATGTACAAATGTACAATGCTTGTGAAAATTATTTCTTCACATTTTATATGGCTGCTTCTTAGAATTGATAGTTGGAAAGAATGGCAATAGAGGCTATTCTTACTCAGTTTGAAGTAATTCACTAGAAAGCTCATTCAAATCAAAGCTGTAACTAAGCAGCATAGTAAAGTTCAATACCTAAAGGACAACAAGTGACACAAGCATAAAATACGCTATAAAAGGAGATTTCAGTTAAAAGAAGAGTTTAGTATATACCAACAAACCCTGTGTGTATAAGTAAATCAAGTAGTCTTTGGAAGTTCAGAAAATTTTGTAAAGGAAAATAACAACTGTTTATGTAGACACCTAAATAACATGAATCACTGCTTGTCATATCAGTCATGTCATGATTGTGCTTTGTCCAAGCTGAGGAGTGGGACTTACTGGCCTAGATGTAGTATATGTGCAGTGACAGTTTCTAGAAGTGACTGAATATCTCAGCATGACACTGGGCTCTGATGTATTAGTGTACCAGTCTGTGCAGGCTGAGCTCAAGGGCTTTTGCATAACACAATTCTAGCATAGTTTAGATAGGCCATGGGAAGTTATGCAGGCCTGGGTGTGAGGGGAGAAATTAAAAGGAAGGATTATTTGCCTCCAAAAAGAGGTAAATAAGGTGGGATGTGACAAATTTCATATGTTTGATCTTACTTCCATTGGAAGACAACAGCTAAAGGCTAACAATAGGTTGAGATACGCTGAGGAAAATGAATCCTGAGATTACTTGAATATGTTTCTGATGTGTTCTTTTGCAGTCCTCTGCTTAAGCATCTGTGAGAGGTATAATATGGTCCTGCTTAGCAGCACTATGTGTCTCATATAGCCATTTTTATGTTCCTCTACCAATATTCTTTTAGATTAAAGTAAGCCTTGGGGTGGCATAACTTTTGCATTACTGGATGCAGGTTACTTGATGCTGGCCCTTTGGTACAGAGGATTTGTCAAGTAAGAAGGGAAAGGAGTCCAAAATGTTTTGGGCTCTTGAAGTCATGAGAATGTCCCAAAGGAACTGTTCTGGCTGGTGCAAGAAAGAAGAGGACAAATCAGATGCAACTTTAGAAAACAATAGGATCCCAAAATACACAAGAGGCAAGACAAAATTTTGGGTTTTATTTTTTGTCCTTTCTTTGCCAGAATCTTGGAGAGCTGGCCAAGAAAAATCAAAGTGTTGCCAAGAAGTGATGGAGCCAAAGAGGAAGCTAAAGTTGAGGCAGATCTCTCGTGACACTTTTATATTCCAGGCCTTAGGGAAAAGCCTGGCTGGTGGAAGCGAAAAGGAGACCTGCCATGGATTTCCGGAGAGCAAAGCTTGCATACCTTGTCCGACTCTTGACAAGTTTTAAAAATATACATATCAAACTGTGTCCTTGGGCACAGGGACAAAACCTACTCCTAGCATGACTTGAATTTGTGTCTTCAGAGCGAAAAGGTTAGACCAATAACCAGAGTCCTTTCAACATTTCTGCTGCCCAAGGATACAAGATATAATTATATAATCAGTGACTCCATTCATGTTTTAAGCAGTATTTACCTTATTTACCTTTCGTGTAATAATACAATTCTAAGATAAGAATAAGAACTATTTCCATTTTCTCTGCAAAACGAACTGGAAAAGATTCATTCTCACAGTATGTGCAAACATCTTGCAGTTTGTACACATAGGGAAGTTACTTTTTGTTTGTGTGAAGGTACTGTATGTGCTGCTGCTCCAAAATTCACTGAGATACTTCATTATATCTTTACATTCATTCTGTTTTCATAATGAAGAAATAAGCCTTAGTGAGGCCAGATTTTCGACTCCCATCAAATCCCAGAATGGTATGAGCAATCTCAATGAACACAAAAGAATGTACTTTGCAAACTCTGTTTCTTATTCATTGCTTTAAAGAATTTAAAGTTTAGTAGCTGGAGTTCTGCATGGTCCAGTGACACTGGTGGAGTGTCCACTGTGATGAAGCTGTTGATCCTTCTCAAGTACACTGAATACTTGTCATCTAAAGAAAGAGGATGCATCTATATTTAATGGTAACTAAAAGCAGAAGAATAATTTTAGTGCAAATGGGTTTAAGAAACTTGTGATGATTTTCTGAATTTTGGATTAAGGATTTTTCAATTATGAAACCAAAATGGATATGAAATTGTTAATCCTAATGAGAGATTATTATGTAATAATGGTTTCTTCTAATAGTGTTATTTGTTTAGAGTAAATATCATTTTATTCTGATATTCATTGACCTAAGTTAACCTCTTGTCATGTAGCTGTGGTTTTGTTAGATTATACACTACCACAGCCTGCTATGTGGAAAGTATTTTCAAAATACTTTTACATAATTTATGAGTACTCTGTATATGTCAATAAGGTTATCAAAAAGGAGACATGAAATACTGTTTCAAGGGAACAAGCACATGTGAGAAGTTATTAACCTTACAGCATGATTATGACATTATTACTTTGTTGGGTAATAAGAATATGTAAGTATGTATGTTAAGAACCATTATTAGTTGTCTCAGAAATGCATCCATCTGGGATTCCTTATCCTTATTCTTAATTGAATTTTCTTCTTATAAGCAACAATTTTTTAAAATAGAAAACCCTTTTCAGTTATGAATCATCAATAACTGAATTTAGTAGGATTTATTTTGATATAACCGTACAAAAATTTTCTACAGAGAGCAAATATTTTCATTTTAATCTCATGATTTTGTTACTTGTTTCAACATTTGTGGAAGGTTATATACCTACGGGGAGAAAAGTCAGTTAGCTAATGTTAAGTGTGTGTATGCAAGATTGTCTGGAGGTCTTAATTCAAGTCATGCCACCGACTTTATCTTTCCTTGGCATTTTGCTTCAAATTCAACATCTGTACAAAGGTGATAATACTTCCTGCATATTAAAGGAGATGTGAAACTTCTAGAGCTTGATAACACAAGCAATTAGCTATTCCTGAATAATTCTACATGAGAACCCATTTGTAAAGTTAATTATGTTGAAAGGTAATTGCATTTCAAAGTGGAATAATTGTTGTATATAAAACCTACTCTTCCTTAATAGAAATAATTTTTTAGCTGGGCCAACACATTAGTTAATTAAGGTTACTTTAAGTGTTGAAAATCAAATTCAGGAGATCACAGTAACATGTCCTATCCTTGTGTGTTCAAAATACCACATATGAACTAATTTAAGAATATTCAACTGATGCTTACAGGATCTTCTACATGAATATTGTCTAAAGTGATTTTCTGCTGAAGAAAGACATAGTTGGCAGGTATTTTTATCCAATTTCTAGCAAAGAAGCATTATGATAACTTAAAAAAAGGTCATATTAATAAATTCCTTTGACTTTATCTTAACAATTTTAAAACAATTTGCAAGTAGCATTATGATGTGATTTTGATGAGAAAACCATTTCTTGTCAATTCTGTGGAGATAATCTTGAGAAAAAATGCAAATGTTGCCAGCAGTTCTACTGCAATGAAGTCAGTGACATTATAAGGGTTTATTTGCATCACAATTCTGATAAAGCTTAAAAACCACAGAGCTCTTTCCCAAAGAGGTTGTTGAAGTCTCTGTTAATTCAAGGTGTTACTGCCTTGGCACTTGTGTTACCATGCATGTATCAAAGCAATGGCATCTAAATTTGCAGATGAATATTTCCAGAAGCCTCCACTTTCCATTTAAAAATAAGTTTGACCTAATGATGTTGAGTAGCAAATCAACACATGTACAACTTATCTGGACCTTCAACAAACACTTATTTCCAGATTTCTATTGTTTCTGCAAGACAACATAGATTTAAAAGGTCCTTGGAGGAGTGCGAAGGTCTTTGTATGAAATTTACAGTGGAATTGACTGCTAGGGATTAAAAGCACAATGGCTATTCTAAAGAAGTTAGTAATAAGGACACTGCAATTAAAGCTTTTGTACAGTTAATCACATGTAAGAAAATGGAGTTTTAATCCATAATAATTGTATGCAGGGTCTTACTTAAATTGTACCTGACGGAGAAGTGCTGGGTGAAAGATCACCAATTTTCTGATAGCCCTGGCTTCCCTGTGAGGAAATCGCTATCAGTTCAAGACTCCTGACTTCCCCATTTCTCCTCACTGGCACAACACTTTGCGCCACACACTTCCACATTAAATAGCAATCCAACACTACTTGACAGACAGTGGCAAACTGAGCTAGAAATGGTCCTGGTACCTTCTGTTATTGAGGCAGTGCTCTGTGTCATGCACCTAGGATTGTGGTCCCTGGGCTGGTCTACTGTAAAACATGGCTGGAGTGGGCTGGGGCAGACTTCCAGTCCCACAGTAGGGTCTCCTGCAATGGCAATTAGAGCATGTGTGGAAAAATGGTGGGTACTTATATTTTCCCCTGAGGCAAACAGCTGGAAAATGTTCTCAGATCTTGTAAAGGTGCAGAGCTGATTGAAAGTCAGTATTATTTTTGGTGTAAAATCACTCAGGGTTTTGTGAAAACCTACCAAACTCCTCCTGTTCTAGCATGAGACAGTCTACCCTGAGTCAGATGTCACCAGGGTCATAGATCACAGGTAGCAAGTTTGCAGCTGTCTGTGTTGGATTGCATGCTGAGAGTGCCTGACACATCCAGGAGCACAGCTTCTCATGGATGTGCAGTGTCCTGGCCTCTCTCCCTGCACACACCAGAGGTTGTGTGCAAGTAATTGGCAGTTTAAACAGGGCAAGAGAAAAAGCTGCCCAGTTGGAGAGCTGCAGTGTCTGCAACAGGCAACCTGAGATGGAAACAGGTTTAACAGGTCAGACACAAAGAGAAAAGACTTCTCACAGCTGCCATTGCCTGGAGCCTGTTTCCATGTTACTGAAGGAGAAGGGAAACCTGGAAAAGAAGGAAAATCTCTTACCTTGAGCATACACACTTTGCATTCTAGTATGCAATTTTTTCCTTAGTGACTAAGCAAACAAAACAGGACCATTATTGGTTGGGGGTTTTTTGTTTTTGGGGGGTTTTTTTTGCTTTCTCAAGTGTGTTCTTTACAGTCCCTTCCTTTTCATAGGGTCCTACCCTGTAGGATTTTTATATCTGGATTTTTAACTTCCCTGGGGGCAGTAAGTTTGGCAACTTTAATTTTAGGTGAATGGTCAGGTGGAAATAAGGATTTAGTGAACACTAACTTCTGTAGGGATAATTCATAAGGCTTTAGAGGATTTTGAACCAAATGGGAGATTCAGTGAATGAGAGATGAGTGTACTGAGGCATTCTCAGCAGCTTTGAGTAGGGAATTCAGTAGTGTGACAGACAGAATTTGAAGGAAACAGATAAGAAATAACACCTGGCTGCTTGAGCATGTTTTTGAAAGAGAAGGCTCAAGAGTACACTTAATTTTAGATGACTTATGCAAGGCTAAGTCTGGAATGAGAAACTTCAAGAAGAAATGGAAAGGGAGACAAGGATTAGTTGCTGGACTTATGATAGAGAAAATTGAGAAGTTGTGTCAAGGTGAGGTAATTTCAACTCTGGAATTAGGCGGGTTATTTCAAGGGGTGATGACATGGTGATCTTTGCTGTGGTAGGGGTCCAGTGTTGTGCTTTGAAGACATGGTTATGTCAGAGGAGATTTTCTAAAGTCATTCTAAACCACTCAGGGGGTAAGGAGTCATCCACAGGGAGAAAACAGACAGGATCTTGGATCATTTATAAGAACTGGGAGGGGGTTCATGGAGAAGAAATTGGGAAATAGAAGATAAACCCCATGTTTTACAACAGGATCTGGTCTCAAAGACCATCAGGTTCCCTCTCTCCTTCCCTACTAGTCTTTAGACTACTACTGAAAAGAATTAGCAAGAAGATCAAAACCCAGAATGAAATTTTAAGTGTGAGGAGATAGAAAGTTCAGGGTTAAGAGTTTCTGCAGGAGACTTCTGGTTTGCCCTTCCCTGACCAGGAATCCATACAACACTTAGTTTCTGTCAATAGAGAATATGGGACTGCTTGTCTTTTCACATTCCTTTCTCTGTTTCTTTTTGAAACACAGTATCCTCAAGCTATTATGCAGAAAACTTGTTCCCCTTACAAACTCTAATTCATAGCTTAAAAAGTAATCAGATGAAATACAAACCGGACATCCTCCAATACCCATCTGTTTCTCTAGGTCAATATTTAAACAAGGAATGTATTTAAACTTTACAGTTCTACTTTGATCTGTAATTTGTATTCTTTAGATTTCATATCTCTTGGATTCTAAGGGCTCAGAGGTCAGACTGGACTCACTGGACCTCCTGCTGCTGAATCTGTGCACTCAAGTGCTGTCTCAGAGGCATTTACTGGTGCTGGTTTGATATTAGGTATTCAGCAATTCAGCGAGTGAACTGTGCTGTAAAGGTGTTCAGCATCCTTTGTTCTACGCTTTAGAGAAACAAAAAGAGTGAGAGGTAATGTGCAGCCCTTCTTTCTAACATTTAGATTGGACTCCACCTTGATATTTTAAATATTAACATATGAACCACAGAAGTGATTTTCTGTCTTCCCCACAACCACCCACATGCAAATACTTATTTCCACTACTAAAACGTTAGAAGGGCAGAAACAACCTTAGTGTGAAATCGCTGATGTTCAAATTGAACAATTGCTTTGTAGCATTGACAGAGCTGGTACTTGCAAAAACACATCATGCAAGTTAAGCTTATCTTTTACCACCTGCACTTTAATAGTTCTTGGTGTTGTGCAGAAGGACTTTTTAAAAGGCAGAGAGTGTTTTAGTGAAATATTTGGACAATAAACTTCTAGAAACTGAAGCATAGAATGCACTTGGTTTATACAGAAACCTGATTGGTATTCTTTACACACTATCCATCCCACTGGATCTTGTTGTAGAGTTGTTGACAGGATGTGTTCCTGTGATAGTCTAAAGTGACTTTTTATCAGATACTTTTTATTTTAGGTGGACTAGTAAAATGTTTGTTTTTTTTTTTTTTTTCCCACCTTAAATGTGAGTGTTAGGGCGTAAACAATAAATTATCCTTCAACAAAAGGCTTCTCTTTTCTGTAGGCATCTAAAAAAGGACATTTCAGAACTAACTCCTTGAACATCAATTGTACAAAACATATTTAGATAAAATAGGATATCTTCAGATTCCAAACAAGTGATGGTGGTATTTTAATAGATGATATTCTTCACTGTGAGTCAATGTTAATTAAATTAATGTTTCTGCATAATGATCCATGATGTTGGAGTGGCATTTTTTGACGGAAGCATTTAATCAAGGTATTAATTACTTGTGATTAAAAATAGTCTCTTGATTATATTTTCAAGAGGAAAAAGGATAGCTCCATTGTTCTACTTAAATTCCAGCTCTGCTAATTGCATAGTGCTTATCTCAATTACCCCGGCTGTATATTCACATGAATGTATAGATAGACTGTTAGTGACTGATATGTTCCATCTTCCATATTTTCAGGTCTTGCCAAACTGATGACTAAATGCTGAAGTATGTTTTCAGGACCAATCCACCTCATTCTGTTGTCCAGGAAATGGCACCTAACTTAACCACTGCAGAGAGTGTTTCTACAGTTAACAAGAGACAAAACAAGGTAAGAGTTATTTCTCTGTTACACACTTTAAATACAAGCAGTTATGCAAGGTAATGTGCAGCAGCAGAAGAAAACAAAACAAAACAAAACCCACTCGTAACCTAGAAACTTAGTTTAAGGAAAAAAATTTGACAAACAGTCATGAAAACTAAAATATAAAGGCTAATGAGTATCCAGAGTAAAACTACATCTCTAAACTTAATTCCTTCCTCTAAGCAACTGTTTTTAGTTCTTTTGTATATTTGATGGAAAAAATGAGAACTAAAACATCAAAAGTCAGGAAAATAAGAAGGTTTCCATCAAGTGTTAGGCTGCTGGATACTGGGAAGGTTGCTTGCATTTTCCAGTGTTCAGAAATGCACATGCACTAGTATAAGTGGTGCATGTTTTATCTTCACATGACCCCTTTTCAACCAAATGGTTACATCTTTTCAGTTAGTTTTGTTGAACCAGATTTTTCTAGTAATTTCCTTTTGTATGTGTAGGTTGGGACCTTTAACTCTCACTTCCTACATTTTTTAGAACATACTTTTCCTACTTCAATATGTAACTTTAATATTACTTTACATCTATAATGGTACTAAAAAAAAACCCAAAAAAACAAAACAAAAAAAACCCCAAAAAAACATTTTTCCAAGCTAAGGAAAAAAAGGGATCATGCTGACTACAGCTATTATATCAGTAGGAGAGGAATATTACATTGATGGATTCAGTCACTTTCAGATCCTCTCTATAACTGTGTCTCATAATGGGAAACTTTGGACAGATAGCATGTACTACCTAGACTGCTTCTATGAAATTGTCTCCTTCAAAAATAATAGCAAAACGGTTTAAAGCTACTGCTGGGATACCTTTGCAAAAAGTTTTGCTATTCAGGATATTTTGCACAGACCTTTCCACATTTTCCTGTGGACCCTAAAGAAAATACCAAAGTAAAACAGCAAAAGCTTCTAGGAAGTACACTTCAAAATCACAACATCAGCCAGGGGAAACATCTAGCTGTATGCATGCTGAAAAAAATCCACTTTCTCCTGTTTATTCTCAGTGCATGTAGATGATTTTCCAAGAATTGAATATAAATTAAACTCAAAAATTATACTGTTAGTGAGAAAATGTGAGTAGACTCTCTTAAATACCTAAAGATATCCAGAAAAATGTTAAGCCCTAAACCACTGAAATGAGGCTATGTGGCATCCAGGAATTAATATATGAAACAATTAATTAAAAAAATTAATCTTCATTTCCTGGAAAACATGTCCTTGCTTGTATTAAGCGTAACATTAGCATCACCTTGTCAACAGGATAAAAATGAAAACAGATCAGGTATAAGACCCTGCAATATAATTTTATTCAATAAGTGAGTTCATTTGTTTTGTCAGTAAAAATACGGTGTATTGTTGCTAAATCATTTTATCATTTTTTGGTATTCTTTTGTATAAAATCTTCTAGTGCCTTTGGGTGCCTTTTAACAAGCAGTAAAGGTGCCAAACAATTTATGAAAGAACCATACATGCATACATGTAGGTACACTGTCAACACTATAATTGCCCAAGTCAAATTCAATGCCATTGAATTCTTTTAGCAACTGCCTATCAGCTGTTTCCTTTTGGAAGCCCTGACATTTCCCTCTGTTATGTTCCATGAGGAAAAACAAAAGCCACAAAGCAGCTTCTTTCCATGCATCTCACTGCCTTATCTTTGTGAAGCTGTGGCAAACAGAAAAAATTTCACCTCAAGTTTTCTGACATACCCTCAGAGTCATATCCAAAACAGAAATTCTTATTCAAGTGACTATGCTGCAAAAATATCAGTAAGAGATGTTTATTTGTCTAAAAGAAGAAAATCTCTTCAAACCTGAGAGATTACAACATCCATGTTTTTGCCCTTCTCGAAATCTTCACATACCTTAATACTTTAAAATCTTATGAAAATTTTAAATAATTTGAAAATCCTGCCTCTTTTCCAGAAGTTTGGTGTTTTTAAGTAACTAAAACTGGAGTTTGGGGTATTTGTCGGCTGGACTTTTTGATCAAAGAAGTGAAAGGGCCTGGATACACAATATGAAGAAATGAGCGAAAAAAATAAGGAAAAAAAAAAAAGAAAATAAAGTAATTTTCATTGCAGTTCAGTATTCTGCTGGTTCTGGACTCAGAATTAATATTTTAATATTTTTCTTCTTTCTCACTGGTGAGCAACTGTTTGATGATAGTTCATCCGTAAAGCATTGGTTTAACCTGGGGAACTGAATTAAAGTGTGTATAAATAATAATTCTCTCTGCCCCCTTGACCCACAACTGGACCATTATAAATTCTGATTTGTACCTCCCTGTGCTGGTTTCAAGGTAAACCAGCAGGAGAAATGAACTCAACACGAGAGAGATTATAAATCAGAGCTACAATT
>JAWWEV010000043.1:40014737-40033810 GCA_035583235.1 Hafferia zeledoni
ACGACTCCCTGGGCAGCTGTGGCAGATGGTCCATTGTTTGTGGGGAATGAATAGAGGGGGTAGAATACATGGCCTTGGTCACCCCCACACAGTGCCAGCTGGTCTCACCTACTAAACTAGGACACTCCCAAATTCCATTTTATCCAGGTAGTAAGCTAAAGTACTTGGAAACAGCATTGTTTTACACTGCTGGCTTCAAAGTAGAAGTAACTATGATGCAAATTGCTTGCTTTTTAATGGCTTACTATTTTAAATTTGTATATATATTATATAGTCTTTATTTAAGCAAAAAATGCCATTAGTTTGCAATGATGAAAGAAACATAAAAGGAAATAAGGATCTGGGCAGTGATAAATAGGCTGTTTGTTAATTGGTCCCAGATGAAAGAAAAATTTGAACTCATCTGGCTAAAGACATGTCTGTATAGATATAATTAATGTTTATGACAGTTATATATGCTCTGTTTTGTTTGTTTGTTTGTTTGTTTTTAAACTAAAACATCGGTAGATCAGGTTGTAAGACTTTTTTTAATAATGAACCAAAACTGAAAAACAACCCAAGCTTCATGTTTGATCTAAATCATGAAATTCACATTTTGTCTATATTCCAATTTCAGTAAAACAACCTACTGTTTCTCTAGAATTACTCCTTTTTCTCAACAACCACACCTTCTTAGCCCTTTCTGCATGAACTTACCGCTACCAAAAGCACACCACTGTCTGGTAGCCTGTGACAGAGAAATATTGTAAAGGTATGGACACATGGCTAAATGTAACTGAATTAGAGCTATTGAACAAAGGGAGGGTCTACCTGTCCACCACGACACTTTTAGCATGCCTCAAGTGAGGCTGAGCTAATGCGTTTTATCTCACACCTAGGGCATGACAAAAACAGGCGTAACCACTCCCTTGTGGTCGTGTCAGCTCAGCTGTTAGTGTGCAAAGAGTTGATCAGGGTAAGATGGGAGCATTTAGTCATAAATCCATAAACTTTGTTATGAAAATCTGAAAGAAAAACTGCTTTTAAAAAAGGAAAGTAAACACAGAATTATAATTTAAAAGTCTTAAATCTGAATTATATTTTCCTTGCATACAGATTAGTGTATGGATTGCTCATTCACTTGCCAATCAGATAAATAAGGCCTTTTTTACACCATACCCCATCCACATTCACGCCTTTTTTAAAATCTAAATGGGGAAGAGAAGGAATGTGCACCTCTCAGCAGTGTTGCTTATCTTACCTCTGTCTTCTATAAGCAGCCTCAATACTTTGAGAATAATAATAACCTTTGCCACCATGTTTGAGGTTCTGTTGCACAGATTAAGTTCTAGAAAATGAAACCCTGCAGTGATACCCTGCAGTAAAACCCCGCACTTTCTGAGGTCTCCTTTTTGGGTTTTAACTTGTTACTCGGTAGGTTTATTTTACTAAGGTATCGCCAGGTGCTACAGCATATTAAAATATAAACATATTGATGTAATAAATACAAATCCAATGTGAAAGCATAGCTGGCATCTCTGAGTATAAAACATGTGGCTGCTAAACTTGCTATAGATAATAGCATAAAACAAGACATGCTTGAGATGAAAAAAAGTCCTTAGGCGATGTAGCTACCACTATGTCAAAGGGAGAATGAAACCACTTTTCTATTACATATGGTTATTGATCACTGAGGCAAAATTTCTGCAAACAGAATACATTGACTGCATTAGCCTCGCCTGCCCTACCTTTTACAAGCAGAACACTGACATCTCTCAAAAGCACATAGTTTGACACTTGAAAGCTATGTAAGGCTTCAAAGGAAACATTGCACTGGAAAAGAGTATTTGGAAATAATATTAGAAAAAAGTCTGAAAACAAAATCAAAATATCTTTTCAAGAGCAGTAAGATGTATACTGCACAGCTTTTCACTCCAGTTTTGATGATTTTGTTTTGTTAAATTTTGAATTTAGGTAGAATGATATATGGAGTACCCTTGAACAAAGAAGTAGCTTTTGACTTTAAATCTGGCTTAACAATATGACTTTGCTGTCTCAAGAAGATAGTGGATATTTTATTGCTTACTTGGTGGCTTGCTATAAAATACCACAATTTTGAAAAACATTTAATCATTAATTTATTAGATTTCTTGCTATGGTTTTGTGGGTTGCTAGAATTAGGACTAGTCACAATTATGTACCCAGTTTGCACATGAATATGGTGCACAAAAAGGGTGAATTAATACATATTAAGAGAGGGAATAGCTAGAGAAAGATAAAAAGAACAATGATGGGGAGGCAAGAGGGCAGAGAGGCTGAGTGGGAGAGAGAGAGACAGAAATCACTTCAGAGGACCAGAACCAGCAGGATTTCAAGTCAGCAGAACTTACTGGATCCAGCAATGAATCTTCTCTCTTGAAGTGGATAAAATAAAAGGAAACAAACATCCTGGAAGGCAGATTCAATCCCCTAAACTGAGGATGTGGCTTTACAATGTTTATTTTAATATGTTCAATTTTTGACAGGCCTCTGTAAGTCATACAGAGTTAAACCATGTTTCATCATGAGACATACCACTGGAATTTTTGTGGTTAATTAGCAGGTGATATTGCCAGAGGGAAAGTTTTAGAGGTATTTTTTTTTTACCCTAAGCAAGCCAGAAATACTGACATAAGGTATATTTTATATGGTTTTGCTAGATACTTTAAAAAATATTGTTAGTATATGTTACTAAAAAGAAATAATTTAAAGCACACTCATATTTTCTTTGTTAAAATAAAAATCACAAAATGGTTCTAAAGATGAATGATAAAATAAAAGTGAAATGCTTTCTTCTTCCTAGGTTTATTATATTCACATTTTCTAAAAAAAAATCAGTTTCCTATAGCTCCTTAGCTACTGTGTCATCCATACTTTTCAAACTACAAACCAATCTGTTTTCCATATTGTTCATGAACATGATTGGGAAAAAAGCTTACAGGTTAAATTAATCATTAAGAAAAGAAAGAAATTTAAGTAGCACTTAAATAACTGTTGCCAAATATTCTTCTTCTGAAATATCTTTTCAACAATTTAAATTATACATATTCATCATTCATTTGTATTCACCAAAATGGGCAATATTATATGACTTAAAAATTTTCAGGGAACACTTCTTGCCTCATCTGTTATTTCCTGTTTTCTTGTATTATGCAAAGAACACACAAAGATTCTGGTTAATTTTCTGCACTTTTTTTTTTTTTTTTGGCAAATTGTGTATTGAAATCAATGTGAGGTTTTCTCAAAGAAGGGATTAATTTCAAGGCTGAACATATGGCTTAAATGGACTCCACTCTCAGTTGCTACAAAGTGGTGTTTTCCAACAACTGAGTTTGATTTGCTATAAAACTACCTTGGTTTTGTTTGTGTGTTTTGTTTTGTTTTGTTTTAATTAGGACCATCAAGAATATATCATACTCAATTAATTTGATCTGACAATTATATATTTGTACTTGCATAGGCAATTTTTAATTATGCAAATTATCCCAAAAGAGATGTATGCATACAGTAAAGCCTTTTGGGCCAAATAAAGTTTTACTCAGCAACGTGAAATTCTCTTGATCTTTTAGAGCAGAATCTTTACTTTAGAAGGCAAGTTTCATTGGCAATCAGCTATAGAATTTAGCTAACCTCTTTGAGGGCATCTGTAACAAAGAAGTCACAAGACTTTTAAATTCCTTCTTTTATCTTCATCTTTTTTAGTATAGCACCGAGGGAACAGTCCTTTAGTGATGCTATCATTTGTTTAATAAATATTTCAAGGTGTCTTATATCAGATATTCTAGCTGATTCCATAGAGTGGCTATCATAGTTCTCAAAAGCAGTCTATATTTTTCTCTTATGAAGAAGTGTACCATAACACTTCAATACTTCGCCTTTGGTCAGAATTAATTTCAACTATTTTAATGTAAGACATTTATTTTATCTGTCCCTCTTCCCTCTGGTCCCAAACAAATTGAAAGAATCAATCAAATAAAACAAAAAGGAAAGAAACTTTAACAAGACATTAGTAACAGCAATATTTAGTTTATACATTGCAATCAGATTGAAATTACTGTAAATAGATATAAAGTATAATCTAACTGTAATAAAACAAATACTCTGAGTAAAAAGGAAGTAATTGACAGATCAATGGTCAATGCTAATGTTATGAGTTCTCCAATCAGAGATTACAGCTACTGTGGACCCAGTCAAATCACATAATTACCCTCCCAGGATCAAGGGCTTTTAAAATCCATGTTACAAACATGTGGTGTCATAAGCACACTTATTTGTTTTTATTGTATTTATGCTAGGCTGTGTACAAGGCTGTTACAGATATTTATTGTCTTAGAAGAGTAAGATGTGAAAACAAAATACATTTCCCTGTTTCTGCTAAAACTAAAAGCAGGTTGAATTCAGTAGTTGACATATAAATCAGTATTTTCTGGCAAAAAGATATAAGGTGAGTCTTCAAATAAAACTGATTTCATGGTCTTGAGTCATAAGTCTCCCTTCGAAAATGTGTGATATTTATTAGACACTCATCAATAATTTATTATGTTGCTGTCAGAAGGCTATAAACAGTGCAAAAATCAAAGTAAAGTGCAATGTCACCTAATAGAATAATACATTAGCAAAAATGGGAAGACAAATGTCTGGTATATACTAAGTTACAAGCAGTGCACATCTCTCTATACTGACTTACTTTTATTGATGAAGGAGGACAGAAACAAGAAATATATTGTGTTGTTAGGGTTTAAATTCCCCCAAGATATCTACCACTATGGACCAAGCTTCAAAGAAGGGTGCCATCTGATCACATGAAATAACTAATCTTCTCTGAATGCACATGTATACTGAAGACATAGTCAGGAAATGTACTAAGCCATTAGGGAAAGCCTCACCAGAAATTTTTGCTAAATAATTTAGTTTTAATTTGTTATGAGCAATCTGAGCTCTCTGGCTCTTTGAATTGCTTAGTCTTAACTATGCTGAAATGATCTTTTGCATGTGGGGGATACTGGAACACAAATAATTTGGAGAGTTGCCTTAAAATTGTTTGGAAAACTTTCTTGTTGGTCTTCAGCTTTGCTGTGTTATTAACATTGTGAGTTTTTTGTTCCTCCCCAATTTAGCCTTTCTTAGAAAAGGAAAGTGTATATGTTCTTAATGCCAGTGGAATTATTTAAGTAAGGAATTTTGAGCTCAGATGTGAAAACCTAGGGAAAGAAAGAATTGATAGCCCCCAAAAGAAAATAGGAATTATAGCTGTTTTCTTTACTGTGAGACACTTTCTCCTAGGTCCCAGTTTAGCAGAACACTGGAACATAAGAGAAGGCATTATTTCAAGGAAAGAAATAGTTCTAACTCACTTCAATGGGAATATTCCTGTGCTAAAGAATCACATGAATTTAAATATCTTACTGGATCAGACTTCTAGGTTTTGGAATTTTCATTGGCTGGATGGGGACTTGCTATTGAGTCACTGTTTTTACTACTATGGCAATAAAATTTGAAACCTCCCTGAATAGACTGAGATGGGGAGTTCCAGACTAAAAATGGAAATGTGTGAGATTCAGTTATTGTTCATGCATTTTCCTCACACTCACAACTTAAGTCTATACAAGAGTTATGCAGACCTTTTCCCTAAACACACTTCTAATTGTGTATAAGCATTTATATGGATGGTCCCAAGTTATGACAATTTTAAATTTATAAACTAAGAATAAAATCTTTCTACTGAAAGAAAAAGCATCTGGTAACTCTGGTTGTATTTTGTATGTGTGGTATATTCTGGATGTATTTTGGAGGTGTGGTATATTTTGAAGGGTGTAATAACTTTCTTAACATAGACTTGATTAGACACTCCTTCCAGTGGCAGTGGGTTCCGCATTTCCTCTGTCTGTCTGTTATTTCTCAGACATAACCCAAAACTACATTTGAACACGCTACTGAGGATCAGTTGAACATTTATTGTTAATTGTGTATATATTTGAGCTTGAACTATAATGTGTTAACTTAAACCTCTGTTCTTGAGGTTCTTTTGACATCTTTGACATTGCAATCATGTACAAGAGCCCTTTAAAATAGAAATTTGGTACTCTTCATAATGCAATTTATGGGGTTTGAAGTTCAAGGAGGATATGCAGGGACAAGAGCGCTTTTGTGGTTTGTCAGAATATAATATCTTGGATGGGGCAGAAAGTATGTTCTTGTCTGAAAAGCATCTTCATAATGGCCTCTTTAGTAAGACTTTTAATGGGAGGGGGTCGTTTTGGTTGCCTCATTCAAAGAACCAGCCCTGCATGTTAGGGTAAGTTTGTTAATGTAGCTGGTGTTAGAAAACATCATCTGCTGGATCTGCTATGAGCAGAATGGTTTGACTGCACAATGTCCAGAGGTCCTTCATTGCAGTTACAACTTCCTCATGAGGGGAAGAGAAGGGGCAGACACTGACTTCTTCTCTGTGGTGACCAGTGACAGGACCCAAGGAAATGGCCTGAAGTTGTGTCAGGGGAGGTTTAGGTTAGATATTAGAAAACGTTTCCTCACCCAGAGGTGGTTGGGCACAGGAACAGGCTACTCAGGGTAGGAGCCACAGCACCAAGGCTGACAGCATTCAAGAAGTGTTTGGACGATACTGACAGGCACATGGTGTGACTCTTGGTGATGATCCTGAACTCGATGATCCTTGTGGGTCTCTTCCAACTCAGCATATTGTTTGATTCTGGGATCTAACTCTGCCTGTAGGAAAACACAGCCACATGCTAACATTCTTATTATCCAGGTCAATATACAACTGTTACAAATAGTAGCTGAATAGTACATAATCCATCTCATTCAGGCTAAAGAACCAGACTTAATAGAGTAGTTAGATTTTATAAGCACTTGAAATAGCAGCTGGTTAGTAAAACCCAATAAAACAGAGGTTTTACAGTAATAGAATATATGTGTATCTATTACACAACTAACCATGTCTGAATTTGTTTTTAACAATCTGTTAGTATTTACTGATTGTAGTGTCCAATAACTGTCTGGTTAAATTAATAACTAGAAAACTTAATTTGAGGTGTCACTGTTTCTCTTTCAAAGTGTCTCTCATTCAACTGCCTCACATATCCAAGAAAAATTAAATAAAAAGTCCAATATATACAAAACGTATATTGGGGGAAAAAAAAAAAAAAAAAAAGAACAAGCTGCTGAAGCACATTTATTGAATGAAATTGTTTGGTTTCATTCTAGTAATCACTCTCAGTGAGACAACCACAAAATATTTCTTACCATTTAAGCTGGAGCCACAACTCACAGGCTGATGGTTCATTGCATTTGTTTCTACATGTATGGAAAAGAGAAAAATGACATTGTAAAAAAAATGACTAGATAATGTACTCAAACAAAGAATCATGACTACATTATCCGTTCCTACTGGTTTCCTTTGCCACAAACTTTATGATATTTGAATAGTGTTCAGCATAGGGGAGAAGAAGGAGACATAAAGTTTCCACAGAACAGTTTATCTAAATAGGCTGTCAGTGATATGCAGCTTAAATGTATACGTGTGAAATTGTTGTATAGGGTGCAGAGAGAGTGTTTTGTTCCAGTACACACACTTTTGCTTTCAGTACTTTTCAGTGGGAAAAATTACTTGTTCGTAACTGCTACTAGAACTTGTTTACTGTGTGAAGTCAGAAACCAGGGTCCTTCTGAACCCTGTGTGGAAGTGAGGAGCAGAGGGCTCCTGCAGTCTCCTGAATGAAATTGAAAGCTTCATACCATTCAGATAGTGAATACAGATTATAATATAGCCCAATTGTCTTCAGTGGTTAATATTAAACATTCCTTAAGTAGCTAATATTAAGCATGTTTGAATTTGTTACAGACTTAGAATCCAAAACTAATGAAATACTTAAACCATGGCAGAGCTAGACTCTAATTTAGATTGTCCTTTTGACTGCAAGGTAAATGTAGCAGTTTAGATACCATTCAGGAACTGATTTCTGTTGCAGAAAGTTTGGTGAGCTGAGACATATATGTTTGTGACTGGCTATTTGTCTTGGTTCTTTCTCAGAGTATGATGCTTCCAGTGTATAAAGATCTTTTCACTGTGAGAGTATTGTTTGATTCATAGAGCTGTAATGGAGGGAAACAGTCACTTTAGGAATGAAAAGAAACACATGACTGCCTAAATACATGTCCAAATGTATATCTAGTCACCCAAATACTGAGCTTGAATTCTATATACTAATGTACATATAACAAGTGTGTTCTATATCATGTTGTATTGAATCCAAGTGTTCCATTAAAAGTTTTGAAGATTAAATGGAAGCTAAAACAAGCTCTTTTCAATATTTTTGCACATAATTTTAAATGTAATAGTAACAGAATTTTCTCATTACAAGCAACAGGATTCTAATCTCTGTGAGATTAGAAGAACCTGCCTGATGAGTTGACTTTCTGTTTTGGTGTGGGTTTTTTGGTGTGTGTTTTGTTTTTTGGGGGTTTGGGGGTTTGTTTTTTTTGGTTTTTTTTTGTTTTTGTTTTTGTTTTTGTTTTTTTTCTTAACATCTCTCTACAGGCTCAGCAGTTAAAAAGCAGTTCAATTAAACGTCCTTGTTTTCAATTTAAAATAGATTTACGTGTACCACAATGCTTTATCTGGAAACCTTATATT
Source organism: Hafferia zeledoni (assembly GCA_035583235.1). NCBI lineage: Eukaryota > Metazoa > Chordata > Aves > Passeriformes > Thamnophilidae > Hafferia > Hafferia zeledoni. The sequence continues at coordinate 40,023,409 of JAWWEV010000043.1, forward strand.
TCTGGAAGAGATGGCTTTGGACTTTTAAATAGTCAATAAAAAATAGAGTGACAGAGCACTTGTGAAGTTAAACAGTATTCAGAACATAAAATTGTGTTCTACAATCAGATGTCATTAAAATGCATCTATGTCTGAGTTACCATTGTTCTAGAGATGTTTTACATAACAAATTTGACTAGTTTCTATGTTCATCAGGTCCTGAGTGACCTAAATACTTTTTCAAGAATTTCAACTCTTCTTTATATATTAACATATGTCATATGTGAAGATAAAGTAAGACCATAAGCCTTTTATTTCAGTATTTAACAATAGTCTTAGGTAGAGCAGAGGCACCCAAATCAATGAAAACAATCAAGGATGTCATGCTGTGATGACTGTCTGGTCTTAATAGCAACTGTAATAAGATACTGAGTCCTGCCTATGGGCTTAACTGCTAATATATATATCTATCTATATAAACATACATATATATAAAAATACAAATCAATAAAAATAAATAGAATAGATACATAGAGAGGAATCCAGACCACTGGATTTGCCTCTTAGACTTACAGCTGTCTCCACTAAAACACTTGATATGTAGAAGACATGTTGCAATCTCTTATATAAAGCACTTCCTATAACTGTCTTTTAATGGCCAATAAAGCTATGTGAAACTTGTATCCCCTTGGTTCTTCAAAATAACTTTGCATTTTTCTGCAACAAGATGTTGCTGTGCATTTCTCTTTGCTCAGGACTGGAAGTTTAGCAACTATAATGAATACTGCAGCTATAATATATAATTTAATAGATAAGGAATAACTGACTGTCAATCTTCATATTTTTATGTCATTAACTGAAGTATGCCATTTATATTTAATTTCTACTTTTTGGAGGAATTGCACTCAAATGGTTCTCAAAAGATATTTCCCCATCAAGAAATAATTTTCTGAATATTAATAATGCAAAAAACCTGCAGAACACTAGACAAGTTATATGGCAAGTTTAATAACCACTTTAAGACATAATCTTTACTTAATTGTTGCAAGCACAGGCTTGCCAATAGATACAAAAATGTCACAACTGTTAGCAAAGCCACCTTAGGAATTTTAACCTAATGTTTACACAATTTGAAATGAAATCCAAGTTGTGTCTTTGTTGCAGAGAAGGGGCAGAATTGTAGAGCTGTGTGGGTGTGGTCGCTGTTCTATACCCCACCACGTCATTGCTGGGGGGGGAGTTGTTTTGGGAGGAAGAAAAATGTGAGTACACACTAGAAGTGTGCCATTTTGTTCTGTCTCCTCCTTGGGGAAGTTTCTGGGACTAGCCTTGCAGACTGTCCTTCTCCTACCACCACCCCTCCCTTCCCATCCCTCCGGAAGAACACAGCTCCAAACGGCAAACACAGCTGAGCCCAGCAGAGTATGTGTCTGCCAAGGTGGGGGTGCAGGATGCAGCCACAAGGAATAGAGTGGCAGAGGTGAACCTGAGCCCAACTGAGTCTGACCCAAGACAAAGGATTCAAGCTGTGCCATGGCTGCTGAGATGAAAGGTGCTGGGAAGAGTTGGCTGGAGCCGAGCAGGGCTGAGCTGGTCAGGGTAGCATAGCATGGACTGTCCAGTTGTTGTGGGTTTGTTGATCATTGTTTTTCCTTGTCTTGATCTTGAGGAAGGAAAATGCTGGCTATGGAAACATCCACCATCTTGTCTTTGTCTCAGCAGCCACGTCAAACTGAGTCGAGGTGATGAGCAGATTTTTGTGTGTAAATCACCCTCTCTTCTGTATGCTTTTGTTATTAATATTGTTGCAGTTACTGTTCATTTCTCATCCCATTGCTGTTTGTTTTCAGCAAATTGTTATCTCGACCCTCTTTCACCTGAGGCAGTAGGGGTGAGGAAGAGGTGGGGGCAAGATTTGTTTGGAGTTTAATTCCCAACTTTAAACCACCATAAGTTGATCCTATGAAAGGTGGAGGAAAATCATAGACAAATAATTTAATTTTTCCTGTTTGAAATATAATTCTAAAGTTAATATCTATTCTCATGATCTCACAACAATGAAGAAAGGAAATGCAGGGAAAATAGAAGTTTTGTTGAGTAGATATTTCACCCACTGTGCACCCTTTGTGGCTGTCAGTGTAGGAGGGTTGTAGACCTAATGCTCCATAGATCTACTAAGGATGGTTGGGGTTTTTTTTCAGGTATTGGACTTTGATGATCTTTATGGGTCCCTTACAAATTAAGATATTCTATGATTCTATGATTTACTGCCAGGCTTGTTTTTTAGTGTATTCTGTAATGTATTTGTAATTCATTCATCCTTGACTGCATTTTTTTTTTCTTAAAGGAGGCTTTTGAATGTCAGTAACATTTGCTTGAAATCTGGAAAGTTTGGTTGCCAGCGTAAGGCCCCACGTTCAAGCCATTAGCAGTCCACACCGTTTAGTTGTATTTGAGACTCCAAGAGTTCACCCACACAGACTTTTGCAGAGCCTTTAGTTCTTTAATACCTTGAATTTTCTTAAAGAGAACACCCTACATGCATTCCCAAGAGACTTCTTTTAATTTAGTGAGAAAACAAGCATTTTGGCAAAAGGTTTAACAGGAGTAACATACAACCAAGGAGAAGCATTTTACTAAAGCACACAGCAAACACCAATCTCATACAACTTAGTAAAAACACAACCCACCAGTTTTAAGTTACCCACAAGAGAAAGAGAAGAGCAAAGGAAGAAAAGAGATTAAAAGAAGAAGGAGTAAAGAAAGAGAGAAAAAGAAAGAAAAGGAAAAAAAAATAGTCTTTGCCAAGGGTCACATAGAGGCAGATCCTGGGAGAGAAAAGCAGTCCAAACAAAATGGAGCCTCTCTGTGCCTCTATTCATATGTCCTGACCATTGTGGCTGCCCCTCCCAGGCAGGACAATGAGTTCGCTGACCTCTCAGTGCCCTCCCAGTGCCCTCCCAGTTGCAATGCGTGGTGCTGTAGCCCATCAGAGGCTGCAGAGCCATAGAGTGGGTGGGCTGCCAGGCAGCCCTTCTTTGATTGAGAGGTTCTTGTCACACGGCAAGGCTATATGCCTTCCTTCCCGTATCAGAGACCTGCCCATGTGAGTTCCAATCTGGAGGCTTGGCCTCTCCCACATGCAGGGAGAGCGGGTTAATCCGACACAATAAGAAAGTTGGTGAGATAGGAATACAGCCTCTCACATCCAGACAGCCATTGAAAATAGGTGACAGAAACTGAGTCATGAGCATCTTTGTGGATACCTCTTAAAAGCACCTATATTCTTCTAGGACTTAAGGAAAAATGTATGTCCTTCAGGGGAAAACCATGATTCTTGTAGTGTGGAAATATCAACTTCTTTATTTACTCTTGCTCTCTGTTACAGTATTTCTATTTTCTTAAAAAGTTATCAAAATTCTGGGGAAGATATAGACCAAATATTCTTGTTATTCTTTTCCAGCACCCACCCATGTTTGAATTACATTTCATTTTACATCTAAAATGAAAGTATTGAGGGATGCAGGAATGAGATTTTTTGAGATAGAACAAGTTCCTATTTTAGAACTAAATTACATCAAAAACTCAAGATAAAAACCACTTGCAAAGTTAGAAACTGAAGATACAGAAAGCTGAAGCTGAATTGTTTTATGAATAGGAGATGGGATCATATTTATTGCTATCAAACACACTGAGAAATGCCACATAGAAGCTGCTAGTATCTGTTATTTATAACTTTATATACACTAATTTTCAGATTTTTTCCTATATAACTCTACCTTTTGGTGGCAGGCATATATTTTTGACATATTTTATTTGTCTGAGATAAGTTTTAAGTACATATTTACAGTCTGATCAGGACTCTGAATCATCTTAGTATTTATTCTAAGCAAGAGTAGGACTAAAACCTCTTAACCAATACTTTCACAGTTGCAGAAAAAGGTGATACAGGGATAGATCTACTCTGGACATAAGTGTTCCTGGGTGAGCTACTTTGATCATTGATTCTTTTTAGGCAGGAGCTTGAATTTTGCTCTAGTAAACAGTATGTTGATTGTGGCATCATTCACTGATGTAACGGAGGTGAGAATAAAAAGTCCACTGAATTTTAAAATTTAGCATTTAGTCATTATTATAGCTGAAAAAGTAGTGATTATTTGAAGGAAGCAACTACTGTTGCTCACTATAAGGCCAAACTATTACAATCTTTTTGACTTTAAGAACACATGATTAAAATAACAAGCTTGAAATAGCCACGACCATTTTTTGAAAGAATATATTCCTTATATAGGTACCCATAATATACTAATATGAATTCTTAACAGCTGGAATTTTCCACCATTAAAACATGGAAATGAAAAAAAAAACCCTGACTTGTATAAAAATAAAACAAACTTTCTCTAAAAGTAACTCTAAGGTACATTACAGTTGAAATGATTTAACAAATTAGATTATTTTAGCTCATTGCTTTGCCAAAAATGAATGCATAGAACAATTCTTTGCTATGTGTTAGCAAAGTATTTTTAGATACAATAGCATGCTCTACAATGGTATCTTAAGCCAATAAGGACTTTTGTGTCATCTAATTAATTACCTAAGAACAAAATACAACTCCCTAACCAAATCATTTGACACTTCTCAACATTGAAGTTTCTAGACATCTTCCTTTTGATTGTGTCGAAGTTATCACTTGTGCCTAGAAATATTTTAGTTTACTTGGTACAAATGGTGTTCTGAGATCTGAAAAGGACTAAAAGACCAAGAGTATTCTTTTGTTCACATTTCCGGGGAAGTGCAATCCATGAGACATTCAGGAAGTTTTTGGAACACAACCTGTTCACTTCTTTCTCTCAGAGCTATAGCAGTTGGTGCTGCTGTTATTGTATAACAGCCTGGTGTTTAGGGACCTCTATCATAACATAAATCATGACATCTGGTTATTTCCGCTCATTTATCCCACCTTGTTTTACGATTAGAGTGACTGTCCTAACAACTTGACCTCAGTGTGTTCTCTGGTGAAGAACTCACATTAACCATTTATGGAATAAAATTCTTTGTTAATAGTAAACTGTGAAAGGTTAAGGTTCAAGGATTGCCAGTGATAATATCTGATTGCAAAAAACATTTTTAAAGCAATATACAGACAAGTTTTTATCCCAATAAAATTATTCAGTATGCACAGAGTATGGCTCTTACCCCACAGGGATCCTTTTGGGGGAGAAGACAGGTTCAGCCCACTGACTCATCCCAATAGTTATGATTGAGTCTTCCATAAATTTCCCCCATTCTCAATTTACTTTTATACTATTTCTTTATGCTTAGGTGAAGCCTGAGTGACTCTAGTCATATGTACCTTTGTTACTGGTTGCTGTAAAATTTCTCTCTTTGCCCTTGAAAATGTAGTCAATAAAATACAAAGCACATGCTCAATGAGGGGTGGTCATACCTCAGAGGTGGGTAACGTTGGGATGGAGATATGCATTAATGTTATAATTAGGTTATAATGAACCAAGTTCATCTGAGGAGAGCAATTTCACTACAGCTGCTGGCTCGGTAGCAGGACATGTCCTCTTCTCTCCCTTTCTTGGCAGGTGCTATGTGGTTTATCAGCTGCACAGTACTATTGAGTTCCCCTTCCTGCAAGGATTTCCACAGAGCCTGACCATGGTGTTTCCACTCTGCTCCACTTTCTGTTCCATCTTCCTTAGCAGGTGCTTATTGTTACAGATTGTGTGTATGGGGAATCATCACGGAAGAGGTTTTGAGCACGCCACCCACATTCCATCCAGAGAATAGAATCTGCATTTTACCCTATAATTTCCATGCTGTTACAGCTTCTGTTAGGATGTGAATATTACTTCTCAGTGTCTTGGGTTGAGCGGGCAAAATGCCAACTGTCCAAGACAGAGTGAAAAGGGTTCCTCCTCCCCCCAACCAGCCAAGGGAAAAAAGAAAAGGGAGAGGGGAAAAAACTCTAAACCAGGTTTATGCTGAAACTAACTATATGTATTTATACAGAAAAGAGAAAATTAAGAGAAAACTACAATATAACACACACTTACACAAGTTATTTATAACAAGAAATAACCTCCCACTCCCCAGTTAATACAAAGTCTATAGATGTATAAGTACTTTAAAAGACACCTAGCAAGAAACAGAAAGAGTAACAACAAAATGTTTCTACTTCCCTGAATTCAAACAAAATGCAAGCATCAGCAGCAGGAGCAAGGCCTAGTCTAGCCAGACAGGAGTTGCACATGTCCTGTCTGTACCTCAGCTATGGTGGAACTGCCCAAGCCACTCCCACACACTGGATTTTACCCCTTTTGAAATGATGTAATATGGTATGGAATACAGTACTTTTGGCTAGAAGAAGTCAGCTGTTAGCTAGCCCAGCTCAGCTGAAGTCAGCTGACAATCCCAGGCCTGGTCTGAACTTTAAAGCCTAAATTTAGGCCTACTTTGCTAACTCATAACACTCAGTTCCTCTAATTTTTGCCCCAGCCATCTTTCCACATTAATCTATATCTATATCCACTGATGAATCCTTCATCATCTACCATCTCTCTGTTTTTTTCTGCAATGTGGTAGAGCCTCAGCAAGGCACTCTTTGACACTGCTGAGGCATCTGTGGGGCATTAGGTACATACGTCATTTAATGTGCTGGTGATTCACAATGCATCTTCAGTTTTGAGAGAAATTTCTTTGTCTATGGAGTACCTGATCCAAAAATGTTTTGATGTTCATTACATTTACATGGTAGATCAGGCCTTGGAAATGCATAATTTCAGATATCAAAATGATTATTGATATAAGACAGTTCAGCTTATTACTTCATTTTTACATGGGAATGAGCTGTAAAATAGCCAAAAAATACAATGTTTACATAATTGACTGTGTAGTCTCAACAAAGAGTTCAAGAAAAGGGATCAGATTTAGACCCAGAATCCAAAAGTTACTAATTTTCCTTTGAAATATGTACAGGTAACTGGAAAATACTGACATTCCTGCTTTTATTAATACAGTGATAGCACATGATTTGGTTTTTTTTCTATTTCCTTTCTTAAACATAAACCAAATTGTCAATCAAGTGACATTTAAATAGTTTGCGGAATTTAATTTCAATTAAGTTTAATACAAACTTATTTTTAGTCTAAATAAATCCTCAGTCTTCTTGGTAGAACAGGTGATTTGTAAGAAATAGAAACTGTGCACATGAGTCAGTGAAATGGGTTTAATGTGTTGAACTTTCATGGGCCCCATACATATGCAGTTCAGTATACAGCCGAGATCATTGCACGGTTACGTACTACCATGCATGAGTTGTATGCAGCTCATAAATGATCTGCAATAACTCTTCTCAATTCTTCATTATCTTTTACTGTTCCTGATACCACTTCCAATGATAAACTTCAACAAGCTCCTTGTTTGATCTCATCATAAAATGTGATAATTTTCTCTTAGAACTTCACATTGGAAGAACCTTTTAGCTTGATTCAGCAAAGCATTTCTTCAGTTGTCTGAAAGAACATAGTTGCACTGACTATTCTCTTTCTTCACCAGAACATATTAAATGTTAATTTATTTTTTTTTTATTTATAACCATTTGGAACAACTGTAGGTCTATCCCATAGTTAAACAGTTAGATGGTATTTATATCAGAAATATTTTCATAAATTGTCATGTGCCTAAGTTAAGCACATTAACAAAATTAATGCATTTTAGAGTACTCAGTCTGATATATGTATTAAAACTAAATCGGACCATGCTGTTTAGTTTAAGTTATGCATAGATTTTCCTCTTCATTATTCAGATACAGACCTGTAGTTTGTCAGATTTTTTTTCCCAACTTACTTTCTACCCTCCATCTTTAACATAATCTTTTCATTTTCAACTGTGCTTTTTAACCATGTATGAATACTTGTCAGAAAATACATGATTGAATTAATGCATACAGACACATTTTCTTAAAAATAAAATACTTTTTTTACTTGTTTTTAGTCGTTCTAAATAGTTCTTGAGAATATTGATTTTTATGCCAACATTTTCCCAGAAGTTAGCTGATTTTAATATTTGAGCACTATTTATTTTCTCTTGTAAAAATACCTAATTACCATTTTTCCAAGCTAATAAGATTTTTTAATTTATTCTTGAATATGCTATGCCATTATTATCTTGCATTGCACAAACCAAGAATACACTACATAGGATTTAGTATACATGTTTCATCATTTTATTTATCACAATAACTTGAATATTAAAACAATAAAGTAGTAATACTTCAGAGATTCCTTTGAGGTTTTAAACTGTTAGTGCTGTAGAAACAGTGCTGTGAAAAGATGCCAATGTGTGTTCCTGGAAACATTTATAGTAATAACATAGCTTCAGCAGAGACAGTAATGGTATAAACAGGGCAAAGGAAATACCAGAAATGCAGCAGATGCAATTGATTATATGCCTTGGAGAATATCCCACTTACGTATTTTAAGTCCTGTCAATGTAAATCAAAAGGAGGTGATGTTGTCACTAAGTTATAGCATAGTCAAAATAATGTGCAGTGACAGCAGTCTCCCCATGCTGATGGAGCAGATCATGATTTTTGAAGTGAAGAAGACATCCATAGCACAGCTGAGGTATTATAAACCAGAGGAAAATAATCTGATCTAACCATCTGAATCATTGTGAACTGTGATCAAATTTATGCAGAAAGTTCATATGACTGATAGGGCCATATCAACTTTATTTTAAGCTGATAGGGATGCTTTACATTGAGCTGACTAGTATGTTTGAACTTGATCTATGTTTTATTCCTGCTCTAAATGTTTGCAGCTTTCGTTATTTCTCAGGCTTGTAAATCTGCAAGCTGAGCACTGTTTTTGAGCAAGTGGAATGAATACCCTGCAAAGGCAAGTAAAAAAGTCTTGATTTAAAAGGCAGTGCTCAGAGTCCCTGTGGTGGTGAAGTATGGCAGAGATCTAAAGAAAAGCTTTTCTTGCTTTTGTGAATTTAGATCTACAGAATTATTTTACCAATTTTAGACTTAACATTTTAAACAACAAATGAAATACTACCTGCTTTAAAGAACTTTCTCACTATTATGATTAAATGTTTATATTGTATCCTAAGGAATTCTGTGCTAAGAATTCGAGCTAATGGAAATTCTAGCACTGCCTCCTAAAATTCCTCTGGGAGTAGAAGATTAGCCATACAAGTTTGTATAAAGATAGGAATAATAGAAAATTGTTAAGCTTTTATATAACTAAACATAATTAATATACATTTTCATCATCATTTCTTTGAAAATGGATATTAAATGGACATTTATATCAAAGGTCTTTTCTTTCAATAAATAGCAAGAAAAAGAAATTATTTCTAATTTGTCAAATAATGCTGACATATAATCTGGTGGAAAATACATTTATTTGTAACTTTATTAGTTAATAATAGATGATTAGATAATGAGAAGGCTGAGTTCTAATTTGTTACTTTTTTTTTTTTTTAATTAACAAACTGCCTTAAAACAGGAGCAAGGGATAGACCACATTCTGACACTATGTAGTTAAATCAAAGCTTTGCTGCTTGTTACCTAACTGAAAATTTGAAGATTAGTGAGAAAATCCACTTGTGGCCAGATATCAGTTGAGATGGATGTGCAATCGTCTTTGTCACCTGGTAGAAGATACTATAGCTCTCTAAGTTTCAAGTGGGCTGTGTAGATTTGTGTAGCTGGCATGACACTAATGTATTGATCTGGAGTTATTAAGTAGTTTTTTTAAACCATCTACAGTGACTGATAATACAACTGCTACTTGAATTTCTTGTCCTCATAATTAAAAAGCATATGCCTATAGTAAAATAACAACAGCAAAATAGATTATTCGATTTACTTGTTGACTGTTGTGTTCTGGCTGAGTTGCTCTAGGACTAATTTGCTGTTGGTCCCTGTTTCTTACTTTGTGTAAAGCTGATGGGAATCTTAAATGAGTTGTTCAAAACTTTCTCTTTTTTGATCTGATTTTGAGATTTTACTTTGCTCTACTTCAGCTAGTCATAAAGAAATTTGTCATCCTATTTTTCTGCTAAGGTTGAACTCCAAGGGGAAAAGGGGAAAAAAAAGGAGAATATGGGCTTATATTCTACAGCTTTTCAGTTCAGGATAAGCAGAAAGGAAAAAAATCCCCAAAATCAGGATCAGGATCATAAGATACTGGGACCAATGTAGTGGCATCTTTGAGGACTACCTTTTCAAAAAAAGACACTCTGGTTCCTAAATGAAATCACATTATATTTTGATCACAGCTACATTTTAAGTCTTGTTCTCCTTTTTAGGATAAGATTAGGGTAGAGGAAGGAAGGGAGGGAGGGAGGGAGGGAGGGAGGAAGGAAGGAAGGAAGGAAGGAAGGAAGGAAGGAAGGAAGGAAG
>JAWWEV010000043.1:40043069-40055726 GCA_035583235.1 Hafferia zeledoni
GAAGGAAGGAAGGAAGGAAGGAAGGAAGGAAGGAAGGAAGGAAGGAAGGAAGGAAGGAAGGAAAAGAAAGAAAGAAAAAAGAAAAGGAAAGAAAAGAAAAGAGAATAAAAAAGAAAAGAAAAAAATAAAAAAAGAAAAGAAAAGAAGGGAGCTAATGATGCAGTTGGAGTATGACTGGAAAGCAGCTGCCAAAAGAAAATGTGGGATTCAGGGCAACTTTGCTGTGAGAAGTTCTAAACTAAGTATGGGGGTTGTAGGGGTCTCTGTGTAAGACTCTGGTGTCATTTAAGGCTAGAGTTAGGTTGAGGGGGAAAAGAGAAACCAAAACTGTGGATGGAGTGGGGCTGTAAAGCCCTGTCAAATGAAAGAACAGATGGAGAGAATTTTGGTGTTAGTAAAATTTCATTTGGGCAATGGCTGTGAGGTCTTTCATAAGACTTGATCTTCAATTATGTTTTGGATTACATACAAGATTTCTCATGTATATCCTCTAATTTCTTTCTTAAGAAGAATCAATTAAATAGTACTGCTTCAATTAGGTCAGTAAAAATTGAATATGCCAGTCTTCCTTTTTATACATAAACTCTGAGATATATCCAAATGTCTCATGTTTCAAAATATAAGTTCAAGACATAATTCTTTACTGAATATGGGTTTTTCATGAGAGCTTCCACTATTTGCTGGAAGGTTGTATACCTTTCACTAAAGTAGAAATCCCATAACTTGCTTACTTGGTAAGGAGCTCTGAAGTGCCAAATGGAGTATACCCAAATTTCATTATCTGTTTTTGTACTATTGTGTCATCTCAAGCATATTAGCTTGAAACAGTTATTGAAAATAAGTGCTAGTAAATGCTAATTTTGTAGACTAAATTCAGATATTGTTGTGTTATCTGAATAAAGGTTAAGAAAATTGCACAAAAGTATGACAGGGATCAGAGGGACAATAAGAACCAGAAGATTTCTATGGGTTGTCTAGGAGACAGCTTGATGATTCCAGCAAGACTTGCATGGAACAACTGTGGGAAACAAGAAGAAAAGATAATAGAATTCCATGGCCACATATAAGAAGCTGCTGGCTGTTCAGTAGCTGTATCTATCTGAGTCTGTAGCTTCATCATAATGTGTTCTATACTCTTATTAAATTCTACTTTTGACTACCCTCTGTGTGTGTGTGTGTGTGTGAGAGAGAGAGAGAGAGAGAGAGAGAGAGAGAGAGAGAAACAGTTCTCAGGCTGTCTACTACTTGGTCCTGGGGACAAGGAACTGCAACCTCCTCCCATTTATAGGGCTAAGACAGAAGAAACCCTACAGGTCTTTATAGTGAGAGTTTAGCAGTGAAAAAAACCATTTTACATCTGGATTTAGAGTTGGCACGGTTACACAGTTGGCAGATGCTATCTTCTTTTTATCTATTTAGATTTCTTTCTTGAACACATTATAAAAATTAAAAAAATAGATCATTAATTTACATGATTTGTTAAACAGAGTTTAGGGGGAAAAGAAAAAAAAATCCAATTATGAATATAATTTGAAGCTTGTTTTGCGTCTTCTGTAATTGCCATTTAACATTATGTGTAATTAGGCATAGTTTAGTAAAATCACATTATTTAAATTTATTTTCTCCAGAGCAGAAGGATTTTATTCTCACAGTGAGCTGAAGGACTTAGTTGGGAACACTTAGCAGCAACTGCTCCTATTAGTACTTGCAGGGATGAGTGCAGTGAATGCAGATGTCACATACTCTTCAAGAGGCAACGTTAAAATCATATTTGCTTTTCAGGGCATTTTAATGCAGAAGTAGGATGGTTGCTATAAACTGGTGTAAGAAACATTCACAGTGGAGGTATTTTTGGAAGAACAACTACACAAGTTTAAACTAGTAGTTTTTACAAACATAAAACTGTTATTGAATACTAATCATGTTACCAGTCTTCTAACTTTATACATTGCTCATAGAAAACAGTGATTATAGCTTTATTTCTTATTTATTTTCTTTCTGAACTGCACAGTTATGCCCTCCATTAGGCATAATTTCAAGCCTTCTTTGAAGAGGGAAGAACTTGGTCATTCTGCTTGTGTGTGTGTATGTTGTGAAACTTGGACACGACAGTGATCCTTATGGATCCTGCCTTCCTAGTTCAGATTACCCAATTGCCAAGTATTCTTTCTATTACCCAGGAAAAAAGCAGGAGTTAAAAAATTGGGCCACTAACCTCCAGTGTTATAGCTGAGATATATACTTCAGGTGAAAAAATGGAATACAGTTTTTTGCTCTTTCTTGAATCTTCCTGGACATTGTTTGCAAATGGGTTTCCACACCAAGCTGAGGGCTCAGTTTTTCTTTCTACTTACTGATCTTGTTTTTATTTTCAGGTCTTTCAATCTGGGGAATTGAGAAATTACGATTCTCTATGAACTTGGATGACCTAGCTTGGCACTATGGTGCAGGACCAGACTGACACAGTCAGAGGAAAAAAAATTTCTATATTCATATATTTTCTAATGTGAATCTTTTGGACTATCTTAAAGATCAGATCTAATTATTGGTACCCTCCAGACTTTTTTACAAGCAAGCATTGTCTCCTACTAACTGTTTATAAGAAAGGCACAGTCTTAATCCACAGTGTACATATATAAACAGATTTGGTTGGATGAGAGTGCTGATCTTAATTTTATAGGGAGAAACCACAATTCAGTCCTATGATAAAGTAGCACATACTGACTTAGCATGTTGTGACTATGGTGGTGAAAGGCCTGTTAGCTTCCTTTAAAATCCCACACTTACTTGCCACTATAATTATAATATTGGATTTCTGGATCAAGTTTTAGCAGAAGGACATACTTCTGAGAGTTCTCACAACTAAGTGGTATGTGCTTCCAACCTTTTCTTGTACATGGCCATGAAACTTTCTGTATATTTTTTGATACATTTGCTGTTCTTTCCTGTCTATTTCTACAGTGAAACTTTGGAAACTTTTGACCTCAGAGTCTGTGGCATAATTGTAAAAATAATTGTTCAAATCCCTCATCTAACAAGGGCAGAATTTCTAAAGAGAAAGAAAACATACACAAATTATAAGAAAAATAAATTCACAATCAATGTCCTTGCCACATTTACTTACAAAATTCCTTAAAGGTTCATTGCCATGGTAAAATACCTGAAAAATATCCCACGGAGAAATGTGAATGCCTTGACATGAGCTTTTGTATTGTAATTAGAATATTTTTTATCGTTAAATAATTTAAAAAGTGGTATACAATCTATTTTTAATATATACATCAACATTTTGTGCGTGTATGTATTTATCAATCAAAGCCAAATGCATGGAAAATTAGGCACATGCATATATTTTGTGGATATTTATGTTAGTTATAAATCAAGATTGAAACAACTTCTCCTATTCAATTGTCGTGTGGTGTGTTTAGAATGTAAATTAAAACCAGCCAATTGTGTCTTTCCCTTAAGTTCACCAGAAGGTTAGAAATGAAACTGTGTCTAAACAGACATGGAGTAAGACTGTTAAACCAGATGGCTCTGTAAGTGACCATGGAAAAAATCTATACTGGCAAGACATTAATGTGCAGATATTTGCAGTGTTTCAGCAAAATTGTTCATTATATTATTCCAAAGCAGATCTTTTCTGAATTACATTTTACATGTATTTTTGGTTGGAAAATGGAAAAGGGTTGCAGTGTTTATTTGGAGGTGGGAACAGTGCTTTATTCCTAGCTTTTGCCTGGAAAGCAAACCGCATACTAGGTGACATCAAAAGAGGAGTGATTAGCAGACCAAGGGAATCGATTTTTCCCCTGTACTCTGACCTCATGAGACTGCACCTGGAGTACGGTGTCCAGGTCTGGAGCTCCCAACATAAGAAAGACATAGACCTGTTGAAAAGAGTCCAGAGAAAAGCTGCTAAACTGATCACAGTGCTGGGACACCTCTCCCATGAAGACAGTGTTCAGTGTAGGGAAGAGAAGGCTGTGGGGAGAACTTACAGCAACTTCCAATACCTAAAGGGGGCCTACCAGAGAGAGGAAGTAGGACTTTTTACAAAGCCATGTAGTGACAGGACAAGAGGGAATGGACTTAAATTGAAGGAGGGTAGGTTGAGATTAGATATTAGGAAGAAATTCCTCACTGTGAGGGAGTAAGTTGCCCAGAAAGGTTGTGTATTCCCCATTCCGGAAGTGTTGAAGACCAGGCTGGATGGGGCTCCAAGCAACCTGGTCTAGAGAAAGGTTCCTGCCCATGGCAGGGGGATTGGAGCTAAATTATCTTTAAGGTCTCTTCGAACTCTAACCATTCTATAATTCTATGAACCTCCAAAAGCTATCTCCATGTATGTGCAGAAAGAAAATCACTCTGATTGTATTAGGTTTGTCTGTTGGAAGGCATGGTCTGCCTCCAGCTGCGGAGAACTGACACTCCTCAATGCTTATCTCTGACATTGCATCTGTGACTGTGTCCAGGACTGCCTCACTTTTTCCCTCCTAGACTCAAGCAGATACTGGTCACTTCTTGGCTGTTGGTTAGTGCTTAGATTAATAGGGCTTTGATATGACAAAGACCAATGTTGGTCTTGATGCAACAGAGCAGGGAGTCACAGGTAGAGCCTTGTATTATCTCAAGGGTTCTATGAGAAAGTAGAAAGAGTGAAAATATAAAAGATATCCATCTCTTTCCACTACTTATTTTATTCTGTTATGGTAAAGCATTTTTTATTCTGTTCTTTTAATTTCATTTAACTTTGCAAGTTTACAAACTTGTTCAGAAATGCTTTGAAAAAGAATACAAAATTATGAAGAGGGGAATTAGTTTATTTCTTGGGCTCCTGGGATGAATCAGAAGTTGAAGAAGGGGGAGCAGTTCTTTGTCATATTAGGGGTTGGCAAACTTTCAGACAACTCTAGGGAGAATGAAAGAAATAAAATCATCAACATCTTGTTAAGAATAACAGAATGGGGGGGGTGGGGTGGTGGTGGAACCCAATAGAAACTTAGCCTAAACCAAAAAAGGCATATGCTTTCCAGGGCCTTTGACAGGCATGAAATTGGTATGTAGGAGCTGCTTCCTCCTTTGAAAGCCAGTAATGAGAGTAAAATACTTCAGAGGGACTATTTTGCTTAGTAACTGTGAAATAATGTTTCCTTATGAATATCATAAATAAAATTAAAATTATTGGAGAAATGCAGAGGTTGTTCCCATCATGGTTAGAATGCAGTCCTCAGGGACTGCTTCTCTCTGCAGGGATAGTAGACACTCTTCAATGACTTTAAAAGAAATGCTTCAACTTCTCCCACTGCACATACGTAATGGGGAAAACTATTAGGAAAGAATTTCCTTTATTCATCTATCCATTTATCCATGTGTCTGTCTGTCTGTCTATCTATACATGTCATATATATACCATGTGCATATAGACTTATGTACCTATAGTTCTCTCTATGGTCAGTCTCTGCACACAGGATACAGACATACATATGCACACACACACACAAGCAGTTATATAGATTATTTGCTGTATCTAGTGTCTTAAATTTGAAAATTATTCTAATAATTTAATTAAAATTGTATTTAAAATCGTTAAAAACATATACATATATGATGGATCAACACTAGAATAGTGAAATTTAACTATATCTAACTAAAATATTACCTAGAATTTTCAGAGAAATGAAATTAAAAGCTTGCTAATACAGGAATTTATGCATCATTTCAGATATCTATTTTACCAGAGTAGTATTAAGCCTAGATTGTCAAGTTGCTTAAGCAACTATTTCTTACTTGTGAGAATATGGGTTCTATGCTAATGTCCTAAGACATAAAAGTTCTAAATTATATGTGCAAGTGTAAGAGAAAGTACAAGTTAATGACAAGTTAGAAATGGTATAATGCCTCATTATAGCATAGTTTGAAATTCAAAATAGAGGTAGTCTGGAAATCCCTCTGGAAGTTTTCACTTAAGTCACTAAATGTCATACTAAAAAAGAACAAAACAAAACAACTCCCTCCTCCTCCAAAAACCAAAACAAAACCAAACCAAAAATCCTGCATTTTTTTCCTCCTTTTTATTTCCATTCTTATTTACACATGGAAGATCTAAGCATTTTGAATTTCCTACGGCATTTCTCTCAACTTCTTACCCAACCATGGAGACAGGCTAGAAAAAGCTCTCTGTAAGAACTGTGTAACTATAAAGGTAGATAAAAGGAAAGCATAGACACTGTTTAATGTTACATTTTAAGGTTCTTACATTTCCATTAACAGAATATCTTGCAAAATTTGAAGAAAAAAATTAAAATTTCTCTTGAGAATTTATCTCAATTTATCTTGAGAAGCTGCAACATCTTATTTCTCTGGTTTCTGGTACGCAAGTGAGACTTGCATAATTGAATGCCTTACTCTATAATCAAATCCACAAATATAAACTCCTGCACTTAAACATTAACTTTGATGGTATATTTTATGGGCAAAGTTTGTTTCCTGACTAGGGCCCAATCATCAATATATTAGACTTTTATTTTAGATAGTGCAACGTGTTTATAGTTCTTGAAGATCCGTCCTTCAGCTTAAAATGACAGAAACACAAACCCCCTGAATTTAAAATGTAACATTATCCTTATTCTTTCTCAAAATCACTACTTAGAAATTCCATTTGGGACAATTTTTTTTTCCCATGAGACGTGCTATGTGGATCTAAAATGCTGAGGAAAAATAGCTTATTTTCTCAATTTCAGGACAACATTCACCACCCTCAGAAAAGTTATTAGTGGTTGCATTTGCGCGAAAACTACTGCACAAGAGGCTTAGAATGTGCAGTGGTTAGTGAAAACATGCATTATATTTTAAAACTCATCTATTAAAAAATCCATCTAAAGCAAGCACTTTGTCAAATCTCAGAGCACTTAAAAAAATTAATTTTCCCAATTTAAGAAAAATAATTATCTTATATCTTATATGCTATTTAGTAGTTACCTGAGAAAACTATGACCCAAAAGGAGAAGAAAGAAAAATTCTGCCCTGAAATAATGTTAAACAACTTGATCTTATAAAGAACATCATAAATAAATACGTGCTTTAGTGTTCTTGAAAAATTCAGCCATCATCACAAAACAATACATTATCTAGTTTGAACTAATCAGTCTTTTATTGGTCCTGCATCACAAAATCAAACTGACCATACTTGATTGCAGAGTCAAGAAAGCTCTCTATTAGCAAATGCTTTTTCTTCCTAAATTAAATTATTTCAGTTTGATTGCTTTTGATCACTGCCACTGAGTGATATTCCACAGGGGACAGGGGTTGCAAAAATAAGGCAAGTCCCGGGATATCAAATTCTACTTTCCCTCCCTCTACTCTTTTGAGAATTTAACATTTAGAAATATGAGATATTCATAAGCAACTCTAGAAAATGATGGACAGTTCCACTTCTCATTAAAGAATTATTCTCAAGGATGCATAAGAAATTCATTAACTGAAAAAACCTGTTTATTGCATTGAATTTTATACTTCAGAGGACTCCTTATGAAAGGGATTTGTTCCATCTTTATTATCAATGGTAAATACAGTGTCCTTCCAGAAGGCAATTCTTGGCTCTGAATTAAATAGGATTTTCAAGAAATTTCTAGTGAAGTTGACTCTACTAGAAAGTTTCTAGTATTTTCAACATAAAGAGTTCCATTTTGTTGGTTTCCTTATCAGTGTAGGGTGTCCCCCTTATATCCAAATTAAACCATATCAAACCTTACATATTTCTTCAGTTTTGGCCTGGGTATGACTGTGTAATTAGGTCTGTAACACACACAGCAAGAAAGAATGATCCTAATGGTTTTCAGGATGCTGCTGTAAATTCTATGGTGGATTATAATCCAGTCAATATGCAATGCTGGTATACTGTGAGTTGATAAAATTGCATTAACCACTATGTGTGGACTGGAGAGAACTGTGTCCTTCTTCATCTGGTGCATATTACATTAGATACTCCAAGTGTGGGGAATTTTATCTGAAGCAGGTTTAAGAATGGGTCAATGTACTGCTAACATATTCATTTCTCTGACATTTAAACAATTCCATAATCTTTTAGGGATTATTCCCTGACATTTTTAAATTATTTTTTTATTATTATTTCCCTATCTGTGATTGTTTTATCCATGTGATTAGATGATATTTTTTATCAAATTCAGATGATGCATGAACCAAGGAAAGATACAAGTCAGACACTATATAAGTCAGACACAGTTTGTGATAAGGCAAGAATCCATTACAGCAGAATCCATTACAAGGCAAGTTGCTCCAAACCTAGAACAGCATCACAGAAATTAAAAGGAGAACTTTGTGGCTATTGAGGTGGAAAAGGGGAGATATTCTTCTGACATATGGGAGTGTTGGACTGGAGAAGGTTCTCCTCAGCACAGCTCCAATGAAAACTATGTTCCATAAACTCTGCCTTTAGACTACTGAGCTTTGTTGCACAAAGCCTTTTTCTAGTAGAAATGTTTTTTCATTTATCTGAAGTGATCCTATACTCTTAAAAAAGAACAAGTCCATGGTACAACTTTCCAATCTGCTACTCTTAAGACAGATGTAAAGAAGATCACAAGGTATGATCTGCCTCCTTGTTATGAGAGGCTGAGCTTAGTAACCGAATAAAGGGCAAGAAACGAAAATATTTGAGTATATTCTTGACACAAGGATCACTTGAAGCTTGGAACTGAAAAACATGGTGGTCGTATTTGTATGTTTAATTTAGCTAAACCAATCCACTTAAATAGCAGCTGGTTAGGACAGACTCTCTGTGGGAATTACAAAGCCTAAGAGTAATACACTAAAATAACAAAACTCCAAAAATCAATCAAACACAAAGTAACCCAGCTTTTTTTGTTTTATTTAAAATTGTTTTTTAAAATTCTATTTTAATTCTGTAAAATAAAATTTTCTGCCCCCTTTCCTCTGGGTAAGTGAAAGCACAGCTGTACATTGCAGAATAAAAGGCTTAGGGATAAAATGGAAACTAAGGTAGCTATTAAAAAGAAAGTCTATAGTTGGTAAAATATGAAAGACTGTTAAAGAGAGAGCATCCTGTGACAGAACTACATTTCTAAAGTGAGTGTTCCTCTGCTCTTTGTTACAATGAAAAATAATTTAAAAATAAAAGGTTGATATATTCTTCAGCTCAGTAAAAGGGAGGACCAAATACACAGGTTCATAAATATGCATAATTTTAGTACATTAGTTTTGACATAAGCTATTGTGGTTGTTACAAAAATAGAGTACACTAGTGATGAAAATTGTTGTAATGGGTTTGGAATAGTTACAGTTCACATCAGAGTTGAATCCCTGTTAAGAAAAAATTATTTTGATATTCTGTTGCTTACTCTTGTGTTAAGAATACCTAATATCCTCTAATTAATGTTTCTCACCACCCTAAGTTTTATCCTAGTGAACAAACTGTGATCATAATCGGAGCAGATTCTGATGCTAAAGTGATTGCAAAGGAATTACACATCTCATAATGTTTAAACTATAAATACTAAAAAAAAGAAATTTTTTTTTTTTTTTTTTTAGAATTCAGGCAATGAAGTCAGATTAAGAATAATGATAAATGAATTGTAAAGTATGTACTTTGCCAAACTGAGAGAAGAGTGGAGGTGTCTCTAAAGAGGAAATAAATTATTAAAATATGGAATTAGAGTCACCTAGCTTCTGCACAGAGAAAACTTTTTTACCCCCATGGACACGGCAACACAAGGGAGTGTTTACTGAGGATAGTTGTTCATTTAAGTAACTGGTATCTTTTAATGTTCAGTTTACAATTTTTGTTAAATAAATTCTCTGCATAAATATTACCATACCATGACAAATTGTTTTACTGTGTTTTTTTTCCAGTCAAAGGAAGTCTCTGGCCTTGACTTCCAACATGTATGTAAATGGCGAAAGGGATGATAGGATACACTTGTCCAAGATTTTATTTTTTTATCTTCATCTGTATTGAGTGTTTATTTATATTTTGGCATCTGAAATACAGCTAATAATACCATTTTCTCTCTTCATGTCAATGTAGGTGTTTTCCAGTTCTGAATGTTTAAAATGATGGTAGGTGAGTAAATTGGTAGTCTGAGTACTCAACTATTGATTCCTTTTCATCAAAATTCTGATTTTTTTCTCTCTCAACAACAAAAATCATATGTAACATGATTCTAATCTGAAAAGAGAAATCATTAGGTATCAGAGTAAAAAAAAAAAAAAAAAAGAAAATAATAAACAGAAATCCAGACCCCACACTATATGTTTTCTTCTCCTCAGGCTTTCTCTGGAGATTTTCAATGTTTTATTCCATATTATCATGTCATCTCTTTGTGTAACACTTACTAAATACTTCCTTATTGATTATCCATAGCACAGCTTGGTCACAGATGTAATTGCTTCCAGTAGAGCTCCTATCATACAGAACAGTCTACCTGTGCCTATGATTTTTACTTTTTTAGCTTGTATATCTCTTAGAGAAAGATCAATTTTCTGCTACTGCTTAATTTCTCTCTTCTTCAACTCTGTATTATTTATTATTTAGATCTGTTACAGTATTATTTACTAGTGCGAAGTGTCTTTAAATAAAACTTTAATGAAAAGAGCACTACTGAAAAAATGTCTGTTGTTTATAAGAATTAATGTCTCCCATTTTAGTAACAATAGCTCCAAATAAAAAACTTTCTACATTAAAATATTTAAGTAATTAAAACCACTTCATTTAATTTGTGGAAACATTTTGCTTAATGCTTATTAGTTCCTCATACTTTTTGTGTATCAATGAATCAAGGTCAAGTAAAATACAAATCTTTCCTCACTCATATGATATATCTTCTTGATTCCTTGTCGCCAGTGAAATTTACACTTGGTCTCTCATGTTTCTGGTAGGTACTACAATTTGGGTCTTTGAATGATTTAATGACTTCTTTCATTTTCTTTCCCTTTTTTTTTCTTCTTTTTTTTTTTAGTCAACAGCCTTTTTTCCCCTCTCCCATTTCTGGTAGTTCCCACTTATATTAAAAAAAAAGTAGTTTGTGCAGTAAATATATAATACATGAGAGAATAATGGGCTGTATTAGACAGAATAACAATGAAATATTTGTATTAATAGGTACCTCTGTCAAGAGACTTGTGAATTCTGAACAGCAATGGTTAAACCACAGTTTAATTAAAAAACCCTAATATATCCCAATATATCAGTAATCAAAATAGGTGGGTGATAAAAATGAAAGCACAATAAGAAAACTCAGAAAGCTTCATAAACAGAAAATTCCCTTAAAAACCTAGAGGTAGAATAGTGAGAACATTTCAATTTGAAATGCAAAGTTTCCATAAAGGTTCATGTAAAGAAAACATTATTCCAGGACCTTTGAAGACAAAGTTTCAGCCCTCAGGCTTCAAGTGAAGTTGCTCTTGTGGGTCTTAACACAGACCAAAGTGGAACATACACAAAATTTTAAGTTGCAACAATATTTGAAACTTCCTTCATAGGCCAAACCTTAGTCTCATGCAGGGGAACTTAAGATGGTTTATGAGACTAGTTTTCTTTACAAGGAGAGGAGTATGAGAGCATATTGACAGTCCTCAGAATGAATTGATGAAGTGATTTTAGGAAAAGTCGGTAAAATGTATTTTAGGAAATATTTCAGTCTAGATGGTATGGAATGGTTAGGGTTGAAAGAGACCTTAAAGATCATCTAGTTTGTCATATCTCTAAGGGTTTCATCAGGGCTATGTTGGGTTTGCATGGCCATGTTTTGGTAGCAAGAGGGCTACAGAGTGGCTTCTGTAAAAAGCTGATGTGAACTTCCTCCATGTCTGATAGAGCCAATGCCAGTCAGCTCCAGGATGGATTTGCTGCTGACCAAGGCCAAGCCAATCAGGAATAATAGTAACACCTCTGTGATGACAAATTTAAGAAGGGGAAAAAAAAATGTATTGTGCAAATGTAATTGAAGCTGGAAAAGATCTGAGTGAGAGTATGTGAGAGGAACAACTCTGCAGACACCAAGGTCAGTGCAGGAGGAGGAAAGGGAGGAGGTGCCCCAGGCAGCAGAGTGGAGATTCCCCTGCAGTCTGTGGTGCAGACCATGGTAAAGCAGCTGTGCCCCTGCAACCCATGGAGGACTATGGGAATGCAGAGATCCACCTGCATCCCATAGAAGAGACCAATGCTGAAGCAGGTGGATGCCCAAAACAGGGTTGTCAACACATGGGAATCCCATGCTGGAGCAGGGTCCTGGCAGGGACCTGCTGACCTGTGGAGAGAGGAACCCACACTGGAGCAGGTTTCCTGGTAGGGCTTGTGACCCTCTGGGGGATCCATGGTGGAAAAATCTGTGCCTGAAGAAATGTACCCTATGGAATAGTAACTCAAGTTGCAGCAGTTCTTGAAGATTGCCTCCTGCAGAAGGGACCCTGTGCTGGAGCAAGGGAAGGACTTTTCTCCATGAGTAGTGGCAGCAACTTGTGATAAACTGACCATAAGCCACATTACTCAGGCACAGACTGATAGAACTCAGAAAGACAAAGCTAGATTTCTGAATTAGCCCACTGTGCTGGTTTAAAGGTAAACCAGCAGGAGAAATGAACTCAACACGAGAGAGATTATAAGTCAGAGCTACAATT